>JANAVB010008800.1:6733698-7073698 GCA_029216955.1 Iris pallida | reverse complement strand
GGCGCCTCCAGCGCCGGACCCCGACCCGCGCCCCCGCACGCGTCTCCCAGCGCGCGCCCGACCCCCGGTCATCTCCCGGCCTCCCGCGCGCCCCGCCAGCCGCCGACGTCGCGGCTCCGCCCGCCGGACCCCGATCCGGCCGCAAACCCCTTCTCGGCCGCACTCCAGCGCCCCGCCACCCGTGCCCTAGCACGCGGGCGCTGTTCTCGCCGGCCGCCCGTGCCCGGCCAGCATCCCTTTCGGCGCACCCAGCTCCTGTCCAGCGCTGTCTACGGGATTCCAAGTTCGTTCTGTGGATTCGCGCGTCCCGAGTCCGAGGCAACCCTTCGAATTCCGTCATTTTGGGTAAATCCTGGTTAATTACAGTAGTTCGTCCCTCCCGTGTCAATAATGAGAATTGGTCCACGAATCTCCTTCGGGAATTCGATTTTTGGGTTACGTTGTTTCCGAGATTTTCCGTGAAACCTTCAGGAAAGCTTCTCTGGTTTGTTTTGCTTTTCTGAAACTTTTGGAAATGAATTTCTGGGTATTTGGTTTTCGGATTTGTGCTGTGATTGTTTCCTGGGTTGATTTTGGATCTCCGAATATGTTTCGAATTTTCCGAATACTTTCGGAAACGTTTTTGGGAATATGTTTTTATATAAAATTGGTTATGGAATTTAATTCATGGGTTTTCCTGGTTTGGGATTTGCAGGAAAATATTGGCACACTTTCCCAGTTTTTGGGTTGACCGAAATTAGAGGAAATGCTGCCGGATTTTTCATAAAATTTAATTATAATTTTAAAATGATTATTAAAATAGTTTTCGGAAAATATTAATATTTTGGATTTTGGGCGACGACCGTATTGGTCAATGGGTCCGGCTAAGTGCAAACGAAACCGGCTTCGCCCGGACGTTGAGGCATTAGCCTATATGACGATTGGACCAATATCTGAGACTCATTAATATTTAACTTATTTTTATTATTTAATTTATTCATAATTAAATTGAAGGAAGATTTTAGAACTAACAACCGTTTCGTCTTATTTCAATTTATGTAAAAAAATTGTAATGGGCATAAGCCCAGCTGGTCTTTTGGCTCTGTGACCTGTAATTTAGTAGCGTAGGTTTTCTGTTGTTTTTCTGGTTTTGTGAGTTATTTTAGCGTACGCGTAAATCAAATAAATATTATTTTGATAGAAAATTAATAAAGTTTTCTCATATTAAAATTTACAAGTTTTAATATTTAACAACGATCATGTTTTTCTCATTAAAATAAAAAATTTAGTTTTATATGTATAATTACGAAAACATAAAGTTTTAACCAAATAAATTGGTAACTACGAGTTTTTCCAAAATACAAGTTAAATTGACCTTTTCCTCGTTATTAATTACAATGCACCGATAATCGTGTTTTGTTCGTGTTTAATAAATAAAGATTAAAACTGATTAGGACACAATTAGAGATTTCAACTAGCATAGTTAGCTTGGTAACCCTGGATTATGAGTCAACTTCTCGAATGTAGGATTTCGAGGACGAGTCTAAATCCTATCTCGAAGTCTTCATCCCTTCAAGTCCAGTCCATTTTGAGGCAAGTACATTTTGTGTTAGTTTACAATTATTTATTAATCGTTTTATTGCAAGTTTAAACCACGATGCAACATGGAACTCTCTCTGAGAGCACTGACTGTAACTACTGTAACTGTTTGGGGACTATGGGAGTAGTGTAATGAGTATGACCACATCCAAAGTAACTTAGAACTGTATTAGCTTACCCCTCATACACACGGGGATAAGCCGTATCGTATCAATAGGATACAACTGTACAACCCAAGCCAGTCATATTCATTGCCTATTCAAATCACACTGTTTTAACTGCTAGAAAACTGTTTACTTCAAATTGTTTAAAAGTGCATGATTCTATTATTATTTTAATTGTCAAATTAGCATGAATTGTACTTTGCTCCCTCCTGATTGGAGATACATTTTTAGGGGATATTGAGGATGCTGAGCTGTTAATCAACAGCTATTATGACCCGGTTCTGTACCCCGTGGTGCTGCCAGAGTCCCCTTGGAGGACGCAGGGACTGAGGCCGATGAGCCGAATGCTTAGATAGATTTTCTTTTCCAGTTTTGTTGTTTCTTTGGAAATTCTGTCATTTTGAATTCAGTACTTATTTCAGTACTTTTAAATTCCAGTTGCATTTATTTCAAAATGTTTAATAAAGTTTTAAATTCCCGAATATTGAGTTGTGACAAATATAGATGTTGTTGTGGTTACCTGCTAATGGAACAGCTTACTGCTGCCGTCTCAACAACGGTGCAGGCTGGGCATGATCCGGTTCGACCCAATTATTTGGGATCGGGTCGTGACATATTTTTAGTGGGGACCCATGCAGGTGTAGGAGCGTAAAAAGTGCTTCAGAGAAAGAGTCAAAGAGATGGATCATTTCATTCATAAGTGATTGGTTTTACGCCAAACAGAGCGGTTAATCTCTTTACGCCCAAGACAGGGCTAATCACTTTACGCCTAAAGCAGGCTGATCTCTTTACGCTCGGGTCTACACCCATGGTTTTACGCCAAGGACGGATCAGCCACTCTTACGCTGGACAAAACTGTAAAATCTCGCATTTAATGCAAACTCTGACATGGAGATCTTAATGATAGCATATATCACAAAGGAATTTGTTTTATACAGAGACCAATGTTGTCGTTTAGTATGTGGATTGAGCTACTTTACGCTCACACTATGGCTTCTTTTACGCACGAAGACTATACGAGCTTTTACGCTCAAACAGCTGACGTGTGCGTAAAGTCTATTTGAGCTACTTTACGCTCAAGGTTATTTAACAACCACTTTACGCGGGAAGTCTATGTCAAGGCTATTTTACGCCTAATCTACTGCTTTATGCTCAGAGTACATTGAGGCTATTTTTACGCCCTATTCTCCTACACCAGCTTGGAACGTGGTCTGCCTACGTGGCTTTCATGCCATTCTTCTCGAAGAACGTGTACATGTATCCTATTCTTACTGAAATGATGGGACACATGTCAACATTTGCAGAGGTTGGCTTCGATCGTGGATGGCAGTTGTTAGCATAAAGATGGAACTTTTGCTAAGTTTTTACGCACAAGAGCCCAAGTCTATAAATAGACTTATTTTTCTCATAACGCAGGGACAGAGACAGGAGAGAATAGAGAGATCAGAACTTAGAGATTTTGATTCTCCAGAGCATTCTTCTTCAACCTTTCTTTCAGAACAGAGTGAAGCAAAGCAGGAAAGCTTTCGGCCTCGCCATCAGTGCCCAAGTACGTCGATACCTTTCTGGTGACTTAGTTCTTCCAGTTGTTCTACTTCAAGCAGTGATCTTCATCATCATCATATGGTCCAAGGAACAAAGTGATCATTTACGAATCAGACTTCTACAGCAATACTTTCCCAGAATCAAATTTGTACTTCTTGTACTTTTTCTCGTTTTATTTTCAAAAGCCAATTCTTCAAGGCATTTTGTTAAGTGAAACAAAAATGGCGACTCTGCTGGGGACTACCTTCTCCTTTGACGAGGAGGCAATTGCTCAATATGATGATGTTTCGGTCGGTTCGACCAAGAAGACTCTGGTTGTACACTTCGACCAGACTGCCTACGAAGAAATGCTCCAAACTGGGGGTGGTTCTCGCTGCTCCAATGTTCAAAAATCTCGCAAAGCACGAAAAGTTTGGATTCCTAAATCCAAAGTAGCTACTGATCTCTCTATTGCTTCTGATAGCAAGGGAATTCTTCCCACTCCTGTTGTAAGGGCTCCCGTTCGTAACGAGGCAGTCCTTACTTCGGCGTCGCTCTCTAAGTGTGATAATTTGTCTCCCGTCTGTGACGTGGTAGACACACACAAATTACGCTCTTCGCGTAAAGGAAAGTCTCTCGTCTGTGACGTGGTAGACACACACAAATTACGCTCTTCGCGTAAAGAAAAATCTCCCATCTGTGACGTGGTAGATAACCAATTTTTACGCTCTACGCGTGAAGGTAAGTCTCCTGTCCATGACAGTGTCGATAAAATTCACAAAGATGTTTACACATCTAATGTGAATGTTTTTAAACGTATGCAGCGTAAAAATCATGTTGGTAAAATTTCAGTTCTACACCAACAGCCTTCTTATACTGCTCTACGCAAAGTACCAAATCTACAAATTACACGCAATGAAAATGGAGTCCTTCGTGCTAAAAAAATCTCAAGATTTACGCACACAACTCCAAACGCGTAGAAATGTACAATTTGGTTCTGCGAATGCAGCCAGTAATCTTCTTTATACACAGGGTACTAAACGTTTCTCCACCCCTAATGTAATAAAGAAGACTACTCTCTCCACTCCTTCTGACTTACGTGAATTGTTAATGCAAAAGCGTAAGAATAGACAATCTCCGGTAATATTTCCCTAAGAAAAATATTATTGTGATTATCACCAGGTTGTGATCAACTGTTGTTGTTTGGCTTCAAAACGATCAGTTTTTGATCGATTAAGTTTTAATCCGCCTCAACATCAAGCTGAAGACCAAGAACATGAGCTGTCATATGCATCAGTCAACATGGCATCTCATACTAACAGAGGACGACGTCCAAGACGAAATATGTCCCAAACTCCAGGTCAGCAATAGTTCAACAGACTTCTTGATTCTTTTGAGGGGGTATATCAAAATACTCGATCAAGAAGACAAAGACAAATGCAGACTTCTGATTCAGAAGCTGGGGGTACTCAATCTTTTGAGTCCGAGACTGACAGTGTGGATTCATACTTCTATACAAATCCTTCTGTATCTTCAAGAGAGATTGAATCCTACGCTGTTGGAGATGAACCAGAGACTTCATCCGTTAATACAGAACAGCGTCTCACTGCCATTGAGCAATCACTAAAAGGCATGCTTAACATGGTGCAAAACATGCATCAGATAATTTTGAATCAGCAAACTGCTCAGCCGACGGTAATAACACCAGTACCAGAAGCAGCACAAACTCAAGATAGTCAAGGGGCTGAAATACCTTTGAATATTCAAGAGCCTGCTATTAATCAAAATTCTGCATCTCTAGACCCCATCATTCCTGAAGATGTACCACCTCCAGTCGGGGTTACGGTACATCCAACAACCATTCAATCAAATGTGCTTCCTCAAACCAGTGAAGCCATTCAAGCAGTGCGTGAGCTCAAAGCACAGTTTGAAGTTCTAAGGCACAAAGATTAGCTCCAGAGGTTAGGGATCAAGCAACCTTATCCTCCTCATTGGAATGATGTACCCTTTCCACCGAAATTCAAGCCACAATATATGGTTTTGTTCGATGGAAAAGCATCTCCCAGTCAATATATCAATTACTTTGATATTATGACTGTACACTTGCAGAAAGATGACGCTCTTCTCACTCGAGTGTTCATCGGGTGCCTGACGGGTTCGGCTTATGATTGGTATCAAAGTTTACCCGACAATTGTATTTCGTCTTTTGACGAATTTAAGGCAATGTTTCTCTCCCGCTTCTATGAAGGAGGTATGGACATGAACATGTCCTCCTTGATAGAAATCAAACAAAAGGAGAAAGAAGATACTCGGACGTTCATCGAACGTTTCCGACAGGCTACTTTAAAGATGCCTTCTGGTATGCCAGATTCAGCGTTGATTGATACATGCAAGATGAAACTACGACCATCCATCGTTGTTTTCACGGGTTCCCAATTCTCAGATTGGGCTTCGTTCATCATAGCAGCGGTTTCTGCCGAGACCAATGGTAGGTTGGCTCGTGAACATGGGATGATTTTTGCCTCAGATGATAGAAGAAAGAAAAGTAATCCTGGTAATAACCTCGGCAATCGTAATGTGATGGGGAAAGATACCCTCATGGTTAATCTTTCCAAGAATAAAATGATGCCGAATAGTCAGGAATCTTCCAGGCCAAAGGAAGAATACTCTTTTGATGAGAGTGATATCCCAGGGATATTTCAGTGTCTGATAAAGAGTGGCAAACTTCAGATTCCAGAACCAAAGAGGCCTAATGAGGTGAATCTAACTGATAATCCCAAATATTGTATCTATCATAGATACATTAATCATCCTACCAGTGCTTGCTATGTCCTGAAGAAGAAAATCCAGGAGCTGATAAATGGCGGTGCTATCGCTTTAACCAATGATGACCATACGGTTACAACCAATATGGTTTCTCTTCAGTTCGGAGATTTTCCTCCACAGCAAGTCCCAGATGAAATTATCCCAATTTCGAAGGCGACGATGAAGATCGTGAATATCCCGCCTGCCAGAGAAGAAAATGCAGGATTGTTGCCGCTCACACTAAAGAATGGTGAAATCATGTGGATACATCCTGACTTAGTACCTGAGTTGGAAAATGAAGATAAAACTTCAAAATCCAAGAAGAGTAAGAAAGTCAAAACCTGCAACATGATTTCTCATGTTATTCCAGATCCTGATGACTTGGATCATCTATGGGATGGCCTTCCTTTAGAAGATAGACTGAAAGGACCGAACATCTGTCCTCCAAGTCTAGCTCCTCCTACTAAGCTTAAGCTTACTCACCAGCAGTGGCTAGCCATGAATAGTGTTCCTTTATACCGGGCGCAACAAGTCTTCGCTGCTTATGAAAAAGCTTCGACAGGGATTCTTCCTCATATCCCGAATCTTTCTCCTCCTGTGGCTACAATGACATCTATTCTCCATTCTCCTGAGGTTACAGAAGGTCTTGCGTCTTCCTCTTCCTCTGTTGGAACACCTGTCAAAAGTTCACTGCCCACTCACTTGTATAGTCAACAATCTGTCCATCTCATGAAGAAGATGGGTTATAACTTTCAAAAGGCAGAAGGTTTGAATTATGATAAAGGAATACGACTTCCTTTACAGATTCAAATTCAAAATTCCACTGTTAGATTGGGTTCTGAAGTTCCTCGTAACAATCCACACAAGAAAAAGGCTAAGAGAGGGAAGACAAAATCCTGTAATATGGTACTTCCTTCTCCTGAGTCTGAGGAAGAAACTTTTTCTGGTACAAGATCCGGAAAAGAGTACCATAAAGACTATGAGGGATCCTCCAAAGAAGCTGAAGACATAGTGGAGACACTACCAACTCAACCCTCTTCTGTTTCTGCTAAATCTTCTGTGGTTGAAAAGGGGAAACAGAAAGCAGTGCGCTTCGACGTCCCATTGAAGTCTGCTTCCAGTCAGGGGATGGTGATGAAGCCTTACAAGTTTGATATTCTAGCTCAGTTGGCTAATTCTCTGGCTAGACTATCTATATTTGAGTTGCTTCGCCTTTCCAGAGAAAGCAGAGAGACTTTGAGTGAAGCTTTACTTCAAGCAGATTCATGCTTGGCTCAACTCAAGACTCCTGATAATATACCAGTGTCATGTCCACAATGTCATAGTGTGATGGAAGCAATTCCCAATATCACCTTTACACAAGAAGATATGCTGTTGAAGCATAACAAGCATGATAGGCCTTTGTGCTACACTGGGTATTTTGGATCTACTGAAATTGACAGGATTTACATTGACCCCGGGTCCTCAATTAGCATAATTTTTCAGAGTATGCTAAGACCCCTGAGGATTCCTACTAGTGATTTGACTTACACTAGTACTACGATAGTCGGTTTCAACTCTGGCAAGAGCAAACCATTGGGGAAGATTCGTCTGCAGATTCAGATCGGTGATCTTCGAACCATGGCAACTTTTTATGTTATCAACTCAGACGTCTCCTATAATATCCTTTTAGGGAGACCGTAGATTCATGAGCACAATATTGTACCTTCAACTCTCCACCAATGCTTCAAGTATGTGGATTCCCAAGGAGTCGTGAAGACTGAGTTCGCTGATATCAATCCCTTCAAGGG
This sequence comes from Iris pallida, assembly GCA_029216955.1. Classification (NCBI taxonomy): domain Eukaryota; kingdom Viridiplantae; phylum Streptophyta; class Magnoliopsida; order Asparagales; family Iridaceae; genus Iris; species Iris pallida. The sequence goes on along the minus strand of JANAVB010008800.1, from coordinate 7,065,837 downwards.
TGTCGAAGCCTATTTTTTCTGATTCAAGGCTTTATAAACAAGAGCATGTGAAAGAGATATCAGACATGGCTGAAGATCAATCCCACACTGAGGATCAGTCTATTAATAAAGATCCGCCAGAGGAGCAACCTTTGAAGATCATAGTCAAGGGACGAATCCAATCCCAATCTGTTAATGATCAACCTTTGATAATCAAGGTTAAAGGAAGAACTCAAACTTCATCTGAGGAATCAACAAATATTCCTGCTAAGAGCCAAGTTCAACCTTTTATGATCAAGGTCAAAGGGCGTACTTCTTATACGAATGATCCAGAACTACCATTAATTGTCAATCTTGGCAAAACTATACAGAAGACAGATAATGGTCCACTGATGATTAATCCGAAATGTAGCAGTCAAATTGTAAATGATGTAAATATTGATCATTCTATACTTTTTTATATCAATGAAGATTTCCTTTTCGAGTATATGGCTGTCAAGTTTATCGAAAGAATGACTTTATCTTCTGATAATCAAAGTCATCAATATAAAGACAACATTGAGCCAGAAGAAACTTTATACATCGATCATAAGGAAAATTCTTTCCCTCCTCATATAGATGTTGGACCTTATGCTCAAAGGTTCCTAACATCTTCTCCTTATCTTCTACCTGTGGCCGCTTCATCACAAGCTTGCGTAACTTTTAGACGTCACGAAGAATCTTATTTCGTGGTTCCGTCTGATAAGAAAAACAAGCGCCAAATTGTGTTTGGCCTGGCTAGAAATATCCTTGTTGCTCAGGCAGATGAGCTGAAGGATAAAGACAAGGGAAGAATCCGAATTGACAAGTATAGTCAACAATCTATCAAGATTATCCAGAACATGGGATATGATTTGAAGACTATGCAAGGTCTCAATCAAGGCAAGGGTAGACGACTACCATTATGTGGTGATCCGTTTTACCAAAAGACTCGTCATGGGTTGGGATATGATCCGTCCCACATGTTTTATGACGATATACAAGAAGAATTCTCTTCTAGCTCTTCGCAATCATCGGATTCAGAAGAAGTCCAATCCATTGAAACTGATATGTCTCGTTCCTTATATGATGAATCTGGACAAGTATTTTCAGTCAATATGGTTCAAACTGATGATGAATTTGAGCCATTTGAAAATGTCCCTTAAGCCATAATTGGTTCATTTATTCACATATATCTTCAACGACATCTGTCTTCTTAATCCCCAGCTACCAAAGTTTGGTTAAGCTGATTACTTGTCTCTTTGGAGAGGAATTTTGATCTCCTATCTTACCAATTGGTATATAAAGTTGGATTTATTATTTATCATGTTTTTATAACCTCTGGATAAATACTAAATCCACCTTCTTTTTCTATCTATCATGTCCATTTGACCTCTGCATAGATATTAATCTACTTTTCTTTGGGTTCTTACGTACTGTCATGTTCATATTACCTCTGATAGTATTGTACACTCTAAACAGAAAATAAGATTACATTATCTATCACGTTCATATTACCTCTGGATAGATATAATGTTTTGAGTTTAGAAAACTTGTCATGTTCATATAACCTCTGATGAGTATTTTCTATCTCATACAAAATAAGATTTCATTATCTATCATGTTCATATTACCTCTGGATAGATATAATACGTTGAGTTTAAAAGACTTGTCACGTCCATATTACCTCTGATAAGTGCTTTCTATCTCTTACCTATTGTTTAAATTTCAAATAAACAATAGGATCACAAAACAAATCTTTCATTCATTTCTGATGGAATCACTACAAATGAATAAGAGGAAAGATGACAAAGCACTCTCTTAAGGTGGAGTAGAAACATCTTGAAGCAACTTCTTTAATTCTTCTAACCGCTTGCCACGAGAACTCATAACCTTCTCGGTAGCCTCTGCACGTCGAGCTTCAGGGGTACAAATACAGGAAAGTTCAGCGAAGGTGATTATCAAATTGTCCTTGGCTTCATCAAGGGTTCTGATGGTCGATTCAGCCCCAAAGCTTGTTCTTCTAAAATTGAGCTTTGGGTGAGGTGCAGATTTCGAGCATCGATCATCTTCTCCCTTTCAGCCTTCAAGCAAGCTAGCTCTGCCTCGACTTCGCGGATTCTGTCATTCTTGCTCTGAATATCTATGTTCAAAGCATCATAAGCCACTCTGTGACTATGTAGTGCAGGTTTTATGCCAGCCAAAAAGTCCTTCTCTTTGGCAACCTTCAGACTGTGTTCATGGAGAGCTGTATTATATGTAGTCTCTCGAGCAATATAATCAGCTGTTAAGGCTTCATACTCCTCCTGAATGAGGCCTTCAACAGTCTCATTTGATAGCCTGAGATATTCTCCAATCGGCTGCTCAAGGTCCTCCACAATTTTCTCCAATGTGGCAGCTCTCTCAACATCATTGAACATGGCAACATTCTTGATAGTCAGAGCCATTGCCGTCTTCAAAATCTCATAGCTGAGACCTTTATTCAGGACCATCTTTATCAAAGTTGCCAGAGTTTTATAAAAAGTTTCAGTATAAATCTCAACCAGGAGATTCATCTCTACGCTGGAGCTTGGTGTGGCGGCAATATCCAATAAATCTTTTCTTTGGAGATCGGGAGCAGATGTGGTTGGCATGACAGCAGGATGAGACGAAGTCGTTGCTGTTACTACCGTCATAGCCAATTGATTCTCAGAAGTTTTGGGGATTGTATCTCCAATATCTGCAGATATTGTTGGTGTAACAACAAGCTCAGATGGAGCTATTGTTGTTACTGCTGCTTGGTTTCCAGGATTTTCAGAAGCAATGTCTTCAATATTTGTTACTCCAGTCGTTTCTGGAGTTCTGGCGGCGGTAGTATTGATGGATGGGGTAACAGTTGCAGGAGCTGATTCAGGTTCCGGCATTGGCTTGTCAGAAACTGGTACCAGATCAGTAACAATAGTAGAGGATGTTATTATAACTTCCCCACTTTCTGTTGGTGGCTCAAGCATGCCTTCAGCATCTTCTTCAATCATTTGCTCCACAGGATTTTCCACTGCTTCAGTTGTGGTAAAACTTTCTGCAGCTGATTCTTTGTTCAAGTCAGGTTCTCCTCCAGTAGCCCCATCATCACCTACATTGGGGTCGACTCTAGTCTTCTCTTTGTGCTGGTCCTCAGCAGGAGAAGACACTTCAGATTGTACTTGTCGTGCCTCAAATGATGGAGGATGTTCTTCTTGGGGCTCCATCTCATGCTTTTGTACTCCCTCCTCTTCGGCGTCTGCGTCTTCTGAAGGAGAAGCTTCCTCCCCAGATTCTTCATTTTTCTCATAAATGTCTTCTTCTTGAGGAGGAGGAGGAACCATAGGCTTTGGTACAATTATGACATCTGCAAAACAAACAGAATAAGTTAGTATACAAAATCATGATATATAATTCCGTATAGGTTTTGTATAATACTTGGAATATATGCATTTTTTTCAAGATATGTATCATAATCACCATCCCAGTCATCATCCTCGAAGTTAAGAGCCGGCTCGTCTGATGGAATGCGGTCTTGATCAGTGGTGGATACAGTAGTAGCACCTTCTGTAGTTTGTGCCTTGGATGGCAAAGATAAATGGAGTGAGGTGCTAAGACGTCCAGGGGACAAAAGTGTTACAGTTCCTGAGCTAACTATTGGTGGAGGGGCTGAAGATCCTTCTCCAGGATGGACTGAGGAAGAACCGACAAGATGATCTTCTTCAATCGAAATATCATCTTCTGGAGTGTGGGCTCTCGGTTTGGAAGGCCCTTTGGCGGTAGATTTTCTCTTCTTCTCTGGAGATTTCACCGGAGAAGCGGTAGCTGTGTTCTGTTTTCGTTTGCGGGGCTTTCCAATAATTATTGGTCCCGCAACTACTTCCCCAGCTCCTCTGGGAATTACTGCCAGAAATTCATCTATAACGGCAGTATTGTCTGGTATGTCAGGGGCTATCCTGATAGGCTCTTCAACGTTTCCCTCTTGAGCCCACCGAAGACTTCCTTGCATACTATAACCGTCTTTAAAAGAATGGATAGACGTATAGAAACGAGCATACATATGAAGTATACGTAGCTCAGTTATACTAGTGGCTGTAGATATGGTGAATCTAGCGCCAGTACATGCAGCTCCGAAATATCTCCATGCTCGTGCACCGTCGATTAGCTTCCCATAATGATAGAAGCTAGTGGAAGGATTGCCAACATGAAGTTGATCATATCCAAACTGACGAGCGAACCTACTTGGCAAATAAGGCTCGAATGCACAGTTATCTTCATTCCTGTACATCAGATGAGAGGGTCTGATGTACACTAGCCATCGGTAGACAGATCTCGGTAACAAGGCCGATTTATCTGCTCTATCTTCAAATTGTACACCGAGATAGTCAGCCGGAACTGGTGGTCTGGTACAGAAGAAATTCCAGCCATGCGAATAATTTAATGCTGCTCGGGTATCTGCCAACGTTGTAACTCTCCACGTGGATTTGCTAAATTTCTGGAAAAAAATCCTAGCTTCATCCTCAGGGCCTGGTGGCAACAAATTACAATTATGGTGTAGTAACCAACCTATCAGATAGGTGAATGGTAACTCTACCCGTGGAAAGTTGTGAGGAGCATTATTGATCAGTTCTTCACCAGAAACCCGTAGACCTGCATTTATTCGGCATACCATTGACGATAACAGGTTAATTCTGTTCTTGAATACCAGACGGACCGCTGGCCACAATACATTGCGGTGAATACGGTCCACAGTGCTGATCCCTGGCACGACCCATCTGCGCAGCCATAAGGATAAGAAGCCCGCCAACAAGGCCTTCTTCGATATCTTTTGACTACCCTGCCTCAGGTAGCTTAAAGCTTCAGTCCCCGCAGGGATATCTCCAGTTTTGGTAGACAGATATCGGTCTCGAGCTTTTTGCGACACCATCAATTCCTGAATTAAATCTGCAAGAATTATAGAGCAAGGCTTGATGACCTGAGTCTTGTCTTCTCGGAACCTGCTCTTCTCCGTCCTGGACACTCTTTTTTCATGATAAAATAGATAAGTTGTCCATTTTGTAATATATGCCAAATGTGATCCGGTTTTATACATGCTGGTACAGATCAGATAATGGCACATGAGTTCTTCGTAGACTTGCACCAGCTCGGGATTCTTTTCCCGAATTTCTGCCAATTCCCGATTGGAGGGAATATATTCTTCATACGGGAATTCACCCATTGGTAGCTTCGAGATAAACTTCATCTCATGAAGGGCCAGACCCATCTCACCATGCGGAGTTGCAAAAGTTCCCGTCGAACTCATATACAATTCCAGTAAAGCCAAGAACAGATTGCCATTCGGTGGAATGCCATAACTAGTAGATGCTACTGCTTCATACAAACTGATGTCGTCCAATTCGGTTTTAAAGTGTGTCATGACCCAGTTGCTGATCTGGATCCAGTTACCACTATAAGGGGTCAACCACCCTGTCAGCCTAGGGTTGGTCTGAGGATATAAGACTCCTTCCCTTATGAATCTATTTATGAACATGGGAACCTGGACCGGCTGGATGAGAGATGAATCCTCGCTCGGTGTAAACCCAGGCATTAGTCCAGAAAATGGAATAACACCACCACAAGGAGTACTAACATGATAACCCATGTCATTCGCCTTCTCCCTTCTAAAAATGATTCTGCCCGGTCTACCATAGCTACAGGGAGTCAAATTCCACAGCATTTGACGGTAATGGCTAGCATGGACGAAAGCAGATATAGGGTAATCCCTGTCCATGTCCGGGAGATACATTACCCTTTCTCCAGATTTAAATACCCAAGCCTCTTTTTTGGGATGAGTCTGTGATTTGTAATATATCGCATCTCCAAATAAGAAAGCTGGCTTCAGGAATTGTTGATTATCTAGCGACATCAGTACTTCCCCGTCTATCATGGATAACAATATTCTATCCCCTTGAGCTGCTATCAGTTGTGCCCTCTCTACTGGATATTCAGGGTTCGACTGAGGAAATTGGACATAAGATAAATCTTCCAGATAGTTCGAACCCACCATGCCAACTGACGATCCGAAAACTTCTGCGAGAGGGTGAACTTGCAAATCCACTGGTAAAATAACAAAAGAGGTCAAGTTAGTTCGAAATTTTTATGATTGACGATATTGACTTTTACGCTTACTAAAAGTTGATGAAAGCTTATGAAGTCTTTGTTCGACAAAGTCTCCCAGTGATTGATAAATTTTACGCTACCATATATGTAGGGTGTGAAAATTATGACACGCTGACATAAGACTCAGTCCAAGTCATACGCTCAAGGCCATACGCTCAGTCAAAGCCATACGCTCGAGGCCATACGCTCAGCCAAGGCCATACGCTCATCTAAAGGCCGTACGCTCAGTGAATATTTTAATATTTCTTGAGATGACAGCACAACATGTATTTAATGAAGGATGAATCTGACACTTCGTCTTTTGTACAAAGACAGCTGCCCTATGAAGATTAGTCGTCGTATAGGTTTTCGAGAAAGGATTTTGTCTCTTACGAGGACAGCTCAGCAGCCATCATAAATAAAAAGCCATCATTACTGTTATTTCTGACAGTCTGTCAGCCATCATATCTGCAGCACGATGCTCAAGAAATATTTGTCAATATTTGAAGATATGGCGTATTTGAGAAGATTGAGAACAGCCACGTGTCTACTCCCTCAATCCACACGGGTTCTTCCCCACCAAGTGAGCGTATGGACCTCATACGACTCCTTGCCATCCAAGTGAGCGTATGGACCTCATACTCCTCCTTTCTAAGTGAGCGTATGGACCCCATACGACTCCTTCCCAGCTAAGTGAGCGTATGGACCCCATACGACTCCTTCCCAACTAAGTGAGCGTATGGACTCCATACGACTCCTTCCAACTAAGTGAGCGTATGGACCCCATACGACACCTTCCAACTAAGTGAGCGTATGGGCCCCATACGACTCCTTCCCAGCCAAGTAAGCGTATGGACTCCATACGACTCCTTCCCAATCAAGTGAGCGTATCAGCTTTATATGATCCAAGTCAGCGTATGCAAGACATGTGCCTTCAAAATCTAGCGTATGACTCTTCTTCAAAGACAGCGTATCACAGCAAAGGCATCCAGGATGACTTTCAATGTACAGTCAACACACGTTCTCACGTGTCCTGTACTCAGTTACTCAGTTATTCAGAAGTTATGCAACGTGGCATCCATGCCACCAATCTCTCCTAGATATATTCCACTACTCTCAACCGCACTCCAAGGTGTCTTCACCAGAATTCGCCACGCATCCCTGCAGTTATGCACACGTCAAGTAACTAACTGAGCGTATGCTTCAGAACAGTTATCTAGAACTCTATAAAAGAGAGTTTCTTCATCTTCATCACACTACAGTCAATTTCAGAGAGAACAGAGAGATTGCCCAGTTGCTGTCCAAGTTCTTCGAAGTTCGAGTTTTCTTCATCGCATCGTCCAAGGGATAAAGTAATCGTCTTCTAGATTAGATTCCTACAGTTGTAATTTTCTCAGATACAAAATAAATAAAGTGAATTTATTTATGGAAAACAAATTGGCGACTCTGCTGGAGAAAGCTGTCTCCTCCAACGAGATAGCAACAACTCAATGCGTACTTCGTCGATTGGCTCGACGAAGAAGACGATGGTCGTACAATTCGACCAATCTGCTTACGAAGAAATGCTCAAGGCGAAGGAGGGCCGAACTGCTTCCTCTGCTCTTCCTGCTGCCAAGAAGAAGGGACGCTCTGTCTATGTTCCTAAGTCTTCTTCAACAGCCCGAGACGTTTTTGTCACTTCTCACACTGACAAGAACACGTCTTCAATTTCAACGAAGCACACTTTGGCTTCTCTGAACACGGCAACAGTGGCTTCTTCTAGTCACGCTGACAAAGTGGGTTCTTTAACCAAGTCAGCGTGTCCAAGGAAAACCATCTCTGGACTTGTCAAAGTCTCTCCTCCCTCTACTCTTACGACAGCAGTCGGCTCTTTAGCCATTGATGACTCTGTGCGTATGGCAGTCAAAGGGCAGCGTACGGCAAAGGCAGCGTATGCTAAGCCAAAGCCAGCATATGCTAATAAAACGGCAGCGTATGACCAGAAGTCCAGACTGAAGTCAGCGTATGCTAACAGATACAGTCCTTTGACTGTTTCTCAAAATCAAACTGGGGGTTCTCTTCCACAGAACATACAAATGATTCCCCCTCAACTTGCACATCTTGTGCCAACCAAGGAGAAAGACTTTTTAGTCAACTCCTCTACTCCTAAGGTCTTTACCTCTGGAGTTAATTTGACTAGTACTCTTACTAGATCAAACAAAGGAAAATGCCTTTTGGCTAATTCCTCTAAAGATGGATTATTACCGACTCCCAGTCGGAATAATACCCATCTTCCTTCTCTCAAAATTTCTCGATCTGAGAAAGGCAAATTACAAGTATCCAAGACTGATACCAAAGTCAGATCTCCTACGGATCTTCGTGACAAGCTTCATCAGAATCGTCTCGGTTCCACTGAGACAAGTATATTAGACCCTGATGTAGAATATGCCAAGAACTATGTGGCTCAAATTAATCAGTCTTTATACACTCAAGAACCGAGAAGACAGAAGAACAAAAGACAAGTTTCTACACAGAAACTATCTTCAAGTACTTCCCAATCTGTTCCTACAGATCTTCGGGAGTATTTGCAAAATAAACGGAGAATCGACACTCCATCAGGCTATGATATTGCTCATATTTGCCATGAAAAATATGGTTGCAACTTCCAACCTCGAGTTGTGATTCAATGTTGTTGTTCACCAAAAAGACGATCTGTTTTCGAACGGATTCAATATGAACCAATATTGGATGAAGATGAACCTCTTTATGCTTCTGTCAACATGACCTCCAGAAATATTGGGGGTAGCATACGGTCTGATGCCATATCATATTCTGAAGATGGAGTTTATCTCGGCACCCGATCCAGGATCGGAGCCTTGGCCAGGGTCTCTTCTTCTTCTCATCCAAGTGGTAATCCGGAGATCACAGAGGACTTCCTTGGAGAATCCAACTTTCCAGTATTGATTTCCGTAAATAGCCCCGGGAAAGATATTGACTCACACATTGATGATTCAGAACAGACTGTTTCATCATCTATTCCTCGAATGATTACCACTTACATGGCGGAGGGCAATCATGAACCTTCAACTAGCACCGAAGCTCATGAACAAAGGATTTCTTCCTTAGAACAGCAGTTGCGAGCTATGGCAGATATATTGAATGCTATGCACACTCTTATGCAAGCTCAGCATCAAACTCAGCAAGTCCAACATACAGCCTCTCCAGTTGTATTAAATACTCCTGTTGTTCCAAACCCGGAACCCTCTACTATTCCGGGGGTACAATCTAATGTTCCTGTACAACCCACTCCAAGTCAGTCTGGAGCTGGGGGTGGTACATATGCTGCAGTCCCTCCTCCCAATTATACTCAACAAGTTACAACTCCCCAATCTTCTGGAATTGTTACTGAAGAGTTAAGAAATCTTCGAACTCAATTTGAGGCATTCAAACAGAAGGATGGTTTACAAAGGTTAGGTATCAAGCAACCTTACCCGATAGAATGGAAGCAAGTATCATATCCTCCTAAATACAAGCCTCCGACTATCTCTTTCTTTGATGGGACAACCTTCCCAAGTCAGTTCATTAATCACTTTGAGGTAATGACTGATCAACTGCAACCAAGTGACGCCCTCCTTACTCGGGTGTTTGTTGGGTGTCTCAAAGGAACGGCTTATGAATGGTATAGAAGTCTCCCTGATGGGTGCATTACCTCATTTGCCGGTTTCAAGCAAATATTTCTTGAACGGTTCTATGAAGGACTCAATGACATGACCATGTCAGCCCTCATAAGAATTAAACAGAAAAATAATAAAACCACCGAGAACTTCATTGAAAGATTCAGAAGAGAAGCCCTCAAAATGCCTCTCGGAACTCCCGATGCTGTTACTATCGACACTTGCAAGTCGAATCTCTTACCAATTATCAGCATATGGACAGGGTCCACTCAGTTCCAAGATTGGCCTTCTTTCATCGTCAGTGCCAAGGCTGCTGAAGTCAGTGCTGAGACCTTCAAGGGTCTGGGGTACAAATGGCTCCCAAGGAATCAAATCAGAGTGCTAGCAATAGTACTCGACCCAACAATCGCAAAGGGAAAGAAGCTCTTGAAGTCAATCTCCAAAGCAATAGTCAAGAGGTAAAGACTACCCAAGCTACCCCAGCTCCAACAAATCAACAACAGAGACCTCCTCGGCCGAAGGAAGAATATTCTTTCGACGATGACGATGTTCAGGGTATCTTTGAATGCTTGCTCAAAGGTAACAAGATTCAATTACCAGAAATCAAAAAGCCTGATGAAGCCAATAAGACAGATCATCCAAAATACTGTCCATATCATAGAATGCTGGGTCATACAATCCGGTCTTGCTATGTATTAAAAGGAAAGATCCAAGAGATGATTAAATCAGGAGCTGTGACACTGACACCCAAAGACAAGACAGTCACAGCAAATGTAATTTCAATGCAGTTCGGTGACTTCCCTCCTTTAATGGTAGAAAGTGGGATTGTTCCTATCCCCAAAGCAACTCTCGAAGTTGTGAACATCCCACCAGCACAGAATGAAGGACTTGTTCCTGTTACAACTAAGAAGGGAGAGATTATGTAGATTCACCCGGATTTAATGATGGAGTTTGAGACGTCTTCGTCTTCTCCTCGGAAGACTCCCTCATCTAAAAAGAAGCTCGGGAAGACTAAGTCATGCAATGTGACTTCTAGTTTCACACCCGATTTTTATCTAACCTCTACTTTCATCTTGGCAGGAAATTCACTCCCTACGGAGATAAAATCTGTACCTCAATATGAAGATAGGTACAAGCCTACATTTCATCTATACAGTTCACAATCTCGTAAATTAATGGCGAAGATGGTTTATGATCTAGCCACTGCTCCTGGTTTGAACTCAGGCAAAGGACTCCGAGCACCTTTAGCCATCACTATGAGGCATAATCAATCTCGTGTTGGTCTTGGTTTCTGGAATGAAGCTCTCATCAAGCATAAAAGAACCAAGAGCAAGATAAAGAATTGCAACATGGTTTCCATAGACCCTGAACCTGAGCCTGAAGGCGAAGTTCTTGCTGGAACTCGGTCAGGAAAAATATATGTGAAAGATTATGCTGAAATTCCTGAAGAAACTTCTGATGTTCCTCCGGTTACAGCTCCAACACCAGTCTCTACTGAAGAGCCTTCAAATGTTCCTGTTGAGACAGTTCCTTCCAAACCAACAGCAGCTGACAAAGGCAAACAACAAGTCCGCTTCGACAAGCCACTGAAGAAGTCATCTCCTACATGACTTGAAAAGCCTTATAATTTTGATATATTGGCTCAACTAGCCAATACACCAGCTAAATTATCAATCTTTAAGCTCTTACGCCTCTCTAAAGAGACTCGAGAAACTCTGAGTGAAGCACTGCTACAAGCAGAAACCTGCCTAACTCTCCTCAAGAAGTTGGAAACAGAACCTGTTTCTCATTGCCATAATGTATTGGAATTTATTCCAAACATTACCTTTACGCAGGACGATATGCTGCTAGAGGATAATCGACATGACCGTCCTTTATATCATACAGGATATATCGATTCTATGAAGGTTGATCGTCTACTGATTGATCCAGGATCCGCTCTCAGTATTATGCCAAAAGCTATGCTAGATGCACTGAAGATACCTGTGCATAGTCTTTCCAGCACTATCACTACCATCTTGGGATTCAATCAGGGAAAAAGTGAGCCTTTGGGCAAGATTCGCCTCAAATTTCAAATAGGCGATCTTCGCACTAAAGTTACTTTTTATATCATCGACAATCATGGTTGCTCATACAATGCTCTATTGGGGAGACCATTCTTGTATGAACATAATGTCGTTCCTTCGACTCTTCATCAGTGCTTCAAATATGTTGATGATAATGGAGAAGTTCAAAAAGAGGTTGCAGATCTCTATCCATTCAAAGGAGTTGAAGCTTACTTCAATGACGCTCGCATGTACAAGGACGAATACTCAAAAGTGTTGCAAGCTATAGATAATGACGATGAGATATCAAAAGTCGACACTTTTGTTATTCCTGTAAAAGGGCGTATCACTCCTCCGCAGTCTGTTAAATCATCTGAAGGGGACTCACTGATAATTCCTGTCAGTGGACGTACTACTTCATCACCTGCCCAAGCTCCACATGGTTCACTGATAATTTCTGTCAGTGGACGTACTACTGTATCGTCTTCCCAAGCTCCACAAAGTTTACTGATAATTCCTGTCAGTGGACGTACCATTCCCCCTCCACCTTCTCAGGCTAGACCAGATACTCTAGTCATTCCAGTCAGTGGACGTACTACTTATCCACGATCTTCTTCAAGGGAGCTCACCTCTTCTGAGCCTTTTGTTATCGATCTTAATCGAAACAAAACTTCTGATCGCTCTTCCTCTCCCCCTTTTGTCATTAATTTGACTAAGTCTGATAAGGCTCAGCCTTCTGTTGTAAATACAGTATCTAATATTAATGAAGCATCTCCGTTGCAGTATATTGATGTCTGTAATCATGTACAAAGTTATTTACAATTGCTAGATAGCTTAGAGCCACTAACTATAGGAGTTATTCAAACTCTTCATACAGACGTATCATTGGAGTCCATACAAAAATCATACTTCGTGGTCCCTACTAGAAAGAAGGGAGAAAATCCAATATTCTTTTATAAAGGACCCCAGAATCCTCCTAACCTGGAAGAAGATGACACAAACGACGATACTGGAAGGTTACAACTGCGTCGCTATAGTCAGCAATCCAAAAATATCATCAAGAATATGGGTTATGACTTCAGAACCAGTCTCAATAATGGAAAAGGAAGAAGAATGCCTGTTCGAATTCCTCCACTAAAATACGGAAGGACAAAATATGGTTTAGGTTACATTGCTCCTACTTCCTTTATCAACATAGTCCATGAAGATTCAAAATCCGATGAAGATGAACGATCTGAATCTTTCAATTCCCTTTCTTGGGATTCTGACACGAGTATTGGCGATCTCCATCGTTCTACTCTAACCATCAATATGGTCTCTGTTGATGGCCCGCAAGAAAATAATGAAGATGAGGATGATTTTGAAATATCACCTGAATCAGAACAATGGGCTCAAAGATTAGATAATTAATGGGAATTCAGGTTCGAGCAGAGGGAACCTCCTACTGAAGATAAACTGATCCAAATTGATGTTGGTGAAGAAGGGTCCCCTAAACCAATATTTATCAGTGAAAGTCTTTCAGAAACAGATAAGCAAGACATGATCAAGCTTATTCATGATTATATCGATGTCTTCGCTTGGAGTTATGAGGATATGTCGGGACTAGATCCAAAGATTGTAATGCACAAACTTAATATCATGCCAAATGCTAAACCGGTCAAACAACAACAGCGACGATTTCGTCCAGACATTATGGATGCAATTGAAGCTGAAGTCAACAAGCTTATGGCTTTCGGATTTATTCGAGAGGAACAACATCCTGAATGGGTGGCTAACATCGTTCCTGTCCTTAAAAAGACTGGCAAGATCCGAGTCTGTATAGACTTTCGCGATCTCAATGCAGCTTGTCCTAAATACGAGTTTCCTCTTCCAATTACAGATGTCATGATCGACAACACATGTGGTTTCGAACGGATGTCATTCATGGATGGGTATTCGGGATACAATCAAATCAAAATATTTCCAGACGACGAGAGACATACTTCCTTCAGAACGCCGATCGGTACATACTGTTATACAGTGATGCCGTTTGGTCTCAAAAATGCAGGAGCAACATATCAGCGAACAATGAGCACTATATTCCGCGAACATCTCCGGAAAATAGTCGAATGCTATGTTGATGATATTGCAGTCAAAAGTCGACAAAAGGAGGATCATATCCAAGATTTGAAGACTATCTTTGATTTAATGCGTCAGCATCAACTTAAAATGAACCCTACTAAGTCCTTCCTGGGCGTCTCTAGTGGTAAATTTCTCGGCTTCATCATTACCGCTAAAGGTATACACGTGGATCCCGAGAAGATCAAAGCCATTCAAGAGATGCGTCCTCCACGCACCTTAAAAGAGCTACGAGAATTTCAAGGAAGAATCGCTTATATCAGGAGATTCATTTCCAACTTATCAGGACGCTGCAGACCATTCAACAAACTTCTGAAGAAAGGTGTATCTTTCGTCTGGAACGAAGAATGTCAAAAAGCATTTGACGATATCAAACAGTATCTCATGAACCCTCCAGTTTTGGTACCTCCTGTCTCGGGAATACCATTTCTTCTATATGTTCGAGCCATGGATCATTCTCTTGGTGCATTACTCGCCCAGAAAAATAAAGATGGCCATGAACAGGCTATTTATTATCTCAGTCGCACAATGACAGGCGCTGAACCGCGTTATTCTCCAATCGAGAAAGAATGCTTAGCATTAATGTTTGCTGTTCAGAAAACGCGATATTATATTATCGGTCAAACGATTCACGTCATTTCTAGAGTGAATCCCATCAGGATTATGATGAAGAAACCCGGTATTCTCAACTCCAGACTAGCTAATTGGGAAATCTTGTTAGCTCAATACGATATGCATTATATTCCTCAGAAGTCAGTTAAAGGACAGGCTCTTGCTAATTTTCTGGCAGCTCATGCGATTCCAGAAGATTCTAAATTATATGATGAGATCCCAGATGAAGTTCTGGATTCAAATCTGGTTTCTGAAAAAATTCCTACCTAGCATCTATTCTTTGATGGAGCATCTAGAATAGGTCCTAACGGTGATATTGTCGCCGGAGTTGGGATTGTTCTTGTATCCCCAGAAGGACTAACTATTCAGAGGGCTTATTCTCTGGATCAATCATGTTCAAACAATGTAGCCGAATATAATGCATTGCTCATCGGTCTTCAACTTGCTAAACATCTAGATATTCAATATTTGGAAGTTTATGGAGACTCTAAGCTTATTGTCAATCAGATCAGAGGAACGTATGAAGTTCGTCATCAAGATTTGATACCTTATCATCGAGCAGCACTTTCTATGGCCTCCTCCTTTGAAGGTTTCTTTATTGAACATGTTCGACGAGCTTATAATACAGAAGCTGATGCTTTGGCTAATCTTGCTGCTTAATTAGCCATACCAATCAGACGTCAGCAAGTGATAGTGGTTTATAACCGAGAACTATTCTGTGTTGAGAATAATCTGGCTTTGGCTTTTTCCCATAATCCTCATGAAGATTCTCTCAACCTTGATGCTGGATTAAAGTTTGACAAAGTGTCCTCGTCTTCTTCTGATTCTACTATGGAATATATTTTTTCTAATGAAACAGAAGCAATAACTGAAGACTGGATACGCCCATTTTTAGACTTTGTATTATATGACATACTTCCCGATAATCCGAGTGAAGCAGCGTCTATTCGGCGTAGATCTCTTAGATTCTATTATAATCATACAACGAAGACACTATATCGTCGGGCCTACGACGGTCTTCTCCTTCGATGCATCGCTGGTGAAGAAGCACAACAGATAATCCGTGAAGCACATGATGGTGTTTGTGGAGCCCATCAACCAGGTCCTAAACTTCAAGATCGTATCCGACGTATGGGTTATTATTGGCCCACAATGGTGGCTGACGCCATTCAATATGCTCGGAAATGTAAAGCCTGTCAAATTCATGGAGACTTTATCCATCAACCGTCAGAGTTCTTACACCCAACAGCGGCATCATGGCCCTTTGAAGCTTGGGGCATGGACATCATTGGTCCCATCAACCCACCATCATCAAGAGGACATCGGTTTATTCTAGCAATAACCGATTACTTTTCCAAATGGGCTGAAGCAATCCCGTTATCTGAAGTCAAAACTTCTAATGTTATCAACTTCGTCAAACATTATGTCATCTATCGGTTTGGTGTTCCTCGACGTATTATCCATGATAACGGACCGCAGTTCGTCAGTCAGAAATTTACTCGATTCTGCGACGATCATCGGATCAATAATTTAGCTTCTACAGCATATAATCCAGCAGCTAATGGATTGGCAGAAGCTTTCAATAAAACGATCATCAAACTCTTGAAAAAGTTCGTTTCTTCCAACAAACGCAACTGGAGCGAGAAGCTTGGTGAATGTTTATGGGCCTACCGCACCACAGTTCGCAATACGACTGGATGTACGCCTTTCTCTTTAGTATATGGGTGTGAAGCTGTTCTTCCCCTTGAGATCCAGATTCCTTCTCTGAGAATTGCAATCTCCAATGAACTTACAACAAAAAACAATGATCGTCTTCGACTTCAAGAATTGGAAGCTCTAGATGAAAAACGATTGTATGCTCAACAAAATATCGAGCTGTATCAGGCCCGAATCTCAAAAGCTTTTAACCGGAAAGTCAAAGTCAGAGCATATCAGAAGGGAGAACTGGTCCTTACTGTCAGACGTCCTATGACCATGACACATATGAGCAAAGGCAAATTTGACGCGAAATAGGAAGGCCCATTCATAGTAAACAAAGTCTTCTCTAACGGAGCATACCAGCTTGCCTCTATAGATGGGAAAGTCATGATGATGCCTATCAATGGCAAATTCTTAAAGAAATATTATGTATAATATTTTCATCATTCCCCAGCAAATATAAAATTCTTCTCTACAAAAGTTATCTCGATATCGTTATCCCCAGAGGAAACTGATATTCTACCATGTATCATTTTCCCAGAGAATTTGATATTTTGTCTTATTAGATCCCCAGTGGATTTAATAAAGATCTTGTATAGAAAATCATGTCCATATTACCTCTGAATTTTCTATCTCAGTATGTATCATATTTTCTATTCTCTGAAAATGATATCTCGTCTTTTGATTTCCGAGTCCAAAGATTATGGAAAATAGAATCCAAAGATATCTTTATATCTGAATTCTGTTTTCTCTAATCAGTATTAAACTAAAATTATTTTTGGTTTAATATCATGATAGAGTTACAAAGTTTATTTGTATATTCTATTTTATTGAAATATGTCATGTATTATTTACCTCTGAACATGTTTTCTACAAAAATATCATCCACAGAATTGAAATCAAGCCAAGATATTCATTTCAATCAAAATCAGAACATTGATTACAAATGGGTATCAAAACTTCAATACATGATAAATGTAAAGATCTATTTATGAGGAGTAATTATCTCCTGAATACGAACGATTACATTATTTATCTTTTCTTCATGAGCTTTCTTGATTCGCTCTGCTGTTTCAGCTCCAATCATCCGTTGGTCATATTCCACAATAATAGAGCTACGGCGATTGGTCTCTTCAATCTGATTGGTTTGCATCAATTCTCGCTCTTGCTGTAAAACTTGACAGCGTTCAGCTGCAGATTTACGATCAGTAGCAACCTCTGATTGTTCTGTTTCCACGGAGGCAATTTGCTCCTGAAGACGAGCTAGTTCTTCCCTTAACTTCCTAAGCTCTTCAGGTTTTGACGCTTCATCTTTCTCTAGGCGTTCCATATTCTGACGAGTACTTATTATTTCTTCGTCTTTCGCCATTAACTCTTTGGAAGACTGAGCAAGGAATTCTGTCAGAGCAATGTGCTGAGCTTGAGCTTCATTCTTCAATTGAGCAATCTCAGCTGCAGTCAGGGAATTAATATCCTTCTTTTTTATCTCCCAATATTTATGGATGTTTGCTTCTAAATCATTCAGGAGATGTTCAAAAAAGACACATTGGGTCCCATAACCAGCCTGTCTCAAAGCTGAAAGTGGAAAACTAGTCGCCTCTCGAAGACTCGAAAAGGGCATAGTCTCATCCTTCATAAGTCGTCTTGAGAATGTATCCAGATACGAATAAATAATATCTGAATACATCCCCATGATCTTTGCTATCCCTGTATCAAAACCGGGAGTCGCTGCAATAGTAGGGGAAGAAGCAGGAGGAGCCTCTGTTCTTGGAGCTGAAGTTAGTGCTTTTGGAGAACTCGACAAATGTGAACTCCCCTCACCCACATCAGTTTGAACAATTGGGGCTTGAGTAGAACTCATAGCCGGTGCAGTTCCTACAGCTGTTGGAATCAAAGAAGCATGATCAAAACCAAAAGACAATAAAGCAGAGACAAGACAAAACTCTGATGAATAAAATATTACCTGGAGCTGGTTCATATTCAGTTTCCTTCGGTTCATTCAGCCCGGCTCGTAGTCTGTTCAGAGTACTTTCTGATACGGGATTTATTTCACTGCTTCCCGCCCCAGAAGTACTCGGAACTTGAACTTCTATATGCCTCTCCGGCTCTGGTGTCAATCCTGAGTGTTGACCAATGGTCTTCAGTACATCAATTGGTGTTTTAGACGGTGATTCATCGTCTATCTCCATGTCTTCTTCTCCATAAGAATGAGACGATGGTTCATAGTCAACTTGTTCGATCTCTGAAGCTTCAGCAATTGGTTTGAGAGAAGTGGCTTCCTTCACTGATTCTCCCGAAATCAGTAAGTCATTAGCTGTTTCAGTCTGATGCTCGGCCTCTACCGCAGGTTGACTAATCTCTTGCGTATCATCGGCCATTGGCGGAATCGATCCTATATCAGAAGGCATGGATGACCCAGCAGGTTCAGGAATATCTTCTTCAACAGGTTCTGCCTTTACAGAAAAATCAGAAGCAGCTTGTTTTTCTGAAGCCAATCGCACAGCACGATCGGTGGGACTCTCTGCATCGAGACAAATTACGGATTTAGTTTTTGAAACTATCACTTTCCTTCCTATTCTTTTTGTGAATGGAACAGTAGGATAATTGTCTTTTGGATCACTACCTGCTTCATCAGCATCTCTGACTCGATTGGAAACAGGAGAAGTCCCTGGAATGGTAATTCCTCCACGATTTCGAGTCTCTGCTCGAGTGACTCTTTTTGGGGCAGGCCCAGCAGCACCTTTGCCCCGCTTCCTCTTCGGGGTATTATCAGCAGATATACTTTCTTCAGCACTCCCGATGGGTACATGTAATGGTTGATGAAGGTCATCAGAGAAGAAAGTTTCTAGAACTTCATCATCAACTTCATCGGTAGTCAAAGGATCTTCTTGATCATGGCAATCTCTAGGCAAGGCTGATTTAGTTGATTTCTTTTCAATATGAATAAAGCTTCTACCTAAGATGCTGAATTTTTCATCAAAGGTATTAGCTGATACATAGAATTTGGCATAAGATGCCAATATTCTAGCTCCTCTCTGATAGGTGACCGGATCTGGCATGGAAAAGGTAGCCCATGTACCTTTAGCAATGTAATATATCCACGCTCTGGCACCATCAATCAACCCGTCTTGATAACCAAAACACGTCGTTGCATTGCCTACATGCAACTGATCGTAACCAAATTGCCGAGCAAACCTGCTCAGAAGATATGGTTCTAGATAAGTGATGTTGTCACGGCGGCAGATTAAATGAGATGGCCTGATCCTCTTCAGCCATTCATGTTGAACATCATCCAACTCATTGCCACCAATGCCATCAATCAACCTTCCAGACATGGTCTCATATCCAACAGGTGGAGGAACACAAGTGAAGCTCCATAGTTCTCCCCTGTTTAATATAGTCCTGCAATCTGTCAAAGTGTCATATTTCCACTTTGGTGTGTGACTGTATCTTTCCAGAAAGGTGTCATCTGGTCTAGCCATCCCAGCACTCATAAGAGATTCGAAATGCAGAAGTAGCCATCCAAATAAATATGTAAAGGACATTTCTACCCGAGGAAAGGATGTAAGGCTCTTCCTTGCCAATTCGAACATTCTATCTGTGTATGCCCTTAATCCAGCATTCAGACGGCATGTCATTGCTGTCAGTAAATCCATCTTATACCCAAAAACCAGACGGACTGCGGCGAAGACAACTCCTCTGTGCATCCTGTCTGCTGAACAGGTGCCAGGAACTACAAATTTTCTCAGCCAGAGAGAGATAAATCCGGCCAGATGACCTTCAGCAGATAATTCTCGGCTGCCCTGCTTAATATAGGTCTCAAACCTATCACCGACTTTATAAGTGCCTTCGTCTTCCTCAATGACAATGTCGTCATGAGTGGTATCCCGGATGAGCCTATCAATCTCAGCTTGATTCAGAGGTTTAAATTCACCGACATACTGCTCAGACTTCTTCTTCTTTTGAACTTCATCAGTACGGCCTTGAAATAAATAGGCCATCCATTTGGAAGAATAACAGTTGGAATCTCCTTCTCCACCTTGTCCTTTATAAAATGTCTTACAAATACTGTAATGGCACATCAATTCTTCAAAGACATGAAGAACCAGTGGGTTGGCTTCGGAGATCTTATTCATTTCATCAACGAAAGGGATATACTCTTCATATGGCAGATCTACTGTTGGCAGTTGAGAAATATATGCCATTTCATGAAGGGCGAATCCCATTTCGCCTCTTGGGGTCATGAAGGTGCCGGTACGGTAGTTATACCTCTCCGCTAACGCTAAGAACAAATCCGGGTTTGGCCAGAAACTATAGGCGGTGCACTTAATGGCATCATATAGGCCTATCACCTGCAACTGTTCACCAAAATTCTTCAGAATCCATTTCACAAGAGCAGTCCATCTGGTATTCTCCGGATTTACCAGACCAGTCAGCCTCATAGACTGTTTTGGATAGATGGCATTTTCCAGTTGAGCAAATTCGTTTGCAAAAATTGGGACTCTGAGTGGCTTCAGCAGTGCTGAGTCCTCAGGAGGGATGGTAGCAGGTAGCAGTCATCGCAGAGATGTGACATGTGGTTCAGTACCACTACGGAATCTTCCTTGACGATATCCTATCCACCCAGCCTTTGCTTGTCGGGATGGAGTGATATCCCACTTCATCTGTCTTTGACAACTCGCATGAAATAAACGAGCTATGTTGATGCTTTTTGATAAACCAGTCAAATATATTGGCTGATTTACATCACCATCCCTATAATAACAGTACGATACTTTGTCCAGAGCAGGCTGAGAGTTCATGTCAATAGCATCTCCGAAAAGAAATGCTGGCTTTGAGTGGGTAACACCATCCACACTCTGTAAAGGCAGTCCACTCATCAAGTTCAGCAAAGTATCATTTTCCTGATTAGTCAAAAGAGCTATCCTTGTAGAAGGTCCATCGAATTGGGGAAAACGAACATGTGATAAGTCACTTCTATAGTTATTTCCCACACATCCTTCAAATTCTGCCTCCTGAGCCAGAATATCCACTGCAAAAGAAGAATAAAACCTTAGTAATCTTCAACATCAAGAGATGACAAAGGTCAACATACGTTCAGTTTTTACTAAGCGTACGGCAGACTCAAAGTTCAGCATACGCTCAGTTTTCCTTAAGCGTATGGCAGATTCAAAGTTCAGCATACGCTCAGTTTTTACTAAGCGTATGGCAGACTCAAAGTTCAGCATACGCTCAGTTTTTACTAAGCGTATGGCAGACTCAAAGTTCAGCATACGCTCAGTTTTTACTAAGCGTATGGCAGACTCAAAGTTCAGCATACGCTCAGTTTTTACTAAGCGTATGGCAGACTCAAGGTTCAGCATACGCTCAGTATATCCTTAGCGTATGGCAGACTCAAGGTTCAGCATACGCTCAGTATATTCTTAGCGTATGGCAGACTCGAAGATCCATATATGCTCAGTTTATTCTAAGCGTATGACAGATTCAGAGATCACTTTTTACGCTCAGTTTATCTTAAGTGAATGATTTTAAAAGTTCAGTTTATGTTCAGTTTGAGTGTATCAGTGTATGGTTGACAAGATGATCATCAAAAACATACGCTAACACAGGAGTTAGCGTATCTCAGTGAGACAACTCGCCATAGCATATTCTTTCAGGACAGCGTATTTTGACATTTCTATCAAAAATACGCGTATCATACAGAATACGCTCCAAACATATTTTTCGTATAAACAAAAAAATATGGGATACGGCTAAACCCTAAAGAGGGAAGCGTATTTTCTGACGTATTTGACCCTAAAAAGGGGATACATTTTATGATTTTGTTCTAACCAGAGCCCTAAATAGAGGATAGTTACAGTTCATCATCATCATCCTCACCATAGAGAGGCTTCAATGGGCGTTCACTTCGTCGAACGCGCTCATAGGTAGTCTTCTTAGCAGCGACGGCGGCGGGCTGAGATGACTCCGCAGGAGCCTTCCCCTTTTCCTTCGCAGCAGCATCAACCTTGGGCGCCATTGATAAAGCTTGAGTTGAAGAAGAAGAAGAAGTTGAGTCTTGAGTTTTTTTTTCTCTCTCGAAGATGAATGCAAAAGTAAAGAAATAAATTAGGTCTTGGAAGACCTATTTATAGAAGAAAAGAAGAAGTTCAAACGGCGGATATGCTTTAAACAAAATCCCTAAAGATTTGCACTGATATTGAGGAAGATAACAAACTTATGCCAGCGTGTCATGACTTATTCCCACTTTAAGTTCAAAGTAATTTCGAACTTTTGAAATTCATAAAGTTTGAAAACTTTGAAGGGGGTCTTGTAGGGTGTGAAAATTATGACACGCTGACATAAGACTCAGTCCAAGTCATACGCTCAAGGCCATACGCTCAGTCAAAGCCATACGCTCGAGGCCATACGCTCAGCCAAGGCCGTACGCTCATCTAAAGGCCGTACGCTCAGTGAATATTTTAATATTTCTTGAGATGACAGCACAGCATGTATTTAATGAAGGATGAATCTGACACTTCGTCTTTTGTGCAAAGACAGCTGTCCTATGAAGATTAGCTGTCGTATAGGTTTTCGAGAAAGGATTTTGTCTCTTACGAGGATAGCTCAGCAGCCATCATAAATAAAAAGCCATCATTACTGTTATTTCTGACAGTCTGTCAGCCATCATATCTGCAGCACGACGCTCAAGAAATATTTGTCAGTATTTGAAGATATGGCGTGTTTGAGAAGATTGAGAACAGCCATGTGTCTACTCCCTCAATCCACACGGCTTCTTCCCCACCAAGTGAGCGTATGGACCTCATACGACTCCTTGCCATCCAAGTGAGCGTATGGACCTCATACTCCTCCTTGCTAAGTGAGCGTATGGACCCCATACGACTCCTTCCCAGCTAAGTGAGCGTATGGACCCCATACGACTCCTTCCCAACTAAGTGAGCGTATGGACTCCATACGACTCCTTCCAACTAAGTGAGCGTATGGACCCCATACGACACCTTCCAACTAAGTGAGCGTATGGACCCCTTACGACTCCTTCCCAGACAAGTAAGCGTATGGACTCCATACGACTCCTTCCCAATCAAGTGAGCGTATCAGCTTTATATGATCCAAGTCAGCGTATGCAAGACATGTGCCTTCAAAAGCTAGCGTATGACTCTTCTTCAAAGACAGCGTATCACAGCAAAGGCATCCAAGATGACTTTCAATGTACAGTCAACACACGTTCTCATGTGTCCTGTACTCAGTTACTCAGTTATTCAGAAGTTATGCAACGTGGCATCCATGCCACCAATCTCTCCTAGATATATTCCACTACTCTCAACCGTACTCCAAGGTGTCTTTACCAGAATTCACCACGCGTCCCTGCAGTTATGCACACGTCAAGTAACTAACTGAGCGTATGCTTCAGAACAGTTATCCAGAACTCTATAAAAGAGAGTTTCTTCATCTTCATTACACTACAGTCAATTTCAGAGAGAACAGAGAGATTGCCCAGTTGCTGTCCAAGTTCTTCGAAGTTCGAGTTTTCTTCATCGCATCGTCCAAGGGATAAAGTAATCGTCTTCTAGATTAGATTCCTACAGTTGTAATTTTCTCAGATACAAAATAAATAAAGTGAATTTATTTATGGAAAACAATATAGTAATATGAGCGTAATATAACTTTTTACGCTGGCATGTATAAACATGAGCGTAGTTAAGTTTTACGCTAGCACATTAATTATGGGCGTAAATCTAAATTTTACGCTGACACGTGTAACGTGGGCGTATTCTTTTTATCTTTTACGCTAACACGAACAACGTGAGCGTATGTTGTTGTTTCAGCTTTACGCTAACACGTACAACGTGGGCGTAAAAAGCTGAAAGTTTGGCTTATCTTCTTCTTCCTCGACGGATTTTTCCAGCCAAAGAATAGGGTTTTACCCATCATAGGCGGAGCTACGGCCGGGTTGGGATTTCGTTGTGGCGTTGATGACTGAATGGGAGTTTTCGCATGGTCAACCGACGACGAATCAGCGGCTAGTTTCTTTCCCTTGTTGCTGGCGGTGAATGATTTCTTTGGAGCCATCGGATCAAAGTGAGGGTTTCGAAGAAAGAAAAGGCAAAGGAACTTGAGAAGATGAGTAAAAGTGTTTTCTCTCTCTGGAAAGACCTATTTATAGAGATATTCAAAAAAATCGACTGTTGGATATCCCTAATGTTACGCTGACTGTTGGACATCCCCGCTTTTACGCGGATGACGGTTGCGTATCCCAAATTTTACGCTGACTGGTCAAGTCTCAACTTTTATGCTTCTGTTCAAAGTATTTCAAATTTTGGAGATATTTGAAAACTTTGAAGGGGGTCTTGTAGGAGCGTAAAAAGTGCTTCAGAGAAAGAGTCAAAGAGATGGATCATTTCATTCATAAGTGATTGGTTTTACGCCAAACAGAGCGGTTAATCTCTTTACGCCCAAGACAAGGCTAATCACTTTACGCCTAAAGCAGGCTGATCTCTTTACGCTCGGGTCTACACCCATGGTTTTATGCCAAGGACGGATCAGCCACTCTTACGCTGGACAAAACTGTCAAATCTTGCATTTAATGCAAACTCTGACATGGAGATCTTAATGATAGCATATATCACAAAGGGATTTGTTTTATACAGAGAGCAATGTTGTCATTTAGTATGTGGATTGAGCTACTTTACGCTCACACTATGTCTTCTTTTACGCACGAAGACTATACGAGCTTTTACGCTCAAACAGCTGACGTGTGCGTAAAGTCTATTTGAGCTACTTTACGCTCAAGGTTATTTAACAACCACTTTACGCGGGAAGTCTATGTCAAGGCTATTTTACGCCTAATCTACTGGTTTACGCTCAGAGTACATTGAGGCTATTTTTATGCCCTATTCTCCTCAACCAGCTTGGAACGTGGTCTGCCTACGTGGCTTTCATGCCATTCTTCTCGAAGAACGTGTGTACATGCATCCTATTCTTACTGAAATAATGGGACACATGTCAACATATGCAGAGGTTGGCTTCGATCGTGGATGGCAGTTGTTAGCATAAAGATGGAACTTTTGCTAAGTTTTTACGCACAATAGCCCAAGTCTATAAATAGACTTATTTTTCTCATAACACAGGGACAGAGACAGGAGAGAATAGAGAGATCAAAACTTAGAGATTTTGATTCTCCAGAGCATTCTTCTTCAACCTTTCTTTCAGAACAAAGTGAAGCAAAGCAGGAAAGCATTCGGCCTCGCCATCAGTGCCCAAGTGCGTCGATACCTTTCTGGTGACTTAGTTCTTCCAGTTGTTCTACTTCAAGCAGTGATCTTCATCATCATCATATGGTCCAAGGAACAAAGTGATCATTTACGAATCAGACTTCTACAACAATACTTTCCCAGAATCAAATTTGTACTTCTTGTACTTTTTCTCGTTTTATTTTCAAAAGCCAATTCCTCAAGGCATTTTGTTAAGTGAAACAGCAGGTCCCCACAACAACTTAGGAAAACATATCTAGAAACAATTAGAACACTAGAACATTGATTTATCACAACATAGGTCCGAATTATATACATAAATATTTTTGTTTGATTATAGACTGGTAGGATACCTTGCTTATGTTTTCATCCTAAACCTTCCAGAATATGACCAAGGAAAAGATTACCCCTGCTGGCGATGAGATGTCATCACCCGAACACACCCCATCTCCTCCAGCACGTCCAGACCCTTCACCGTTGCAGCTGACCGACCGTCCCCATCAATCTCCAGCACTTCGCGGCGCTTACGCCACTACTTCTCAAGCGACGAACCCTACACTTTCTCGGGCTGAGCCGCAGACCCCTGCGGAAGTGCCCGCACCAGCTGCCCCACCAGTGCCCGTAGATCCCACTGATCTAGTGGGCATGCTACGAGGAGTGCTTGAAGCATAGAGAGCCCAGGCAGAAGCACATCGAGAACAGACTGCAGTACAAGCTGAAGCCCATCGCGAGCAGACCGCGATTATAAGAGAAGGCATAGAGAATGCCCACAATGTGGCTATGGCTGCCCTCGAGAGAGGAGGAACCACTTCATCGGAGCCACGACCTGCCAAGGTAAACATAATTCAGGAGTTAAGTTTTATATCCTTAAGGCCATTCTTTTGATTAGAGGCGTATTATTACATAAAGGTCGGAGATATAGAGAGCTTTAAAAAGCAAGGCCTTCGACCTTTCAAAGGAACCGAGGGTATCATCTACGCCGATGAATGGCTAGACAGCATGGAGCGTCTCTTGAGCGTCGCTCGACTCCCAGAGGACCTCAAGACCGAAGCAGTAGGACTCCAGCTACAAGATGTGACAAGCACCTGGTATCGGAATGAACCCCGACTCTAGGACAAGCAGCTCGACTGGGACACCTTCAAGAGGTTGTTCCGCAGAAAGTTCTTCCCAACATCGGAGATACGGGAGATGGAAAGACAGTTCCAGGACCTGAAGCAAGGGAACATGACGGTCGGAGAGTATGCGGCAGAGTTCGGCCGACTTAGCCGCTTTGCCCAGAACTTGGTTGCTGACCCCAAGGACCGTGCTGAAAGATTCAGGTATGGACTAAGGGAAGAGATTCGCACCCCTGCGATCGCAGGTGGCACTAAGACATATGAGAGGATCCTGATACGAGCTCAGGACGTGGAGAAGAGCCAGCCTTTTCGTACCAAGAGGGAGTATCCTGGAACTAACAACTTCCAGGGTAACCAGAAGAGGCCCAACAACAACAACAATAGGCCTTCACACCATCAGTAACAGCACCAACAGGCAAGGACCAATGACAGAGTGCCTCAGAGGCAGATCCCTGTCTGTGATTTTTGCAAGAGGCCAGGACATCAGTCGAACATATGCAGGAAGAGACTAGGATATTGCCTAGTCTGTGGGTCTGCCACCCACCAAGTGAAG
Organism: Iris pallida; assembly: GCA_029216955.1. Classification (NCBI taxonomy): domain Eukaryota; kingdom Viridiplantae; phylum Streptophyta; class Magnoliopsida; order Asparagales; family Iridaceae; genus Iris; species Iris pallida. The sequence goes on along the minus strand of JANAVB010008800.1, from coordinate 7,038,657 downwards.
GACTGCCCCTCGTCAGTCCACCGGACCGGAGCAACTCAGAAAAGAGCTCCCCTACCCACTCATCAACAGCGGTTCGGACAACACCAGCAGAAGACCGGGCGAGCCAATGCCCTAGCAGCAGATGAGCAGGAACCAGAGCAGGAACCCACCGCTGATGTCATCACAGGTTCTATTTATGTGTTTTCATATCCTGTTCTAGCATTATTTGATTCGGGTGCATCACATAGTTTCATATCATCAAAGTTTATTTCTGCACACCACCTAGATACGGGACTTAGTAAGGTGATTAGTAGAGTTATGACTGGTGGTGGTCCCATACCCATCACCGAGGCTTGTAACTGTCCCATCACTATCTCAGGCCACCAATTCTTAACACCCTTACTTGTGATGCCCCTGCCCAACTATGATGTAATCCTAGGGATGGACTGGTTAAGTGAGCAGCATGCGCTGATAGATTGTCATAGAGGTTGTGTAATCTTCAGCCCACCAGGAGAACCGGAGTTTGAAATCTCTCGAGCTCCGGAAGACATGAAGAGTGTTACCTACTCCTCAATCACCGAAGAACCCGGGCCTCCTCATCCTATCATAGCGGAATTCATGGACGTCTTTCCAGATAGTCTTCCAGGATTGCCGCCAGATCGAGGTGTGGAATTCACCATTGATCGAGTACCCGGCTCTTTTCCTATTTCTCGGGGATGCTACAGAGTCAACCCCAAGGAGACAAAGGAGATGAAGGATCAGATTGACGAACTGAAGGCACAAGGATTTATCAGAGACGGAGCTTCACCCTGGGGAGCACCAGTTTTGTTCGTGCCCAAGAAGGATGGAACCGTACGGATGTGCATTGACTACCGGGCGCTGAACAACATCACCATCAAGAACAAGTACCCTCTGCCCCGGATCGACGACCTGTTTGATCAACTAAGTGGAGCCAAGGTATTTTTGAAGATAGATCTCAGATCAGGCTACCATCAAATCAAGGTCAGGAAGGAGGATATTCCTAAGACGGCGTTCAACACCAAGTATGGGCAATTTGAATTCTTGGTCATGCCGTTTGGACTGACAAATGCTTCCGCGGTATTCATGAACCTCATGAACAAGGTTTTCCATGAATACCTGGATCAGTTTGTTGTTGTTTTCATTGATGACATACTGATCTACTCGAAGACTGAAGAATAGCATGAAGAGCACCTGAGAAAAGTGCTGAGCACCTTGAGGAAGGAGAAGCTCTATGGTAAGCTATCCAAATGCGAATTCTTTTTAGATAAAGTGGAATTTCTGGGCCATGTTGTCACAGGAAAAGGAATTTCGATGGATCCAAAGAAGATAGCTGCTATTGAGAAGTGGACTGCACCAAGCTTGGTTGTAGAGATCAGAAGCTTTTTGGGTTTAGCTGGCTACTACCGGAAGTTCGTAAAGGATTTCTCCAAGATTGCTGAACCAATGACGAAGCTTACCAGGAAAAACAAAGAATTCATTTGGACTGAAGCTTGCCAATCAGCTTTTGAGGAACTGAAGAAGAGGCTTACAACAGCGCCGATACTTGCTCTACCCGTAGGTACCGGCGGTTTCTCAATTTATAGTGATACTTCCAGTAAGGGATTGGGCTACATTCTTCAATAACACGGGAAAGTAATTGCTTACGCATCTAGGCAATTACGGACTCATGAGAAGAACTATCCCACACATGATTTGGAGCTTGCAGCGGTGATATTTGCATTGAAGCTATGGAAGCACTACCTTTATGGAGAGAGAGTAGAAATATTTACAGACCACAAAAGTCTGAAATATGTTTTCACTCAGAAAGAGCTGAACATGCGACAGAGACGATGGCTGGAGCTGATGAAGGATTTTGACATCAACCTGCAGTATCATCCGGGTAAGGCTAATGTTGTTGCAGATGCACTTTGTCGATATCCGATGGCAATATTCTTGACCAAGGAGCGTCATTTGCTGGAGTACATGGAGAAGCTTGGATTGGAGATTGTACTGCCTGAAGAAGAGATGAAAAAACTGAGAAGAGAAGCCTTCGTACTAGGAGCTGAATCATCATTGATGCAGTTGCAAGTGCGTTCAAGTCTGATGGACACAGTCAAGGAGGCACAATTCCAAGACGAGACGCTTTGCAAACTCAGAGACCAAGTGCTGGCAGGAACACTTGAAGGATTCACAATCGCCAGCGATGGAGCACTGAAGAATGGTACGAGGCTTTGCGTACCAACTGGCGAACTGAGGAACGAGCTGATGCAAGAAGCGCACCAGTCGCAGTATTCCATACATCCTGGAGCCAACAAAATGTACCGGGATATGCGTACAATAGTGTGGTGGTACAGAATGAAGAAGTATGTATCCAGGTATATAGCTAGATGTTTGATTTGCCAACAAGTAAAAGCTAGCAGACAGAGACCAGCAGGACATTTGCAGCCGCTTGACATTCCGGAGTGGAAATGGGAGCACATAATGATGGATTTTGTGTCGGGACTGCCACGATCTCAAGGAGGGAAGGATGCCATTTGGGTTATCGTGGACCGACTGACGAAGTCAGCTCACTTTATCCCCTTCAAGGTTGGTCTATCCACTGAGAAGTTGGCAGCACTGTACATGCGACATATCTACCGAATTCATGGAGTTCCAGTAAGTATCGTATCTGACAGAGATACTAGATTTACCTCTCACTTTTGGAAGAGTTTGTATGACAGTTTGGGGACACAACTGAAGTTCAGCACCGCCTACCATCCCCAGACTGACGGACAATCAGAGAGAACAATCCAAACGCTAGAAGACATGCTGAGATCCTGCGTCTTGGAATTTGGAGGGTCTTGGGAAGACCATTTGCACTTGGTAGAGTTCTCTTACAACAACAGCTACTAAGCTAGCATCGGGATGACACCGTTCGAGGCACTCTATGGACGTCGTTGCCGCACTCCACTTGCTTGGGACGACGTCGGAGAACGAGTATTGCTTGGACCTGAGATGGTGACCGATGCAGCAGAGAAGGTGAGAATGATCAGAGACAAGCTCAGGATTGCCCAAGACAGACAGAAGCATTGGGCCGATAGCAGCCGACGGCCTTTGGAGTTTGAAGAAGGCGACAGTGTGTTTGTGAAGATCTCTCCTACTAGAAGAACTATCCGTTTCGGCAGAGCAGGAAAGTTAAGCCCCTGGTATATTGGTCCTTTTGAAGTACTCAGCAGGATTGGAGAAGTGGCTTATCGGGTGGCTCTACCCCCAAGTCTCGAAGGCGTCCACAACGTCCTCCACGTTTCGTAGCTGAGACGCTACATCCCGGACCCGAGCCATATTTTGGACCATTCGGATCTGGAGATTGGACCCAGCCTTACAGTGCCGGAGAAGCCAGTGGCGATATTGGACAGAGACGAGAAGAGAACCAGGAACTCTGTGACGCCGATAGTCAGAGTCATGTGGCGGCACAACTCACCAGGCGAGTCGACCTGGGAGCGAGAAGACCAGATGCGGGAGCAGTACCCGTACTTGTTTGAGATTTGAGGTAACCCCTAACCCTGCCTTTAATTTCGAGGACGAAATTTTCTAAGGAGGAAAGATTGTGAAACCCAATTTTGTAAATGTGAAATATTATTAATATTATAATTACTATTATTATTAGCATTATTTATGAGTTTAAAAATTTATTTCAAAAAAAAAATTAAAAGTGGCTTTTGATTGCTGACCTGACCCGTGCCCGGACCAGTTCCCGAAACCCAGACCCGATCCTAATCCATCCATTTGAATTCTGATTTTTATTTTATTTTTAAAAATATATTTTTAACTCTTGTGCTGGTCCACGTTGGACCAGCATACTCATTCTTCCCACGAGCTGCTTTCTTCCCACTCCTTAATTCCCTCTCCTCAACTCACTTCTCACCACACCTTCTCCCTACTTCTCCTCAACCACTCCTCCCATTTAAGCAGAGCACCACTCCTCCACTTCCCCATTACTTCATCCCCTCTTCTCTCCACACTCCAGAACACCTATTCTCTTCCCTTTTTGGAAGAACTTCTTCCAGAGGGTTTCATTCACCTCTCGGCCATCCACCCGAGCGCACCCCGTCCGGCCTCTTCCAGCCGACGGCCCCGACCCCCTGCCGAGCTCTGCCCTTCCCGGCCGCCCGCGGCGCCTCCAGCGCCGGACCCCGACCCGCGCCCCCGCGCGCGTCTCCCAGCGCGCGCCCGACCCCCGGCCATCTCCCGGCCGCCCCCAGCAACGCTGACCCGCACGCCTCCCGGCCTCCCGCGTGCCCCGCCAGCCGCCGACGTCGCGGCTCCGCCCGCCGGACCCCGATCCGGCCGCAAACCCCCTCTCGGCCGCACTCCAGCGCCCCGCCACCCGTGACCTAGCACGCGGGTGCTGTTTTCGCCGGCCGCCCGTGCCCGGCCAGCGTCCCTTTCACCCAGCTCCTGTCCAGCGCTGTCCACGGGATTCCAAGTTCGTTACGTGGATTCGTGCGTCCCGAGTCCGAGGCAATCCTTCGGATTCCGTCATTTTGGGTAAATCCTGGTTAATCACAGTAGTTCGTCCCTCCCGTGTCAATGATGAGAATTGGTTCACGAATCTCCTTCGGGAATTCGATTTTTGGGTTACGTTGTTTTCGGGATTTTCCGTGAAACCTTCGGGAAAGCTTCTGTGGTTTGTTTTGCTTTTCCGAAACTTTCGGAAATGAATTTCTGGGTATTTGGTTTTCGAATTTGTGCTGTGATTATTTCCTGGGTTGATTTTGGATCTCCGAATACGTTTCGGATTTTCCGAATACTTCCGAAAACGTTTCTGTGAATATGTTTTTATATAAAATTGGTTATGGAATTTAATTCATGGGTTTCCCTGGTTTGGGATTTGCAGAAAAATATTGGCATACTTTCCCAGTTTTTGGGTTGACCGAAAATAGAGGAAATACTGCCGGATTTTCCATAAAATTTAATTATAATTTTAAAATGATTTTTAAAATGGTTTTTGGAAAATATTAATATTTTGGATTTTGGGCGACGACCGTATTGGTCAATGGGCCCGGCTAAGTGCAAACGAAACCGGCTTCGCCCGGACGATGAGGCATTAGCCTATATGACGATTGGACCAATATCTGAGACTCATTAATATTTAACTTATTTTTATTATTTAATTTATTCATAATTAAATTCTAGGAAGATTTTAGAACTAACAACTGTTTCGTCTTATTTCAATTTATGTAAAAAAAATTGTAATGGGCATAAGCCCAGCTGGACTTTTGGCTTTGTGACCTGTAATTTAGTAGCGTAGGTTTTCTGTTGTTTTTCTGGTTTTACGAGTTATTTTAGCGTACGCGTAAATCAAATAAATATTATTTTGAATAGAAAATTAATGAAGTTTTCTCACATTAAAATTTACAAGTTTTAATATTTAACAACGATCATATTTTTCTCATTAAAATAAGAAATTTAGTTTTATATGTATAATTACGAAAACACAAAGTTTTAACCAAATAAATTGGTAACTACGAGTTTTTCCAAAATACAAGTTAAATTGACCTTTCCCTCGTTATTAATTACAACGCACCGATAATCGCATTTTGTTCGTGTTTAATAAATAAAGATTAAAACTGATTAGGACACAATTAGAGATTTCAACTAGCATAGTTAGCTTGGTAACCCTGGATTCTGGGTCAACTTCTCGAATGTAGGATTTCGAGGACGAGTCAAAATTCCATCTCGAAGTCTTCACCCCTTCAAGTCCAGTCCATTTTGAGGCAAGTACATTTTGTGTTAGTTTACAATTATTTAGTAATCGTTTTATTGCAAGTTTAAACCACGATGCAACACGGAACTCTCTCTGAGAGCACTGACTGTAACTACTGTAACTACTGTAACTGTTTGGGGACTGGGGGAGTAGTGTAATGAGTATGACCACATCCAAAGTAACTTAGAACTGTATTAGCTTACCCCTCATACACACGGGAATAAGCCGTATCGTATCAATAGGATACAACTGTATAACCCAAGCCGGTCATATTCATTGCCTATTCAAATCACACTGTTTTAACTGCTAGAAAACTGTTTACTTCAAATTGTTTAAAAGTGCATGATTCTATTATTATTTTAATTGTCAAATTAGCATGAATTGTACTTTGCTCCCTCCTGACTGGAGATACATTTTTAAGGGATATTGAGGATGCTGAGCTGTTAATCAACAGCTATTACGACCCGGTTCTGTACCACGTGGTGCTGCCAGAGTCCCCTTTGGAGGACGCAGGGACTGAGGCCGATGAGCCGAATGCTTAGATAGATTTTCTTTTCCAGTTTTGTTGTTTCTTTGGAAATTCTGTCATTTTGAATTCAGTACTTATTTCAGTACTTTTAAATTCCAGTTGTATTTATTTCAAAATGTTTAATAAAGTTTTAAATTTTTGAATATTGAGTTGTGACAAATATAGATGTTGTTGTGGTTACCTGCTAATAGAACAGCTTACTGCCGCCGTCTCAACAACGGTGCAGGCTGGGCATGATCCGGTTCGACCCAATTATTTGGGATCGGGTCGTGACACTAGGAGTTTAGGAAATTATGGTTAGGTCCCTCCCCAGGATAAGTTTGCAAATAATACTTGCAAACCGATATTAAAACAATACAAGGATATACAAAAGCTAATTAAAATATTTGAATTAATACAAATCTATATTAAAACATTTTAATAAATTGCAAACTCATATTTTAAGTAATTAAAACCTATGTAAAAATTATTTAAAAATTCTAGAAAAATTCCTAAAAATTATAATAAATTATTTTAAAGCTAAACATGTCATTAGCAACTAATTAACACTAATTTAAATTAAATTTGAAAAACAGGGGCTGACAACCCTGCACGTGTCGTGTGTAGCTGCTATTCTCCATGAAAGACACGGAAGATAGTTTTGGGTAGTCCACATGTCTACTAAAATATTTTTCCTCCTGATTACTCTGTGTGACGAGCGTGTCAACAAGCAACAAGACATATGTATAAACATGAAATGTATAGACTACTATGAATCGAAAAGCAATCAGAAAGTGTACTTGCCTTGATTTGTTGCAGTTGTTGTGACTGGACCACTACAAGAAAAATTTCCTTTTACAACGTTCCATCTACAACACTTCCTAAAAATGTTGTAAAAAATGGGGGTCTTCTACAACCTTTATTGTAAAAACGTTGTAAAATACATGTGCAAACAACATTTTACATTCAAACGTTAAGGCTTCTACAATGGTCATTCACAAAAGTTGTGTATTATTATTTTTAACAACGTTTTATTAACATTGTAAAATTTATTAATTTTGAAAACGGTTATTTATTGTTGCCAAAGTTACTAATTTTAACAATGTACTTAAAATAATGTAAAAATGTCATGTTCAACAACGTTTAACAATAGTTGTACATTGTTTATATTGCACAATGTTTGTTTGATGTTGTAAAATTAATTTTAGTTTACCACGTTATGTAAACGCTGTATATGTAATATCATTTTGCAATGTTTATGAAACATTATAAAAGCGTTATATTTAACACCTTTTATAAAATGTTGTAAAATATGTGTTTTTTACAATATATAGACAACGTTGTAAATATATCTTTAAAATATTTCTAGGATAATATTATTCGAAAAGTTGGTCTTATTAGGTCAATACCTCACTTGGTAGCAGTTCATGGTTAAATGGATCTGTCACATGTTGAACCATCCCTTCCACGGCTTCGAAAGACAGACCTAATATATATACTTCTTGCATCAATCCCTTCCCCCGCTTCTTGCTTGTTATAATATTATTTTTTGTAAAAATCAGCTCTCCTCCACCTCTAGTTTACTATTTAAAATGCTGCTTTAGCTTAGGGTGTGTCATATATTCAATTAATGAATTATTAAAAATATCTAACAAATATTAGAACTTTTAAAGCGTAATCATCGAAATAAATAAGTTTTTTTATTTACATGTTTTTACAACTTACTTTGCTTTTACACCCTTGATTGTTAGCCTTTTTGTTCAATTATCTTTGACAATTGTTTAATGTTTTTATATTATTCTTGTTGGTCCCAATCTTGATTTTCTCATGTTGGTTCAAGAATTATGTTTTGGTATTGGCATATGTATAACTTACTATGCAAATATCTTACTCCCCATAAAGTGTATACAAGGATTGGAGATTTCAGTTTTATCAGTTTGCTCAATTTACTTTTTGGGTTCCCTTTAAGATCTTATAAGTGTATCAACTAAATAATATTATGAATTTGTTTAGAAATTTGTTTGAAAACAACTCAAAATTTTGAAATGTGGTAGTTACCGTAGCCGGAGCGGGTGCCTCAGGCCCAAAATTTTAGAATATCTAAATGTCATATATTATATTATCAAAAGACAGATCAGTTAGTCAGAATGTAGAAAAAAAAATTCGTGCAATCGCTGTCAAAATTAAATCCTCTCCCCTTCTGTTGCTAATCTAACATTATGATGCTCCAAATCTTCTTATACCCTTTAGTCGCTGCCAATCCCCTTTTTTCTTTCTGACGTTGTCAACATCCTCTCTCTCTCTCTCCTCTCTCTCTCTCTCTCTCTGTCCTGTTGGATTTAATTGAACAATAGAACAAGTTACAATTTTTTATTTTTTTATTATTTTCATAAGAATTATTTGAAACATTATTAGTTATTTATTTGTTTAGAACATCAATTTTTTTGCTTGGAATATCTTCAATTTTATTAGTATATTATTATAAAATATATTATTTTGGATATTATATTTGTTAATTATTTTTTCTTAAATTTTGTGTTGATAATACTATTTTATTGTTGTCCATAAAAAAAATTGTATGAGCATTAAGCTTTGAGGGCACAACTTTTAGGGGGCGTTTGGTATGCTGAATACTATATATAGCCAGAAATTCTATATTCCCGAGAATCAAATTCCAAGAAATTAAATTTTCTGGAAAATTACATTCCCATGTTTGGGTTTGGTGACTATATAAACATTCCCGGGAAAAAATAAAAATGATAAAAAAACTAAAAAATGAAAAAAATAAAGAAAAAAAAACCAAAAATGAAAAAAACGTCAAAAAAGGAAAGGAAAAAACAAGTAAAAAAGAAAAAAAAAAACGATTAAAAACGAAAAAAAAACGACCAAAATATAAAAAAAAAAAAAAAAAAAGACAAAAAGGCCAAAAAAAAAGACTAAAACGACAAAAAAAAATCCAAAAATCCAAAAAATAACAAAAAAAATGATAAAAAGACCAAAAAAATAACGAAAGCGACAAAAATGACAGAAAACAACAAAAACGATAAAAAGACCAAAAAAATTATAGAAAAATAAAAAAAAACCACAAAAAGAACAAAAGACAACAAAAAACGACAAAAAGGACAAATTTTTTTACAAAAAAGGGCAAAAAAACTACTACAAAAACGACAAAAAAGACAACAAAAAACAAAAAAACGACGAAAAAAACAAAAAAAACAACAAAAAAATGACAAAAATGTCAAAAAACTACTAAATAACTACAAAAACGACAAAATACAACAAAAAACCACAAAAGACTAGTAAAAAACGACAAAAAAAGATAAAAAGAGACGAAAAACGACAAACAAAAAAAGAGACAAAAATGACAAAAAGCAACAAAACGACAAAAAAATGAAAAAAAAAACGACTTAAAAAGACAAAAAGAGACAAAATCGACAACAAAAAAACAAAAAATGACCAAACCAACAAAAAACGACAAAAAACAAAAAAGACAAAAAACAACAAAAATGACAAAAAAGGACAAAAACTGGTAAAAAGAGAAAAAGGATAAAAAAATGACAAAAGATAACAAATGACAAAAAAAGACAAGAAATAACAAAAAGAAACAGAAAACTACTAAAAATGACAAAAAAGACAAAAAACGACAAAAGCCGGTAAAAATGACAAAATAGTGACAAAAAGAGAAAACGAAAAAAAAAATATCAAAAAAAGGACAAAAATGACTAAAAATGACAAAAAGCGAAAAAATCGATAAAACTGACAAAAATGACCAAAAAGCGACAAAAAACGACAAAAACAACAAAAAAGGGCAGAAAAGGGCAAAAAAGGAAAAAATGTTCAAAAATGATCAAAAAGTAGAAAAAAGTTCAAACAAAATTTTTTTTTGCCCGGGCAAAAGAAAATACCAACATATTCTTAAGGGATAGGATTCTCATGTTTTATGGATAAACTATTTACCCGGATATTTTTAACTCCCGGGAATAAATTTTTCATAGCCCAAACAAACATGGTAATAGATTTCCACCCTAAATTTTTTCGAAAATAAAAAAATACCTCGTACCAAACATGGTATTAGAGTTTGTCTCAGGACTCAAAATTTAAAGTCCGACATTGGTAGCTACCTCTTGTAATTTCAACAAATGACAGTTGCCAATCCAGCATCTTTTCCTCTGATACAATTAAAACCTATTGATGATAGTTGGCTTTGAAGCAACTAAAACATATGAGTACACATACATTATGTTAGTAAAGGCTATCATTGTTCTTCATGCGATATTCTGTATAAACTCCAGCAAGAGCTGAAAGGTAGGAAAAAGATCAACTGTAATTTTGTCATATATGATCTCTTTTCATCTAGCAAAACAATAATTTACCTAAAGTATAAAAAAAAGACTCACACTAATCTAGTTTAGGTACATTGCACGTATAAAAATAATCTATGATATTATTTTATAAAATAGATAAAGATTTAATTTTATTATAATATTCTAAATATAATTTAAATATATTTTAATTATGATTTATTATAAATATACTGTTTGAATCTTTGGTATGTGCTTAATTAGATAATATGATGCAATAAGTTTAAATATAATTTTAATGTTGAACATATTATTATATTTTCATGTTATTTTTAAATTTTTTTCAACAACTACATAAGAAGAAAACATATACAGTACTTACTTTTTAAATTTTTATGTATTAATAAGTGAAATATATATACTATTTGGAAAACACATTTTTAACCATTCTAAGCCGTATTTAATATAGAGAACGATCATGTATGTATTAATTCTAATCCGAATCCGAATACGAACCCGAATCTAGAAACTGAATACAACTAGTCTGTATTCTCTCTCATGTTTTCTTCTTTTTCTATTCTCTGTCTCGATTATAGGTTACTCATGCCTTCATTTCTTTATTTTATTTAGGGTTTATAGTGATTCCAAATTTATGAGGAATTATTTAGAATTTTTTATCATTAAATAAAAAATGCACTAAATATTTTAGTTGCTTTGAGATAAATATTTGGTACTCCTTTTTCCGTCACTAATAATAAAATATTTTTATACTAAATAAATTTAATAAAATAATAAAAATTTAATTAGTATAAATATTTGTTGGACTTGGTCAGCAGAAATAGAAAGCAGGTATTTTTTTTGTGCACCACTTTTTTCCTCTCCAAATATTTTTCTCCCTTCTAAAATATTTTTCCCCTTCTAAACTTTTCCTACTCCCAACTAATAAAAGGAACGAACTCCCCCCCGCCCCCACTAAAATATTTCCCCCCACCCCCTCTAAAATTTCTCCTCTCCCTCCATCGATTTATCAACAAAGACCTGTTACATGTCAAGGAAATGTAACAGACTGGGTCACCACACTGCCACGTCGACGAAAGCCTCCGCGCGCTGGCCGGACAGGTCGAGGGTTTCGGCCGGCATGCCATCGACGGCCTCCACGGTGCTCTGTATCGCGTTGCCAATCTGGATGGTACGGTCCGCCATCCTCTCCTTTGTTTCTCTAGTTTTTAGGGTTTTTTCTGATGGACTTGCGGGATTCTTCAGTCCGAGTTCATGTTGCACGGACACAAAACCGAACACGATGACACGGGCACGACGTCGCTCTTGGCGTGCCCGATTCTTCGTTCCCGAGTTTTTAGGGTTTATTGTGCAATCTTTTGACTTTATTTGCATAAATTCATTAGCATTGCACTTGTTTGTTAATATTGTTCGCTCTCTTGTTGTAGTGAACCAAAAGTTTAGTTCTTTTTGACTTGATTTCCAATATAGGGATTTTTCTATTAATTTGACAAAGTTTAGGGATTTTTGATTCAACGAAATAGTAGAGTTAAAAAGTTTATTCGACAAAAAAATTGAATACTTAGCCATCTCAATAGATATCCTTTGGTTCTTCACTCCAAAGGTTACCACTTTTGCACATTATTTTTAACTAGAACTTGAAAAAAGAAGGAAGAATTAGTATCTGGAAGTAGGACTCATAAACAATGGTTATGATTCTGCTGCCATAATTTTGTTTGATCAAAAGCTAATTGAGTAGGCAAAGAAGTGCACTGCATATATATTTTTCTTTGATGGGTATGTACGGATTTTGCCGCGCATGTTTATCTACTATTTATCGAATTATGCAGATGATGGATGTGATCGCTTCGCGAGGGATGCCATAGAGAAGAGGCAATCTGTATCATCTTTAAACTTTCAGGAACCATTAACCTCTCGTCTTACCTAAGGGTATGGATCATCATATAAGACGATCGACAACCAAGGACAAAAGATTATGCTGACAAGCAAGGGTTTGCAGTTGAGAGAGTGCGAGCATGTCATCATATGCAACCTCGAGTTTGAAAGTGGTAGAGGACACAACGTCGATGCTATCCAAATCATGAACGCAAGTGGACCTTCAAGGAGGGAGACGTTGCTATTCTATCATCCCAGAGGCCTACTACAGGTTTGGAGAGCCTTCTGTATTTGTTCTCATAATCAAGTCTCGTATAGACACTTATGTAGTTTTTGTGTGTTTTGCTTATGTTAGTTATTTTTCATGGAGTGGTAATATTTATTTTCTATATTTAAGCAGCCAAATCTAGTAAGAGGAATAATTATACGGGTGCTAATAGAGGATGGAGATCCTGATGTTTCTGGACGTGTTGCTGGTACTGTTAGACGATTTGTGCCTACTGATACTCGTGATCCCCATGGAGCAATTCTTCACGTCTATATTGAGGATTCATCTGATTCCAATGGGTAAGAACTTTTTACCTTGATGATGTGTTCATATATAGTGAGAAATGCATACTTAGAATTAGCACCTGACCAAGTTTACTATGTACCTATCAGAAATTAAATGTTGCATAGAGTTGGGTTGTGCCAATGAATGCATCACTGTCACCTATACTAGTTGACAATCTTCAAGTAAAGTGCAACATAATCTAGTATGTGGCCTATGATAAACCAATGGATTGTAACCTTTTGCTTATCAAACATTGTGGTATTAGTTATCACCCAATAGACTTCAGTTTTTTGCGATACCTGAATTATGATACCCAGAGGTCAAATATGTTTGTCTACCCTTTAAGATGGGATCTATATGACCACTTATGCCACTTGGTAAGAATTATGAGTGCCTATCAACAATGTAGTCAATTATAGGTTGAAAAGTTCAGGACGTTATGTGGGAAAGAACCCTACAATCCAAAAGCTGGCCCAATTAAGGGTGACATCTCAGGGAACTGAAATAAAACTTCCTGTGAAAGGAGGAATGATAGGATGATTTATTACGAGAGTTTTGCTTCATCAACAATAATGTTCCTAGCCACCAGCGTTGGTGCGATTTTAACTAACTTACCGTGAAAAACATGTAAGCTAGGATAAGTTTTTTGATAGTAGAATTTCGGATATGATGCTATTACGACAACTTATTGTACTTGTTTTGATTGGCCCCTAATGCATGTGTGCCAGCCACACAAAACACACCTTACAAATGTGTCTCCATGGATCTTGAACCCTTATTCTTGCATTATCAACTCTGAATAATGCTCTCAAGATTAGGCATTGGAAACTTTGTACTTGTACCAGATGTCATTGCTCTTTATATCTCCATTCATTTACTGTTTGAGTTAGTTTACTTTGTCGACATTTTTGTGTATTAGTGAAAAGTTCCTGCAACTTATGCCTATAGGTCCGGAGGGCGATCTTGGCAGTTGCACTACTACTAGCTGGAAGTTGGTGTCAATGAGGAACTCAACAAGAAAACAAAGAGGGATTGGTAGATGGGGATTAAAAGTGATTTCAAAATTTTCTGAGGAAGTGACAACACAATAAATTCAACAAGAACGGCAGTAGCAACAACAACGGTAGCAACACTAACAACAGTAGTAAGAGCAGCAGCGATAACAACAACAACAACGATAACAGGAGCGAAAATTCGAATAATGTATTTGTATTTGTGTATTTGTATTAGTATTATAATTGGATTCAATATATTTTTATTTGTAAATTGTATTTTTTTTAAAATGGAAACATAATCAACAATGTTTCAACACTGTTGTAAAATAATATTTTAACAACATTTCTAAACATTGTAAAATTTATTTACAATATTTTAAAATTATTGTTGATATTATAATTACAACATACAAATATTTATTACAATGTTTGGAAAACATGATTGAATAAAATATACAACATTTTGTAAAAGTTGTATAAACTCTTTTTATCAACAACGTGCCAAAATTGTTGTAAGATAATATTTTAACAACGTTTCTAAATATTATAAAATTTATTTACAATACTTTTAAATTATTGTTGATATTATAATTACAATATACAAATATTTATTACAATGTTAGGCAAACATGATTGAATAAAATATACAATATTTTGTAAAAGTTGTATAAACTTTTTTACAATATTTGTACAATGTTGTATAAAATATATGTACAATGTTTACTGAACGTGGTAGATATTATTTTTACCACAGTTGCATAATGTTGTTGAAATTATATTTACAACATGTGCAATTTATTTTAAAAGTATTGTTTACAATATTTAAAAAATGTCGTAGAAAAGTTTTGGTCAGATTTTAGTAATTTCAACAATGTTTATAAACTGTTATGAGAAGAACTTCAACAACATTTTTACAGTGTTCAAATGAACATTGTGGAAGATATCCCCCCTTTTACAACCCTGAATATAAAGGCCTTCTATTGAAGATCGTAAAAGACCTTTTACAACGTTTTTTCAATGTTGTAAAAATGGTTTTTTCTTGTAATGGACCATGTTGGCATAGAATATTCGCGTATGTCATGACTACGCAAGACGGCCTCTAATGGTGAAACAGACCATGTCATTGGGTCCGGAACCGTCCGATCAGCCTAGGGTTGATATGACTAAGTCAGAATCACAGAAATACGAGTGTATGACTAATTATGATCTACATGCGGTATCCGAAGGAAATTTGTTCTATAAAAGAAAAATCTTTATTATAGAAAAATACTCGTATCTATTTTAGAAAATACGTTTTGGTATTGGGAAACTACTAATCAAAATATTATAAGTCTAGAGAAAAAATCATGTTTAGATCAAACTATAATTTAAGTATATAGAAAATAATATAATGGTACTTGAAGAAATCGGCATAATGAGTATTTACAATCTTAGAAAATCTCTATTATGTTTTGGAGACTATATTCCAAATATATAAATAACACTCCCTGTGGTCCCCAGGCTCAAATTGTATTTTTCGTAATCATTTATAATCAAAAATATATAATGTCAAACTTTCGTAAGTATCAATAAGCCAACACCCATATATGTTCTTGGCCCAAACAAAGTCTGAAATTTATATAGATAAGCCCATAAATTAACAACACTTATTTGTTTTGAAAAACAGAGCCCGGCCCACTAGAATAAAGCATAAAGGGCTCATATAGTAACCCAAAATTATATTTATAATATAAGCCCAAAATATTTTTATTACACCTATGATTTGGAATTATCAATAATATTAAAACCATGACAATATTAATAATAATATTAATACTACTATTGCCAGTAATAATAATAAATATAGAAATATAGTAGTAAACAGAGTATATGAAACACTGAATATATTTGTTTATGTACGTAGGCTTATACTAATAAAATACCTATACATACATGCATACTTATAAGCCTAAGATTATTAAAACAGCCTACAGGCCGGCCCAACACATCATCAAATAGGGTAAAACCTAATACCCAATAAACCCTCCCCCTTCAAATTTCCTTCTCTCCAGGAGAGAGGAATTTCACACGAAAATTGAGAAGGGGAAAAATAAAAGGAGGAAGAAGGAAGGGGAGTGAGAGAGAGAGGTGCGGAAGCTCACCTGCGGTGGTCTCCGTCGGTGACGGGGCTCGGCTCTGCGGCCGACGGCCGCCGCTGAAAGAGGGACAGAGGCGGAGAAGAAGGCGCCATGGAGGAGGCGTTGGCGGACACGGCGCCGCACGGTCAGCGGTTCCGGAGGGATTCAACTGCGCCTGGCGCCAGAAGAAGATGGACACAGGGGCGTACTTGGTCAAAACTCCGCCGGAGGAAGGCGAGGAGCTCAGGCGCTGTCGATGCTCCGTGCTTTAGGCGACGCGGAGATTACGGATGCATCGGTTGGTGGCTCACGGTGGTGAAGACTGGCAGTTCATGGAAGTCGCCAGATCTGGCAAAGGTAGTGCGGTTGTGAGGAGGGGGAGAGGTCGAGGCCAGCGTTGCAGCCACGACCAGGCGCGATGGAGTTTGGACGACAGCGGTCTAGGGCACTGGCCGGGGCAGCTCACCGGTTTTGGCTCCGACGACCCCGGCGCGGACGGCATGAAAGTCTCCAGCAAGGGGCGGCTAAGGCTCGTGCGGAGCGATTCAGCTGGCGTCGGAAGGAAGACCGGCTCGGCACCACGTCAGCGAAGGACGGTGCCGGTGGCTGGACGCCGTCGTACCGAGGTGACACGCCCCTGGGCGCGGCTTGGGTGCGGCGTTGATCAGGCGCAGGTGGTCGCCTGCCCTAGGAGGTCGTCGATGATGAAGGGCCGGCGGGTCGGACGTGATTTGGAAGCTGGGCACAGCCGCGGTGAGGCCGGATTGGCTCGGTCACCAAGCTGGCGACGGTGGAAAGTCGCACATGACGACATCGAGATCTGGCGGAGGGTTCCACTCGAGGCACCCCCGTTGCGCCGCTATGCTCGCCCGCTGCTCTCGAGCTCGAGCGGCGGCCGGGGGAGCACCCGTACGGTGGAGAGACAGTCTCGGCGCGACACCGGAGGAGTGTGCTCTCACGGTCACGGCGAATGCGGAGGAGAGGTGAGTGTGGTGGTGCTTTGGTTTGGTTGTTGGAACGTCCGTGTCGGCCTGTCGACACGGACACAGTAATTGGATTGTAACGGTAGAATAAGAAGGATTGGGATACGAACACACGGGTCCGGACACGATGGTTTTTGTGGTGGTGATCATTTGTGGCGGTAGTTTCTGGTGTTGTCGGAGATGTCGATGTAGGGATGGGTGATGGCGAAAGAGGGTGGTCTGTGATGGTGAAGTTGGGCGTGATCGGTCGGGAGGGAGGGTCATGTTGGTATTGTCTAGCTTGGAGAAATAAGGGGATTTGCCAATGGTTTCATGTGGTAGCGTATGTAGATGGCAAGGGTTTCCTATATACATATAGTCGGGAGGGCTGGGTCGGTTATCTCGTAGATAAGAGGAAGGGATATTGATAAAATCATGGTTAACATATATAGTTATTTTAAAACTAGTTTAGGAGATATGGATAACATAATAATTTAAAGGAGTAGATAGGAATACTAGTTTAAAAGAAATCTTATCGTAAATTCCATGTACAATTCGATCCTCCAACTAAAGCAAATAGTTTAGATTCTAATAGATAGTCCTCTCACAAATTTAAATCCCATATAATTATTTTAAACATAATTAATCCAATAAGTCCTTTAAATCAAAATTTAATCTAATTCCTTATCCATTAGTTAATATAAAATCGATACTAGTTTAAATAATATTTGACAATATTAAGTAATTTAAGTAGTCCAAATCATATGAACATATATCTAAGTCGATCAAGAGATCAATGAAATATTTAAAATATAAATTAAATCACATATTTCGTATCGTCAATCAGATCTAGCTTGATTAGAATAATAACTTAAATCCATATGAACAATATATTCTAAAACAAATTTTGGTAAACCTTCATCTAACTATTAATCACAATGGGAATGTAAACTAATATTGACATCATTCAATTTTATTTTATGAGTTCAAAACGTAAAACATTTTATAATAATAAATCCATAATTAAAATATGTTTTCGTAAAATCTTATTAAAAATATATTTTCGTAAATATTTCTATTGTTTTTTGAGAACACTAATGATTTCCAATTTAAATAAGTGATCACAGTATTTTTTAAAATAATACTCTATCAAAACAATTTAAATTTGTTTAGAAATTGATTATCGAATAATCAAAACTTTTATCTTAAAAAATACATATTAACAAATTCCTTTTATTCATGAAAATTATTCTATGAAAACCGAATGGTATCTTTTAAACAAAAATATTTAATCTAGTTTTCAAATACAAAATTACTCACAACTGTCTTGCACATAGTCTAACCTTTAACATTTTAAAAAATAAGAATAGAGAATATAAACAAATTTTTTTTGAGAACCGGGAAGAGGAGTTACAAATCTACCCACCTTAGAAATAAATTTGTCCTCGAATTTAAGGACTACTAGGATAGACGAACTTGGTTGATCATGAAAAAGATAGTAATAATTATTTTGAAGAGAAATTTGGATCGGGGAAAAAAGGAAGGGAACAGTCTTTATTAAGAACGTTGATTCATTGGGTGAAAGAAAAAAAGAATTAAGTAAATAAATATGGCTTGGGGTTGGGGCCTTAGGCTATAGTATGGATCCTAAATGCTAAAAATGTTCAAAAAAAAAAAAATTGACACAACGCTAACAGTAACCTTATGGACAATTCGTCAATCGAAGGCTCTACCTACCTTAGAAAATTTTCTCCTCAAAATTTGAAGGGCATGATTTAGTCATGATTACGAATATAATAAAAAATAGTATGACCAATGATCAAGTGTTAGATCGTGAATAGAAAAGGTACCACGAGTCTTGTTTAAAGTATAGTCGAGAGGGTCTGGTTACCGTGGTCGAGGATATAATCAAAATGGGATTTAGTTAAACAAGGAGGAGTCGTTAGGCACGACTAACTACTGTTGGAATTATATAGGCCTGGTCAAGGATCAAAATTTAGATAAAGTCTAAGCACGGTTAAAGCCACTTAGGTACAACTAAGATGCATGCAAGTCATCCAAGCATGATCAAAATTTAAAAGTTGGTACGAGCATGAACAAGATCACAATAGTCATGATCACGGTGGAATAAAAATAAAACTTAGTTAAAATATAGGCACGATTATGATTTAGTCATGGAAAAAAATTGTTCAAGATCGATCAAAATTGAAATCATTGTGGTACGAAAAAATAGTTAAGCAAAATTATTTAGGCACGATTATGGAATCGAATTCTAGGATAACATGCGAATTGGCACAATTGAAATAGAATCGAATAGTCTAGTCGTGATCTAAAGGTTGTTAAGGATGGTCCAAATCGAAGCCATTCAAACACGATCGATTTGGTAAGCATGATCATAGAATCTTAATCTAGGGGTGATTATGAATCTAGTGGAAGGAAATCAAATTAGGTTTAAAAGATGATGATTCAAAAATATGAAGATATGGAGGAAAAGAACAATCAGTTTATTGAGAAGTTGGTAACTTGAAATAATGCACAAATCAATTTAAAAACTTTATAGTCGTATGCCAATAAAAGACGTAGCCTATATGGTATTCGAATATCGTAAACATATCTGAAGTCGTTTTACCGAGAATTTATGCCTCGCCAGTGTACAGCTAGCTGCAATAAACTCTTGGTTCCACGACTCAAATGAGGATACGGTAATGAATACCCTATCAACTCTATCCAATTTTTGACATAATAATTCAAGGATGAAAAATAGGGCAACTAAGCTATAGCTTTAATGACATTCGATAACTCACGCTTACTTAAAATTATTTCAACTTGGAGAACATGCCACGCCAGTGCGCTGCTGGCTGCAGTGAACCAGTAGTCTCGATAATTCAAATAAGTGGCGATAGTGCGCTGCTGTCTTGCCATCGCAAGTCAACGAACATTCTTTTGACTATACTTTATAAAATTTCAATGGAGGTTCTAGAATTTCAAACAAGTTCCATGAGGGTGTAAGTATCTATCCTTCAAGTATGAATATCAAGTCTTGAAAAGGAAATGATTAGTTAGGAAGGATAACTCTTGAATCCAAAAACTTAACTTGAGGTTAATGTATAGATAATTGAGTGAGAAATTATTTAAAAAGATATAATCCCTTGGGTCCAAGGAAAATATAAGTGATACAAACCCATGATATGGCGATGTTTAGAGAAGACTTAAGATAAGTTTGTAGAAATGATCAATATCAGGAAGAAAAGGACTGAAGGCAAAATAAATATAAATTTTAATATCTATTTCTCTAATATTCAAGATCGAGGAAAATATGTATAAAGCACTATGTCTACTTATTATGAATATATTTGTGCATAAGTATAGTCTAAATAAATCCCAAAATATCATTTTAAGGGAAGGTTGTCCTATTCCCAAGTAAAATACAAATATAAATAGCAATAACACATCTATTATAGTCAATATACAATTTATATAAATTATTCACAAGACAAAAATGGACTACCAATATGTATGTACATCCATATATCTACATGGACGTCGTTGGTCGCACTACATGACTACCAGGACTTAGGTCGCGTTCGGGTTAGTTTAGAACAACCGGGTCTTCTAAAAGTCGTATTATTATTAAATAACTAATTAAATTATTTATAAAGGTCAAGTTACAACTTTGCCTGATTTTTCTAGCTCAGACACACTTATGGCTCGGTCTTTCCTACCATAACTAATACACTAGTCAAAGCACGTCACTACACTATTCGTGCCATTACTTCTAGTCATTTGGCACTCCAAAATTTAACCACGACTATTCAAATAAGTAAATAAAAGGATATTTTTAAAATTTTGGAAAGAGGGTTACGAATCTACCCTCCTTAGAAATGTCGTCGAATCAAAATGAGGTAGTGCATCCTTCTATGAAAGTCATCTAGTAGGATTTAGAATTTTATGAGGCCTATGTAGCAACCTTAACTACCCAACGGTCAAATTAAATTCACTACAAAAATTTGTCAGATTAGCGACGGTTAAAAACGTCGCTAACCTCGGTGAAAACGTCGCTAAATCAATTTAGCGACGTTTAAGGCGACGTTTCGGGAACGACGAAAAAAAACGTGTCGTTAAACGAAAAAAACGTCGCAAAACGTCGCTAGGGCGACGTTATTTGGTGACGTTATTAACGTCGCTAATTAGCAACGTTATTTGCGACGTTTATTGGTTGACGCTAATTAGCGACGTAAACGGCAACGTTATTGTGTTTTCGCCGTTTGGCGACAATGTTGCGACGTTTTGGCGACGACGACCTGACATCTGATTATGGTGCCACGTGTTGCCACGTCAGTATTTAGCGACGCGTTTAGCGACATTTATTAACGTCACTAATATTTAGCGACTAATGTTAACGTCGCTAAAAACGTCGCTAAGTTAAAAAAATATAAAAAAAATAGGTTCCAGAATGCAAATGGTGCTGGAGCTGGAGCCTGAGCCAAAATACAGAATACGAAATACAAAATACAGAATCCAATCCCTTGGTTTGCCGACCCCTTCGGTGGAACTCTCGACACCTGCACGCACAATACATTCCAGAATATATAAAAAATGTAAAGAAAAAATACTATCCGCAACGAATAATGTCAATATATAATATCCTCAACAAACCAAATCAATATCCGCAAATACGTACAAACTCAGTATCCTCAACGAAAAAAATGAATATCCCAAAATACGTACAAAGTCAAAATACAAAATATAGAATCTAATCCCTGGGTTCGCCGAAAATAGAAAAACAAAGATTGACACACAGTTCTAATTCATATGTGTTTTAAGTGTGAGAACGGATGGCTCAGAACACAACCCAAAATTCATTCTAGCATACATTAGTGTGAATCATCTATGTTCTGTACATATGGTGTAGTATACGTTCTTATCGAATCTAGTATATAGTATCTGAAGAATGTAACAGAATCAAGATGAACTCACATAATGTAATACTAAAATATCATCTACTACTATATAAGATATAGTAATATGTTGTCGTATCATCATTGCCGAGGGATGAGGGTCGGAGGACAGTCAACTTTATCTACGGCTACATAGTTTCTGTCTCGCCAGTCGAATGGCTGCAGGGACTATGTCCTGATCACCATATCGTACCATAGTTTCTGCCTCGCCTGTCGAATGGCTGCAGGGACTATATGTCCCGATCACCATGTTACCAATTAACCAACCAACAAAACTACTTGTTACAAATATCGGCACTATATGTCGCAAAACGTCGCTATGACATCGCTAATAGCGACTAATTTAGCGACGTTAGTATGAACGTCGCTAAATTCTAATTATATTTCCCCACCTATTCATTTCCCCCCATTTTACTCTCTCACTCTCTCTCCTCCCCCCTCCGGCACTCTCACTCTCTCCGGCGCTCTCACAGTACTTAAGTGTGAGAACGGATGGCTCAGAACACAACCCAAAATTCATTCTAGCATACATTAATGTGGATCATTATGTTTTGTACATATGGTGTAGTATATGTTCTTATCGTATCTAGTATCTGAAGAATGTAACGGAATCAAGATAAACTCACATAATGTAATACTAAGACATCATATACTACTATATAAGATATAGTGATAGGTTGTCATATCATTATTGCCGAGGGATGAGGGTCGGAGGACAGTCAACTTTATCTACGGCTACATAGTTTCTGCCTCGCCAGTCGAATGGCTGCAGAGACTATGTCCTGATCACCATGTTGTACCGTAGATTAATGCAAATGGAGCTGGAGCCTGAGCCAAAATACAGAATACATAATACAAAATACAAAATCTAATCCCTGGTTTCGTCGACCCCCTCGGTGGAACACTCAACACCGGTACGCACAATACATTACCAATTGTGGGACGAGCAAGAATTCTTTGACAAAGGAGACCACCATACTGTCATGAACCTCTCGCTCGAGCTCTACACGAAGGATGTCCACTTGAGCTCCGGGTCAAAGTTTTGGCTTAGAGCAAGAATCTGTTGACGGAGCACATCCACCATGCTGTCAGAAAAAATAGTAACGGTGAGAGACCCATCTAAGTAGGACGTATACTCTGAAAATATCTCCTCCAACACTCAATCCTACTACTGATATCATTCTTGTAAAGGTGATCTCTCAGAGTATACGTCCTACTCAGATGGATCTCTCAGAGTATCCTCTCCGGTTGGTTGTCGAGTGGCTGCAGGGACTATGTCCTGATCACCATATCGTACCATAGTTTCTGCCTCGCCAGTCGAATGGCTGCAGGGACTATATCCTGATCACCATGTCGTAGTCCAATACAATCCAGAGATTGACAAAGTACTAATTCATATATATAGTCCAATACAAATAGTCTAATACAAAAGCAACCCAATACAAATAGTCCAATACAAAAAAGTACTAATAGCTAATAAGAACCACGCAGCTCACGCAAACGCTCAGTGATACGATCACGCAACCACCTCGAATAAGTAGAATTGACAGCGGCAGGAGAGATGTAGTCCCTTGCAAGTGCTGCATGAATAAAACTCCCGGTCTCACTAGCTACCGGTGCTGGATGAATAGAACTCCCGGTCTTACTAGCTACCGGTGCCACTTCCTCCTTAACAATAGGAGGAGCCACCTCAGCATTCACGGATTCCCTCAAACGATGTGCTGTATCTCGGGTCATGGGTGCCATCTAGTAAGATCGATATTCACAAATAATATAAATGTAACATAAGCAAGCTAACTAAAGGAACCATCATGTAATTTGAGTACAGTTTCGAAAGCAGATAAAGTACAAAAAATTCAATTTTTTTGCCAAGTGTGAGAACGGATGGCTCAGAACACAACCCAAAATTCATTCTAGCATACATTAGTGTGAATCATTTATATTCTGTACATATGGTGTAGTATATGTTCTTATCGTATCTAGTATCTGAAGAATGTAACAGAATCAAGATGAACTCACATAATGTAATACTAAGACATCATCTACTACTATATAAGATATAGTGATAGGTTGTCATATCATTATTGTCGAGGGATGAGGGTCGGAGGGCAGTCAACTTTATCAACGGCTACATAGTTTCTGCCTCGCCAGTCGAATGGCTGCAGGGACTATATCCTGATCACCATGTCGTACCATAGTTTCTGTCTCGCCAGTCGAATGGCTGCAGGGACTATATGTCCCGATCACCAAGTGTGAGAACGGATGGCTCATAATACAACCCAAAATTCATTCTAGTATATATTAGTGTGAATCATCTATGTTCTGTACATATGGTGTAGTATATGTTCTTATCGTATCTAGTATTTGAAGAATGTAACAGAATCAAGATGAACTGACATAATGTAATACTAAGATATCATCTACTACTATATAAGATATAGTGATAGGTTGTCATATCATCATTGCCGAAGGATGAGGGTCGGAGGGCAGTCAACTTTATCTACGGTTACATAGTTTCTGCCTCGCCAGTCGAATGGCTGGAGGGACTATGTCTGATCACCATGTCGTACCATAGTTTCTGTCTCGCCAGTCGAATGGCTGCAGGGTCTATATGTCCCGGTCACCATATTACCAATTAAACAACCAATAAAAGTACTTGTTACAAATATCGGCACTATCGGTGCGTTCGAATCGGAGTATCACATTTTTCGGTGTCGAAAAATTAATAATTATTACTAAATTATCAGATTTTTCGGCACTATCGGTGCCACTGACCAAGCCCCCCTCCTACACCACCCCTAACCCGAACCCTAACCCTTCACTCCCCCTGCTCCCCTCCCCCAACCGCCCCCACCCCCTACTCCCCTCCCCCAGTCGCCCACACATACCCACCCCTAACCCGAACCCTACCCCTAGCTCCCCTCCCCCAGCCGCCCTCGTCCCTCCTGTCCCACCCCCTCCAGCCACCCCCCACTCACCCCCGAACCACCCGCATCCCCCCTGTCCCTCCCCCCGAGCCACATGCATCCTCCAACCACTAATAACTAAAACAGCCGAAGAGAGAGACAGAGAGAGAGAGAGAGGAATGGGAAGAGTACCACGTACCGGAGAGGGAGGAGAGTCGCCGAAGCGAGTGAGAGTCGCCGAAGAGAGTGAGAGCGCCGGAGATAGTGAGAGCGCCGGAGGGAGGGAGGAGAGAGAGTGAGAGAGTAAAATAGGAGGAAATGGACCCTAACCCGAACCCTAACCCTAGCTCCCCTCCCCTAGCCGCCCTCGTCCCCCCTGTCCCACCCCCTTCCACTCACCCCCAAGAACCCGCATCCCCCCTACACCTCCCCCCGAGCCACTAGCACCCCCCTCCAAACCACCAACAACCAAAATAGACGGAGAGAGAGAGAGAGAAAGAGAGAGGGAGGGAGGGGGGAGAGTCACGTACTGGAGAGGGAGGAGAGTCGCCGGAGAGAGTGAGAGTCGCCGCCGGAGAGAGTGAGAGCGCCGGAGGGAGGAGGAGAGAGAGTGAGAGAGGAAAATAGGGGGAAATAAATCGGTAGGGGGATATAATTAGAATTTAGCGACGTTCAAATGACAGTCGCTAAATTAGTCGCTATTAGCGACGTTTCGCGACGACTAGCTCATGTAATTAATATACGTCGTTATTTCATCGCTTATTTCGTCGCTAGTAGTGACGATTAGCGACGCTTCACTAAAACGTCGCTAATGTACGCAATTTAGCGACGTTAATCGAACGTCGCTAAATTTATGTCGCCATATGAGCAGATTTTAGTAGTGATTAGGGACTCCTAGTCCTAACCATTCTCCTAAGATTGACTTACTCCTAGTTGTGAATGAGCATTTACTAGTCGTAGGCTCGTAACAGTACGACTAATATGGTACTACCACGAGTTCGCATAATTTGCGAGGGCTGACCTGCATGGGCCACCACAAAAACTTGTCACGACCTGCACCCGCTTTTTCGGATATGAGACGTGTCCAAGCCAGCCTACGCCGCAGAGTCAGCGGTAGAACGCTATCAAGCCCGCAAGAAATAAATGCTCAAAATAAACTTTATTGCTCATTCACAGTTCTAATAGATTACAACATATACAACATTTATATTTAAAGAAAATACAAACTTTCACAATTTTATTTACAATAAAATTTAAACTAACTAGCTAGCTTCTAGATTTTGGCCTGCAAAGACACCCGAATCTTCCAATGCTAAAGAAGCCACGGATAACCGAAAAAATATTGGTTTCCAGTCAGGAATGAAACAAGTACACAAACCGACGGCAATACGAAAATACAATAGAATTAACATGACATGAAAATCACATATAAGAGATAAAAACTAGAAAGTAACTGAGGACATGGCAAGCGGTGAAGAAGACAAAAAACAAATAAAATATAACTATCTATGTGATTTGAAATATCCGTTTCGACATGTGAACGGCTATGGGGTAAATTCGGCACCCTGTACGTGTCGTGTGCAGCTGCTATTCTCCACGAAAGACATGGGAGATAGTTCTGGGTAGTCCACATGTCTACTAAGATATTTTCTCTTCCGACTACTCCGTGTGACGAGCGTGTCAACAAGCAGCAAGACATATGTATGACATGAAATGTATAGACTACTATAAATCGAAAAGAAATCAGAAAGTGTACTTGCGTGTCAACTACTATAAAATCGATACTAGTTTAAATAAATATTAGACAGTATTAAGTAATTTAAGTAGTCCAAATCATATGAACATATATCTAAGTCAATCAAGAGATCAATGAAATATTTAAAATATATATTAAATCACATATTTCGTATCGTCAATCAGATCTAGCTTGATTAGAATAATAACTTAAATCCATATGAACAATATATTCTAAAACAAATTTTGGTAAACCTTCATCCAACTATTAATCACAATGGGAATGTAAACTAATATTGACATCATTCAATTTTATTTTATGAGTTCAAAACGTAAAAAATTTTATAATAATAAATCCATAATTAAAATATTTTTTTGTAAAATCTTATTAAAAATATATTTTCGTAAATCTTTCTATTGTTTTTTGAGAACACTAATGATTTCCAATTTAAATAAGTGATCATAGTATTTTTTAAAATAATACTCTATCAAAACAATTTAAATTAGTTTAGAAATTGATTATCAAATAATCAGAACTTTTATCTAAAAAAAATATATTAACAAATTCCTTTTTTCATGAAAATTATTCTATGAAAACCGAATGGTATCTTTTAAACACAAATATTTAATCTAGTTTTCAAATACAAAATTACTCACAACTGTCTTGTACATAGTCTAACCTTTAACATTTTAAAAAATACGAATAGAGAATGATAAACAAAATTTTTTTGAGAATCCGGGACGAGGAGTTACAGACAAACACCCATGGTGTCAAGACAAGAGTTACTTAGCAAGTCAAGATAGCCGTCACAACAGCATAACAAGATTATCAAGTTAGGGTTACTTATCAAGATTACTTGTCAAGAGTGCGCCACAGCGGGTCACTATTAAGATTACTTATTATGTCAAGAGTGCGTCACGACGGACCACCGTCAAGAATTATCATGCCGAGTAACTTGTCAAGAGTGCACCACGATAGGTCACTATTTAAGAGTTATCATGTTATGCTACTATATCGTGTTCATGTGATCATGCCGTGATCATGGTTCAACTAAGACAAGTTTTGCCCAAGATTCACAATCATCAAATCGGGGAGTCACAAGTTTGGCAGAGTACAAGATATAAGCAATTTAAAACATAAAACAATATAATAATAAAAGAACATGCAAAGGACAAGGGCATAGGGGCCAAGGAAGCATGCGGCCAAGACATGCGGCCAAGGACTCATGCGGCCAAGAAATACATGCGGTCCAAACATGCGGTCCACAGGATTGCATGCGGCCAAGAATACATGCGGACCAAACATGCGATCCGCAGGACTGCATACGGCCAAGAGGTTCATGCGGCCCAAACATGCGGTCCGTAGGACTACATGCGGCCAAGAATACATGCGGCCAAAACTTGCGGCCAAAAAATACATGCGGTCAAGGATTCATGCATGCGGTCCGCAGGACTCATGCGGTCTGTAGGACTCATGCGGTCAAGGGGTTCATACGGTCAAGGGTGCATGCATGCGGTCCGCTGACTCATGCGGTCCGTAGGACTCATGCGGTCAAGGGGTTCATGCATGTGGTCCGCAGACACATGCGGTCCGTAGGACTCATGCGATCAAGGGGTTCATGCATGCGGTCTGTAGACTTATGCGGTCCGCATGACTCATGCGGTCAAGGGGTTCATGTGGTCAAGGGTGCATGCATGCGGTCCGCTGACTCATGCGGTCCGCAGGACTCATGCCGTCAAGGGGTTCATGCATGCAGTCCGCAGACTCATGCGGTCCGCAGGACTCATGCGGTCAGACTGATCATCTTCTCCAAAAATTCGAGAAGGAGGGCCACGAAACTCACGAACTTCCAAAGTCCATAAATCACTCAAAATAAGTCAAAATTCGGGTTTTCAAAGGTCCATTTTGGATAAAATCAAATTCTCTACAACATAGAACAATCAAAACATGAAAATAATGAAGTTTGACAGATCAAAACCCAAGAAAATTGAAAATGACACAAACTTAGATCTACAAAGATCCCTTCATCTAACCCCAGAACTCCAAGTTCTAAAGAGGCTTAGAATCAAGAGGGAAAGATAATGGAACAATAAAATCTAAGATCCATCATGAAGCAAGATTATACTTGCCTAAGCTCTCTAGGTTTGTGGGAGAGTAATGGAGAAGAAGGAGAAGAAATAAATGGAAGTAATAAAGAGAGTGAAAGGGGTGGTTGGGTTTTATAAAGAGAGGGGATGGTTCAACATATTGAACCAACCATCAAAATAAACCAAACCAAGCCATCAAAAGCAAGTCAAGTTGGACCAACCCAACCCAAGGTCAACCCCAGTCAAGATACATCAAGGCTAGCCATAAAGAAATACGAAAATATAGTAAATAAAATACGGGTCGAAATCCGTATACGTACACTGGAATACATATAACGGAAAACGAGAGTGACAATATTCTACATTAAACACTCTAGGACTAAAGCACATGGTCTTGAATCAAAGCTACTCTGGATATCCTTGATGCTCTGTTACCCTGCTACTTGATGCTCTGATACTGCAAATAATTTACAATAAAAGTTAATATTGCACTGATACTCTGCTACTTGATGATGCTCTGATACTGCAAATAATTTACAATAAAAGTTAATATTGTACTGATACTCTACTACTTGATGCTCTGATACTCTGATACGCTGCTAATTGATGCTCTGATACTCAGCTAAACTGAATAGATAATATTACACGGATACTTCTGCTACTTGATGCTCTGATTCCTGCATTGATACTGTCCAATTGCACCCTTAAATGGTGATTTAAGACTGAACAGATGACGGTCTAATGCATGTACAGAGTGAAAATGCCTCAAGCCATGTAATATATATCTGATACTAGAGTTAGGACTGAGCTGGAACACTCCCTCAGTCAGTGATATTTGGTATTATAAGCATGAGCACACTGCTATAATATAGGTTGTACTTAAGGGTAAGCCAGGCACTTAAACTTGCTTGGTATCCTGACACTAAACAGAGTCCTTGAGAGTAACCTAACAATTGAGCTAACTGGAGAGTGTACTCACTACTCAGTGATAGATACAAAATGGGGTCGCATCATAGAACCCACACTGTGCACATTGATACTCTAATGTTAGAACCTGCAGTGTGCACATTATTACTCTTATGTAAAAATATACACTGTGCACATTGACACTCTAATGCTAGCCCTCACTTTGATACTTCTATTTATATTTCTGGATGTCATTTCTATATATACAGTGATTCCATACTGACTATATTTTTTCTTATTTCGTCCCGCAAGGTGTAGGTGAATGATATTTTGAAGAAGAAGAAGAAAAAAAGAAGAAGAAGAAGAAGATGGAGATAGAGATAAAGATTCATCTTTTGAGTTTTGAAACTTTATTTCAATTTGGAAGTAATATTTGAATTGTAATATGGTTCTGAATATTTGTTGGTCTTGGCGGTCAAACTAAATTTTGTGTTTGAAATATTATAAATCTAAACTTTTTGCTTGTACTAAGCACCGTTGCGGTGCGTGGTTCATAATTTGTTTAGAAAATATAATATGGTCTTGAATTTAGAGTAGGTCTGATATTTGTTTGGATTATTATATTATGAATTATGCAGGTTCTATGTTGAATTACTAACGTGGATTGGGCAGATTACTGTAACGTGGATTATATAGTTTATTGGACTTGGAATAAAGTATACTTAATTTGATTATGATTTGTTTGGTTGATGCGTTTATTTGATTTGCAGTTGGCCTTCACAGATGATTTTGATCATTTGGTGTATTCCTTTGATTTGCAGATGCCTTTCACAGATTTTATGAGTCTTGGGTGCATTCCTAGGGTTTATAGATGATCTCATTACAGATGCATTCCTGGGATCACTAAAACTTTATTTGATTGTAATGTGTTTTACTTTCGGTAAATAATCAGTTCATCGATGCCATCAGTATGAATTCGATGCCAGTGTAATACATAATATAATCCTGCCTGTTCATCCCTTGTTATTGCTGAAGCAAAGTATGTAATATAAGAAAAATTTTCTTGGATAGTAGGTTAATTATATTCAAACACTCGCAAGCAATTTTGTGCCGCCATACAGTGGAAGCCTGAAAAAATAATATTCAGATTTTCTTCAAAATGCTTTAATATTAAATAAATATACTTTGGTAAATTATATTAAAATACTGTAAATATTTGGTAAAAAATGAATGAGATACTTGAACATTTTCTGTCCTAAATGTACCATACTTTGTTAAAAGCACAGAAAGTGGCCATTCTCCATGTTAAAAGCACGGAGAAGGACCATTCTCCA
This sequence comes from Iris pallida, assembly GCA_029216955.1. Classification (NCBI taxonomy): domain Eukaryota; kingdom Viridiplantae; phylum Streptophyta; class Magnoliopsida; order Asparagales; family Iridaceae; genus Iris; species Iris pallida. Next base: position 7,007,677 of record JANAVB010008800.1, on the reverse strand, counting down.
TGTTAAAAGCATGGAGAATGACCGTTCTTCGTGTTAAAAGCAAGGAGAATGGTCATTCTCCGTGTTAAAAGCAAGGAGAATGTCCATTCTCCGTCCAAAATGTACAATACTTTATTAACGTAAAAATTCGAATATACTTTGGTAAATGATATTTTTTTAAAAATACTGTAAATATTAGAAAGATGGTTAATATGACAAAATATTAAACATTTCCCGTCCTAAATGTACCATACTTTGTTAAAAACACAGAGAGTGGCCATTCTCCGTGTTAAAAGCACGGAGAATGGCCATTCTCCTTGTTAAAAGCACGAAGAATGACCATTTTCCATGTTAAAAGAACGGAGAATGGCCATTCTTCATGTTAAAAGCAAGGAGAATGACCATTCTCCGTGTTAAAAGCAAGGAGAATGTCCATTCTCCGTCGCAAATGTACCATACTTTGTTAACGTAAAAATTCGAATATACTTTAGTAAATGATATTTTTAAAAAAATATTATAAATATTAGAAAGATGGTTAATATGGCAAAATGTCACAATACAAAAAAAACATTCTCTTCAAAAATATTATCATTAGAAAAGTAAAAAATATTTCGTCCGATCAATACAGATTTTTTTTAAAAAAATATGTGAGCAGATGTGTCATCCCCGTTTACCGTTATCCGTATTTCCAGTATACGTATACGAAATCCTGACAGGTATTTCTACTTATCTTGCCTTGCTAGCTAATTTTGGTTTAATCTTGCTTAGGTTCATAATGGCATATCATGGTTTGACTTGGTTCATTTTCGTTTGGCTTGGTTTATTCCCTTTGGTTCATCATGTTAAACCCTCCATTTTTTTCTTTATAAACCCACCTACTTTTTCTCTCTCTTCATTATTTCTCATAACTTCTTCTTCTTCCCCATTAAAACCTCTCCCCCTCCATAGGCAAGTACAACTTGCTTCATGAAGGAACCCTCCATTTTATTGTTCTAATCTCTTCTATATAACATTCTAAACTACTTTAGTTCTTGTCATTTTGTATTTTTATGTATATATTTGTGTAGATCTAACTTTACACCTTTTTGGAGTTTTCTTGGGTTTTGATCTATCAAACTATCTTGTTTACGAAAACTAAGAGTTCCATGTGGTAGAAAATTTGATTTTACACAACTTAGACTTTTGAAAAGTTAGATTTTATTATGTTTTGACCAAGTTATGGGAGTTTGAAGTTCATGGGTTCTATGGTCTTCTTCTCAAAATTTTAGAGAAGAAGAACAGTGTGCTGGCGCATAACTATGCGCTCACGAGTTGTGTGGGCGCATGGGTGCTGGGCGCATAATCCCCTGGGCGCATGCCTCCTCTTGGGCGCATGTGTCCCAGACTCCTCTTCTCTTGGGCGCATGCCACCATGGGCGCATGTTTCTTATTGCCTGGCTTGGGTGCATAACTTTGCATGCGCACAAGTGCATCGTCCCTTTCCTTGGGCGCATAGACGCTTCCAGCACACTCGTCTTAGAGGGAGTCTCTTGACTTTCTCCAAGTCATCCTGGCTCCACTCTTTGGGCGCATATATGTAGGTGCATATATGTGGGTACATAGCCCTGAGCGCATAGCTCCAGGTGCATGCCTTCCCAATCTATTGTCTCTCCATGAAGCCCCCTGCCTCACTCATATATGTAGGCGCATAGCTTAGGCGCATAGCCCTGGGTGCATGCACCCCTTGGGCGCATGATGTCCCCAGGTTCCCCTTTTTATGATTTTTTGCAGCCATTTTATATCCCTACGCCTTTTCGATATGAAATCGACATGAAAACGATGTGAGCATGACATGTTAATGGAATGATAGCATATGATGGTGGCCCATTGTGGCGCACCCTTGACAAGCAATATTGATATGGTAATATGAACACGATAAGATAATGAAAGTACATATTTAGTGGCCCGTCGTGCCGCACTCATGACAGGTAACCTTGACATGATAAATGACATGATAGTGTCCCGTTGCGGCGCACTCTTGACAAGTAACATATAGCTCTCGTCTTGACATCGTAGATGATTTCTCTTGATTGTATCAGTACAAGCTACATGTCTCATCATGCATCACGTCTAGGACATGAATTCCTGATTTCCACGGTCGGGGATTCGTACTGAATCTGACTAGGATAATGACTAGATTAATCAAGTAGTCCATGAAGAGATTTTCCAGCTACAGGAAGCCCCGTTATCTGGGTGCTCTAATTGGACTTGTAGCCTTCCATCGAGTAGGGCACATTTCCAGCACACTGTCATGTGTTGCGCCCACAAGCCACCTAATCCAACTCTCTCAACTTGTGACCGGATAACCTGGATTAAGACTGCAGGGCTTGTGGCTATTGGAACATCTCGAAGCATCTTGATAGTAACTAGGCTTGTGATAACCCTAGTTAGTTAAAGTATCAAGCCGTATTCTTTGCTTGGCCGTGAATGTTGGATGGAGTCCAATCCTGTCTAGTCTTGTCTAGATCCAGTATATGGCTATCTCAGGACATGTTTGCTTACGCTTTAATCTTATCAATAAATGGCTAGAGACCCGGTTCTGTTCAGGCGAAGGGTTACAACCCCGGTCCTTGTTTGGTTTAAGGATTGTAAGCTGGCTTCCGGAATAGTTCCTCGCCCTCTCGTCAATTGTTGCCTTATTTACATTTCAAGTTTTTCCTATTATTATTTTTGTTCATGTGCTAATATGCTGGTTTTATTTCTTAAGTGAAGCCTCCCTTGTGGCACTTGTTCCTTCTAGGGTCTGACCCAGCTGGTTTTGTATGGCCAGATTTCGGAGTAACACTCGAGGATCATTAAGCCTTCCAGCCAGATGGTGAACACTAGGCGCAACCCTGACAATGAGTGGGTTTTATTTTGCTCTCCCACTCTATTGTAAATTATTTTTTTGAGGCTTTTAGCCGCCGAACAAGTGTTAGCGCATGTTAAATTTACATTCCTGTCTGCCTAAGGGCTGTATCATGGTTGACAAATCCTAGGGTTGATCATGTATGACTTAACTCTTGCTAGTCTTCGCATTTTGTATGACTAGCTTCATGATCATCTGAATATGTAATGTATGGGATGCCTTACTTTGTATGTCTGATGATCTACCATCTTGCTACATTTACTTGCTTGCTTGAGATTGAGACACTAGGCTTGTTCTTGACCTTAAGAGACTATTGGCTTGTAGTTAAACCCTCATGTATCTAGACAGCCGTGACTGTATATCGGGGTAGGATTCACTTCGATATACGTAACTGGCTGTGTCTGTCCCTCGCTCTCCAGTATTCTGGTTCTGGGGCATGACAAGATAATCTGCCCGAGCTTAGAAGCAGGTTTCCTCAGTTCACTACCACCACCATGGCATGTAGCTTTATTACCAAAATATTAAATTGTTAGATGAAAAATAAAATTTCTAACAATGGGATGGACAGTAAAATTTACTAAGCCGGGAGCCTGCAGGAGCGGCGTCATTGGTACTTTTCCTTGTTCGAAGAGGTCTCGACGACGTACGACGCGAACCGGATCGATTCTTCTCGGCGCCGCTGGTACTCCTCGTTGTTTTAGGAGGGCTCGACGACGTTCGACGCGATCCGGACCGATTCTTATTTCCTTCTTCATCTCCGTTTCTCCTTCCACCATCCCCACCAACACCACCACCACCACGGCCTATAACCAAAAACAAATTACGAAATTTATACGTTGATACACAAAATATTAAATTGGATGGACGAAAGAGAGAGTAAATATGAGCTAATTTAGGGTGTTTATTGAAAAAATTAAAGTGAAGAATGACCTGCTAAAGCAAGTTACCAAGAGGTCAAAAGTCAAAATCAGCATTAAATGATGTATCTACTCTATTATTCAATCCGAACCATTGGATCAACATCCAATGGTCCAGATTTGGGATGTATCGATACATCCTTTTCCAGGGGATATATATATATATATATATATATATATATATATATATATATATATATATATATATATATATATATAATAAAAATATATATATATATATATATATATATATATATATATATATATATATATATATATATATATAGTTTCATTCTTTTAAATCCTAAATTTCTTCACCCATGCTCTTCAACTTCTTATCCTAAATCTTATTTTAGTTTGTATTTTGTAATGGTCAATGCTTGATTGCTTTTTGATTATGTGTTTAATATTATTTTTGTTTGTTCAAATACTATATTAGAGACCAATAAATTTGATGAACCCGACCCAACCCGAGCCCAACCTGATCCTCCGGACTTGGTCTTGGACTTCATATGTTTAACCCGAGGTCGGGTTGGGCTTGGGCTCGGGCTCGGGTTAGGCTTATGATTCATTGGGTTGGGCTCGGGTTGACCTCAAGCCTGACCCCCAACCCGACCGAGTTGCACCCCTACTTCTCCCTCCCAAAACTCTAAACATTCTCTTCCAAATCTCTCTCGATCCATTCTCATGCCTAAATTTTATCTATTTTATCTTCCAAATATTGCTCAATACACGTTTATGCCTAAATTTCATCTTCTTGTAACTAAAATTTGATTTATTACTATTCATTCTAGACAGATTTTTTGAAGTTTTGAACTAGTTTCAGGGTTACGAAATTCAAAAATAGGTCCACAGTCGCGACAGGGACGATGATGGACTGTCAAAAATATTGACTATAGTACAAATTGGAAGGATTGTCAGAAATTTGGATAGTCCTACATAAAATATTTAGCAATGTATATTTTTTAGGACAGTCAAATTTTTTTTGTTAGTCCTGTTGTCAAAACTATAAAAAAAAATTGACAATCCTAAAAGAAACTTATTTTTAATAACCGTAGAAGCAGAAGTCACCTAATTAAAAGGATTTTATATTTTTTATATAATCATCAAGTTATCTTTATAAATATTTTTAAATCTATTTTAGATGTAAATAAATAAATTATCTTCTCGATTTTAAAAAAAACTCAAAATTTTAAATCTATTTTAGAGATAATTCTCTCAATATTTTTCATTTCAAAATAAACCTTTATATATATGGTCTATAAATCTATTTTAGAGATAAGTCTCTCAATTTAAAATCTATTCTAGAGATAAATCACTCAATTTTAAAGATAAGTCTCACAACATCACATTAGATTGACAATAACACAAATAAAAATCTAAGAACATCATCACACAAATAAAAATACACAAGAGTACTGTACAGTCCATTAGGTTGTTAGGACTGTACAAATTTTCTATAGTCCTGGAATGGACTAAAAATACATAGTAGTGTAGAAAATTTCTACAGTCCTGACAACATACAGGACTGTAGAAATTTTCTACAGTTCTAAGTCTTCCCAGCTACGTCTGTGTCGGAATTCCTTGCTTCGAAATTTATGGGTTCGAAACTTCAAGATTTTCATGTAAGAATTTTATGTCCCACATGTTAATACAAATTGATATAATGGTTAATTAATTATATTTTTTCTGGGAGAAAATATATTTATTGGAATATAAGAATGAGTCCTCTCTCACACCTCAAACGAATAGACACACACCCATTTGTTGTCTAGAACATTTTGGGAAGAGTTGCAATCCTTTTGAATGGACACAATGAATCATTTAAATGAAAAGACACATCATTTAGATGTGTATAAGTTGAGTCTTGTTGTTCCAAAAAGTATCATCATAAAATTCATAATTGTCTTCTTCCCAAAATTTAAGGAGTTGGTGAAAGAGTCTATTTCTAGAGATCGAACCTCACGCATCGCATAAAGTTACGAAATGGAGAAAGATACACATTTATGTTTCTGCATTAAGATTTATAATTTGTGAAAACATTATTCCCAAAATTATTGTTTACATGAATGTACACATTTACGTTTCCGCATTAAGATTTATAATTTGTGAAAATATGATTCCCAAAATTATTGTTTACATGTGTTATCAGAGCCTAATTGGAATGTCATGTTTTCCCTTAAATATATATATGTTCTGGTGTAGTCCTATCTAAATTTATTATATTTATCTTTTAAATGTTTCTAACATATATGTCCGATTTCTTTTTTCAATAAGAAAATAAGTTTTGCTCATTCCCCAAGTTATGAATAAGGACTGACAGTGAATGCAACACATTGTTGTTTTATTGATAAATCCCAAAGAAAGCAACAATTCAAGTTGATGTAAATTTCAGTAACGTGTAAATATCAATTAAATTTACAGTGAATGCAACACATTTAAGTGGTCCAATCCTCGTGATCCATAATTCATGCATAGACAGTGAATGTAATAATTTTGTTTTTAATAATTATGCATATATCATTTCTTTTATATTGAAAAATTATATATTATGTTTATATTAAAAAAATTGTTATTGCGTTATCACCAAAGTGGTCCAATAACATTATGTTTATATCCATTTCGTAGATGCTTTATGCCTAGATTAATTTTTATTATTATTGTGGGTGCTTAAAAGTTTTTATTGATCACTAGATATATAATATTACCCAAAGGTGAATAATTTTTTAGTGATTGATAAATAAGAAAAGAATAAATTACTTGTATTTTATTTGTGTATGCATTGAATATCCAATGATAACATATATACTCAAATATAAAATGTAATTTTATCAATTAGTGTAGAAATTAAAAGCATCATTATGAGAATGTAGTATTTCTGTTTTCTGCCCAAAGGTGATGTATGAAAATACTTTAATTGTTTTATGTTAAATTCAAAGCACTAACAAGTATGTGTTATAATATTGCAGTACCATCGTCATTTTCACTTCATTCGCTGGCTTCATCTGTTCCAATGCTTACAAGAATAAATTTTCCTGATTGACCTGAACAAGTCCAATTCAACCTTGGTGTGCTTGACCTCGATCTTGCACTCCAGATTGATAAGCCTCCTGATCTCACTGAGACCAATACTGAAACTCAAATGGCTCTCGATAAAGCTTGGGAAAAGTCAAATAGACTTAAGATTATGTTCATGCGAATGACAGTAGCAAACACCATTAAGATTATCTTATCCAAAACTGATAGTGCAAACGAATATCTCAAAATCATTGAGGATCACTTTAGAAGTGTTGATAAGTCACTTGCTGGAACACTTATGAGCAGGCTTACCACCATGAAATTTGATGAAAGCGGGTCTATGCATGATCATATCCTCGAAATGACCAATATAGCAGCTAAACTCAAAAATATTGGTATAGATGTAGATGATACTTTTCTAGTGCAATTCATGTTGAACTCCTTACCTCCTGAATATGGGCCATTTCATGTTCATTACAACACTATTAAGGATAAGTGAAACATACATGAATTGGCAAGTATGGTTGTGTAAGAGGAAGCGAGACTCAAACAACAATGTATCAATACAATCCATCTTACTAATCAAGAAGCAAGTAAGAATAATGGAAAGAAGTATGGAAAAGGAAATAAACGCAAAGCTTTCCAGAAAGATGGCACCAGTAATGGCAACAAGGAAAAGAAATAGAAGAATGAGAACTGTCAATTCTGTAAGAAACCTGGTAATTTCCAGGCTGATTGCTCAAAACCTAAAGCATGGTTAGAAAATAAAGGTAAGCCTTTGGTTTTCTATGTTTCAAATCAAATTTTATTGAATTTCTTTCTAATATTTAGTGGCTCGACTCTGGTGCTACTGTTCATGTTTTCAAAACAATGCAGGAATTTCATACGGCCCAAACCATAAAGCCAAATGACCATTTCACATACATAGGAAATGGAGTCAAAGTTCATGTCAAAGCAATAGGAACGTACCGATTATTTCTATCTTCAGGGCATTTTATTGGTTTGTATCACACCTTATATGTATCTTCTATTTCCAAAAATTTAGTATCTATGTCAAAACTTGATAAAATCGGTTATGTATTCAACTTTGGTAATAAATGTTTCAATTTATTTAAGAATACTATTTACATAGGTTTTGGTAGCAAAACTTTTTAACTCTGGTAACAAAACTTTTTAACTTTGGTAATAAATGTATTCAACTTTGGTAACAAAACTTTTTAACTCTGCAGCCTAAAGTTGGAAACAAGAGAAAATTGATAGAAGAAAATTCATCATTCTTGTGGCATAAACGCCTTGGTCATATATCCAAGAAAAGAATTTGAAGGTTAGTCAAGGATGACATTCTCCCAAAATTGGATTTTAATGACTCTGATATATGCATTGATTGCATTAAGGGAAAGCAAACAAAGCATACTAGGAAAGGAGCCATAAGAAGTACCGGGCTTCTTGAAATAATACATACAGACATATGTGGACCTTTTGATGTTCCGTCATTTGGTAGAGAAAAATATTTTATCACCTTTATTGATGACTTTTCACGTTATTGTTTTATTTATTTATTGCATGACAAGTTTCAAGTCGTAGATGTCTTAGATATCTATATCAAGGAAGTCGAAAGGCAATTAAATATAAAAGTCAAAATAGTAAGATCTGATAGAGGTGGTGAATATTACGGAAAATATAATGAATCAGGTCAATGCACAGGCCCATTTGCTAAACTCCTTGAGAAACTTGCTATTTGTGCCCAATACACTATGCCAGATACGCCTCAACAAAACGGAGTTGCCGAAAGATGCAATCGTACCTTACTTGACATGGTTAGAAGTGCGTTAAGCAATTCAATTTTACCCATATCATTGTGGATGCATGCACTTAAAACTGTTGTCTGCATTCTAAACCGAGTTCCTAGTAAGGCAGTTCCAAAGACACATTTTGAACTATGGACCGGAAGAAAGCCCAGTTTAAAACATTTACATGTCTGGGGTGTAGAGGCTAAAAATTATGATGCGCCACCCATTAAAGTATTTAACCATCAGATGGCGCCAAAATATTGTATTGCGCCAAAATAATCAAGTTGCGCAGCATCAGGTTGCGTCAACGCCAGGTTGCGCTGGAGTCAGGTTGCACAAGCGACACGTGGCGCACTTCCTCGAGAAGCTGTAACGGTATCATCATTTCCGGACAACTGACAGCACGAAGATTAAGGAAAATCCAATCGAATCTCGCGCAACGCGGCACTCGAGAAGATTTTGTCAGCATGTAATTAATGCTGATAGCTGGTTCGTGCAAGTCACTGTATGGCACAAGAATTAATCAGTACAACACAGCCTAGTCAAAGGTGCCAGTCGTTGACTTACGCCTATGTGCAGCCTGACAAATTGGCGCTACTTGATCAAACTCTTATTTTAAAATAGGGTGATGTGGTGCACAAGCCATCAACTTCGCAGAGCGTACCCACTACATCGGCCACGACCATGCATATCTCAATCAAACGATACCATACGTCTACAGCAGTTGTTGCAAACTACTCGCGTAGGTTGTTACGTTGCGCCCACGCTCAACCTGAGGAAGCACGTGCAAGGTGATCAAATGGTGTTCCGGACAGAGTGACGTAGCGCACAAGCCAATAACTTCGTAGAATGTGCCCACTACACTGCTCACGACCATGCACATCTCAATCAAATGATGCCACATGTCCATAGCAGTTAGTACAACCGTTTGCGCAAGTGAACATGAGGTGCTCAACCTGAAGCGCGTGCAATCCAGAATAACTGCTAAACAGTTATTTTAAGAACTCTATAAATAGAGTTTCAAATCAATCTCAAAGCATCAAGAGTGATTATAATCTTCTGCTAAAGTGCTGTTGCATCCTCCAGAGATTCGTGTCTTTGATATCACATCGTCCAAGGGATAAAGTGATCGTCTTCTGATCAGATTCCTATAGTTGTACTTCCCCAGAAATCAATTGTACTCCTGTACTCTTTTTTCTTAGTTTGTAATAGAAACTTTTGTTTTTTGGAAACAAAACGACGACTCTGCTAGGGACGACTTTCTCCTCTGACGAGAAAGTGACAACTCAATATGATACCGCGTCAATCGACAAGAAGCAGAAGACCCTGGTCGTTCAAGTCAACCAGACACCCTACGAGATCATGATCAATATTGGGGGTGCCAAGCGCACTGCTGCCGCTATTAAGAGCAAGACGCGCTCTGTTTGGACTTCTAAGCCCACGGTGGTACGATCTCCTGTCTCTGCGTAACTTGCGTCCATCACTGCTTCGGCACAACCTAAGGGAGACAGTCTTTTGGCTAATCCCTCCACTTCTCTGATTTTAAAATCGAAGGAGACTCTGTCTCGACACACTGCTGTCTAAAACAAGGGAAAGTGCCCCTTGGCCTTCTCTTCTCTAGCGCAACCTGCACCTGTTCTTGCTTCTGTGAAACTTGCGCCCATCACTGCTTTGGCGCAACCTAAGGGAAACAGCTTTTTGGCTAATCCTTCTACTTCTTCGACCCAAAAATCAAAGAAAACTCTCTCTCTACACACTGCTGTCCAAAGAAAGGAAAGCGCCCTTTGGCCTTTTCTTCTCCGGTGCAACTTGTGCAGGTTCATGCCCTGGCGCAACCTGCACGTATTTCTGCACTAGCGCAATGTAAAGAGAAGCACTGTTTAGTGATTTCCTCTTTGCCACCAAACCAAAAGTTTAGTGAGAAATCACTAAATCAAGGAAAATGCTCTTTTGCTTTTCCTCATTCTGCTCGAGTCGTTGACTGGGTGGAAAGTACTGCTCTCTTTAACAGAGATAACCAAATCTCTGTTAGGAAGATGGGTTCTATTCAGAATAAACCTTCCATACAAAAGGGCATTATGCCTACACCAAAGAGATCTGGGTAGGATCTACCAACCTTATGTATTTTAAGATCCCGACAAGGCAAACTACTAGTATCTCAAGTAGATGCACAAGTAGCTCCTCTGTCAGACTTGTGCACCTATATCAACAGGTGCCAATTAGGCTCAACCTCGGGAAATCACAAGATGTATCAAGCGCAATCTGCACCAGTTGCTAACTTGCACCAGAAGAAGAATGCTAAGGTGAAAGATCCAGTGACTTATGCTAACCAGCTTAGCACGTCCTTGTACACTCAAGGTACAGGACACCTCAGGAATAAGAACCATGTTTCGAATATCATCAAAGACTACATTTTTGCAACTTCTTCTCGTCCTGTTAGTGACCTCCGTAAACTCTTAATACAGAAGCGGAAGGTTGCAAATCCACCCGTCCAACGGCAAGAACATTATTGCAACCACTATCATGAAGTTGTCATCAAATGCTGCTGTCAGTCAGCCAAGCGGTCCGTCTTTGACCGTTTGAATTATGTTCAGACTCCTGAACTAATCCTAGTGGACGAAGATGAATTACTTTTTGCTCCTATCAACATGACATCTCGAAGCACTAGGGGTAGAAAATGTCCATGACGTAATGCATCCCGTAATCCTAGTCAGCAATACTTAGATCGGATTTATGAATCTGAGAAGGAGTATACCAATATACTAGATCAAGAAGCCAAGAAATAATCGGCCAAAGGAATCTTCCTTTCGACCAAGACACAATCGGTCAAAGAAATCTTCTTAATTCAAACCAAGATTCCTTCAGTCAAAAAGATATCCCTATTACTTATTCTGGGGGTAGTTTTTTATGTGACTTTGATGCTGACAGTGAAAGTTCTGAAAGGACCATCCTTTCCACTAGCTCATCTTCAAAGGCTAGAGAAGTGACTGCTTATGCCGTCACAGAAGATCAAGATACCTCCACTTCTTCCAGTCAAGAGCAGAGAATTGCTGCTTTGGAGGCTAGTTTGAAGAACATGGTTGAGATGATAGCAGGCATGCATGCTGTGATTATGGCACAATATACAGTTCCACCAGTCGCAAATCTGATTCTGACTCAAGAACCTGTGACAACATCAGTTCCCACCAATATTGATCTGGAGGTACAATCTCCTCACACCGCTTCCATTCCTGCACAGGCTATTCCAAGTCAATCTGGTACAGAGGGTGGTACTTATCATACGGTACCCCCTCCTAATACATTGAATCAATCTATAACTCCACAATCAACAGGAGATACCAATGAGGCCGTAAAGCTTTTACGTACTCAATTTGAAGCTTTCAAATAGAAGGATGGCCTGCAGAAGCTTGGGATCAAACAACCCTATCCCATAAAATGGAAAGAGGTCCAATTTCCTCCTAAATATAAACCCCCTACTATTATGCTGTTTAATGGCAGCACGTCTCCAAGTCAATACCTAAACCACTTTGAAGTAATAACTGATCAACTTCAACCAAATGATGCTCTTCTTACTAGAGTATTTATTGGCTGTTTAGCTGGTGCAGCAAATGACTGGTATTATAGTTTTCCAGATGGGTGTATAACCTCTTTCGTTGGCTTCAAATAAATATTCTTGGAACGATTTTATGAGAGAACCAACGACATGACTATGTCTGCTCTCATCAAAATCAAACAACGACATAATGAAACGACTGAACGTTTTATTAAATGGTTCCGTCGTGAAGCACTCAAAATGTCTCTCGGAACTCCAGATGCTTTAACTATAGACACTTATAAATCAAACTTGTTGCCGATAATCAACATGTGGACAAGATCAACAAAGTTCCAAGATTAGCCATCTTTCATAATGAATGCCAAAGCCACAGAAGAGAGCGCTGACAAATTCAAGCAATTAAGCATTCAAATGCCTAATCTTGATAAAGATGAACGTGCTACACCAAATAATAACGGCCATCAGAACAATCGTAAGAGCAAAAAAAACTTTGGCCATTAACCTTAAAGGCAAAGAAGCCCTAGCCATCAATGTAAATCAGCCAAAATCTACACCTACAGCACCACCACAACGGGCACCTCATCCAAAAGAAGAATACTCTTTCGATGAAGATGATATCATGAGTACCTTTAATTGCCTCATCAAGAGCAATAAACTCTAACTGCCAGAACCTAAGCGGCCAGATGAAGTTGGTAAGACTGACCATCCTAAATATTGTATTTACCACAGGTTTATTGGCATCCAACTCGAGCGTGCTATGTGCTCAAGGATAAAATTGAAGAGATGGTCAATTCCGGTACAATCACTCTCCAGCAAGACGAGAAAACTGTAATGACTAATGTCGTCTCTTTACAGTTTAGAGATTTTCTAGCTCAACTTGTGCAGGACGACGTCATCCCCATTCCGAGAACTACTCTAGAAATTGTTAATCTTCCACCTGCACGAACAGATGGTCTTGTTTCTCTGTCTACTGATAAAGGAGAGATCATATGGATCTATCCAGATTTAGTGGCAGACTTTGAAATACCATCCTCTTCTACCAAGTCCAAGAAGGCCACTAAAAATAAATCATGTCATATAATTTCATTTGGTGAGCATTGTCTTCCACCTCTAACTGCTACCTTCATCTCGGCAGCAGATAATCCTTCTTCTTCTTCCACTGATAAGACAATATTGTCAAAATCAGAAGCCAAATACCAACCAACTTTCCATCTGTACAGTCCACAATCTCGTGAACTCATGACAAAGATGGGATATGATCTACAAAAGGCCTCTGGTTTGAATCATGGAAAGGGGTCTCCTGTACCTCTTTCTCTATGCCTTTCTCATAACCAATCTCGGGTTGGTTTGGGTTACTGGACAAACTCTCCATCTTGCCAAAAGAAACCTTCTAAAAATAAAACCCAGGCAAAAAAGTTACAATATGGTGTCCTTTGAGCCTGTATCCGAAGAAGAAGTCCTAACTGGTACCAGATCGAGGAAACCTAATCTAAGAGACTATTCAGAAGGTCAAGAAGACCCTGCTCCATCTCTAGCAGATCTTCAAGCATCATCTTCTACTGCTGTCAATAATCCATCAGCTTCATCACCTCCAATAGAGTCAACTCTTACCAAACTAACGATAGCCGACAAAGGAAAACAACCTGTCCGTTTTGACAAAGTATTGAAGAAGACTTCAATTTTGGGACTTGAGAAGCCGTATAACTTTGATATACTGGCTCAGCTGGCAAATACTTCGGCAAGATTGTCAATATTTGAGCTACTTCGTCTTCCGAGGGAGACTCGAGAAACGTTGAGTGAAACTTTGATGCAAGCTGATACTTATCTAGCACTTCTCAAGAAACCAGAGGATGAGCCTATAACATGCCTTCATTGTCATAGTGTGATGGAACTAATGCCAAATATCACCGTTACATAAGATGATATTTTGTTAGAAGATAATCGTCATGTTCGACCCCTCTACTTCACGGGATATGTTGATACCATGAAGGTTGATCGTATCTTGATCGATCCTGGATCTGCACTTAGCATTATGCCAAAGACTCTACTAGATGCATTAAAGATTCCCGTACACAATCTTTCGACAACCATCACGACAATCCTGGGATTCAATTTTGGAAGAAGTGAACCTTTGGGAAAGATTCGCCTGAAAGTTCAAATAGACAATCTTCGTACAAAGGTTACTTTCTATGTGATTGAAAATCATGGTTCTTACAATGCTTTGCTGGGAAGACCCTTTCTGCATGAGCATAACATTGTACCATCCACTTTACATTAATGCTTCAAATATGTGGATGTCAATGGAGAAGTCCAAAAGAAAGTAGCTGATTTAAATCCTTTCAGGGGCATTGAAGCATATTTTACGGACTCTCGGATGTACAAAGAGGATTTCATGAAAGTTCTATTGGCAATGGATAGTGAGAAAGATTAGAAACATACTTCAAAAGATGTTCTTATGATCCCCGTCAAAGGACGTGCTATTTGTCCCTCTTCTTCTCAGACATTGACTATATATCTTTTCTCTCATAACAAACAGCCTCCTACTATAGAAAAGTAACAAAGGAAGCTCACCTCTTCTGAGCCTCTTGTTATCGACCTTCGTCGTAACAAACCTTCTCCTTCTCCTCCTCTGGTTGTCAACCTTACTAAGCCTTCTGTGAAGGCTAAGAATCATATTGTAAATGATGATGTACAAATCAATAAAGTAACATCTTCTTTACAGTATACTGATGTCCTTTATTACACTTGATGTTATTTAAAAATGTTAGATAACTTCGAACCACTTGCCATAGGAGGAGTTGAAGCTTCCCAAAATGAAGTATTGCTCGAGCCAATGCAGGACTCCTTCTTCTTAGTTCCTTCCAGGAAGAAAGATGAACTTCCTATACTTTTTAGTAAGGAATAGAACAAAAGATCATGCCCGACAGTGAAGAAGAAAATCACGATAACGGAAGACTTCAACTACGTCGTTATAGTCAGCAATCAAAAGACATCATTCAAAAGATGAGCTATAATTTTAAAGCTGGTCTCAACGGCGGCAGAGGAAGGCGAACTCCTATTCGTATTCCTATTCCAAAAGAAAAATCACAACAATACTACAGCAAAACGAAGTGGGGATTAGGTTATACTTCACTAACTCCGACTCCAGAAGCCTCCGAATCTGAGGAAGAAGAACGATCTAATTCTTCTGATTCTATCTCATGGGATTCAGACACCAGTGTAGGGCACGTCCATCGTATGACTCTATCCACTACTAAAATACAACGACATAGCGATGGCCATATCCGTCGGCAATCCATCGGTAAATCATCTTATCGACGGATTTTCGACGGATACAGGCTAAAAAATCCGTCGAGAATATCCTCGTCGCTAAAACTAGCTCGTCGCTAGTCCGCCGCTTCGCGACTAATTAGTGACGGATTTTCGTTGGCAAAATAAAAACATTTAGCGACGGCTACCCGACGGCTTCCCGTCAACTATGACAGTTTAAAATTTTAATATATTCATAAAATTAGCGACGAAAAATTTGTCGCTAAATCGTCGCTAATCGTGTATCCGAGGGTTTCTGATACGCAATATCCATCGCTCAAAGCGTCGCCATCCTCGACGGATTAACGGCGGAAGAGCGACGGATAATACGTCGCCACCCTTCTGGAAATCTTCCATATATTCCAGAATATGAGCGACGGAAAGTTCGTCGCCCTTCCGTCGCGTAATTTTTCCAAAAATAGGCCGATGGACAATCCGTCAGAAAACCGTCGCTAGCTGCAAAAGTCAGTCGGTAACCCGTCAGTAATCCGTCGATACCTGCAACAGTCCGTCGACAACCCGTCGGTAATCCGTCGCTAACTGAAATATTTTTGGAAAAAAATTGCGGAAAAGAGACTATTCCCTGTAATATAACATATTCAGCATCCACTATACACAAATATAACATATCCGACATCCAATATATCCAGCAAATATCCATATTGCCAACACAATATCTCCAAACATCCAATATATCATAACATACACAAAAAATATCCAACACAATGACCAACAAAATATCCAACATAATATCCAACACACTATCCCAACATACATAGCAAAATATCCAAACATAAACAACCCAATACAAATACGAAGGCTCAATCTGGTTGCGTTGAGGCATGTACCATTCAATCAGCCACTTTGCAAAATATCCAAACATAAACAATCCAACACAATTCCTCAGAAAAGACCGCAAGTCAGATGATGAATCCTCACAGCCAGGGATCATAGTTGCGTTGAGGCATGTACCATTCTATCATCTACTTTGCATACGAAGGCTCAATCTGGTTGAGGTCTTCTGTAGGGACAGGAGGGTCGGTCTCGATGCTACTACTCTCTGACGGTGGCTCCTCCTTAACTTCAACCTTGGGAGCAATCTCTTCCCTGATGGTCATCGGTTCTTCGTTGACCTCGGCCTTTGGTAACACCTCCTCTTTAACAATCACCGGCTCTTGTTTGACGACGGAGACTTCCTCCGTGTCGACCTCCAAGGGTTCCTTGCCTCGGCCCCTTCCTCGGCTAGCAGCACCACCTCGGGGAGTCTTGGGAGCACCACCTCGGCCCCTTCCTGTTACATCTCTTTGACAAAGGAGACCACCATGCTGTCAGAAACCTCTCACTCGAGCTCTACACGAAGGATGTCCACTTGAGCTCCGGGGCAAAGTTTTGGCTCGGAGCAAGAATCTGTTGACGGAGCACATCCACTATACTGTCAGAAAAAAAATAGTAATGGTAAGAGACCCATCTGAGTAGGACGTATACTCTGATAATATCTCCTCCAACACTCAATCCCACTACTGATATCATTCTTGTAAAGGTGATCTCTCAGAGTATACGTCCTACTCAGATGGATCTCTCAGAGTATCCTCTCCGGTTGGTTGTCGTATCATCATTGCCGAGGGATGAGGGTCGGAGGACAGTCAACTTCATCTACAGCTACATAGTTTCTGCCTCGCCAGTCGAATGGCTGCAGGGACTATGTCCTGATCACCATGTCGTAGTCCAATACAATCCAGAGATTGACACAGTACTAATTCATATATGTAGTCCAATACAAATAGTCTAATACAAAAATAACCCAATACAAACAGTACAATACAAATAAGTTCAGTAATAGCTAATGAGAACCACGCAGCTCACGCAAACGCTCAGTGATACGATCACGCAACCACCTCGAATAAGTGGAATCGACGGCGTTAGGAGAGATGTAGTCCCTTGCAAGTGCTGCATGAATAGAACTCCCTGTCTCACTAGCTACCGGTGCTGGATGAATAGAACTTTCGGTCTCACTAGCTACCGGTGCCACTTCCTCCTTAACAGTTAGAGGAGCCACCTCAGCATTCAGTGTTTCTCTCAAATGACGTGCCGCTCCTCGGGTCATGGGTGCCATCTTGTAAGATCGATATTCACAAATAATATAATTATAACATAAGCATGCTAACTAAAGGAACCATCATGTCGTTTGAGTACATTTTCGAAAGCAGATAAAAGGCAGAATATTCAATTTTTTGCCAAGTGTAAGAACGGATGGCTCAGAACACAACCTAAAATTCAATGTAGCATACATTAGAGTGATTCATCTATGTTCTGTACATATTGTGTAGTATATGTTCTTATCGTATCTAGTATCTGAAGAATGTAACAGAATCAAGATGAACTCACATAATGTAATACTAAGACATCATCTACTACTATATAAGATATAGTGATAGGTTGTCATATCATCATTGCCGAGGGATGATGGTCAGAGGATAGTCAACTTTATCTACGGCTACATAGTTTTTGCCTCACCAGTCGAATGGCTACTTGGACTATGTCGGAGGACAGTCAACTTTATTAATAGTTATTTGTTTTTCGATACCAAAAAATCCGATACTCCAATCAGAAACCATCGATATTACCGATACCTCCGATGCCGATACTCATAGGGATAGTCCGATACCGATACCGGGACATGCCAAACTGTATCAGTATCAGACAGTATCGGATCAGTATCGGTCAGTATCGGGTATCGGTCAGTATCGGAGCGGGACATGCCAAACTGTACCGGTATTGGTCTGTATCGGTCCGATATCGATTCCAATTCGGATACCGATTTCGTTACCCCCTTCCCGGGTTCGATACTCATAGGATTGGTCCGATCCGAAACCACCTATACCTCCTCCCCCGATCCGATACTCCGATTCGAAACCACCGATACTCATAGGAATGGTCCGATCCAAAACCATCGATACCCCTCCATCCCCTCCCCTACCCCGCGGGACAACAAACCCCCTCCCCCTCCCACACCCCCCCGACAGCAAACCCCCTCCCCCTCCCACACCCCCCCCTCCGACAGCAAACCCCCACCCTACCACCTCCTCCTCTGACAGCAAACACCCACCCCTCCCCCTCCCTACCCGACAGCAAACCCTAAACCCTACCCCTGCCCCCTGTCCCGCACCCAACACCATCCACCCTCCGCCCTCCTCCCTCCCTCCATCACCGCCGGCCCCCGCGACAGCCGCCCCCCCACGCGACAGCCGGCCCACCCCCCCACCCGAAACCCTATCCCTGCCCCAAAACCCTAAACCCTACCCTGCCCCCCGCCCTCAACAACCTCCCCCCGCCCCCACTCCCTTCCCCCTATCCCGCCGGCCCGAGCGACAGCCGACCCACCCCCCCACCAACCCGAAACCCTAAACAGAAAGAGAGAGAGAGAAGGAAAGAGAGAGAGAGAGAGCATACCTGTGAGAGCGATATCCTGTCGGAGAGAGCTTCGCCGAAAAATAGGGTACCCGTCGGAGAGAGCTCGCTGGAGAGAGAGAGAGGGGAAAGAGAGAGTTTTTTGGGGGGAATAAAAAATTCCCCCTCCCTCCGTCGGTTCAATTTAAGTTAGGTTACAGTATTTAGCGACGGATTACCGACGGATATCTCCGTCGGTAGGTAGTCGCTAAATACCCACTAGATTGCCGACGGAATGTCCGTCGCCACATAGACGCTAATTTAGCGCACCATTTTTTTTTAGATTTTGCCGCCATAATTTGCGACATATTAGCGACGGACTAGAATCCGTCGCTAAAGCTTTGTCAAGTGAGCGACGGAGGTACGACTGATTTTGACGCAAAAAAACTAAAAAATATCCATTGCTTTATGACGGTAGCAAGTCACAAGGTTGTCACGAGGCCGTCGCTAGTACTGACGGATACTATCCGTCGCTAATATTCCGTCGCCAAATTGCTGTATTTTAGTAGTGATCTTCCAATATGGTGACTGTCGAGTTCTCGGAAGATGACGAAGATTTTATCGAAGCTTCTGAATCTAATCCTTGGGCACAAAGGATGGATACTCAATGGGAGCTTCGCTTTGAGCAACGTGAACCACCCACTGAAGATCAGCTGGTTCAAGTCAATATTGGAGATAAAATTGCCCAAAACTGATATTTGTCAGCAAAAGCCTCCCTGATACGGATAAACAAGAACTAATCCAACTCATTAGGGAATACATTGATGTATTCGCTTAGAGCTATGAAGACATGACGGGGTTGGATCCTCAGATCGCTACCCACAAGCTCAATATTCTTCTAAATACGAGGCCCGCCAAACAGCAACAACGTCGGTTTGACCTGACATGATGGATGCCATAGAAGCTGAAGTTAAGAAACTCATCACCTGCAGTTTTATCAGAGAAGAACAACATCCGAATTGGGTGGCTAATGTTGTCCCAGTTTTGAAGAAGACTGGGAAAGTATGGGTCCGCATTGACTTTAGAGACCTTAATGAAGCTTGTCCCAAAGACGAATTCCTCCTCCCAATCATCGATGTCATGATTGACAATACTTGTGGATTTGAACGTATATCCTTTATGGATGGATTTTCAGGATACAATCAATTCAAGATGCATCCAGAATATGAGAAACATACATCTTTCCGCACTCCTCTTGGAGTCTATTGCTACACTGTCATGCCATTTGGTCTTAAGAATGCTGGTACAACTTATCAGCGGGCCATGAGTACCATCTTTCGTGATCATTTACGAAAGACTGTTGAATGTTATGTTGACGATATTGCTGTCAAAAGTTATTTAAAAGAAGACCATATTCAAGATTTGAGAACTATTTTCAATCTAATGCGCCAACATCAACTCAAGATGAATCCCACTAAGTCATTCCTGGGAGTCTCTAGTGGCAAATTTCTTGGATTCGTTATTACCTCTAAAGGTATACACGTTGAGCCTGAGAAAATCAAAGCCATTCACTACAACAAAAAGACCTATTAATGACGCTTGATAAGTGGATTTCATGACGACTGATAAAGAAGCGTCATCAAAGTTCAGCAAGACTCTATTCTATGACAGTGTCCAATATAAACGTTATTGATAGTCTTTCAGTGATACGGACGTTATGAAAAAAGTACCAAAATTTAAGTCAAAACCTCCACTCCCCTGTACTTCTCCCCGCACTTAAGAAAAAGCCTTGCCCTCATCCTCTCTCTTTCTCCTTCTCCTTCTCCCTCCGCTCTCCAACTCCCCAACTCGCCGAGAGATGATGGATTACGCTCGAGAGATGATGGATTTGAAGACTCTCGCCACTCGCACGCTCGAGAAGAAGGGCGTACTTGCCAAAATTAGGGTTTGTCCCTCTCTCTCATTTTTCTCAAATTAGACTTTCTCTTCGAAAATTAGGTTTTCTTTCGGATTCTTCTGATCAACCCTATCAGTTTTCCCTTTTTTTTATTTTGTCCTTCGAGAAACCCTAGTTTCAGGAAGTAGCATTCGCCATGGCAGACCCGCTCAACGCCCTCCGATCGCTCATGGCCTCCCACAATCCTCCTCTCGCAGCCCTCATCGTTCCGTCCAAAGACAACCACCAGGTTTCGTTGCCGATTCTAGGGTTCCGATTCCCCCCATCGCGATCGATTCGGTCTGATCCGAGTTTTGTTTGGTTGTTTTATTTCGAGTTTTGTAGAGCGAGTATGTTTCTGCCAGGGACATGAGGCAAAAATTCGTCTCCAAGTTCAGCGGAAGCGCCGGTGAGGATCTCGTCTTGGTCCAAAGTTCAACGGAAGTTCGTATTCAAGCTCGAAGCATAGGTAATTTCTTGGAATCAACAAAACAAGAATCATTATACTTAAAAGTCTTTGAATTTTTAAATCTTTTTAAAAACTGTGGCTACCTAGTGGTGATTATTACACATGCCCATGTTTCAACTTTTAAGTGCTTCATTGTCCGAAATATTTAGAAGAGAGTATGGAAATACTTGCATCAATGAAGGATTTACGAAGACTTGCAGTATATAACATGGGTCTCGATAGACTTGCAGTATATAACATGGTGCTCTGTTGTTGTGTTCGCTTCAAGTTTTGGGCCTTTACACACGTCTCTGTCTTTTCTATTTGTGGATTAATGCATAATGGCAAAAAGACTATGAAAGCATAAACTTCACAAAGAAAATTTCTCATCATGTGTTTCGACAGAGTAGTAAAAATTACCATTTAGGTTACTTTATGTATATCATTGTTGTGTTTGACATACTGATGATCAACTTCATTGCTGAGTAGCAATTATTCATACTTTGGAAGAGTTCCCATTTTGTCCAATCAACTCAGATTGACAAGTTTTTAGACCCTGGCAATGATTTTTTTTCCTTCCTTTGATTAAACTCTGGCTTTGGCAGGTATATAAGGAGGAATCAGTTAGATACAGGATTCCCTCTTTTTGAAACCGAGTCACTCAAGTGGCCTGGTTTCATAGAGTTTGATGATGTAAATGGGAAAGTACTAACTTACTCAGCCCAGGATGGGTAAGCAATTTACTTGTCTGAGCTGCTGTTCTTGTGATTTTCTGTTAAAAAGTTGAGCTGATATATAAATACATCTTGCAGAAAAAAATAAAAAAAAGGTTTTTGACCTACAAAACTATTCGTTTTTGTACTCAATATCTGATACGAATGTGTAAGAGATCAAAATCAGGTTGGTGATATATCTTTATTTTTCCTCGGTACGAGGTTCTGACACTGTTATCTTTCATAGTTCGAGATCTAACTAAAATTGTCTCAACAGTCCAGGGATCATGCTCCTAATATACCACAGAACCCCAGGTTGTGTTCCACTGAAGATAATTTCTATTGAAGATGGGACAGTGTTGAAATCTTTCAATCACTTGTTGCACCGGAACAAGAAGGTTGACTTAATTGAGCAGTTCCATGAGAAACTTCTGGTCAAACAGGAAAATGAGAATCTTCAGATCCTTGACGTAGGCTACTATTCCTTTTCAGCACCTTTTTTTTGTTTGTTGTTGCTAATATTTCTTTAGATTATGCAAATATAGGTAAGTGCCATAGAAGTATAATGATACATCACGAGTTTAATTCCTCTGGAGATAAGGAGCATAGTAAAATATCGTTTTAGTGATGATTAGGAAGACATCAGTGATTTCTTTCATCAACAAATCAGACATGTAAATTATGCACTAATACAAAAGAACTACTGTTCATCGGGGTTAGATTTGGTGGAATAGTTCATACTCAACATATCTGCTTAAGTACTTCTACTAAACAGTATCCGAGAAAATAGTGGCCTTTTATGTTCTTGGTGAATTGTTAAAGGTATTAATTTCTTCTGACAGGTGAGGAATTTAGAGTTGATTGAAGTTTGTAAGACAGAATTTATGACTCCTTCGACGTTTATCTTTCTTTATGAGAACCATCTCTTCTTAACATTCTGCAACAGGACTGTTGCTATCGGATAATCTCCTATTGCAAAGCTGAAGAAGTCTGTGATGATAAAGGAGAAGGTAAATTATTTACTTTTGTTTCCTATTTCAATAAATATTAGGGGTATAGTATCTGTGCTCATAGCAACTTTCTTTATCTGTGTTTGGTTCAATATGGACACACACTTATATCGCATAACATGTAGATAGAGTTTTACATATTTAGTTCTCAATCGAAAAACTAGCTTGCATATATTCATCTTACTGAAACTAGTATAATAACATGTTGCATCCCTCATTGTATTTTACATTTTTTTATGATCCATGTCTGTTTGGGTTTGTTTATTGCTCATAATTTAGTGTTAGGATAAATATTAAGAAAGTTATGTTTTATTAAAGATAAGACGGATGGAAACATTTATATTTATATTAAAAAAAACTGGGTCGACTCTACTGTAAATTTCTAGATTTTATTTTGGATAAAATTATGGTTTGGTTTGCTTAATACACAACAAACCTCACATTTGTTTATTGGGTTGGACTTAGACTGATTGCCTTGGGTTGGGTTTCGCGAAAGTTTTCATCTTTGCGGCTGAAAAGCATTGCCACGATGGAAAGTTTATGCTTTCTTGCTAGAAAATGCAATTTTGTAGTGTTTGCAATGATCATGGTTTGGCACATTGAGTTGCATATACTGTTTTGATCAAGAAAATTCAGAATTAATAAATTTCAAGTTATAATAATTTTTTAGTTATATTAGATGATTCATCATGAAGAGTTGTCTTTTTATACTTCTGAACCCGATATATTTATAAACTCTCTTACAATTTGCAGGATTTATAGGTTAAAGCTTCACCGCCTTCTTAAACCGCTTCTCTACACACTGATCCTGCTATCATTCAGGTTATTGTCAACAGTTACTCTTGTATACATTCAAGTCACCAATGAAATGGAGATGGAGAAATGTAGAACGGTAGCTAAAGTACTCTATTTTGAGACAATAAAATGTAGCTAGATTAAGTACTCTATATCTGTGAGTTGTTGATGTACCCTATTTTGAGACACTGAAATGGAGAATAGTACTTTATATTACATTTCAATGTTTTGTTATGAATATGGTTCAAAATGGTTGTTTTCGAATTGAATTGAGCAGTGTTTGGAATGTAATATATAACATGCAGTATAGAGCGTTATAAATATGATACAATGACCATATACAGATCATCTATTCATAATGCTTTGAAAATAAACCGTAGCAGAAATTCAACCTATTAATGACGGTTTTGGAAGAATTATTTATAACGCTTTTAAACATATTTATAACACCCGTTTTCATAACGCTTGGATTAAAAAAAAAGCGTCATGGTTTGTAATTAATGATGCTTTTTAGCCATCATTAAAAGGTATTTTTGTTGTAGTGATTCAAAAGATGCATCCTCCACGCAACCTAGAAGAGCTACGAGGATTTCAGAGACAGCTTGCGTACATCAGAAGATTTATCTCAAATCTCTCTGGACGCTGTAGACCGTTCACTCAACTCATGAAGAAAGGTGTGTCATTTATTTATGTTGACACAAAATCACAGTCAACCAAATATTAATAGAATTGACTACATGATACTTGTGATAATTCAATACGACACATGAAGACTACATCCAGTACAAGTCAGACGACAGCGCGGATTTACAATGCAAGTTATTTTGAGTCTATATTTTTTACAATTTTATTGAGTCTAGACTTATGTAAACTGAGCTGTACTGAGCATCTGAGGCTTAGCCTATACCCATACCCAAAATCCAATAGCTCCACCAATATCCAAATAAGCCAATTGGACCCATGACCCATTCTGTGCTCTGGAGATAGAGTTCGTGCCGAACTCTGCCTCCTAAAAATCAGCACCCTAATTTTTAGGGTTGGCTAGTTGCAAGTTGTCCAACGGCCAATTTTTTGAAAATTCCAACCAGAATTCTGGCCGAATTCTGCCTACCTGATATCCTATAAATAGGCCATGAATTCTCTCATTTTTATTCATCCAATCTTCTCTTCTCTTCTCTAAAAAGTTCTATACAAGCCATACCCTTCTTCATCTACTAGCCACAAGCTCCCTAAGCCTCAAGTGCTCAGTACTTTTCAGTCAGGAGTTTGTGCAAGAGTTCAAGAAGTCGCTGGAAAATTCCAAGCATCGCCACTGCGATCTTTGTAAGAAGTTGACATGCTCTTCTGAAGAAAAGGTACGAGGTATAACTACTATTTCATAAATAGTGGATTTAATCCTGAGCTAGAGTTCTCAGGCCTGGACTAGTCCTCCACGAGGGAAACTAGGTTAAAAATCGGCTGTGTTTGCGTATACTTTCTTGCTCCTTATTTATTTTCGTATTTTCTCTGATTACTTTCAGCTTGTGAAAGATTTTAATTTTTAATTGGTTATTATCGTTATAAACTCTATTCATCCCCTCTAGAGTTGTCATCTGTTCTTCAATTGGTATCAGAGCTCTGTTCTCTCAACAAGGACTAACATCCTAGAGCTGATCCATGGCAACCACACAATCCTTGATTTCTAATCACGGTGAAGGGCAGTCCACTCATAGGCCTCCCCTATTTGATGGAACTAACTATACCTATTGGAAAACAAGGATGAGCTTTTATCTCAAGTTGCTAGACTTCGACCTGTGGACCATCGTCACCGATGGTTACAAAAAGTCCGCCAGGATAGTTGTCAATGGTGATCTCGTTGAGAAACCACATGACAAATATTCTGACGAGGAGAAGAAACAGACAAGTCTCGACGCGAGAGCTATTAATGCTTTATTCTGTGCTATAGACAGGAATAAGTTCAACAGGGTCTCAACATGCACCACCCCTCACGAAGTATGGAGACTTCTTGAAGTGACGCATGAAGGAACCACCCAAGTCAAGGAATCGAAGATAAGCCGTCTCACTCAAGAATATGAGGCTTTCAAGATGAAGCCAAATGAGACGATCACCCAAATGTTCACAAGATTCCTCGACATCATCAATCCCCTATCTTCGCTCAGCAAACAATATACAATTCACGAGAAGATTTGCAAGCTACTTAGGGGGCTACCAAAGATTTGGAACCCTAAGGTGACAGCCATCATAGAAGGAAATGATCTCACAACTATGTCCATGGAGACCTTGATGGAAAAGCTAATAACTCATGAGCTTGACCTCAAGGACTTCGAAGAGCCTGCTCCTAAGGCTAAGGATATCTCCCTCAAAGCTCACCGACGAAGGACTGACTTCGAAGAGACGGATGACGACAACTCGGAAGGTGATGATCAAGCTCTCCGCAACTTCAAGAAATTCCTTCGCTTCAACCGAAGAAAGAAGGAACCACAAGAAGATGACGAAGAAGAGCCAACATGCTACGGTTGCAAGAAGACGGGACATGTCCGAAAAGACTGTCCATTCTTAAAGAAGAACAATCGCTATGAGAAACCATACAAGAAGGCTTCCTCAAAGAAATATGCCAACACAAGCATTTGGCATGAAAACGAAGCTAGTGACTCCGAGGAAGAAAAGGGCGCTCCTCAAGATGCTGCAAACGTGTGCCTAATGGCAACGTCCGATAAGGTATCAAACGAAATTCATGATGATTTCACTTTTGATGAACTTGGCGATGCTTTCACCGATTTACTTGATGATCACAAAAAGGTCATTGGTAAATATAAACATGCCAAGGAAAAGATCAAAAGTCATGAAGTCAAAATTCAAAGACTTTCTCTACTGCTTGATAACATTAGAGACACTTCACCCACGGAAGTCACTAATAAGGTATCTAAGCTTAAAATAAGCCTACATGATGCCGAAGCACGCATTTAACAACAAACACAAGAAATCACAGCACTCAACACGGAGCTTGCTGAAGAAAAGAGTAGACACAAGATTTCTATTACTAAGATATATGGTTTGAATGCTAAGGTTACTGAACTGCAGGCTGTCTCTAAGAAATTAGAGACTAAATTAGGAAAACAGGTTGCTCAACCTCAAACCCAATCACATGAGACACACACAAAGCATGACACTACTCATACTAGTCAACCACGTCATCCACCTGCAGCACGTAATCATGCTTACATATACACACACTTTCATAAAGCACACAAACCACATGCACGTAGAAATAATTCTCACATGTCACAGAATCATTATGCTATACATAGATACAATCATCACTATGTTGCACAAAATCACCATCACTCTACATATAGACATCATCACCATGCTATTCCATATAGACATTATCACCATACTGCTCCACATCACTCTACATATAGACATCATCATCATGCTAACTCTACATATCATCATGCTACTCCACATCACTCTACTCATAGACATCATCTGCATACTCCTAACATAAATAGGAATGCTATATGTACTTATTGTGGATTACATGGACATATTTCACCATAATGTAGAATTAGAAGATTAGTAGATAGAAAGATATATGCATGATTTCCGAAAACTAACTTTTCAGGACCCTCAAGAACTTGGGTACCAAAGGTCACATCTACTCTTGATGTAGGTGGACCTTCCCTCCTCAACTAAGAGTAAGTGGATTCTCGATAGTGGATGCTCACGGCATATGACGGGAGACGCAAATCTTTTCACATCACTATCGATGAAGAGAGAAGGACATGTATCCTTTGGTAACAACCTAAAAGGGTATATTATAGGTAATGGTATTATTGGTCATCCTTCCTCTTCCGTAATAGAAGATGTCTGCCTAGTGACTGAGTTAAAGCATAACCTGCTCAGCATTAGTCATCTTGCTGACCATGGATATGACATTAACTTTGGACAAAACAAATGCTTTATTTATGATAGGTCAACGGGAGACATTGCTTTTGAAGGGGTAAGAGAGGATAATATTTATATTTTCTATCTGTCTAGAGATACTAACAATGCAGGTAGATGCCTATATGCTCATAAGGATGAAAGATTACTGTGGCACTAGCGTCTTGGTCATGCCAACATGGATACTATATCCAGGCTATCGACTAAGAAGCTAGTTAGAGGCTTGCCCGACATCACATTCAAAAAGGATACTGTATGTGCCGAATGTGAACTGAATAAGGCAACCAAGTCCTCATTTTATTCCATAAACTTTGTAAGTACTACTAGACCCTTGCAACTACTTCATATGGATTTATTTGGCCCTAGTAGAGTAGCCAGTCTTGGTGGAAAACTCTATGCTTTTGTTATTGTTGATGACTTTTCTAGATTTATATGGGTTTTCTTTCTTTCAAATAAAAGTGATGCTATTTCAGTTTTTAAGATTTTTGTTAAGAAAGTTCAAAACGAAAAAGGCTACATGATTACTCGAATCCGAAGTGATCATGGAGGCGAATTCGAAAATACTGATTTTAAAAAGTTTTGTGATTCTAATGGTTTTGATCATGAGTTTTCTTGTCCAAGAACTCCTCAACAAATGGTGTTGTGGAGCGGAAGAATAGGACTCTTGGCGATATGGCTAGAGTTATGTTGAACAAGTTCTCACTTCCGAAATACTTTTGGGCTGAAGCTGTCAGTACAGCATGCCACATTTTAAATAGGGTGCTTATTCGTCCTATTACGAAGAAAACACCCTATGAGCTTTGGTTTGGAAGAACCCCAAATATTTCTTATTTTAGAGTTTTTGGTTGTAGATGTTTTATCCTTAACACCAAAAAAAACTTAGGCAAATTTGATGCCAAAGCTGACGATGGTATTTTCCTTGGCTATGCTGCCAAGAGCAAGGGATATAGAGTGTTTAACAAACGCTTATTAATTATGGAAGAGTCTACAAATGTGACTTTTGATAAAGATAACAGTGCATCAGCTACTTTTGATGATGATGTTGAGCCATCAACTTCTACTCCAATGAATACCACCACCGAAACCAATTCTCTGGAGGGCTTGCCAAAGAAATTCTCTTTCAAGCCGTCACATCCAGAAAATTTGGTAAAAGGTGAGGTTTCACGTGGAGTAACTACTAGATCATCATTAAGAGACTCTATTGCTAGCACTGCCTTCATTTCACAAATTGAGCCGAAAAATATTTTAGAAGCTTTTAATGATGAATTTTGGATTTTTGCTATGCAAGAAGAACTCAACCAATTCGAGAGGAGCCAAGTATGGGAACTCGTTCCTAGACCGGCAAATCACTCGATTATTGGTACTAAATGGGTTTTTAGAAATAAAGTAAATGAATATGGTTCAGTTACACGCAACAAAGCTCGTCTAGTAGCCCAAGGATACAACCAAGAGGAAGGTATCGACTACGATGAGACGTATGCCCCTGTTGCGAGATTGGAATCCATTCGGATGCTTTGTGCATTTGCAAATTTTCAAAATTTCAAATTATTTCAAATGGATGTTAAAAGTGCTTTCTTGAATGGATTTATTAAGGAGAAAGTTTATATAAAACAACCCCATGGTTTTGAAAATCACAAATTTCCCGACCCTGTTTTCAAGCTAAAGAAAGCGCTATATGGCCTCAAACAAGCCCCAAGAGCTTGGTATGAACGGCTAAGCAATTTCTTGCTTGAGAAAGGTTTTTTAAAAGGAAAAATTGACACCACACTTTTCATAAAATCTTTCAAAGATACTATTCTCTTAGTGCAAATATACGTAGATGATATTATATTTGGTTCTACTGATGAAATCCTCTGTCAAGATTTTGTCAAGTGTATGCAGACCGAGTTTGAGATGAGCATGATGGGGGAGCTCAACTACTTTCTTGGACTGCAAGTCAAACAAATGTCAAGTAGAACTTTCATCTGTCAGTCAAAGTATACAAAGGACATGCTGAAGAAATTCGACCTTGACAATGTCAAACCAATCAGCACTCCAATGGCTACTACAACTAAACTAGAACCAGATAAAAACGGCAAACCCGTGGATCAACGTAAGTATCGAGGTATCATAGGCAGTCTACTTTATTTAACTGCTAGTCGCCCTGATATTATGTTTAGCGTTTGCCTGTGTGCTAGATATCAAGCAAATCCTAAGGAATCACACATGACTGCAGTTAAGCGTATCTTTCGATACCTTAAGGGTACGATTACAGTGGGCCTATGGTATCCCAAGTCAACATCATTTGACCTCATTGGTTACTCTGATGCTGATTTCGCCGGATGCAAGGTCGCCCCTAAAAGTACGAGCGGTACGTGTCATTTATTAGAAAAGGCTTTAGTCTCTTGGTTTAGCAAGAAGCAGAATTATGTCGCACTATCCACAACAGAAGCTGAATACATCGCAGCTGGGCGTTGTTGTGCACAAATTCTGTAGATGAAGCAAACCCTTGAAGACTACAACTTATCTTTTATGCACATTCCAATCTTTTGTGACAACACTAGTGCTATATATCTCACTAAGAACCCCATATGTGACTCACGCACGAAACACATAGAAATACGTCACCACTTTTTACGTGATCATCAGCAAAATAGTACTATTAATTTAGAATTTATTGACACTGATCATCAGATAACAGATTTCTTTACAAAACCATTATCCGAAGAGCGCTTCAATTTTCTCTGTCGTGAACTTAGAATTTTAGACGAAGCTGTTATTAATTAAAATAAACCTGCATAAATATCGAGTATGTCTTGATTCTTTTATGATGAAATTGCTATGGGTACAAGCCGAAAGGGCCCTTCTGACAACAAGGCGTAAAAGCCTAAGCGACACGGTGCACTAGTCCTCAGGACTACCGCTAGCTGGGATCCGGCCCCTGCAGCTAACCTATGGCAGCTTCAAAATATTAAATTATGGCATAATTCCTTGTTTATTACATGGTTCATTTTTATTTATCACATGCTGAAATGCAGATTTTCCAACTTCACTTTGCTTCGAAATCAACTTTCTGCAATTTTTTAACTTAGATTTCTTTCTCAATCTTGTATATGTACTTTTCTTTTGGTCTCTCTCACTTAATCATTTTTCAACTTAATCATTTTTCAGCCTGATTTCTGTTCTGTTTCCAGGATCCGGAATTCGGGCCGAACTCTGCCTTATACAGAGTTCGGGCCAAATTCGGCCTGACTGTTCCAGAACCGGGAGCAGCCTCAGCCGCTGATCATAAGTTGATCCAATGGCCCATATTTGTTCCGACCATTGGAACCCTTTCACATATATTCGGGCTCTCCTCTTCCTTCTCCTCCATTGCCACCTTTTCCACTTCTTCAAACATATTTTTTCAAACCCTAACCCTAGTTCTTCCTCCCTAGAGCTTTTCTATTCTCCAAACTCAAGGAGAAGGCTTCCCTCACCATTCTCCTTCATTGTTCTTCATCACATTGAGGTATACTTTACCACTTTTCATCATCTCAATTTTTTTCAATTGTCTTTATTATTTTCATGCCTCCACGATTGTTCAATCGAGGAAAGAGACTTCGAACCAAGGGAGCGTCCTCTTCGAATGCTCCTCCTCGTGTTGAACCGCCCGTTGAACAACAACCACCTATCCACCCGTTGTTCAACCCGCCTCGTCCACTTGACCCAAACACATTTGACGACCAAATATTTGTATCACTTGACGCGTCAAATGAATGGTTTAGTAATTTTCGGACACGTTCGGTGTTTGTGGATCATCCTATCAATTTTACTATTTTCTCTCAATATGATTCACTTTTTCATGATCTTTGCCTCGACGAACTTGTCACAACCAACTCGGTCATTTATCGTAATGCTATTCAAATGTTCTACTGCAACCTAACTCATGATGATACACATATTTACTCACGGGTTGCGGGCATTGACATCTCATTTGATGATTTTGATTTGGCTGAACACCTTGAACTCCAAGAGCCAAACTCATGGGAAAAGCTTGTTGAAGCTCGATCGTTTCAATTTCCCGATGGGTCTTCACTTGAAAGCTTCAAGGACGACTTGTGTACCCCTAACACACGTCCTCGCAAGCTTTTGGCCAAATATCTCAATCCCTATTTTTATGAACTTCATCGGATTATCTTTAACACTATTTTGCCCAAAGCGGGATCCACCGATGAAGTCACATACTATAAAATCTCGGTCTTATATCACCTTCACTTTCATGTACCATTTAATCTTCCACGTACCATGATGGACTGGATGATTAATTCTAGGAAGAAACCAAGATCCTTGGTTTATGCTTTGTATCTTCCTATGGTCTTTCGTGCTTTTCGGATACCTCTTGATGAGTGCCAGTTCTTACCTGCCCCTGCCTTCCTCTCTAGGCACGGAGACTTCAGGCAGCAGTTGGCTCACCTGTTGTGTCCGAGCACTCTGACGATGAGCCAGATGCCCCTCCTCTGGGACAGGATCCTCCTCCTCCTCCTGCCACTCTCGAGTCACTCCAGACTATGCTCCGCGATTGTTTCACCTTAGAGGATGATCGCTGGACTCAGCTTGATTATCGGACCACCCTGCAGATGAGTGCCATCAGCAACTCACTGTACAATATTTGGTACTCCATGTCTCGCCATCCTTCCATGCCTATCCCTATGGAGCGAGACCCTGGTCGTGAAGGGTATCGTATCGATGACCCTTGGGTTATTCGTTACTTAGATCCGGATGCGACCTTCGTGGACCCTCGTCGTTCCTTCACTGATCCATCCGACGACGCTGGGCCTTCACGAGCTCGATGATGGATATGGACTAAAACTTGCTGTTGCTAATGAGATCGTAGTTTATATTTTATGCACTTTGTATTTTAGTTGCTTTTATGCACTTTGGTTGTATTAGACATATTATTATGTATGACTTTTGCGACATTCAGTAGTTTTATCAGTATCTATGCAGTTTCATCTATTATATTTTGGTGTGCTTGCCAGTTCTTATTTGTTTATGGTTAATTGCTAAATGCCAAAAGGGGGAAAATTTTTGGTATATTCTATATTCTTTTTGTATCTGTATCTGTGCTTTGGGGAGAATATTTTTATCAGGCCAACAGGATTGAAAGCAATGTTTACGGGGGAGCTATTGCTAGCTCGGCACTGATTACGGGGGAGCTATGCCATTTTCTCTTAAATGTGTCCAGGTATGAATATTGAATATACAACTATCATTTTGTCAATTATCAATATGGGGGAGATTGTTGACACAAAATCACAGTCAACCAAATATTGATAGAATTGACTACATAATACTTGTGATAATTCAATACGACACATGAAGACTACATCCAGTACAAGTCAGACGACAGCTCGGATTTACAATACAAGTTATTTTGAGTCTGTATTTTTTCCAATTTTATTGAGTCTAGACTTATGTAAACTGAGCTGTACTGAGCATCTGAGACTTAGCCTATATCCATACCCAAAATCCAATAGCTCCATCCATATCCAAATAAGCCAATTGGACCCATGACCCATTCTGTGCTCTGGAGACAGAGTTCGGGCCGAACTCTGCCTCCTAAAAATCAGCACCCTAATTTTTAGGGTTGGCTGGTTGCAAGTTGTCCAACGGCCAATTTTTTGAAAATTCCAACCAGAATTCTAGTCGAATTCTGTCTACCTGATATTCGATAAATAGGCCATGAATTCTCTCATTTTCATTCATCCAATCTTTTCTTTTCTTCTCTCAAAAGCTCTATACAAGCCATACCCTTCTTCATCTACTGGCCACAAGCTCCCTAAGCCTCAAGTGCTCAGTACTTTTCAGTCAGGAGTTTGTGCAAGAGTTCAAGAAGTCGCTTGGAAAATTCTAAGCATCGCCACTGCGATCTTTGTAAGAAGTTGACGTGCTCTTTTGAAGAAAAGGCACGGGATGTAACTACTATTTCATAAATAGTGGATTTAATCCTAAGCTAGAGTTCTTAGGCCTGTACTATTCCTCCACGAGAGAAACATGTTAAAAATCGGCTGTGTTTGCGTATGCTTTCTTGCTCCTTATTTATTTCCGTATTTACTCTGATTACTTTCAGCTTGTGAAAGAGTTTAATTTTTAATTGGTTATTATCGTTATAAACTCTATTCACCCCCCTCTAGAGTTGCCATCTGTTCTTCAATTTGGACTGAAGGAAATCAGCAAGCATTTGAAGACATAAAGCGGTACTTGATGAACCCTCTAGTTCTAGTGCCTCCAATGTCAGGAATACCTTTCCTGATGTATGTTCGAGCAATGGACCACTCCTTAGGTGCTTTATTAGCTCAGAAAAATAAAAAAAGGTCATGAGCAGGCTATCTACTACCTTAGCCGCATGATGATTGGAGCTGAGCATCGATACACTCCAGTAGAAAAAGAATGTCTAGCTTTGATGTTTGTTGTTCAAAAGATGATACATTATGTCACTGGCCAAACTATTCATGTTATTACTATAGTTAACCCTCTCCGGGACCTGATGAAGAAGTCCAGTACACTCAATTCTAGGCTTATAAAATGGGCCATATTGTTAGCACAATATGATATGGTTTATGTTCCTCAAAAGTCTGTTAAAGGTCAAGCCCTTGTTGACTTTCTAGCAGCTCATCCAGTTCCTGAAACATCTAAACTCTACGATGAGATTCCAAATGAAACCTTGGAGTCCAACATGATTTCAGAAAAAATTCTTATTTGACATTTATTCTTTGATGGTGCATCCAGAATTGGACCAAAAGGTGCTATTGTTGCTGGAGTCAGAATCGTTCTCGTCACACCAGAAGGGTTAGCTATCCAAAAAGCTTATTCTTTAGATGAGTCGTGTTCCAACAATATGGCTGAATACAATGCTCTGCTCATTGGTCTCCATTTGGCTCGACAATTAGATATAGAGTATCTTGAAGTTTATGGAGACTCTAAATTAATTATCAATCAAGTTAGAGGCACATACGAAATTTGACATCAAGATCTAATTCCATATCATGATGCAGCGATCAGGATGGCCACTTCATTCAAAGGCTTCTTCATCAAGCATATACACCGAGCATGTAACACAGAAGCTGATGCACTCGCTAATCTTGCAATAGTATTAGCAATTCCCGTCAGAAGGCAAAAATGATCGTCATCACTAACAGAGAGTTATTTTGTGTCCAGAATAACTTAAATATGGAAGTTAACAACCCAAACATGGAATTCAACAATTCAATTAAATTTTGTGCTATCAATGAAGATTGGAGGACTCCTTTCATAGACTTCGTAGTCCATGATATCTTACCTGAAGACCCTAAGGTGGCTACAACAATTCGACGACGGTCACTCAGATTTTACTATAATCATGCTACAAAGACACTCTACTGACGAACGTTCGACGGCTTACTCCTATGTTGTTTTGCGGGGAAAGAAGTAAAACAAATACTTCGTGAAGCTCATAACGGTGTTTGTGGCGCACATCAACCTGGTCCTAAATTACAGGATTGCATTCGCCATATGGGCTATTATTGGCCCTCAATGGTATCTGATGCAATCGAGTATGCAAGAAAGTGCCGAGCATGTCAAATCCACGCTGACTTTATTCATCAACCGTCAGAATTCATTCACTCGACGGCAACATCTTGGCCCTTTGAAGCTTGGGGAATGGATGTCATCGGTCCTATCAACCCTCCCTCATTTAGAGGACATTGGTTCATATTAGCCATAACTGAATACTTCTGAAAATGGGCTGAAGCTATACCTATAGCTGAGGTCAAGACAATCAGCGTTATCAACTTTATCAAGCATCATGTGATTTATAGATTCGGTGTTCCTCGGCAAATCATTCACGATAATGGGCCACAATTCATCGATCAGAAGTTCACCCGATTCTACGATGACAACAGGATCAATAATATTGCTTCTACAGCTTACAATCCTGTAGCTAACGGGTTGGCAGAAGTATTTAACAAAACCATCATCAAACTCCTCAAGAAGTTTGTTTCTACCAACAAACAAAACTGGAGTGAGAAGCTTGGAGAATGTTTGTGGGCTTACCGTACTACTATACGTACTCCTACAGGCTGCACACCTTTCGCTTTGCTATACGGATTTGAGGCCGTCTTAGCATTGAAAATCCAGATCCCTTCCCTAAGGATTTCCATTGCCAACAAACTCATAACCGAAAACAATGATCGCTTGGGACATCAGGAGCTTGAAGTGCTTAACGAGAAACGGCTCCTAGCTCAACAACATATTGAGTTATACCAAGCTCGTCTATCAAAAGCCTTCAACCGTAAAGTCAAAGTCCGAACATTTCAAAAAGGACATCAGGAGCTTGAAGTGCTTAACGAGACGTCCTATGACTATGACGCATATGAGCAAAGAAAAATTCGAAGCGAAGTGGGAAGGACCTTACATTGTAAGTAAAGTTTTTTCGAACGGAGCTTATCAATTGAGTGGTAAGGATGGTCGAGTCGCCAAGATGTCCATTAATGGCAAATTTCTCAAAAAATATTATGTCTGAAGAAAAAGAAGAAATATCAAAATTGAGACTCAGAATGTAAATAATTTTTTTTATTTGCATAAATTTAAACAGAAGGAAATACGTAAAATTAACGAGAACCAGGGCCCTCTTGATTGAAAACGTATTTCGTAAGAAGCTCGAAGACATTATCGTTCGATGACACCAGCAGTTCACAGGCAGCCTTCCTCAGAGCTTCTTCCTCGGCAGTACTCCCAGGCTCACCAGTTCGGCAAGAATATCCTGCTTCTCTCCAGGTATAGCCGAGCTTTCTTCGACTTCTGGCTGAGTAGGCAGCAGAGGCTCATCAGAAGGAGTGTCGAGGACGACTTCGATCTTCGGGATAACTCATGTCTCCTTAGCCATTTCTTCTGAAGACATTTGCAAAGAAAAGAAAAGGAGTGAATGACGCTTTCAGAAAAGTTCCACACTATTTAAAGGCAGATGAAAGCCAAACATTCTGTCTCACGAATCGAAACAACCTTTCCTCAAAAAGGCATATTCGTTCATCTTGTGAAAAATCTTCATTCACTATTTGTCTCAAGAATCGAAGCGACATTTCCTTAAAAAGGCATGCTTATTCATCAGTCTTTTTCATTTCTACTTCATTGCGGGAATGAACCTACATTTATTATCATTTATTTACTTCTTTCATAAATAAAGCTACAGGATAATAAAAACTCAAAATCCCCGTGCAGTCTATCCAAATCATTAATTCCATCTTTTGAAACCTAGCTGCTTTAAAAGATATCTTTTCTTTTTGATAAACCCGTATTATCACAGATATCTCATCTTTTTAGACATGATATCCTGTCTTTAAGACCTAACCGATTTGAAGATCATCAATTAAAAAAAAAGAGTTCACGTCCACATTACCTCTGGATTTTGTTTTCTATCATCATATCAAATCAAATCATAAAGAAGAAAAAATCATTTTTTATTCCTTCTTTAAAAATATAGATACATCTTAATGGAAATCTATTACATCTCGGATTTTCATTCTGAATATAACAAATGAAGGTCTATTGCATCTTTGGATCTTCTTATTTGATGCCAGTTCCTTGTCACCTCGACCTGAAGCAGCGAGCAAGACAACGAAATCAACTCTGGTCTTCTCTCAGAAAGATGAGAGGAGAACCCTAGAGTACAACAGCTCGAAGAAAAGCTACTGTCAATACAACTGGTGGAGAAGAGACGACCCGTCATGAGAACTAGGAATGAGATCACCCTCGTGATACGATTCCTAATTATGTGTCTCCACCATCCAACTCTCCGATGTATAAAGACCCTTCCTACCATTTGAGGAAGGCCCTTCTGGAACATGGAGAGTCCTGAGTTGTCTGATCTGAGCATCAGAACCATATGAGCTTTCTGATACACTACACCAAGTGAGAGATTTCCCAACATAATTTTTTTCCAACTACCAACGGTTTTTTGCTGTTACTATTTACTAACGGTAAAAAACTGTTAGCAACATGAAAAAACGTTAGTATAAATAAAGAAAACTAAAAGTTAATATAAATAACACACATTATTTATGTCGTAACATTTTAAAACCGTTGGCAAACTTAATAAGAAAATAAATAAAAACAAAAAGTCAATTGTGTGCCTTCAAAAAGTGTTATGGGGGGAACACTTTTTCATTCCCCCCTTTTTTTCTCCCGTGTGCCCTGGAGAGCTACAGAAGCCATTTCTTCCTATTTTTTTCACAGCAACTATCTTTTTCTTTCTCTATCTCTCTCTGAGTACCTCCTCGAGCATCTTAAGGTTTTTTGAGAGCAAGGAGGAGAACACTCATGCCTCCTCGGTCAGGATCGGGCAGTGTTCTCATGAAGGAAACGACGTCCCAGACCATGGGGAGGAAGAACGACGCACCAGACCATGGGGAAGGAGCGTGGAAAAATCCAAATCGAGAGTTGAAAACTAAGATCCTCTCATTATAATGGTGGTATCTCTCTCTCTCTCTCCTCACACTATAATTTTAGGGCAAATATAAATTTAGACAATAAGTTTTGGTCTCTTTCAGATGCCTAGAAGAGATTCCTTCAACGACCAGTGATATTCTGTCACCGACTTGCCGACAAGCATCAATATTTGGTCACCGACATCAGCAATCTTATACGACATCAGCAATCTCGCCCTGGATACCAACATCAGCAGGTTTCCATTGATAAGAATTAATTTTCTTCTTCTTATTCTGTGGCAATTTTGGCATGTGTCATGTTCTAGAGTTCTACTTTCTACTAAGGTGTTTGTTTGTCGTGTGTAAGGAAGAATATGAGAAGGAATTGCTACTATCAAGTGAGTGATAGTGTTCTAGCTGGCACAGAGTTGGCATTAGTAATGATAGAAGAAGAGCCTAAACATGTGAGTTTATTGAAGAACATAATAGCTGTTGAATTTGAACATTTTTTAGTGCAGCGAAGTAAGAATATTTTGATTCTGCGTGCCTTTTACTTTGATTTGTCTATTAGAATTTGGTAGTTCCATAATTTTATATTACAGGTCTATACAAATACGATGGCCATTCAAGTTTCATAAAAATTTGGTAGTTGCTTTGATACCATGCTTGTTTCTATTTATATTCCCATAGTAAGTAGCTATTCTAACAATAGATGAAGCATAGGAGGTGGTGAAGCATAAAGTTTGTTCCTCCATACAGAAGTTGGATAAATTTTCATTTGCTAATCATAAAATATTGTGTAGTAAATTTCATATACATTGTAGTTTCGTCTAGCCACTAAGGACTTGGAAATCAGAAATCTATTAAGGTCTTCAAATCTTTTTAGCAGTTGCATATCTTTTTTTTAGTCCTTTTATAGGTATTTGGAAACTTCTAACTTGTTGCTGGATGAATGAGATTCGAGAAACAGGCAAATTGTTCTGCTATATGGAAATCAAATTGTTTCTCATTCCATGTGTTGATTCTTTATTCGGACATCTATCTCATAAAGAGGGTTCTTTAAGCATTTTGGATTTGCAATTTACGGCCAAGTTCTTCTTCCGATACTGATATCGGGTTTGTAAACATAGAGTGCTATAAATCTGCATGTATATTTTTGAATGAGCCTGTAGATTAAGTTCTTGATTTAATATAATCTTGCTTAAGTTCTTGCTTTATTCGGACATCAATTTTTGGATGTTGGTAGGAATGCATTAGAAAGCCAGGTGCAAATTATGGTTAGTGAATGACAGATTCTTTTAAGCAAATGTTACTAATTTTTTTCCTGTTTTAAATTCATAAGTTATTTTCATGATTTCGATGATTCTGCAAAATGAGATAGGGTGGTTTGATCATACGAGAAGTAACAGTGCAACGTTGTCATCTCGGCTAGAAATTGACACTAACTCTTCTCAAAACCATAGTTGTGGAGTTCTCGACAATTCTCCTTCAAAATGTTAGGCCTTTGTCCCCAACTGAAGGATAACACTTGTGGTCTTGGACACATACCCGTTAATGGTCAGCAGGCATGTCAGTGAGGTACACAATGTCTTTTCTCTTTATCTTTCATTATGTTGTATCTTTTGCATGATTGTTGTAGTTGTTTAAGTGGATGTACCTTTCATATTTCTTTAATTTACATATCAATCATATGCAAAAACTATTTATGAAAGGGTATGGAGGGAACTTGGGCAAGGCCTACTATAGAGCAACATGCTTGTAGCTGAGGCTGTAGGTAATATCAGAACAGATGATGCATTTGTTTAGAGTAGAAGGTCATGGATCTGTATGCTAGAGAACTTGAGGCACCCTCCAAGTAGTTATTCCGTCGATGGCAGGTAGCAAGCATTTTTTATGGTGTATCTCAGTTATTCCTCTTCTCCTTCTACGGCCTAGCATTATGGTATGTGCTAAACTTAGATATTTACATCTCACATTATGCCTCCCTATCAAGAAATAGCCATCAACTTCACTTAGACTGATGCGTGACTTGGAACAGCTTTTCCAATCAAAATTGAATTATTTTTTTGGTCGTCTCATAAAGCCTCATATATGTGTGAGTTTGTGAATTTTCATGTGTCAGTTTGATTGAATAACAAATTTTGCATGCCTTGTACCAACC
The DNA here is from genome assembly GCA_029216955.1 of Iris pallida. Classification (NCBI taxonomy): domain Eukaryota; kingdom Viridiplantae; phylum Streptophyta; class Magnoliopsida; order Asparagales; family Iridaceae; genus Iris; species Iris pallida. The sequence goes on along the minus strand of JANAVB010008800.1, from coordinate 6,967,408 downwards.
AAATCCTAACTGATATAAAGAAGGACCGTGAAGAGATCTTAATGTCATTTCTTTATATGGTGACTAAGATGATAGCATTTTCTACATTTTTATAGGCACCAATATGCACGTTCAAGTGAAGCAATGTCGTATAATATAACTATGAACATTTTGAGATAATAGTCATGACTCACATGTAATTCTCAGTGATGCTCAAACTTTGTAATTATGACTGTAGATTAAAGTGAGACAATGCAGGTGATATCACTCAAAAGGAAGGAAATGTTTTGATATTAGGTTATTCAGAAACCACAAAGTATAAAGGCAGCATCTTTTAGGGATTTTTTGACTTTCATCCCACTTATTAATATGAATTTGTACTTACATCCCACTTTTGTCATGAAAAATATTTTTCGGTGACAAAATAAATATTTTTCGTGACAAAAAGTGGGATGTAAGTCTAAAAAAATTAAAAAGTGGGATGTAAGTACAAATTCATATTAACTAGTGGGATGAAAGTCAAAAATTCCCTATCTTTTATTCTATCTATTTTTTTTAAGTGAGCAAATTTGGTTGTACATAACTTATTGCATGTTTAAATCAAAATTTCCATTTTATTTGTATAGATTGACATTGACTTCTTCTTTTTTTATGACTTTCCTATGAACAAGCATCCAAGAAAAAATGCATGAAACATAAATCTACACATTGATCAAGGTAGGAAAGAAAATCATAAGATTAATATAGTAATTAGGAAAAAATAGAGAGAGGAAAATAACCAGGTTTCTAATGTTTAGTGTTTGGTTTAATTGTATATATTTGTAACACATTGAATAGGTTTGGGGATTTTCAGTTCAAAGTTGATTTCACATTGCTAAACCAAAGGAGCGCATGAATTGTTTCATATTGCTAAACTACTGGAGCTTATGAATTCAGAAACAGACCCAATTTGAAATAAATATTGACCTTGAATTCAATATCATCAAACTCTAATTTAAAGGAGTGGTTCATGAGCCAATCCTGATACTTTGTTCCTTATTGATCTTGGAATTGAGGACTTTCTTTCAAACAAAGCACGGATGGAGCCCAACAAATTTTGGCTGCAGGACAGAAATATACTTAGGTCTAGTTTGAATTGTAGTTTAAGGGATAGATGTATGCTAAAATGTTTATTTCTAAACCACAAGGTTCGAAAATAACCATTTGAATCTCCAAATGAATAACAGTTTGTCCGAAGAGAAACGTATATGTAGTGATATATTTCACAACATACATTATAGAAGACGTCGTAGTAGCTACTGGCCAAGGTTGCTTTTACAGTTACAAAGTAATTTCGTCAATGTCTTATGTTGGTGGACTACTATGCACCTTTGTTTTTTTTATAGATATTGCAAAGATATAGGTCGAGGAATTTTGCACAAATGTGAATTTATGTGAGGAGATGATGTTGATTTTTCTTCTTAAGAGGGATGATACTTGCACACTTTTTCATAATATTGTCAACGAAAGTACTCACTAAACTGAAAGATCCTGATTCACAGATAGCTTATTTCTTTATATCCAGCTAATGATTAATTTCACGTGGGTGATGAATGATGATTTCAAGTGCCTTAGTTATGTTTTCCTTCTTGATGATCCAAGGACAGTTCTTATTTCTTTACACCCGATTTTGATGTACTTGAGGGTTGTTTTGTTTAGATGAAGTGTGAGTTGTTGATTATGTATTTAGCTTTCTATGAAGCATGGGCATACCAAAAAAATTGTACTTCCCCATGTTGGATTGAATAGGACATGATACACACAGACATGCAGCATACATGAGAACTAGTGTCTTGTGTAATATATTTCAACAGATGTGTAAGGAGATTCTTTTACTGAATGATTATGTGATTATCATGTCAAGAAGAACCTACCAGTATTCTAATATAAAATAATGTTCACCAAATATGGTTCAATACCCATATTAACCTTATAAATTTAGTGTTCATATGTGTGATAAAATCAGTTTTAAGTAAAAACCAACTATTTTAGGGGCATAGATTTCTGCAGGTACACCTCTCTCTTGTTTCCATATATTCAATTCATTGTTGTATTCTGCATTAAAGTTTAAACCCCTCTACCTCTCTCTCTCTCTTGCAGATGATCTTGTAGCATCTGGCCCTTGTTAAAGTTCCTTGGATGTTATTTCCAAAACCTTACATCTTGAGAAAGCTACACACAGGTAAGATGTTTGGTTCCTTACAGATTTTTTTTGGTTTGCTACTTTGTGAATATTTGACTTCTTTCAACAATATTTTCAAAATATTAATTAAGCAAATCAAAATTCTTGTGTAATAATTACTAGGTGCTCATCAATATTTTGTCTATTAATATGTTTCAGTGGCCCTTTAGTCACTATTTCTAGGTGTTTTAAGCTGAGCCATATGTTATCAATGTTTTATTTGCAGCCTTCATGAAGGGTGGTTTTCAATCAGGTATGAAGTCCGTATATTCCAAGAGGAGTTCGGCGTATGCTTTTCAGATAGGTAATCTATATGTCTACTACTGGTGTGTTGGTATTATTATAATATAGTGTCAGTGCTATCAGAAGCTAAAAATTGTGTGCTTCTACTGCATATAGCGGTTTGCTTCTAAATATTATGACCTACAGGGTTATGCTTGGCTTATTCACGAATCTGGTTACCGTAGATTGTCGACATCTGTTTTTTATTTCATTTCCAGTGATGTGACCAGTGATGTGGCTGATTTCGATATATAACTAGAAAATTTAGATTTATTAAATACAGATATCAATAGATATAAATTAGAAGAATCTCACTGGCAACCCATGATGTGGCTAGATTTTGTTTATGTCCCTTTGGACTTCTATGAGATGTTTTCTTAACATATATTTTTTTCTCTCTTCATCAGGCTTAATACGGGGTGGCACCTGAGATGACTCGCGGAAATGATCAATACCGACTTGTTGTAAGTTCATGAAGTCCAGTCAAGACTACTTTTCGCCAGCCACACTGAGGCAGTACCCAAGCAATAATGTTGTCACTGCCACTTATGTTTCTGTTTCTTCTCGCTATTCATTTGCTGGTCCTACTCCTGCACACAGCTGATTGGCATTTATAATTGCTTTAAGATGTGCCAGGTCTTGTATAATGTAGACTCTTGTGGTGTCCAAATGAAGTTACTTTTTGTCATTCAAACATGAAAGTAGTTGGACTTCACGCCTAAGAGCTTACATCTCGGGTTCAAATGTTGAGCTGCATTTGTATCTCCGATCTGACTGCCAGTTGATAGGCTCTTTGAATTTAGGTGCCCTTTTTAACTTGTATTCTAGATTGATGTACATGCTATATTGCCTACTTAAGGTTGAACTGTTTTTGTATACTTTTTGGTTGAATATTTCAGCTTTAGTTAACGACAGATTTTGATTATCCAATTTCGTATGTAAGGACCTTCAGAAAATATAGCAGCAGTATCAAGTTAACATTTTCCTTGCTTCTATGGTGCATGTGTTCATTCCCCTAAACTCACTTTTCTAAGGTTACAAACGGTTATATAAAACCAATATAGCAGCAATATCCAATTTCTACAAATCCACAATTACAAACGGTAATACGCATTAGGAGCCCACAATTACCAATGGTTATAAGCGAATTTCCAACAATTTTTTATCGTTAGGAAAGTGAATTTTCTAACGGTTTCTTACCGTTAGTAAATTTATTTTTCCAACGATTTTTTACCGTTAGCAAAGTAAATTTACCACCGGTTATTTACCGTTAGGAAAATTTCCAACGCCCTACTACCAACGGTAAAAAACCGTTAGTAATAATTTTACTAACGCTTATAGTCGTTAGGAAATGACTATTTTGGTGTAGTGATATGAGTGTCAGAAGAATGCTCCCCACAGCATCCATGTCGCCGATGCCAGTTCTGAAGAAGCTTGCCAACCAGACTTCTGTAAATATCAACAAAGAAAGATAGGTTAGCAAAATCTATCAAACTGCGCGCCTTTGATCAACAGGCGCACATCATCAAAGTGAGCCTGTAGGCGCCTATGATAAAACATGCGCCTCTGACCGAAGTCAGGCACTAGATTGCAGTGCGTGCCTCTTCTCAGAATTTCAGGCGCACATCTACAACATGCGCCTCATTTCTACAACTGGCACCTGTCTTCAAAACAGTCTCAGAAAAAGTGGCGTAAGTAAACACAACTCATGAATGACGCTCATGTATGGAAACTACTGGTTCTTTATTGGGACTTACCATCAAAATCAACTGTGTTTGTGCTGAAGATCGTCGATGGTATAGAGCACGGCAAACCAACATCTGAAGATGCGGTATGCAGAAGAACAACATCGGATTTTGGTGGCGCAAAAAGGCTCACGAACATTGAACTCTTGACCGTCGAGGGGATTCTGCGAAGAACCATCGCCATCAACAGAAGGAAAAAATAAAAGAAATGAGTTCATGGACATTTCTTTTTTATTTCTCCTATCAGCTATTTAAAGAGCTTAAAAGATGTGAACGGGCGCGTAATTCTAGGAGCCTATCTCTGGTAGAACCTAAACGAGAGGGGCTCAAACCACAAGAAAATTGCCACATATTCTTTGGAAAACAGCAAACATTTAAATTGGTCAAAATAGTGCATTTGCACGCGCCACTTAACAGTTCACACGAAAAGGTTTGCAAAAGGGCGTCAGAAATAGATTTTTTATTCTTTTCTTACAAAAGAAAATGAAAAACAAGTCTCTACAAAATGAGTTGCGCAAAAGACAAAAGAAAAAGTGGCACCCTACAGAAACCATTAATTCTTTTCATCTTCTTCACCAGCTTGGCGAAGAGGAGCGCCTAACTCGCGCATATTACGAATCCCTGAATGACGCATCAGACGAAGAAATCCTTCTGCGTCACCGCGCTCTTCAGAAGAGGACGAAGGACCACTGTTCAGACGATCAAAGACTGCTGGGGTCAATCAAAAGCGTTCAAGAAATTATTTGCTCACAATGATCGGTCTGCCTCGGACAGGATCATAGGCGCGGTGTCAGGCCTTGTCTCCTGAGCGTTCACTTCGGCATTAACGCCGGTCGCCATCTCCTTCTTTTTAGGTGCCATAGAAGTACAAAAGTGAGGATTGAGTACAAGGACCTCTCCCTATATATAGCCAACCAACGCTTCATATTCCCCATGGGAAACCGAACATCATCAATAAAACTCAGGAAGACGAAGAGGAGATTGAATGTTTTCAAGAAGAAATTTATTATGACGGTTGAGCATTGATTGGCGCAATCCAAACAAAACTAGCATAATTCAAAGTATTTCAAAACTTTGAAGTATTTTTTCAAGTTTCGAAAACTTTGAAGGGGGTCTTATAGAGGCTAAAAATTAAGATGCGCCACCCATTAAAGTATTTAACCATCAGATGGCGCCAAAATATTGTATTACGCAAAAATAATCAAGTTGCGCAGCATCAGGTTACGCCAACGCCAAGTTGCGCTGGAGTCAGGTTGCGTAAGCAACACGTGGCGCACTTTTTCGAGAAGCTGTAACGGCATCATCATTTTCTGACAACTGACTGCACGGAGATTAAAAAAAATCCATTCGAATCTCGCGCAACGCGGTACTCGAGAAGATTTTGTCAGCATGTAATTAATGCTGACAGCTAGTTCGTATAAGTTACTGTATGGCGCAAAGATTAATCAGTATAGCACAGCCTAGTCAAAGGTGCCAGTCCTTGAGTTGCGTCTATGCGCAGCCTGACAAATTGGCGCTACTTGATCAAACTCTTATTTAAAAGAGGGTGACATGGCGCACAAGCCATCAACTTCGTAGAGCGTGCCCACTACACTGTCCACGACCATGCGCATCTCAATCAAACGATGCCACACGTCTACAGCAGTTGGTGCAAACCGCTCGCACAAGTTGTTACGTTGTGCCCACGCGCAAGGTAATCAAATGGTGTTCAGGACAGAGTGACGTGGCGCACAAGCCACTAACTTCGCAGAACACGTCCACTACACTGCTCACGACCATGCGCATCTCAATCAAACGATGCCACACGTCCACAGCAGTTAGTACAACCGTTTGCACAAGTAAACAGAAGGCGCACAACCTGAAGCGCGCGTAATCTAGAATAACTGCTAAACAGTTATTTCAAGAACTCTATAAATAGAGTTTCAAATCAATCTCAAAGCATCAGATTCCTATAGTTGTACTTCCCCAGAAATCAATTGTACTCCTGTACTCTTTTTTTCTTAGTTTGTAATAGAAACTTTTGTTCTTTGCAAACATGGGGTGTGCGACAGAGTTAAGAATATATAATCCACATCAAAAGAAATTGGATTTTAGAATAATTAATGGTAACTTTATAAGTTATCCAGAAAAATCCAAAGGGTATAGGTTTTATTGTCCAAACCATAGTACGAGAATCGTAGAATTCGGTAATGCAAGATTTCCAGAGAGTGGCGAAACTAGTTTGAGCAATGAACCTTGAAAAGTGGTTCTTAAGAAGTTAGGGTACAAGTACCAATGGTGCATTTGCCTTCAGCTTCTCAACAAGTTATTGTTCCTATGGATATTGTACTAATAATAACCAAGGACAACACATTAATGATATTGCACCACAAAATAATATTAATAATAACCATAATCAGGTTGAAATAAATCATGAAGAGGTTATTGTTAATAATGAACAAGTTGTCACACATGAAGCTGAAGTAGAACAACCACACAAGATAGAATTAAGAAGGTATCAAAGACAAAGAAAATCAGTCATCTCGGATGACTTTGTGGTTTACCTACAAGAATTAGATTATGATAGAGGAATTAAAAAGGATCCAATAACATTTACCCAAGCTATCGAATGTGCCACTTCTAATAAATGGGTTAATGCCATGAAAGAAGAGTTAGAACCGATGGCACATAATAAAGTCTGGGATTTAGTAGAATTGCCTGAAAATTCTAAAAGGGTTGGTTGCAAATGGGTATTTAAGAACAAACGTGACTCAAATGTGGCAATATTGAACGGCATAAAGCCAGACTAGTAGCCAAATGTTACATTCAAAAAGTTGGTATTGATTACAAGGAAACCTTCTCTCATGTTTCAAAGAAAGATTCCCTTAGAATTATCTTGGTATGGGTTTCTCATTATGATCTAGAGTTACACCAAATGGACGTGAAAACAGTATTTCTAAATTGAAATTTAGAAGATGAAGTTTATATGGAACAACCAGAAGATTTTCTGGTTGAGGGCAAAGAATATATGGTCTGTAAACTAAATTAATTAATTTACAGACTTAAGCAAGCTTCACGACAATAGTATCTTAAGTTTAACGATATCATCACATCTTTTGGTTTTAAAGCAAACATCGTTGACCGGTGTATATACCTCAAGATCAGTGGGATTAAGTTCATATTTTTGGTTTTGTATGTTGATGATATATTGTTGGCAAGTAGTGATCTTGGTTTGTTGTACGAAACCAAGAAATATCTTTCTAAGAACTTTAAAATGAAAGATATGGCTGAGGCATCTTAAGTGATAGGAATAGAAATTTTTCAAGATCGATCACAATGATTGTTAGGCCTCTCTCAAAAAGAATATATCAATAGAGTTCTTTAAAGGTATAGAATGTGTAATTGTAAAGCTGGTGTAATGCCAATTCAGAAGGGGGATAAATTTAGCCTTATGTAGTGTCCTAAAAATGAATTGGAGCACCAGTAAATGAAGAAATTTTCTTATGCATCTTTAGTTGGTAGTCTTATGTATGCTCAAACTTGTACAAGACCAGATATTAATTAGCTTTGCAGTTGGTATGCTAGGCAGATACCAAAGCAATCTTGGGATTGAACATTGGAAAGCTGCAAAGAAAGTTCTCAGGTATCTACAAGGGACAAAAGACTACATGCTCACATATAGAAGATTTGACCACCTTTAAGTCATCGTTTACTCAGATTCAGATTTTGTTGGATGTATTGATACCAGAAAATCAACTTTTGGTTATTTGTTCCTATTGGCTGGTGAAGCAATCTCATGAAAGAGTGCGAAGCAGAGCATCATAGCTTCATTTACTATGGAAGCACAATTTGTGGCATGCTTTGAAGCAACAATTCAAGCTTCATGATTGCGTAAATTTATTTCTGGACTTGTAGTTGTCGACACTATTACCAAACCGCTAAAAATTTATTTTGATAATACAGCAACAGTTATCTTTTCTAAGAATGATAAATATTCTAAAGGTGCCAAACACATGGACTTGAAATATTTATCTATTAAAGAAGAAGTTCAGAAACAACAAGTGTCCATAGAATATTTGAATACAAAACGCATTATAGCGGATCCCCTTATTAAAGGACTGCAACCGAAGACCTACTATGAACATGTTGAAAGAACGGGTCTCACATGTAGTAAGAATTGAAAGCCATTATTATTGGCACATTTAGCCATAGACAAACCGATTTCGATAATTGACTTTAACTTCGATCTTGATATGAAAAGAAACGAAGAATGCAGAGTTCATCATCATTGAGTTTTTCACATTTATTCTGTATTTTTCTATTTATTGAGTCTCGATTATTTGTGAGTCGGGATCACTAGCAATTAGAAGTCTATCTAAAACCTATTTTGATTCGTTCCTTGAACCGAACCAAACCCAACTGAACCAAAACCAACTTAGGTTAAACCAGAATCAAAGGGGCCGAACTCGGCCAGAGTTCTGCCCGAACTCGGTAAAGTTGATTTCTCTTGGTCAGCAGCAAATTCCTATTCCTTTGGATCTGCAATGTTCAAAATTATGAAAACGTTACCTCTACCGAGTTCTGCCCGAACTCTATCTCAAAAACTCCTATAAATAGATAAGATTTTGTCATTTCTATTCACTAATTCCTTCGTCATCCTCTCTATCTATTCTTAAAGCTTTCTATTCAGTTTTTAAAGCTTCAATCTTCAGATCTCCAAGTCAACTCTATTCTTCTAAGTGCCGGTGGTTTTCGATTAGGAGTTTTCGAGTTGTACAAGCTTGGCGTATAAAAGTTTTTTTTCCTCTGAAAAGTGATTGGTGAAGTTTGATCGTGGGCTTCGGATAAAAATACGACGGTGTTGAAGTTGACGTGTTCTTCGGAACAAAACACGTGGTATAATCTCTATTTCAAATAGTAGATTCAATATCGGTTTGAGTACTCGAGACTGGACTAGTCCTCACAGAGGAAAACCAGTATAAACCTGCTATCTCTGCGTATTGAATTCTCGCCTTAACCTTTACTGCTTTACTTGCATTTAAAATTAATATTTTGCTTCACCTGCTTAGAGTTAATTTTTTACTGTTAAATATTTTTGTTGCACTCTATTCACCCCCTCTAAAGGTGCCATTGTTCCTACAATTAGTATCAGAGCAGGTTAACTCTTATCGAAATTAACGCTCCTTGAGAAATGGCATCCCTATTTCCAAGCAACGGTGAAGGTCAATCAACAAATAGGCCACCCTTATTTGATGGCACAAATTACACATACTGGAAGACACGAATGAGCTTTTTCCTCAAGTCACTTGATTTCGATTTATGGTCGATTGTTATCAATGGTTATAAGAAACCTCTACCTATTATAGTAGAAGGTGTTTTAGTTGAGAAACCATTCGATCAATACATCGACAATCAAAAGAAACAAGCCACTCTTGATGCAAAAGCCATCAATGCTTTATTTTGTGCTATTAATAGAACTGAATTCAATAGAGTCACTACATGTGCCACGTCCAACGAGGTTTGGAAACTTCTTGAGGTTACTCATGAAGGTACTTCACACGTGATGGAATCCAAAATCTCATGACTTACACAAGAGTATGAGACATTCAAAATGAAGCCTAATAAGACTATTACAGCGATTTTTACTCGGTTTTTAGATATTGTTAATCCTCTATCTTCCCTTGGCAAAGAATACAACAATCATAAAAAGATCCAAAAGATTCTTCGTGGACTACCAAAGAACTGGAATCCAAAAGCAACGACCATTATTGAAAGAAATGAGCTCACAACAATGATCCTTAAAACACTTACAGGAAAACTTATGACACATGAGTTGGATCTTCAGGACTTCGATGAACAAAATCCAAAAGAGAAGACAATAGCATTCAAGGTAAATCAAAAGACAATCTCTGACGATGAGAGTGAGACAGACAGCTCAGACAACAAGCAGATGGCTCTGATAACAAGAAAATTCAGGCGATTCCTCAGATATGAGAAGTCAAACAAAAAGAAAAAAAACCTCAAAGATGACGAAGAACCGATCTGTTTCAGCTGTAAAAGAACAGGCCATATAAAGAAGGACTACCCTGTTATAAGGAGAGAAAACAGAAACGATCAAACAAGCAAACATGATCAGACAAGCAAAAGAAGGTCAACAACCAAAAACTATGCAAACACCAGTATCTGGTGTGAAAGTGAAGCTAGTGATTCTGAAGATGAAGACAACTCTCGAAACTCAGCAAACCTATGCTTCATGGCTACAGATGCTAAGGTAATAACAAACCCTCTCAATGAAGAATTTACTTTTGATGAATTGTGTGATACTTTTTTTGATCTATTGGCCGATCAGAAGAAAATGTTAGATATGTACTAAAGTGCTAAGAAAGAGCTGAAATTTGTACAGTCTGAACTTTTCAAGCAATCTAGAATATTAGAAGATATTAAAGATTCTTCTAGTGACACCAATGCGATTACTTCTTTAAAGCTAAGTTTACATGATTCTCTTGAAAAGCTTGAAAAAGTAAATCAAGAAAATGTAAAACTGAACGATCTCTATGAACTAGAGAAAAAGAAGTATAACATTGCTATTCTAAGAGTAGATGCACTCACGACCAAATTAGATGAAGCCAATGACAACTCTAAAAAGTTAGAGATTAAACTGGGCAAACAAGTTGCTAAACCAAATGCTCAGGTAAACACAAGTCAGAAGGCTAAACACAAACACCACACTAACAACACTTCTAGAAATGTTAGAAATCATGCTTATATATATATATGTTTCCACACAACAAGAATGCACACACTATTTCAAAAACTCATATGCAAGATTTTTGAACAAAACCTAGCACTAACACTTCTGTTATATGTCATTATTGTGGATTAAAAGGACGTGTCACCTCATTGTAAGATTAGAAAGCTAGTAGATATGAATGGGTATATATGGGTTCCAAAAGCTAACACATCAGGACCCTCAAAAAAGTGGGTACTAAAGGTTACATCTTCAACTTGTGTTGTAGGTGGACCTTCCTCCTCCCATTAAAAGTAAGTGGATACTCGATAGTGGTTGCTCCAAACACATGACAGGTGACGAAAAATTGTTCGCAACTCTATCGATGAAGAAAGAAGGCTATGCTTCCTTTGGAAACAACCTTAAAGGACATATCATTGGAATTGGTGACATAGGTATCTCTCCCTCACCCATTATTAAAAATGTATGCTTAGTAACAAAATTGAAATATAACCTGCTAAGTATTAGCCAGTTAACTAATCACGATTATGGAATAAATTTTGTTAAAATTAAATGTTTTGTTTATGATAAAACTTCAGGAATAATTTTCTTTGAGGGAATAAGAGAGGACAATATATATGTTTTGTACCTGTCAGAAAAGACTAACAGTACAGAAAAGTGTCTGTTTACAATGCAAGACGAAAGCCGAATCTTGGACATGCAAACATGGATACTATTGTAAGATTGTCCACCAAGAAACTGTTAAGAGGCTTACCCGAAATAATTTACCAGAAAGATATGGTCTGTGCTGATTGTGAGAAGAATAAGGTATCTAGATTATCTTTCAAGTCAATAAACGCTGTAAGTACCTCTAGACCCCTACAATTGATTCATATGGATTGGACCAAGTAGAATCGCCAGTCTTGGCGGAAAGCTTTATGCTTATGTGATAGTTGATGACTATTCATTAAATACTTGAGTTTTTTTCTTGCAAATAAGAATGAGGCCTTTTCTGAGTTTGTATCTTTCTGTAAAAAGGTACAAAATGAGAAAGGATTCATGATTACTCATGTTCGAAGTGATCATAGAGGAGAATTCGATAACCATGAATTTAAATCTTATTGTAATTCAAATGGATTATCATATGAATTCTCTTGTCCTAGAACTCCTCAATAGAATGGAGTTACAGAAAGAAAGAATAGAACTCTTGGCGATATGGCCAGAGTTATGCTTAACCAGTATAATCTTTCTAAATACTTTTGGACAGAAGTTGTTTATACAGCATGTCATGTATTAAATAGAGTTCTTATTAGACCTATATCTAAAATGACTCCTTATGAATTATGGTTTAATAGAACTCCTAATATCAGCTATTTCAAGGTCTTTGGTTGCAGATGTTTTATTCTAAATACAAAAGATAACTTAGAAAAGTTTGTTGAAAAAGCTGATGAAGAAATATTCTTGGGTTATGCGGTGAAAAGCAAAATATACAGAGTATTCAATAAGAAATCACTTGTTGTCGAAGAATCAATCAATGTCACATTCGATGAGCTAAACGTCAAACGACAAGACGATAGTGATAATGAAGAAACTCCAACCAATAGAATATTAAAAGATACGCCATCTACGTCCTATCTGGAAAGTCTGCTGAAATGAATAAAATTTTCAATATATCATCCCGAAGAACTGGTAATTGGTGATATATCAAGAGGCATAAGTACTCGTTCCAGATCAAGACAAATGGTAATAGCAAATGTTGCATTTATTTCCAAAATTAAACATAAAAATATTTTAGAAGCGTTTTCTAATAAATTTTGGATTTCTGTTATACAGGAGGAACTTAACCAATTTGAACGGAATTATGTTTGGAAACTTGTTCCCAGACCTATTGATCACCCGATCATTGGTCATAAGTAGGTGTTCTGAAATAAGTTAGATGAGAATGGCTCAGTCACACGCAATAAAGCACGTCTAGTAGCTCAAGGCTATAATCAAGAAGAAGGCATTGACTATGATGAGACATATGTTCCAGTTACTAGATTAGAGTCCATTCGAATGCTTTGTACTTTTGCAAGTTTTTCTGGTTCAAACTTTTCAAATGGATATTAAAAGTGCTTTTTTAAATGGTTTTATAAATGAAGTTTTTGTAAAACAAGAAGAAGTTTTTGTAAAATAACCATCCGGCTTTGAAGATTTCAAATATCCTGATCACGTATTCAAGCTTCGAAAGGCTCTCTACGGTCTCAAACAAGCACCCCATGCTTGGTATGTGCGCCTTAGTTCTTTCTTACTTGAACACGGTTTTTTAAAAGGAAAAGTTGATTCAACTTTATTTATAAAATCTTTAGACAAAAATATTTTATTAGTGCAGATATATGTTGATGACATAATCATTGGATCAACTAATGAGATGATATGTAACGATTTTGCTAAGTGTATGCAGAGTGAATTCGAAATGAGCATGATGGAAGAGTTAACATTCTTCCTTATACTACAAATTAAGCAGAGTTCACAAGGAATATTTATTAGTCAAGCCAAATATACAAAAGACTTGCCAAAGAAATTTGATGTGGATAATGTCAAACCTATTGGCACTCCAATGGTGACGTCTACAAAGCTTGATACAGATGAAAGTGGTACACCAGCCGACATACGTAAGTACAAAGGTATGATTAGTAGTTTACTATACTTAACCGTTAGTCGTCCTGACATTATATTTTCTGTATGCTTATGTGCTCAGTATCAGGCTTGTCTTAAAGAATCACATGTAAGTGCTGTTAAGCGTATCCTGCGATACCTTAAAGAGACTTTGACAACCGGTCTTTGGTATCCCAAAACTGATTCGTTTGACCTGATAGGTTACTCAGACGCAGATTTTGCTGGATGCAAGGTTGATCGTAAAAGTACCAGTAAAACATATCATTTTCTAGGAAAGTTATTAGTCTCCTGGTTTTTTAAGAAACAAAATTCAGTTGCATTATCAACTATTGAAGCTGAGTATATAGCTGCAGGACGTTCTTGTGCACAAATTTTGTGGATGAAACAAACTTTGGAGGACTTTCAATTATTCTTTCATCATATTCCTATTTACTGAGATAACACAAGCTCAATTAATCTCACTAAGAATCCTATTTGTCATTCACGCACTAAACACATAGAACTTAGACATCATTTTCTAAGAGACAATATTTTGCAAGGTGATATTAGTTTAGAGTTTGTTAATACTGAACATCAACTAGCTGACATCTTCACTAAGCCTTTGGTTGAAGATCGTTTTAACTTTATATGAAGAGAATTAGAAATTTTGGATGTTGAGGTAATATAATTCAATATTTTTTTAATAAACAGAAATTAGCTAAAACCATTTTTGGTTATAAGCTGAAAAGGCCCTTCTGTCACACAGGTGTAAATAACCTAAAGCGACACAGTGTACTAGTCTTCGGACTACCGTTAGCTGGGATCTGGCCTCCACAGCTAACCCAAAATATTTATAGAAATTTATGTGTCATTAATTAATAAATATTAAATTATTTAATTCAACACAGACATTTCTAATTAAATTCGTATTTATGTTAAAAACTATTACATACTTTCTAACTACTGTCCTGAATCCCAAGTGACCGAACTCGGTCAGGGGAATTCAAAACAAAAGCTGGACAGCCGAGCTTTTTTTATTTAAACCCTCTTCTACCATCATCTTCTCCATCACAGCAGCATTACCACATCGAAAACCCTTACCCTAACCTCCTTGTTCTCCCTCCTCTAAGCTTTTCAAACCCTCAAACTTTGGATTCGAAGTTCTTTCGAGGTTCTCTTCCACTGTCTACCATTAATTTCGGTATATATATCTCTTTTTCCTCCTTTTTAATTTCCTATGGCTCCCAAAATTCCTATTTCTTCGAAAAAAAGGAAAGTTGACGAAGGTTCGTCCTCGTCTCCTCATGAGGCGGTCTCATTTTCACTTTACACTCCTTCGAAACCCGACGGTGATTTCTTTGATGAATTTATTTTTGTGTCCCAAGATGCTTCTGACTCTTAGTTCATGGATTTTCATAAAAGAAAAATTTGTCCGGGTGCTCTAATTAACTTCACTTTATTTCCTGATCACTCTAGCATTTTTTTAGTATCATCATTTACTAGAGTTAGTTCAATCTCCTTTTTTGGTTTACACCAATGCCATTCGCATGTTTTAATGCAATTTCTCGGTCACGAACGACACGGTAAAATCAAAAGTTTGTGGAATTGATATCGAGTTTGATACTGATGATTTAGCGATCATTCTTTATATAACCAACAACGAGGAAGCACCCGTCGATATCACTTCTGTCCAGTTTCATGAAGGAACCACTTTTGATTCTTTCCGTGATTCGCTATGTGAATCGAATCCTCGACCGAAAGGCACTCTTTGCCTTAGGCATTTGAAAAATTATTTCTATGATCTCCATCGCATGGTGTTCTCCACAATCCTTCCAAAGAACACTGCCACTGATGAAATTTCTTACCTAGAGCTCTCAACTATTTATCATCTCCACTTCTATGTCTCTTTTAGTCTATCCAAGACTATTATCGCTGCTATGGAATACTGTCGCAAGACCTCTTCGCGACGTCTTCTATACGCGATGTACCTCCCTTATATCTTTCAGTATTTTGATGTTAGTCTTGAGGACTGTGCTGAGGATGGTGCTCCTGCTTTTCTTCATGAGCATCGTCGCCCTGCTCATCCTGTTCAGGTTACACCTCCTGCAGTTGCCCCTACATCTACTGACGCCCTGCCGACTCATCCTCCTGCTTGTGTTACACTTAAGTCCCTTCAGACTCTCATGTTGGATCAGTTTCGTGCTATGGATTTTCGTACTACTCTCCATCTTCAGGCCATCTCCAACTCGGTTTGGGATACGTCTTACAACCTTGCTTACAACCCTAGTGGCCCTATCCCTATGGTTCGTGATCCTACCAGACTTGGCTACCGCATTGATGATCACTAAACCCAGCGTTACTTCGACCCTACGGCTGCTCTCTATGACCCCAACCGATCTGCTGAGACCGTCCTTCCAGTACTGCTGGTGCTGTAGCTGATGATGATGAGGATGATAGTCAAGGATCTCCTTCCTCGTGATAGTTTCGTAGTTATGTTTGTTTGTATTAGTGATAAATGCTTTTTTTAAGCATTATCAGTTATCTTACTTTCAGTTTACTTCTGAGTTTTGTATGCAAAACTTTTTTTTATCAGTTTGCAGTTTATCCTAGTACTTCCATTATTATATGCATGTCTTCTATTTTATCACTATGTTGGTACTTTATCACACCATTTTGCTACTTTCAAAAAATAGGGGAGTAATAAAATTGATAATAAGATTAATAATTTGAAAAAGATATGATTCTGTGATTCTGTTTATTGCTACTAATTTGGTTTGGAAGAAAATTGGGTTTAGACTCTACAGATACAGGTTCAGCATAAATGTTTTGTTACGAAAAAGTAACAAGACTTGACCGTACATTACAGGGAAGCATTATACTGTACCATAATTTGACAAGCCAAAGCTGCTACCGTACCCTCAGTACTCATCAAGTCTACTTCCAATTCAAGCTGAACCTTTTCTTTAAGTATCAATCGTAGTTTTGTCGCATTATCAAAATGGAGGAGATTGTTGGCACATTTAGCCATAGTCAAACCGATTTCGATAATTGAATTTAACTCGAATCTTGATATGAAAAGAAACGAAGAATGCAGAGTTCATCATCACTGAGTTTTTTATATTTATTCTGTATTTTTCTATTTATTGAGTCTAGATTATTTGTGAGTCGGGATCACTGGCAATTAGAAGTCTATCTAAAACTATCTTGATTCATTCCTTAAACCGAACCAAACCTAATTGAACCAAAACCAACTTAGGTTGAACCAGAACCAAAGGGACCAAACTCGACCAGATTTCTGCCCGAACTTGAATCGAACTCGGTCAACTTGATTTCTACTGGTCAGCAACAAATTTCTATTCCTTTGGATCTGCAATGTTCAAAATTATGAACGTTATCCCTACCGAGTTCTGCTCGAACTCTGTCTCAAAAATTCCTATAAATAGAGAAGATTTTGTCATTTCTATTCACTCATTCCTTCTTCATCTTCTCTATCTATTCTTAAAGCTTTCTATTCAGTTTTCAAAGCTTCAATCTTTAGATCTCCAAGTCAACTCTATTCTTCTAAGTGCCGGTGGTTTCTGATTAGAAGTTTTTGAGTTGTATAAGCTTGGCGTATAAAATCTTTCCTCAGAAAAGTGATTGGTGAAGTTTGATTGTGGGCTTCGGATAAAAACACGACGGTATTGAAGTTGGCGTATTCTTCAGAGCAAAACACGTTTTATAATCTCTATTTCAAATAGTGGATTCAATATCGGGTTGAGTACTCGAGACTTGACTAGTCCTCACAGTGGGAAACCAATATAAACCTGCTGTCTCTGCGTATTGAATTCGCGCCTCGACCTTTACTGCTTTACTTGTATTTAAATTTAATATATTGCTTCATCTGTTTAGAGTTAATTTTTTATTGCTAAATATTTCTGCTGCACTTTATTCACCCCCTCTAGAGGTGCCATTGTTCCTACAATTATTGTAATCCTTATGTAATATATTCAATGTGATTTATGATCTCATAAATATATATCTGAATTATTTTTCCTGGTTTTCCAAAAATTGTACACGTAATGGTTTGGATAAATGTTGATCAGGATTTAAGACTCTAATGTTGGACTAAAATGTTAAACTTTTAACTTATAAATCATATTGAGAAGTATGTAGTACATGGAAGAAAAATATGTCTCTTAAACGACTTACAACTGCCATGACTCACCTTAGTAAATCTGTCACTATAGTATTTAAGAATTAACCATATCAAGATTTAAACTTAAGGAGCTATCAATTGTCTTTTCATATTGGCCAAATGGGAGAATGTAAGAATTTATGTCCCATATCATGTTAATACAAATTAATATAATGGTTAATTAATTAAATTTTCTTTATGGAAGAAAATATATTTATTGGAATATAGAAAAGAGTCATCTCTCACACCTCAACGAATAGACACACACCCATTTGTTGTCTAGAATCTTTTGGGAAGAGTTGCCAACCTTTTGAATGGACGCAATGAATCATTCAAATGAAAAGACACATCATTCAGATGTGTATAAATTGAGTCTTGTTGTTCCAAAGAGTATCATCATAAAATTCATAATTGTCTTCTTCCCAAATTTTAAAGAGTTGGTGAAAGAGAAACTATTTCTAGAGATCAAACCTCTCACATCGCATAAAGTTGTGGAATGGAGAACGGTACACATTTACGTTTTCGTATTAAGATTTATAATTTGTGAAAACATGATTCCCAAAATTATTGTTTACATGAATGTACATATTTACGTTTCCGCATTAAGATTTATAATTTGTGAAAACATGATTCCCAAAATTATTGTTTACATTTTAAATCTCTCCCAACCCATTTCTCTAAACCCATTCCAATCATGCTCATGACATCAAAATTTCGGCAACGATTATTTTGATTTTGTTTGGCTAAGGAATGATGTATGGAAGTTTCGGCAGCAGGCCAAACTCGTAGGCAGGGGGAGGAGGAGAATTAGGAGGAAAAGAAGTTTAGATTAGAGAGTGCTTAAAGTGAAGGATTTCGATGAAGATCGAGGTGGTGGAGAAAATGAGTTTAGGTTTGGGAAGAGAGTGAAAATTAGAAATAAATAAGTTTGAGAGGGTTAGGGGGGTGGCCAGCCCCTAACAAAAAAAGGGTTGTCCTAAGTGAAAGTTCCTCTACACTGGGCTTGTCCCAATCCTGGGCTAGCCATGAGTAAAGAATGAAGTGCCCTCTTAAAAGAGTATAATTGCCTCACGTACTTCATTTACGTGCAGAAGGCTTACGCACGTAGATTTAAAGAGCTCCGTCGCTTAAGAGTCGCGTCGACGCTGAGAAGTTTTCATGTTTAAGGACTTCACCTGAGATGCCACTTCATATTATCATTCATAACAACATGTGTGTATTAGCCTAAGAGCTCTGACAAATGTTTCAAATCTTGAAGTGTACGGATTTGTTACAGTAACCAAGGAGATAGTCTTAATTACACTGTTATAATCATGAAAATTAATTTGATTCTCCATAACCAAAGGAACGTGGCATGCAGGACAAGGGGTGAGCGTTCGGTTTATTCGGTTTCAACCAAACTGAATTAGCAAAAATCGAATAAACAAAATTGTAAAAATTTAAAACCGAACCGAATTAGCCCAAATCGAACCGAATAATAAATATGGTTTATTCGGTTGGTTCGGTTGGATTTTGTGTACTGTTTAATGGGTTGGACCCAAAGTTGGGATTGTGGCTAAATTATAATTTTTGTACACATATTTGTTGAATTTTAAAGTTGTACACAAATTTGAACTATTTCTTAAATTATCAAAGTTGGACTTCAAAACACATACATAAAATTGTTGTTTTTAAAATATTCACATTTATAATCACAAAATATGCAAACAATTGAGGGTACTTACATAATTGTATAATTCTAATTCAATTTTCATTTTTGGACCAAAATCGAAACCTAAAACCGAAAGCGAATAAGTGTCACGACCTGCTCCCGAATAATCGGACACGCCCAGCCTTCGTCGTTAGACACGACGAAGTAAGCTGTGCCAATCTAGGGAAATCTAACCAGATAATCATGACAAGTACAAATCACAACATCTATAAACATATCCCAGAATCAAAGTACATGTCTCAGAATTATTACATTCCAGCAAATGAAAGTAAAGTCTACTGTCTCAAAATACAAGGAAATGTAAACTACTAAGGTAAAGCTCTAGGCTTCTGCAGCCTCTAAGTCAAGAGCAACTCCAGTTGGCTCTACTGCATCTACCGGCTCTCGGCCATAATAGGTATCACACAGAGCCTCCAACTCACCTGTAACATATCCTAGTCAGGAATGGAGCAAAGTACAGTTCTAGGTAATGAACAAGAATATGATATAGGAATGAGTACAAGAGTACTTGAAAATGAAATACAGAAAATGAACAGAAAAGTACAGGAATGTAAATACAGGAAATAAAGTACAGGAAGGTAAAGTACAAGAAAGGTAATGTACATAAAAGAAGCTATAATCCTGAAGTACAAGATATGATAAATGCACCATGCTTTGAAATACAACTAGTCTATATGACCGGCTGGGGTGAGTACAGGAGCATGTACCGGAGTACATGAATATGGTACTGCTTAGGACCCACGTACATGATGCGAGGCCTAAGCTATCTACATGAATATAGTAACCGAAGTTTGGTCACATAACTAGTGTATTTTCTCACCCGACACAAGTAAGTACAAGAACAGGAAATACAGGAGTACAGGATATCATGTCATGACGTGTCACAGAAAGAGTACAAGAAATGTAAATGCACAAGACAGTAGAAAAGTACTTGCCTTGCTCCGAAAAAGTACGGGTAAAGTATAGAGCTGGATGTCCTCCTGTTTATTTAGTAGGTACAAGTTGGTTAACATCTAAATAATTACTGACTAACCAATTACAACTATTATCTTGCCTTAAACATGTGATGTAATAACTAACCAAGTTTTAACACTAAGGGTTGCAGGATTATAACCTATGGTTCTCTTCCTAAAAGTGACATTGCTACACTACTAAATTTATCCAAGAAAATATTACAGGAAATTGATAAGACAACTCTGAACATTTAACTTAGAGTAAAGGAAAGAATTGAACATAAATTATACCAAGATTTAGGATTGAATGACCACTGAGATTGGATTCTCAGGTTCATCAATTTACTACCTACTGCACATGTTAATTCAGATTCCACAATGAATCAGATACTGCATATAAAGATCCCAAGCTAACTGAACCAAGTTGCATATAAAATCCCAGGCTAAACTGAACCAGAACTACATATAAAATTCTAGGCTCATTAATTTGAATCAAACACTGGTTTCAGGTTTATAAAACTGAACTAACACTGCACTGTTTGCCATGAAATATAAAAGAGCAGAACAATTATCGGAGGACTGGACTTTTACTTCACGTTACAAACTCGCTTGTACAAAGATAGCCTAGGGACGAAAACCTAGGCACAGCAGTCTAAGTACAATTGTTTATTTTAGATTCTGGGGGGTGACGATAGAGGCTCGAGAAAGCGACGGCAGCTCTGCCTTACTCCTTGGATGATCGATATGCAGCCTTGGCTCCAGAAGATTGCTTGGCGTTGGAAGAAATGCTCTCTTTGCTCTCTCTCTGCTTCTTCTCTCCAAGTATTCTGGTGCTCTCTGATCTCGAAAAAGGGTCTCTCCCTGTATGTATGTGTGCGTATGTGTATGTTGCAAGGGAATGGTACCCTGCTATTTATAAGAATGGGGGAACATTATTAGGGTTTACAATGACTGTCCCTTAAAGTGGCGGAGGCATGTTGATTGATCAATCTGGGCCATTAATTTTGAGTGTAATGGATCTGGGCCATTGATATAGATTGTGCCAAATCCTCTCAGTAATTAATGCTGATTAGAATAAATCTCCCTTATGATGATCCGATGATGTCTGCGAATCTGAATGAATAAATTTAATTCATTCTCCTGCCACGTGTCCCAGATTATTGGGATTTGACCCAATCTTTGATTGCAGTAAATTTAGGAAATTAATTGGCTTTATGACACGTGTCATGGGAGTCACTGAGCTGCATAAGGATTGGGCCGCTTAAAGTTTGAGCCGCATAAGCCTGGCTACATGTCAGGGCAGCTTGGGGAGTGGCCCCCGAATCTTTGAACCACATGATAATCTGGACCATATAATGGGTAGTGAGCCGCATGGAGATGATCCTTGTGAGCCGCATAGGGCTGTTTCGATCTGGGCCGCATAGGGCAACTTCGGTCTGAGCCGCATGGGAAGTCTCCGCTCGAGCCGCATATGACTGTCCATGTGTCTAGGCTGCATGGTGTTTTTTGGATCTCGGGGGATTGTGCCAGAGATTTTCTTTGATTTCCTAGGATTCTGTCATTATGACAGAGTCATAATTGCCTCTTTGTGTCAGGCCTGTCATTTTGTCAGAGAGGTCAGCCGTCAAAGTAATTAATGCAGTATAGGGCGGAGGGGAAAACTGTTTACAAGCCACGTGTCTTCTCTTCTGAGATGCATGGAACGTCTCGAGCCGCATAGTCCCTCGTGCCGCATAAATCTTTGAGCTACATGGGCTATCTGAGCCGTATGGGGTTTCCTGGCCGCATGGATCTTTCTTTATTATTGTTCATGCTTCTACAAGACCCCCTTCAAAGTTTTCAATTTGTAAAATTAAAATACTTTGAATAAGAAGCATGGATGTGTGCAAGCTCTTCTAGCCGCATATGAGGTCCTAGCCGCATAGATGGCCGTATGGAAGTTTTAGCCGCATGGATGGCCTAGCCGCATAGCCATCTGAATCCGCATAGGCTCTTTGCCACGTCATTATGCCATGCGTGCAAATCTTTTTTGGAGCAGGGTCCCAAGAGCTTAGTCTTTAATTGGCAAGTTTGGCTCGATAGCCGAAGAGTCGATCACGTTGTACGAAGCGTCGGTCCGTGGTCCTCTTTGTCTATAAATAAAAGGGTATTTGGACGGTCTTCTCTCTTAAACTCTTCTTGACTCAGATTCCTGTCTTGTTTTCTTCCTCTGATCATCAGACAACGATGACACCCAGGGCTTCTAAGGCTGTGAAGAAAGTTGTGGCGAAAAGTAAGAAATCGGCTTCGTCCTCGACTGTCGCGCCCCCCGTTCGTCTTGACGTTCACGTTGCCATCGAAGGTAAGGATTATGTAGATGGTTGAGTACTTTAAAACCCTAACAGAGCCTGTATTGTTGCCTGCTTCGTGCGCAAGCCTTTGACGCGAACTCCTTAAACTACATGGTTCGCATACACGTCTCATGACTTAGCCGCATGGGGATATACCCCACATCCGAACCGCATGAGAGTTGCTTTAAACGAACCGCATGGACCTTTCTGAATGTCTTCTAACTATTTTTTATTTTCTTCGTCTTTGGTTCTTGTAGTATCTCCACCGAATGCTGATATTGCAATGTCGGAAGAGCCGCAGCCTCCTGTCATCAACCAGGGGTCTTTCTCTGTTAAGGAGGAGGTGATGAAAGAAGAACCAGCGCCTAAGGGGGATGGCCACCCTCCAAGTATCGAAACTGCTGAAGGTGGTAGCGCTGGAAATTCTGATTATCCTATTCTGGACGAGGATCTTCCTCAATTGCATCCTTCATATGTGAGGTGGTTGAGGGAATGTTATACGCGCTTCTGCAACTAGGATTTAAGGGGCTTCTCGTAGATGTCTATCTTTTGTCTGTAGTTTTTTGTTTTGTTTCGCTTTTTTCTTGTCTGCATGAAGAACCTCTTTGACTTGCTTGTAGTTGTGTGGATGTAACCGATTTCTGAATGAATGGAATATATTTGCTTCTCTCCTTTGCTTTGTACTAGTCACCTTATTGAGACATTTTGCGTGGACCCATTGCCCCTAACGTACCCTGGTTTTGGATACGGACAACAAGTTAAAAAGGAACCAACATACTTACTCAGAGGTACTGAGGACATGGTGAGCATGAGGGTTTCTTTGATGGAGGATACATAGAACAACTCAGAGGTAATGAGGACATGGCAGGAGTGGACTCAACGGATGATATTTGTGGTCAACAGAGGACATTTGTGGTCAACAGAGGACATTTGTGGTCAACAGAGGACATTTGTGGACCTATTACCCTTGGCGTATCCTGGTTCAGGGTACGGATAATAAGACGAGAGAGGACCAACATACTTACTCAGAGGTAATGAGGACATGGTAAGTACGGAGGTTTTACCGTGGAGTCTTCCTGTTCAGAGGTAATGAGGACATGGCAGGAGTGGACTCGGCGGGGATATTTTGTGGACCTATTATCCTTGGCATACTTCGGTTGTGGGTACAGATAATAAGTCGAAAGGGGATCATCATACTTACTCAGAGGTAATGAGGACATGGCAAGTATGAAGGTTTCTTCGACGGAGCCTTCCCACTCAGAGGTAATGAGGACATGGCAGGAGTGGGCTCAATGAAGGAGGGCACATAGAACGACTCAGAGGTAATAAGGACATGGAAGTTCTACGTAAGGGGGTGATTTGTTTTTTGCGGAGGTGAAACGACTCAGAGGTAATGAAGACATGGCCGTTTTGGAAATTTGTGGATCGGTTATCCTTTTTCTGTACTGGGAGTGCGGGTAGTGGATCATGATGGAGGATCTCTTCCAGACAGAAAGTTCAGGGGTATGATCATACATGACTTGCTATCTGAGAGAGTGACCAAAATGTGAGTTCAGAGGTACCAGCGGGTACATGACTCGATAATCTTAGAATGTTGAGATACGAGTTCAGCGGTACCAGCAGGTACAAGACTCGGTAATCTGGAATATTGTCGTGAGTTCAGCGGCACCAGCAGGTACATGACTCGATGATCTGGAATATTGTCGTGAGTTCAGCGGCACCAGCAGGTACATGACTCCATGATCTGAAAAGAGTGGTTGTGAGTTCAGCGGCACCAGCAGGTACATGACTCAATGATCTGGAAAATGTGTTTAGACATAATATTTCTTCAGGAACTTGCCGTTGACGGGCAACATGAGCAAGTCTCCGTTTTGCTTGGCGAGGCGATAAGCACCGTTGGAGAATATAGCCTCGATAATAAATGGGCCTTCCCATTTTGGCTGGAACTTGCCGGCGGTCTTGTGAGTCATGACCGTCGGCCTCCGGACTGCCAGAACGAGATCGCCCACTTGGAATATTCTGATATTAACCTTCTTGTTGAAGGCTCCAGAGATGCGTGCATGATATAGTTCGATCCTTTGCTGAGCCAGGAGACGCTTTTCATCCAAGGCCTCTAACTCTTGTAGTCGACGTCTGTAGTTGTCATCCGTCGTCAATTGATAAGTGAGGGCAACACGGAGCGAGGGTATTTGAGTCTCCAATGGGAGAACTCCCTCGCTTCCGTACACCAGGGAGAATGGTGTGTTCCCTGTGGCCGTTCGGACTGTGGTACAGTATGCCCATAAGCATTCACCAAGCTTCTCGTTCCAGTCGCGTTTGTTGGACGATACGAACTTCTTGAGTAACTTGATGATGGTTTTGTTGAATGCCTCTGCCAACCCATTTGCTGCCGGATTGTATGGCGTCGAAGCAATATTCTGAATGCGGTGCTTATCGCAAAACCGATAAAAGGCGTGGCTTGTAAACTGCAGACCATTATCGTGTATGATCCTCCGGGAAAGTCTAAAGCGGTATATGACGTGATGCTTAAGGAAGCTGATCACGTTTGGAGTTTTGACTTCTGCAAGCGGGACAGCTTCCACCCATTTGGAGAAGTAATATGTGATTGCGAGTATGAAGCGATGTCCTCGGAAGGAAGGTGGAGTGATTGGACCAATGATATCCATTCTCCATGCTTCGAACGGCCAAGATGCTACTGTCGGATGTAGAAATTCGGATGGTTGGTGAATGAAGTCCGCGTGGACTTGGCAGGCTTTGCACTTTCTAGCATAGTCTATCGCATCTGCTACCATTGTGGGCCAGTAGTAGCCCATTCGGCGAAGACGATCTTGCAATTTAGGGCTAGGCTGATGGGCCCCGCAGACACCGTCATGAGCTTCTCGTACGGCTTCTTTGGCTTCTGTGTTTGACAGACACCGGAGCAATAATCCATCATAGGATCGGCGATACAGCATTTTTGTCTCTATATCATAGAAGAATCTGAGAGAATGCCGTCTGATGGAGGTGGCTTCCTTTGGGTTCTCGGGCAGGATATCATAGACGATGAAGTCAATGAATGGTTGTCTCCAGTCTGGGACATCATCGATCGCCTGAGCGGAATAACTCGCCACAACTTACACATTATTCTTGGGACAGACCAGTTCATGGCCTATCACATCCACTGATTGGCGAGTATAATTTGGCACTGCTAGGGAAGCGGCCAGGCCTGCTAAGGCATCGGCTTCAATATTTCGGAGTCTAGGGACGAGCTCGATGAAGAACCCCTCGAATGATGAGATGATGTCGATCGCTATCTGGTGATAGGGGATCATGTCTTCGTGGCGGACTTCGTATGAGCCCCGGATCTGATTGACGATTAACTGAGAATCGCCGTATGCTTCAAGATATTCTACCCCCAGCTCCCTTGCAAGTTGGAGGCCAATGACCAGAGCGTTGTACTCGGCCACATTGTTAGAGCAGGGTTCTGTGAGAGAGTAAGCATGATTTATCACCAATACGGAAGGAGAAACCAGCACCACCCCGACTCCGACGACGATGTTGCCCTTGGGTCCAGTTCTCGAAGCCCCGTCGAAGAACATTCGCCATATATCATCGTGAGAGGTTGCATGCGAGTCGGCGACGTCATCTGGGATTTTTTCATATATTCTGGACGACTCCGAGCCCGGGTGGGCTGCCAAAAAGTCTGCCAGGGCTTGACCTTTGATCGCCTTTTGTGGGACGAAGATCATATGATAGGGGGATAGCAATATCACCCATGTAGCGAGGCGAGAGCTGAATGCCCCTGGTTTAGTCATGAGGACCCTGAGAGGGTTGACTCGTGAGATCACATGTATTATTTGTCCAGTAACATAGTGCCGCGTCTTCTGAATGGCGAACACCAGGGCGAGGCATTCCTTCTCCACAGCGGTGTATCGGTGCTCTGGCCCAATCATCATTCGACTGAGGTAATATATGGCTTGCTCATGGCCTGCATCATTGTTTTGTGCTAACAAGGCTCCGAGGGAATGCTCCATTGCTCGTACGTAGAGCAGAAATGGTTTTCCAGCAACCGGGGCCACCAGGACTGGAGGGTTCGACAAATATTCTTTGATGCTGTCGAAAGCATGCTGACATTCTTCGTCCCATACGAATGAGACGCCTTTCTTCATGAGATGGGTGAATGGTCGACATCGCCCGGAGAGGTTGGAAATGAACCTCCTGATGTAGGCTAACCTCCCTTGAAGGCCTCTGAGTTCGCGGAGATTTCTCGGGGGACCCATCTCCATGATTGCCTTTGTCTTCTCGGGGTCTACATGGATACCCTGGACGGTGATGATGAAACCCAAGAACTTCCCGCTGGATACGCCCAGGAAGGATTTTGTGGGATTCATTTTCAAATTGTGTGCTCGCATCAGGTCAAATACCGTCCTCAGATCCTGCAGATGGTCTCCCTTACCGCGACTCTTGACGGCTATGTCATCAACATAGCACTCCACTGTCTTGCGTAAGTGGTCTCTAAAGATGATGCTCATGGCTCTTTGATTTGTGGCGCCGGCATTCTTTAAATCGAAAGGCATGACTGTGTAGCAGTATGTGCCAATCGGTGTTCGAAATAATGTATGTTTTTCGTCGTCATGAGACATTTTGATTTGGTTGTACCCCAAGAAGCCATCCATGAATGACATACGTTCGAAGCCGTAAGTATTGTCAATCATGATGTCTGTAATAGGAAGGGGGAATTCATCTTTGGGGCACGCCTCGTTCAGATTGCGGAAGTCGATGCAGATTTGATCTTTCTATTCTTCTTGAGGACAGGTACTATGTTGGCGACCCAGTCAGGATGTTGCTCCTCACGAAAGAAGCCGCTGGCTATTAGTTTGTTGACTTCGGCTTCGATCGCATCCATGATGCCTGGGCGGAAGCGTCGCTGTTGTTGCTTAACTGGCTTTGCATCCGGCCGAATGTTGAGTTTGTGAAGAGCAATGTCGGGATTTAACCCCGGCATGTCTTCATAGCTCCAGATGAACACATCAATGTATTCTTTGACAAGTTCTAGCAGCGACTCTCGCTCTTCGTCTGTTAGGCTTTTACTGACAAAGATTGGTTTTGGAGAAGACTCGCTGCCGAGGTCGACCTGTATAACCTCATCTTCAGTAGAAGGTTCTCTCAGTTCGAACCGCTTTTCCCATTGTGCATCCAAGTGCTAGGCCCACGGCTCTAGCTCGAGGATTTTGGGGATGTCTTCGTCTTCTTCATAAGCGTCGGTGAATGCCATGTTGACTGACAAGACTTGTCTGAATACATCTCCGATGCTGGTATCTGAGTCAGAAGTTGGTGACCCGGTTGAATGTGAATGCCAGTCGCATTCTTCATCTGAGCTTTCAGGGGTCGTCGTGGGTGTTACATACCCTAATCCATATCGAGTCTTGCTATAGTAGTCCCGCGGTTTGCCGGCCGGGACCGTTGGCTTCAAAGGTAATCGTCGTCCAGTACCATAGTTCAAGCCTGGCGTCGTCTCCAGATCATATCCTTGTTTTTGCATGAGATATTTGGATTGGGGACTATAAAGGTACAGAGGCAGTCTTCCGACATCTGACCCGAGGTCGACTTCTTCTATGGTGAAGGGATACGGATCGTCCTTCCGGCCGAAGATGATTGGATGGTCCCCTCCCTCGATTATACGGTAAGCGTCTTCCGCTGGAGTAAGCTGGATCGCAGTGTAGACATTTGTCACCTGTGTGTGTAGGTGAGTGCCTATACCGTGTTCCATAGCATACATTGTACAAAGCTTATTAAGTTCGAGGTAGTTCAAAGATAGCCCTTTATTGATGAAGTAAGATATCTTTTCCAGGGGGATTACATCGTCTGCGGAGGAAACATCAGTGTGGACAGCCACATACTTGGCTAGCTCCGGTTCCTCTTCGGCTACCCCCTGTGTAAATGAAGACTGAGAGGACGACCTGGGCAGCTTGATCGTCAGAGGTTCAGCTGATGGAGCAGAGCGTGGAGTTGTTGGCAGACTAGCGACCCCCAGTCTGGTGCTCGATTCTGGACGGGGAGTGGTTGGTTCGCTAGAAGTTCCCGGGCTTGCATCGGGGTGACGACCCTTCTTGGGAAGGCGTATCGTCATTGGCTTGTCGAAGGGATTGAGCTTCTCCGTTTGCGGTTGTCAATGACTCCGTTGTGGGTCTTGGCACTTGGCCGGACCTTGGCAGCCGGATTATCATTTGCTCTTCTTTTGCCGAGAGGCTGATTGCGTCCTTACGCAGAGTGGCGGTAAGGGGTGCAGACTTGCCAGGTTTGCAAGCTTGAAGGTGGATCGTCAGAGGTTCTTCTGATCCTGTAGCTGTCTCGGTACGAGCTTGCACATCTCCTTCACCAAGATGCTTCTTCGACTGTTCGTACAGACAGGAGTCTGAGTAGTAGGATTCGACCCCTTTGAAGGGATCGATATCAGCAAATTCCGTCCTCACGAAACCGTGTTTGTCGACATACTTGAAGCATTGGTGCAGTGTAGAAGGCACGATCATATAGTCGTGTATCCACGGGCGTCCCAAGAGGATGTTGTAAGAAATGTCTGCATCTATGACGTAGCAGGTGACTTCGGATTGGAGGTCGCCAATTTGATACTTCAGACGAATCTTCCCAATTGGGTAGCTCCTGCCCGAATTGAAACTGCTGATGGCGGTGCTTGTAGGCGTCAGGCGATGCATTGGGATGCGGAGATGATGTAGCAGACCTTTCGGGATGATGCTTATGGAAGAGGCATGATCAATGTACATCTGATCCACCTTTACGTCGCCGATGTATCCAGTGTAGTATAGCGGGCGATCATGTAGGTTGGTTTTGATGAGCATGTCCTGCGGAGTGAAGACAATGTTGGGCATCGCTTCCGTACAGACGCTGTCTTGGAGATCTGCAGACAGGTTTTCTTCCGTGAGGTTGACTTGCGCCAGGTATGCGTCGGCATTTTGGAGTGCATCGCTCAAAGCCGCACGGACATCCTTTTAGAGTCTCAGAAGCTCGTATAATGACAACTTGGCCGGTGTGTTGGCCAATTGTGCCAAGATGTCGAAGTTGTAGGGCCTCTTCCGCCCCTGTGGTATCTCTTTTCGGAGGAATTTGTCAAAGCGAGTCTCCTTCGGCCTAGGCATGTCGGTCGTCGGAGGCTGAGTCAGTCCCGGAGCATCGATTGTAGCGGGCTGATGATCTTCAGTCGAGTTGTCAGCCGCAGGTTGGTATTGTGCCCCAGACTGTGTGACCACGACTGTAGCTTCTTTGATATCTGCCGAGATTGTGCGACAGGACCTGACTTTTCCACTCTTCTTCTTGCAAATGGAAGATGATGTGGGCCGGGTTACTTCCGATACCAAGTCTGGATGGATCCACATAACCTCTCCTTGTGATGTGGTGAGGGGCACTAGACCAACAGCCTGATCTCGGGGAGGTAGAAGATTATCAATCTCCATTATCGCCAGAGGGATGAAGACCACACCGTCTTGAGTTTCCGTCGGAGGGAAGCTGCCGAATTGTACTGACACCATATTGGCTGCCACCGTTACCTCTTCGAAATCGATGGCCAAAGCATTCGAATCGATGAGGTTTTGGATGTACCGTTTCAGCTGGTAGCAGTCGTGTGTAGCATGGTGGACGTAGCAGTGGTAATGGCAGTACTTTGGGTTCTCCATCTCTGCCGACTACGGTTCTCGTCTTGGTGGAGGAAGCTGAATCCTGTCTCCTTGTATGAGCATGTCCAAGATGGGCTTGACGTGACCGTCTTCGAAGGAGTAGGTGACTTGTGGCCACTGTTTGTCTGCCGGCTTTGGCTCAGGTTTCTGTGCTGTGTCGGCCACCATAGCCTGCTTAGCCCTGCTGTACCGAGATGTGTAATCCCAATTGGAGAGCCTTTTTCAATCGTTCTTCGGCGCTTGTGGCGCTGATGATGAACGTTTTTCAGTCCTTGAATTAACTTTCGCCCATCCAGAGACTGATTATTGGGAGGAGTCTCTTTTGGCAAATTTCGATCAAGGAGGAGTCGGGATTTCCGGATGGCAGCTTCATTGCGGTTTGGCAAAACTACTCGATATAGTTTCTTGTCAGCTCTTTCTCCCCTTGGACAACGTCCATGAGGGTGGACATTGTGATGTCCTGCCCTACCTCGTAGAATCTCTCCAAGAACATGCGCTTGAAGCCGGCGAAGGAGTGTATACAGTTGTCTGGCAGGTTGCGGTACCAGTCGAAGGCGACCCCTTCCAATGCCCCGATGAATAATCGTGTGAGAATGGCATCATCATGGGTCAGATGGTCGGTGGTGACCTCGAAGTAAGTGATGTACCGACTTGCTGAGGTCTTGCCATCATAAGGATTGATATTGAACGGCTTATATCTTGGTGGGAATGGAACATCCCTCCAGGCAGTAAGGTACGGTTGCCGTATTCTGAGGTCTTGAGAATTTTCTCGAGCGTGAAGCATGGCTCGGAGCTCTTGGACCTCTCTTCTTGCTTCGCGGGCTTCGTCCACGACGGTGGGGGCCGTTGTTTCAGGAGGATCGTTGCCCGGGTTTGGTGCCGCCGAATTCGAGTCCGCATTGACCGCAGGTCCCGCACTTGTTTGGCCAGGCGTCCCTCCTTGTAGAGTTGAAAGGGCCGCTTTGATCTCGTCCACAGACTTGACCAAGGCAAGCAAGATGGCTTCGAGCGTGTCGATGCGTTGGCGATCGCTGGAACCACCTTGGCTGCTGTCTGTCATGAATACCGTCTTCACATGAGGAGAGATGGACGGAGCGGTAGAGGAAGCGCCCTCCGAATCATACTCCTGTAGTGAGAAGTCATCGGGGTACGTGGGTATGTCCTCGTCTGGTTCAGACTCGGAAGGAACAGTACCCCCAGTCTTCGAAATCGCCTCGTCTTGGGAGTTGTGGATGTCCTCGGGGACGTGGGGGTTCGCTGTATCTGAGGGGAGGGTTGTTTTCCCCGGCTCGTCTTCTCGGAATATTAGATTGTCGTGGAGGCTTGGAGGAGTGCTACCCCCAGTCCCAACAACCCCCAGTGGTGTGGATGACGAATCTCCCACTGTGGCAGATTTCGTCATGGAACGGGTACCTTGGAAAACTCAGGTGGCGGGCACCCGCTTAGACGATAGTCTCTTATTCATAGTGGTTGATATCTTCGGGCTAGGAGCGCTGGTCTTCTTCCCTTTCCCATCGGCAGGGACTTTCTGAGCAGAGTTGCAGGAGACGACGGGAGGTGCCTCGTCTTTTAAAGATGGCTGTTGCAGTCTTTGAAAGATAGACTGCCGGTCTTCTCGCACCATCGAGTTATTGCAGCAGCAGTTAACGATGACTTGGGTGCAGTGACGTCCGTGGGAGGAGTCTCTGTATCCCGATGCATCTTTTCTTTCTTTGCGTTTGTGGAGGATAGCCTCACGCAAGTCAGATGGGTCTGGATCGACCATTTTTGCTTCCGAGATTTTGGGGACTTTTGCGAACCTCTCTGTCCGTCTGTCGTCGGGGGCTGGACTCGAGTGGTTCTATACAACTTTCCATCCGAGGCCCGCGTAACAGTATGCGGGACGCTCGGATGATCAGAAATCAGATCAGCAGACCGAACTCGCCAGGCTCGCGCTGCCTTAGACTTCTTCGCTCTAGTGCGTAAGGGCACATAGTAGGAAGAGTCTATGTGATACTGGAGAGAGTCAGACATATCTTCTTGGGAGCACAAGAGATCAGGACCATAAGATACGCGATCGAAGACAGAGCCGTATGGAGTAGGCATCATGCGGCTGTCATCAGTAGTCTTCATGTGGCTGGCAGACGTAGCCGTATAGGTTTTCTTCATGCGGCTGGGTGTCTCAGCCGCATGAGTTTTCTTCATGCGGCTGGATGATCTGGCCGCATGAGCCTCCTGCATGTGGTTGGCAGATTTGGCCATAGGAGTGCTCGGCTTCTTCTTGGGGCGCATGGAATCACTCTTTGTCCCTGCAAGTCCAGCATAGTAGTGCTTTCCTTTGCCGGACTTGGGGACAGCATAGTACTCTACGGCTCGAAGTGGAGCCGTATGAGAATCGCCTTCGCCGTTTTGGGTAGCAGAGAATACCCCATCCAGAGCTTGTGGAGGAGCAAATGATTTTGGCCTCCACTCGCAGCGAGCTTTCTTTGTGCGGGTTCGCTTCTGGATCGGGCCAGCACTTCCTTCAGAGAGCATTTCTTCAAACGCCTGTTGGTCGACGCGGACGACCATCTTCTGTTGTGTGGAGCCAAGTTTGGCTGCATCCGATTGCGCCACCAACTCCTCAGCCATGGAGAAGTTTGTCTCTAGCAGAGTCGCCATCGTGTTTGCCATAAAATATAAAAGAGCAGAACAATTATCGGAGGACAGAACTTTTACTTCACGTTACAAACTCGCTTGTACAAAGAAAGCCTAGGGACGAAAACCTAGGTACAGCAGTCTAAGTACAATTGTTTATTTTAGATTCTGGGTGGTGACGATAGAGGCTCGGGAAAGCGATGGCAGCTCTGCCTTACTCCTTGGACGATCGGTATGCAGCCTTGGCTCCAGAAGATTGCTTGGCGTTGGAAGAAATGCTCTCTTTGCTCTCTCTCTGCTTCTTCTCTCCAAGTATTCTGGTGCTCTCTGATCTTGAAAAAGGGTCTCTTTCTGTATGTATATGTGCGTATGTATATATTGCAAGGGAATGGCACCCTGCTATTTATAAGAATGGGAGGACATCATTAGGGTTTACAATGATTGTCCCTTAAAGTGGCGGCGGCCTGTTGATTGATCAATCTGGGCCATTAATTTTGAGTGTAATGGATCTGGGCCAATGATATGGATTGTGCCAAATCCTCTCAGTAACTAATGCTGATTAGAATAAATCTCCCTTATGATGATCCGATGATGTCTGTGAATCTGAATGAATAAATTTAATTCATTCTTCTGCCACGTGTCCCAGATTATTGGGATTTGACCCAATCTTTGATTGCAGTAAATCTGGGAAATTGATTGGCTTTATGACACGTGTCCTGGGAGTCACTAAGCCGCATAAGGAATGGGCCGCATAAGGAATGAGCCGCATAAGCCTGGCTACATGTCAGGGCAGCTTGGGGAGTGGCCCCCGAATCTTCGAACCACATGATAATCTGGACCATATAATGGGTAGTGAGCCACATGGAGATGATACTTATGAGCCGCATAGGGCTGTTTCGATCTGGGCCGCATAGGACAACTTCGGCCTGAGCCGCATGGGGAGTCTCCGCTCGAGCCGCATATGACTGTCCACGTGTCTAAGCTGCGTGGTGTTTTCTGGATCTCGGGGGGTTGTGCCAGAGATTTTCTTTGATTTCCTAGGATTCTGTCATTATGACAGAGTCATAATTGCCTCTTTGTGTCAGGCCTGTCATTTTGTCAGAGAGGTCAGCCGTCAAAGTAATTAATGCAGTATAGGGCGGAGGGGAAAACTGTTTGCAAGCCACGTGTCTTCTTTTCTGAGCCTCATGGAACGTCTTGAGCCACATAGTCCCTCGTGCCGCATAAATCTTTGAGCCGCATGGGCTATCTGAGCCGCATGGGGTTCCCTGGCCGCATGGATCTTTCTTTATTATTTTCCATGATTCTACATGCACAGTAATCTCAGATTCAATAAAATGAAACAACTATTGCACAAGAAACCTCAGGTTCAGTAAAAATGAACTAATCATGGCATAGGTAATCTCAGGTTCAATAAAATGAACCATATGCTCAAAATCTACTCAACATCCCAAATGTTAAAACAACTTAACAAAATTTCAAAATCAAAGTGTACAACCATATTGAAATTCTAAAAAAACATGAACTCAAATGACACATGGAAGGAACCCCGATCTTGCTAAATTCCCTAGTCCACTCTGCACATTACTAGTCCTAGGCACACAAAATTGCTTGCAGTCTGGACTCCTGACACAACTGAAATAATCCAGACACGATCACAAGCAACATACGCGAACACGACACGGTCAAATTCTCGGCTATGCACTCAGATCTGAACATCGGTTGGCAACATACACACGAACATTTCCTAACTCGGTCCTGGTCCTGGACACACCACCCGAACTTAACTACAGCAGAAAAGGAGCTTAGAAAAGGAGAAAGATAGCATAACACCTCGGAGAGAGTCCTAAAGTTCAGGACACGTCCACGGTGTTAGACACGGTCCGAGGATTCAAGTAGCACTCGGACTCACCAAACCAAGATCGGCTATAGAGCAGGTGTTTCAGACAAGAAATCGATCTCTAGAATAAAGGGTACAATGATCTGGCATTCAAAACCAACAACAAGAGTCCAAAATTATAAGCATTCAAACTTACAAATCTGAATATAATTCGAGACTCACCATCAATCGTTCGTTCTTCCTGAAGACTAGTGATCTAGGTCGACCGAAACTTTGGGACAGTACTCCTATATCTGAATGAAGGATCGAAGTAAGAAATCATAAGAAATTCGAACATCAACACTAGGTGTGAAGAACAAATCGCACAAACGAGATTTCGAGATTAAATGTAGGGCACGGATCGAAACTTACTGTGATTGAATAATCGATTGAAGGAGATGAAGGACGTCAGGATTCGCTCATCGGAGAAGTCACCACGATGCTGACGCGGAGACGGACGTCACTAGGACTCGAGCTCGTCGTGGATGAATGAAAATGATGCCGGAGTTATCGATCTACGCACACAAGGCTGTATGCCGTCGGGAACAGTCGCCTAGGCGCTGGAAGACTTCATCCCCGCCATCGCCATCGCCGGAAAGCTTGCGACCGCCGTCGGGGAGAACTCGCCATCGGGGAAGCCTCGATCGAACGCAGCCGTGGTGGTGACTGTCTCCTCAGTCGTCGGCTAGGGACCCATCGCCGTCGTCGCCATCTTCGGTTGCCGGAGATTGAGAAATTAGGGTCAGGGTTTGGTGCTCTGGAAAGATTGGGGAAGACTGAAGCTCACAAAAATTTCCAGAGAGAATGGGAGAATGCATTCTCTCTCCTCCACATTCGGTTATATAAAAGAAAGAGAATTATTCACATAAGCCCTCCCGCAACTTGCAAATTTTCAGGGAAGCCCCCCCTTTTCCCTAATTGCAAGATCTGCTAGAAAAATCAGTTAGAAATTTGTTTAAAAATAAATGGGGACCACTAAGTTAGTTGTTACAAACTTTTGAATTTAAAATTCCTTTCCAATTTCTTTCCCTCCAAAATTATTCATAAACTATATATTTATACTAAAAAGAAAATAAAGTATTATTATTTAAAATTTTAATTTCCTTTAAAAATAGGAAAAGTGGAGTTACAAATCTCTCCCCCCCAAAAAAAATTTCGTCCCCGAAATTAAAAGATGCCAAAAATGAGGAAAGAGATAACAGAGTTGATCACAATATTCCAATCATTTATTAAAATTGGAAATCCAACAACTAGAATACAATCAAAGGAATAGACTAGGATAGCGCTCCCGTATTTCATCCTCACACTCCCATGTGGACTCTTCCGGAGAGTGGTGTCTCCACATGACGCGGACAAGTGGAATAGTCTGGTTTCGCAGGCGCTTCTCCCTCCGATCATGGATCTCCACTGGCTGCTCCTCGTAGGTCAAGCTCGGACCCACCTCTAACTCTGAGTAGTCCACCATATGGCTCCGATATGGAATGTAGTGTCGAAGCTGGGACACGTGAAAAACATCATGCACTCCCTCCAAGCTGGCTGGAAGCGCTAGTCGGTATGCCACCTCGCCAATCCGCGCTGTCACGTCGAAAGGCCCGATGAATCTCGGACTGAGCTTCCCGCCTCTGCCAAAGAAAATGACGCCTCTAGTCGGTGAGATCTTTAGGAACACTCTATCTCCAACCGTGAACTCTAGTGGCCGTCTGCTGCTATCCGCCCAGTGCTTCTGCCGATCCTGTGCAACTCTGAGACGCTCCCTGATCAGTCTGACTTTCTCAGCTGAGTCTACCACCATCTCTGGCCCAAGTAAAGCCCTCTCGCCAACGTCGTCCCAAGATAAAGGTGTGCGACATCTCCGCCCATACAGTACCTCGAATGGGGTCATCTCGATGCTAGACTGATAACTGTCGTTATAGGCAAACTTCATAAGATACAAATAATCCTCCTATGAACCACCGAAGTCAAGTACGCAAACCCGTAGCATGTCCTCCAATGTCTAAATGGTCCTCTCGGACTGCCCGTCTGTCTGTGGATGATAGACGGTGCTGAACTTCAACTGTGAACCCAGGCTCAGCTGTAGACTCCTCCAGAAGTGTGATGTGAAGCGGCTGTCCCTGTCCGAAACGATGCTCACCGACACTCCATGAATCCGTACAATATACCGCATGTAGAGGTCTACGAGCTTCTCGGTCGACGGCCCAACCTTGAACGGAATGAAATGAGCAGACTTCGTCAGTCTATCCACGATAACCCAAATAGCATCCATGCCACTGGACGTACACAGTAAACCAGAGATGAAGTCCATGGTGATGTGCTCCCACTTCCATTCTGGAATAGGTAAAGGCTGGATTAATCATGCTGGTCTCTAGCGCTCCGCCTTGACTTGCTGGCACATAAGGCATCTGGAAATAAATCTGGCAACCTCTCGTTTCATCCCATACCACCAAACATACTCTCGTAGATCCTTGTACATCTTGATAGACCCAGGATGAATAGAATACTGCGACTGGTGGGCCTTCTGCATCACCTCCTCCCGCAAATCCTTGGACACACACAACTGGTTCCCGTGCCTCAGGGATCCATCCTTTGTAATAGTGAAGTCGTCGAGCAATCCTGCCTCTGCCTGGCCTCTGAGACATCGGAGTCCCTCATTAAGAAACTGGGCCTTCTTAATCTTCTCTAACAGTCCTGACTATATCTGCATGTGCATCAGCTGTCCTCCAACTCCTGAAAGAATAATCTCGATCCCAGACTCTCAAGATCCTCCAAAAGATGCCAGTCCATAGTGAGAAATATAGCAACAGGATATCGAATAAGAGCATCTGCCACCACATTTGTCTTCCCAGGGTGCTATTGCACATTGATGTCGAAATCCTTAATGAGTTCCAGCCATCTGTGCTGTCTCATATTCAGCTTCTTCTAAGTGAAAACATACTTCAGGCTTTTGTGGTCCGTAAAAATGTCCACTCTCTCTTCATACAAGTAGTGCTTCCAGAGTTTCAAGGCAAAAATGACTGCTGCAAGCTCCAAGTCATGTGTGCGGTAATTCTTCCCATGAGGCCTCAACTGTCTAGAAGCATAAGTAATGACCCTCTTGTTCTGCTCAAGCACACATCCCATGCCCTTTCCTGAAGCATCACTGTAGACGACGAATCCTCCCGATCCTGGTGACAAAGCTAGAACTAGTGCTGTCGTGAGTCTTCTCTTCAATTCTTCAAATGCTGACTAGCAGACATCGCTCCAGATAAACTCCTCATCCTTCCGCGTAAGCTTGGTCATCGGCTCTGCGATCTTGGCAAAATCTTTCACAAACTTCCTGTAGTATCCTGCTAGATCCAGGAAACTATAAATCTCTGCTACTGACTTGGGAGGTGCCCATGCTTCCACAGCTTCAATCTACTTGGGATCCACAGAAATTCGCTCTCCAGTCACACATGCCCCAAGAACTCCATTCTGTCCAAGAAAAACTCACATTTTGAGAGTTTCGCATATAGCTTCTCCTTCCACAGAATCTCCAAAATAATCCGCAGGTGCTCCACATGCTCCTCCTCGGTCTTCGAACATATCAGAATGTCGTCAATGAAGACTACGACAAACTTGTCCAAATACATATGAAAAACTTTATTCATCAAGTTGATAAACACTGCTGGGGCTTTGGTGAGTCCGAACGGCATCACCAATAATTTATACTAGCCGTAACGGGTGTTGAAAGCTGTCTATGTCCCGGTCCCTCTTCGGCTTCGGCTCTGTCTCCTTCTCTATAGCCTGAGAAATCTTGAGGATGCTCACATATGTCATCGCCTGACTAATCGCCACCGCGTGCTGTAGCTCCCTGGTGAGGCTCTTCTTGAATCTCCAGGCTCTGTCCTCCGGTGCTCTGACTAGGTTCTCTGCGAACCTGCTGAGTCTAGTAAATTCTGAAGTATTTTTCGCAACCCTCATAGTCCCCTGCTGCAGCGTCTCGAACTGCATCCTAAGCTCATCCCGCTCCACATCGGGGAAAAACTTTACCTTGAACAGAGTTTTGAAATCTGCCCAAGACACCTGAGGCTCAGCTAACTGGGGCTCCTTCCGGTACCAAGCCCTGGCCAAATCAAAGAGTTGCATGCTCGCCACTTCCACCTTTAGGTCATCTGGGATCCGTGCCATCTTCAGTGTCCTCTCCGTATTCTCTAGCCACTCGTTCGCATAAAATATCTCCCCATTGCCCCAAAAGTCCATCGGGCAGAGATTCTGGTAGTCCCTGGCCGTCCGTGGTCTCGATGCTGCTGGTGCTGCAGGTGCTGCTGGTGCTGGTGCTGCCGACTCCCTGGTCCTGAGCGCATCTACAACTATCGCCCGAAACTGCACCGCCTGGTGGTTCTAGGCCTCCATGAACTGCTGGAACATGGCCATCACATGAGCGCCATCGAAAGTCATCGTCAGGGCAGCGGAGGAAAGATAGGAGGCGGTGGCGGAAGCTGATCTAACGGAACGTCTGGTGCAGACTGATCCGAGCTGCATGTAACTCCCGACTGATCAGCGGTCTTCCTCGTAGCGACCATTCTGCAACAAAAAGAAACTTCGTGATTGATAAAAACCTAACCTACAAGTAAATGTAAATGTTTATATAATATCCATATATACCTGATGTACCTGATTTCCTATACTGTGATTCAATTTTAAATCAAGTCCTCCAATAGTACACTAATACCTAGGTACTATTAGGATAGACCTGCCTGGGCTACCACTAAAAACATGTCACGACCCGCTCCCGAATAATCGAACACGAGTCGGACATGCCCAGCCTTCGTCGTTAGACACGACGAAGTAAGTTGTACCAATCTAGAGAAATCTAACCAGATAATCATGACAGGTACAAATCACAGCATCTATAAACGTATACCAGAATCAAAGTATATGTCTCAGAATTATTACATTCCAGCAAATGAAAGTAAAGTCTACTAGTCTCAAAATACAAGAAAATATAAACTGCTAAGGTAAAGCTCTAGGCTTTCGCAGCCTCTAAGTCAAGAACAACTCCAGTTGGCTCTACTGCATCTACTGGCTCCCGGCCATAATAGGTATCACACAGAGCCTCCAACTCACCTGCAACATATCCTAGTCAGGAGCGGAGCAAAGTACAGTTCTAGCTAATGAACAAGAACATAATATCGAAATGAGTACAGGAGTACATTAAAATGAAAAATAGGAAATGAACAGGAAAGTTCAGGAATGTAAATACAAAAAATAAAGTATGGGAATGTAAAGTACAGGAAAGATAATGTACAGGAATGAAGCTATAATCCTGAAGTACAAGATATGATAAGTGCACCATGTTTTGAAATATAACTAGTCTATGTGACCGGCTGGGGTGAGTACAGGAGCATGTAGAGGAGTACAAGAATCTGGTACGGCTTAGGACCCGCGTGCACGATGCGAGGCCTAAGCTATCTATATGAATATAGTAACCAGGGTTTAGTCACATAACTAGTATATTTCCCCATCCGACACAAGTAAGTACAAGAACATGAAATACAGGAGTATAGGATATCGTGTCATGACGTGTCACAGGAAGAGTACAAGAAATATAAATGCACAAGACCGTAGAAAAGTACTTGCATTGCTCCGGGAAAGTACGGGTAAAGTATAGAGCTGGATGTCCTCATGTTTATTTAGTAAGTACAAGTTGGTTAACATCTAAATAATTATTGACTAACCAATTACAGCTACTATCTTGTCTTAAGCATGTGATGTAATAACTAACCAAGTTTTAACACTAACGGTTACAGGGTTATAACCTATGGTTCTCTTCCTAAAAGTGACATTGCTACACTACTAAATTTATCCAAGAAAATATTACAAGAAATTGACAAGACAACTCTGAACATTATATGTAAAAACTAACTTAGAGTAAAGGAAAGAATTGAACATATATTATGCCAAGATTTAGGATTGAATGACCACTGAGATTGGATTCTCAGGTTCATCAATTTACCACCTACTGCATATGTTAATTCAGATTCCTCAATAAATCAGATACTGCATATAAAGATCCCAGGCTAACTGAACCAAATTGCATATAAAATCCCAGGCTAAACTGAACTAGAACTACATATAAAATCCCAGGCTCATTAATTTGAATCAAACACTGGTTTCAGGTTTATAAAACTGAACCAACACTGCACAGTAATCTCAGATTCAATAAAATGAAACAACCAATACATAAGAAGCCTCAGGTTCAGTAAAAATGAACCAATCATGGCACAGGTAATCTCAGGTTCAATAAAATGAACCATAGGCTCAAAATCTACTCAACATCCCAAATGTTAAAACAACTTAACAAAATTTCAAAATCAAAATATACAACCATATTGAAATTCTAAAAAAACATGGACTCAAATGATACATGGAAGGAACCCCGATCTTGCTAAATTCCCTAGTCGACTCTGCACATTACTAGTCCTGGGCACACAAAATTGCTTACAGTCTGGACTCCTAACACAACTGAAATAATTCGGATACGATCACAAGCAACATACGCGAACACGACACGGTCAAAGTCTCGGCCATGCACTCAGATCTGAACATTGGTTGGTAACATACACACGAACATTTCCTAACTCGGTCCTGGTCGTGGACACACCACCCGAACTTAACCATAGCAAAAAAGGAGCTTAGAAAAGGAGAAAGATAGCATAATACCTGGGAGAGAGTCCTAAAGTTCAGGACACGTCCACGGTGTTGGACGCGGTCCGAGGATTTAAGTAGCACTCGGACTCACCAAACCGAGATCGGCTATAGAGCAGGTGTTTCAGACAAGAAATCGATCTCTGGAATCAAGGGTCTAATGATCTGGCATTCAAAACCAACAACAAGAGTCCAAAATTATAAGGCATTCAAACTTACAAGTCTGAATATAATTCGAGACTCGCCATCAATCGTTCGTTCTTCCTGAAGACGAGTGATCTAGGTCGACCGAAACTTCAGAATAGTACTCCTATATCCGAACGAAGGATCAAAGTAAGAAATCATAAGAAATTCGAACATCAACACTAGGTGTGAAGAACAAATCGCACAAACAAGATTTTGAGATTAAATGTAGGGCACGGATCGAAACATACTGTGATTGAATAATCGATTGAAGGAGATGAAGGACGTCAGGATTCGCTCGTCGAAGAAGTCACCTCGCTGCTGACGCGGAAACGGACGTCACAGGGACTAGAGCTCGTCGTAGATGAACAAAAATGACGCCGAAGTAGTCGATCTATATGCACAAGACTGTACGCCGTCGGGAATAGTCGCCTAGGCGCAGGGAGACTTCATCCCCGCCATCGCCATCACCGAAAAGCTTGCGACCATCGTCGGAGAGAACTCGCCGTCGGGGAAGCCTCGATCGAACGCTGCCGTAATGGTGACCGTCTCCTCAGTCGTCGGCTAGGGACCCATCGCCGTCGTTGCCATCTTCGGTTGCCGGAGATTGAGAAATTAGGGTTAGGGTTTGGTGCTCTGGGAAGATTGGGGAAGAGGACTGAAGCTCAAAAAAATTTCTAGAGAGAATGGGATAATGCATTCTCTCTCCTCCACATTTGGTTATATAAAAAAAGGGAATTATTCACATAAGCCCTCCCACAACTTGCAAATTTTTAGGGAAGCCCCCTCATTTTCACTAATTGCAAGATCTGCTAGAAAAATCAGTTAGAAATTAGTTTAAAAATAAGTGGGGACCACTAAGTTAGTTGTAACAAACTTTTGAATTTAAAATTCCTGTTCCCAATTTCCTTCCCTCCAAAAATATTCATAAACTATATATTTATAGTAAAAAGAAAATGAAGTATTATTATTTAAAATTTTAATTTCCTCTAAAAATAGGAAAAATGGAGTTACAATAAGGAATTCTACTATTTTCAAAACCGAAACCGAATCGAATTTTTTTGAAAATGAACCGAATCTCTTATTCGGTACAGTTCGGTTCGATTTTCAGTCCAAAAGAAAATAATGCTCATCCGTACGCAGAACAGTTTTGTCAGAAGGAGTTCACACAAAATAGTGGCCATGCTTAAGAGCATTGTAGGGTTTCTCTAAACAAGGCATGCAGAGCAGTTCCCACGCATAGGAGTTCTACGCTAAGAATTTTCCACGCTTAGTTGCTGAGCTGTAGTATAGTTGTGCTCCACGCAAAGACAAATGTGTCAACACAAAGTCACCGCTTTAACGGCAGAAAATAATGTCAGATATTTTGAATCTCGAGGATTGTGTATTGCTTTTAATGCATGTGTTTTGAAATTCGAAATGACAGCTTTGATTATGCCGACATAACCATAACGATTAATATTATTTCTCGTAATTGAAGACACATGTCGTGTGGATAGTGATTTATGCGCACGTTCAAATCCAGTATTTATGCTCACTGATAGCATTATGATTTTCACACGGAAGCCTCATGCGCAAAAATAAGCAAAATAATGCAGTTTGCTTATTTTTGTGCGTAAATCTTCAAATAGTCGTTACAATATAAATTGGCTATAAATAGTTTAATTTTTGTTCTGC
This sequence comes from Iris pallida, assembly GCA_029216955.1. NCBI lineage: Eukaryota > Viridiplantae > Streptophyta > Magnoliopsida > Asparagales > Iridaceae > Iris > Iris pallida. The sequence continues at coordinate 6,923,979 of JANAVB010008800.1, read as the reverse complement.
TAAGGGATCAAAGGATCGATTCTTGAGCCAGAGCCATCTTACTAATGTCCATTGTTCTCTACAGCGTTAATGAGCCAAAGTTTAGCAATTTTCCTATCTTTGCATCGGATAGTTAACGGAGCATATCAATCACGCGTCGATCGAGACCTCCATCGTTAGTCTCTCCATATCTCTTTCTCGCTCTTGTACTTAAATATTCTTATTGTAAACTTCATAATAAGGCATTCTTTGTACTTAGAAAGAAATAACAAAGTCATATTAAAAGATAATTGTCTCTCTTTTTGTTAATCAAAATAATGTGGAGTGGAGTCATTGGGATTATCCACATCTATGTAATCAACTCCTCTCCAATACACAAATGTATCATTTTCCATCCCCCTCCCCCTTTGCATGGTCCTCACCACACACTTCTCTTAGCATTCATTATTCACGATTGGGACATTATATACATGGCACCATTTTTTATTTTGCCTATGTCAATCTATATGAATAATATTGTTAGTATATATACAATACATCAAATTTATCATAATCTTGTTAATATCTAAAATACAATTGTTCATTCTAACTTTGTTACCTTTATAAGATGCTCATGGCTCTCATGCTCCAAAATTATCATCTTCAAGTCTTCATCCATCCTGCTCCCAAGTGTTCTTTAGCTGTCATAATATCCAACCAATTGGTCATCCATCCTCTCAAGTGGTTCTGGACATTATCCACGCTAAGCGTCTCACCAAAATTTTCATTTACCACGTTGACACATGTTGGAAGGTATTACGTTTGAAGGACTTTACTGTAAAACCCAAATTTTAATAAATCAATTAATTTGGGTATTTGTAAGAATTGTCGGTTTAATTCCTATTTAGTATAATTTAGAATTAGATTATTAGCTTTAGTATTATAGTTAGTATTATTATATTATTATTATTAGTCGGTTAACTAAACTATATTTTAGTTGAAATTCGAATTATTGATTGTTGAATTGTGTTCTTTGTTTGGACCTTAGCCTAGCCCATTCCATTTTTCCCAAGCCCAAATTCTTTCCTTTAAAAAAACAAAAAACAAAACCTACCCCTCACAACTCTCAGCCACTCACCCGTTCAACCCCCTAATTTCTCTCCACGTTCATCGCTCTCCCTAAAGTATTCCCCCCTAAATCTCTCTACCACAACGTCACTTATTTTTCTAAGGAAAAGGAAAAAAATACAGCACCATCACCCTCTTTCGTCTTCCTTCCTCTCCAAACCCACCACTATCACCCCCTTTCGGACGATCCCCGCACCCTTCGTGGCTGACCCTTGAGCCATGCGCCCATCCGTCTGATCGCGACCCCCTCCGCAGTCTACCCCTGACCCGTGCGCCCCTCTGCGCGACTGTGACCCCCTCCGTGGCCGACCCCCTGATCCGTAGCTCCCCGCTGCCGCCGCCAATCCGAATGGCCACCCGAGTACCACTGCCTTGTTAGCCGAGACTCTTCGAGTTGTTGAAGATGCTCCACAGAATCGATCCGAGTCCGAGGCCACCCTTCAGATTCTGTCATCAGGTTTTCGGTATAATTTCTATTCGAGTAGTTCGTCCCTTCCCATAGCATAGTTTATGATGACCCGGTCTCGATCTCGCTACGGAATTCGATTATTTTTATGTTTCTTGTGTGGATACTCGAAGCGATCATGGAATCGTCGTGTCCGATTTTGGACTTGGGAATTAGTTATGTGAAGATTGGCTTTGGCTAGAAATTATGAAGTTATGTGTTTGGGAATTGGTTATGTAGTTCTGTTAATATATATGTGTCACTTTTAATATAAATGCATATACATATATGATTTAAAAAGGAAAATTGTGTTTTAACTATACTCTTAATACTTGTGACTCATATATATATATATATATATATATATATATATATATATATATATATATATTTATTTATTTTATATATATATATATATATATATATATATATATATATATATATATATATATATATATATATATATATATTTACTATTCTTGAAAACCTTGTTGTTACAAAAATATACTATTCCAGAGATATATATTTTACATTTTATCGGTTCATTAAGAATGGTATATTTTTGGTTAATTTGAGATTTTATTGTATCCACTTTAGCGACAACCGAAATGGTCGAATGAGCCTTTAGCGAAACGCAAACACTACTGGTTATTCCCGTACGTCGATGCGTAAGCTATTAGCAACATGTGATTGCTTGACCAATTCTGACACTCTATATGTCCCTATCTTGTGTCTTTGTTTCATTTATATTTTGTAGAACGTGCTACTTGGCATTTTTATATTTTGGGTGCAGGGCACTTGTGCCTTCTGATTGGACCGCTCCCCGATTTTAGAAGATCACCCACAACGTAGCTTACGGTTTTAACTCTTTATTTATTTTATGTGTTGTAAGGGTATAAGCCCAATTTTTTCCTTTTTCTCTGAGCCCTGTATTGTATTGCTTAGGAGTAGCGTAGTTTCTTTTCTTGTTTTATTTCGTCAGTAGCATAGTGGTTATTGTATGCTAGCTTCGCTTATGAAATAGAAACCGAAAATGTTTATTTTCTAAAAAGAAAAAATAATAAATGCTTTTCTCACATAAATTAGGACGCCTTAGATTCAAGTTTTATATATCAACAACTTCACATTATATCATTAAAAGGAAAACATAGTTTTATATATATAGTATAAACACAAAGCCTTCCAAATAAATCGAGATGTCGACTCTTTCCAAATAAATACAAATGGACTCTTTTATACACATTGACAAATAGTGTAAAGCAGCGTTAGAGTAATTTAAATCGTTGGTGTACTTATTAAACCAAAAAATTAACTAGGACCAATATTAGAGACTGTAACTAGAACACCCCAGAAATTGTTATATTGGAACTAAGACATCCTCTTAATTAAATATAGGATTTCGAGGACTAGACTGAGATCCTCCTTCCCTCCATCTTCTTTTTACAAAACTCAAGGCAAGTACACTACTGGATTATGGTAATTTTTTTATTACATGTTGACACATTGTGCCACAAAGTTCTTCTCTATGAACTCAATATTGAATCTGGGTATTGGGGAGTAGTGTAGCGCTTGTGACCAAACTCCTTTAGAATTATTAAGGATAGCTAAAGCCACACTTGCACGTGTGCCGAAGCCGGATCGTATGCTAGAATTCAAATTGAATCTACTAGTCGATCACAAGTATCTACCTATTCAAATCATAATTGTTTTATTGCATCAAATATTTCAGTTGTTTCCTTGCATCAAAATATTTTAATTGTTTCAAATATGCATTTTTTCCATTATTGCTTAAAATATTAGAGTCTGGAATTGTGTACTTGTTCATTCCTGAATAGAAACCCCCCTTTTACCATAGGCGAGTTTGAGGACGAACAACTAATCTTCAATAGCTATTATGATTCTGACTTGTACCCTGAGGAGTCAATAGAAGCCACATTGGAGAACACTGCCCTGGAGGCACTTGAACCGACTACCTAGTTAGCCTAGAGTTTACTTCATATTTAATTGCTTTAGTTTTTCCTTTTTCTGAATTGTATTTGAAGTTGTGACTTTAGCACAACTTATGTTGTTTAGCTTTTACTTTTAGCTACGGCTTAACTTGTGTGTTTTGTATTATTGAAAAAAAGTTTTAAATTTTCTGCAAATTTAGATGTGATTATGAGTTTCACTATTGATCAGACAGCTTACAGCCACCGTCTCACCATGGTATAGGTTGGGCGTGATCCGACTTGTCCCAAACATCTTGGGATCGGGTCGTAATATTTTTAGTGGTGGCCCATACAGGTCTAAGCCAACAACTTTAGAAAAACTGACTAGAAATAATTAGAACACTTAGAACATTGAAATGTTATGAATCGTCACAACATAGGACCAATTTTTATTTTAAAAAAATTATGTGTATAACTTAGTCAAATTTTGTTGCTTATGTTGCTTCCTAACCATTACAGAGAATGGAAAAGGAAAGAACCACCCGTTCTGGCCATGTTTCTGAGGAGGCTGCATCCTTAGAGCACCGGCCTATAGAGTCAACAACTGATTCACGTCCACTACTGCTTACCACTCATCTCCATCCTCCACCACCTCCCCGTACCGCTTATGTTTTTATAGTCCATGCCGTGCCAACCATTCCTCCCAGGACCATGCCACTACCTCCTCCTACAGGTGTGGTCTCACATGTCATTCCACTCGTAGAAGCTATGTATGTTGACCCTTTCCAGCTCCTAACCATGCTTCAGGGTGTCCTAGAGGCCCAGAGAGCTCAAGTTGAGGCTCATCACGAGCAGACCGTAATTATGAGAGAGGGCATGGAGAACGCCCACAATATTGCCATAACTGCCCTAGAGAGAGGAGATGCAACCTCGAATGACCAGAGGCCTACTGCCCAAGTGAAGGTTGGTACCAGAGAGAACTTCAAGAAACTGGGACCATGACCCTTCGAGGGAGTCGAGGGAATCATCTATGCCGACGGGTGGCTGGAAAACATGGAGCGTCTTCTTAGCATTGCTCGACTTCCAGACGACCTCAAGGTTGAGGCCGTAGCACTTCATATACGGGACTTGGCGAGCATCTGGTTCAAAAACGAACCACGGTTCGAGATCCAGGGGACAGCTTAGAACACCTTCAAGAAGCTGTTCAAGAGAAAATTCTTTTCGGATGCTGCTCTAGAAGCTATGGAGAGGCAGTTCCAAGACTTAAAGTAAGAGAACCTTACAATCGACGAGTACACAATAGACTTCAGTCGACTCAGCCGATTTGTCACCTCTATGGTAGCAGATCCGTAGACTGTGCCAAGAGATTTTGTCATAGAATGCGAGAGGAGCTTCATACCCTTGTTACTGCAAATGGTGCCAGAACTTATGAGAAGATGCTAAATGTGGCACGGGGAATCGAGGCCAGCTCGTTTGCTCATCCCAAGAGAGACTTTCTGGGACCTAGCCACTTCTAAGGCAATTCCAAGAAGCCCAACAATCACAGGCCTCCTCACACCTAGCAACCTCATCAGCAGCAACATCAGCAGGCCAGGACGCCTAATAAAGCACCCCAGTACCAGCAACAGAAAGCACCCATTTGTGCCTACTGTAAGAATCCCGAACACAATGTAGACATCTACAGAAAGAGGTTAGGACACTGCCTATCTTGTGGGTCTGCCACCCATCAAGTGATGGACTATCCTACGACGTTCACTCGAACTGGAGCAGTACAACAGAGGGCTCTACTTCTTATCCAGCAGCAGCAATTCGGTCTACATCAACAGAGAGCCGGGAGAGCTTTTGCCTTGGCAGTAGAGGAGCCGGAGCCAGAGCCAACTAGAGACATTATCACAGGTTCCATGTTACTTCATACGCATTCTGCCCTAGTATTATTTGATTTTGGAGCATCTCATAGCTTTATATCCTCAAACTTTATTTCTGTGCACCATTTAATAACTGGCTTTAGTAAGAGGATATGTAGAGTTATGACTGACGGAGGATCCATACCAATCACCGAGACTTGTACCTGCCCTATCACCATCTCAGGCCATAAATTCCTAGCACCACTACTTGTAATGCCACTCCCCAACTATGATATAGTCTTGGGAATGGATTGGCTGAGTGAGCAGCATGCCCTGATAGACTGTCACCGTGATAGTGTCATCTTCAGCCACCTGGACAGCCCGAGTTCGAGTTTTTAGAGCACCAGAGAGGATAAGGAGCGTCAGCTACTCATCCATCACCGAGGCGACCGGACCCCTTCACTCCATTATAGCAGAATTCATAGACGTCTTCCTCGACAAACTTTTAGGATTGCCCCCTGATCGAGATATAGAATTATTTATCGACCTAGTACCCGACTCTTCACCTATCTCATAATGCTGCTACCGAGTAAATTCTAAGTAATCCAAGGAGATAAAGAACCAGATCGACGAGCTTAAGGCTCAGGAATTTATCAGGAGTGGCACCTCACCCTGGAGAGCACCCATCTTATTTATGCCCAAGAAGGACAGAACTATCCAAATGTGCATAGACTACAGGGCTCTGAACAATATCACTGTCAAGAATTGATACCCTTTGCCTAGAATCGACGATCTTTTCGATCTGCTGAGCGGAGCAAAAGTGTTCTCGAATATAGACCACAGATCCGGTTACCACCAAGTCAAGGTAAGAGAAGAAGACATACCCAAAATGGCATTCAATACCAAGTATGGACCGTACAAATTTTTGGTCATGCCATTTGGTCTTACCAACGCCCCTGAGTGTTCATAAATCTCATGAATAAGGTATTCCACAAATACTTGGATCAGTTTGTTGTTTTTTCATTGACGACATCCTGATCTATTCGAAGACCCCGGAAGAACACGAGGAACACTTGCGGATAGTTTTGGAGACTCTGCGGTAGGAGAAGCTGTACGGAAAACTATCCAAGTGTGAGTTCTCCTTGGACAAGTTGACTTTCTAGGCCACGTCGTCACAAGAGATGGCATCCCGGTGGATCCGAAGATGGTAGCGGCCATCGAGAAGTGGTCAACACCAGGTTCAGTTGTAGAAATCAAGAGCTTTCTGGATTTAGCAAGTTATTACAGGAAGTTCGTGAAAGACTTCGCCAGTGTAGAAGCATGGAAAAGAATAGGAAAGTCCATGCGGCTCAAAACAGAGGGAGTCTCATGCGGTTCAAAGAATCTCGTAGAGCTTCATGCGGATCAAGAGTCCTTTAGAGCTTCATGCGGCTCAAAATTCTTTTAGAGTTTCATGCGGCTCAAAAATTCCTAATAGCTCCATGCGGCTCGAGTAAAAGCCACGTGGCCCTATGCGATTCGCCTCTACAGCTGGCCATCAAGCAGCGGCCTCATTTAATGCTCTGACGCAACACGACAGCTCTGACATAAAGGTGAATTGACCGCTCTGACATAAAGCTGCAATGATGACTCTGACATAATGGTGCGCTGCTAGGGAAACGAAGGAAATCTTTATAGCTGGTACGATCTAACAATTCTGAAGCTCACTATGCGGCTACCTACTTTAATGCGGCTGCCACTCTCATGCGGCTGCCACCTCCATACGGCCGCCTCCCTCATGCGGCTGTCATCTCCATGCGGCCGCCACCCTCATGCGGCTGCCATCTCCATGCGGCTGCCACCCTCATGCGGCTGCCATCTTCATGCAGTTGCCACCCTCATGCGGCTGCCACCTTCATGCAGCTCAGTTACAGGCCACACTCATGCGGCTCAATGATGACAGTCCCACGCGGCTCGCAGCAATTGGGACACGTGGCAGGAGTTGATCAAATCCCAACAATCCAGATTTATCGCAATCAACGTAACAGGTAGTTGGGACACGTGGCAGAAGATTGACCAAGATTTATTCACTCAGATTTGCTGATATCCACAAATCATCATGATGCAGATTTGTAGCAATCAATATTAACTGCCCATACAGATTTGGTGCAATCAACATTAACTGCCCAGATTTGTTACAATCAATATTAACGGTCCATATTAATTTCCAATAAACAAGATCAATGCAAATCGTAACCAATCCCTAACCGTCCACTTTTCAAGGTGCAACCATTGCAAACCCTACTTATCACACCCCACTCCTATAAATAGCAAGGTGCCATTCTCTTGCAAAACAGACAGAGGGACACGCACAGAGAGAGCGACGGCGCATAGAAGAATCTCCCCACACATCCCGAGAGCATTTCTTCATCAGAGCCAAGGCCACGTCCGATCGTCCAAGGAGTAAGGCAGAGTTGATAGCACTCTTCCGAGCCTCTACCGTCACCCCCCAGAAAAACTAAACAATTGTACTTAGATTGATGTACCTAGGTTTTTATTCCTAGGCTTTCTTTGTACGAGCGAGTTTGTGTTGTGAAGTAAAAGTCTAGTCCTCCCATAAAACTGTTCTGTTCTTTTATAATCAACGGTAAACACGATGGCAACTCTGCTGGGGACTAACTTCTCTATGGCTGAGGAGTTGGTGACGCAATCGGATGCAGCCAAACTTGGCTCCGCACAACAGATGCTGGTCGTCCGCTTCGACCAACAGGCGTTTGAAGAAATGCTCTCCGACGAAAACGCTGGCCCGGTCCAGAAGCGAGTTCGCACGAAGAAGGCCCGTAGGGAGTGGAGGCCCAAATCATTTGCTCCTCTCCAAGCTCTGGAGGAAATGCTCCTTGCTACCCAAAATGGCGGGGAAGACTCTCACGCGGCCCCACCTCAGACCATAGAGGACTCTGCTGTCCCCAAGTCCGACAGAGGTGTCATAACCTTAATTTATTTTTATTTTTATTTTTATTTTTATTTTTACGTATTTTTAATTATTTTCAACATTTTAAAATTATTTTCCTATATTATTCCTCAAAATTTTATATATATATATATAGTGTAAATAAATAAATTAAATTTTTTTTCAAAATGCCCCTCATGCAAAAATTATTTTTGCATTCTTACATAGAAGATAATGTGGCACCCATGCATGATGGGAAGGCCATGTGGCTAAACCCCCTCATGACTAAGCCCAAAGGGCAGTTTAGTTATTCCTCATACCTTCCTTTCATTTTATTCATATGGGAGTAATGGAGAGAACCCATTCTTCCCCTTCTCCAAGTCCAGGTAATCTCTCCTCTCCCTCTCTCTCTCTTCTTCTTATTCTTCTTAATTCTTCTTCTTCTTCTCTTCTTCCCTCCCCTTCCCTTTATCTAATGCTACTGCTACTGCCGCTTAACTGCTACTGCTGCTGCGTTTGCTGCAGCTGCCGCGGCTGCTGTGCGGCTGCTGCACCGCCGGCGGCGCCGCCCGGTCGGCCACCGGCCGACCCCCCTTCTTCATCTTTTTATTCTTCTTCCTCTTCCTTTCTTTCAATTTCCTTTCCCCTTTTCTCTTCAATTTCTTTGATAAATATTTTTAGGTTTTGTAATTAACACAAATTCTCAAATTTGTGCCCTAGGTTCTAAATTGGAGCTTTAGGAAGAACTTTCCTCTAGGAAGCACTCTAAGAACTCAAGGCAAGCCCTCTCTCCTCCTTCCTCTTGAATTGTTCCATAATAATTGTCATATATTCTTGAATTTGTATGATAATTACAAGTATGTTTATATTCTGAATTTCTCGTAACTATGGAAAAATTCAACCATTAGGCAAATGTGATGTGCTAGTATATTATTGTGTTGGTATATATATATATATATATATATACATATATAGAAAGAGGGAGAGATAGATTTTTTTCCTTGGAATAATATTTATGCATGAAACATAACCAAATGTATGAATGCATACATAGATACACTTGATATATATATATTTAAATATTTATTTATCTTGACAAATTATATGTAACCTTCTCTATTTGAGAATTTGTTTAAATTAGGTTTTTTTCTTAATCTTCTTGAAATAATAAGGATCATTTTAAATTCTGAAATTTTTGTTACTATTGACAAAATCCAACCATGAGATATATATTGTGCGTAGGAGCCTAAGAATTGGTAGAGATCCATGTATAGACGTTTGCATTTCAAAGCTTGTTGTGTTTATGTGTGTATGTATATATATACTTATAGATATTATCCGTGGATTTATCTTTAAGCATGAGACCTACGTACATGTATATGAGTATACACATAGATACTCTTTGCACATATATACATCTTGACATACACATACACAAGTATATTAACACTTTGACATATTTATAGAACTCAACCTATAAGTCTCGTTACAACTTAGAACATTAACCTTTTCACTCTAATGAGATTCAACATGTATGGTTTATTATATTTTTCATGAATTACGTCTACTTGTGATATTTTTTAGGAAGATTATTAGCAAATTAACTTGCTACCTTAAATCTGTCCAAAATTGTATTTTTACTCGATGATCACGTGTCAGCATGATTTACTAGTTAAAGTCGATGGTTATGGGCACCTACATGTTAGTATAACCCTATTTTTTAGTTTTCAACATTAAACCTTTTGTTGTATCTCTAAAAGAAGCTAATGTGGTTATAACAAATAATAGTATCTTGGCATCGTTATGTTACTAATATCCATATTGTTTTGACTTGAATAGCGTTTAAATAAAGCACTTGTAAAACCAAGAATTAAAAACATGCTTGCTTGCTTACTAAGGTAAGAAAGCTTTATTGTTTTGCATAACTTTATTGTATTGCGTGTTGCCGGTATTGAGAGTTGCTCTACCGAAGGGGTCGGCGTACCCGGTTATATAATTGCGTGTTGTCGGTGTTGAGGGTTGCTCCACCGAAGGGGTCGGCGTACCCATATATTATTCTTTTGTGTTTACTTGTATCGGATTGATTTTTGGGTCAGTAAATACAAAGGAGACTCTGTCGAAATTTTTGAGAATTTCCAGAGTTAGTTTATTTTTCGTCAATTCAGACTCTTTAGAAACTTTTGACTCAAGTTCTAGACCATTTGAACCTTCCATCTCCGACCTATAATATCGGAGGGATTTTTGGAATCATGTCCAATTGGATACCTTGGAATTTTACCTTGGTTCCAATATTTTTGGTACTGCTTTAGTTTCGAAAAAGATGAAACTAATATTTGAATGCGACTTGACTTCTAGGACTCCCATTTGGGAGATAGGTTCTCTGAAGTCTGAATGTCTAGAATAGGTTGCATGGGGTTTGGGAGAGAAACCGTTGGATCACACCCGGCTGACTTCTTTGCAATATAATTTTCATTTTCGTACTGATCAGTCCCTGATACGGTGTTCGTGCAGCCGTGCGAATATCCGGGGCGAGACTTAGCTCACTTTCTTGATCGCAATTGGACATCCAGGCCATGAGTTTCAGCTCAGCTATCCATTTGCACATTATCCTGAGTTTTTAGCTCAGAATACTTATTAATTCATTAGATATCCAGGCCCTGAGTTCAGCTCAGCTCTCTAATGAATGGGTTCGATATTCTTGGAAAAGTCCAAATCATACGAACTTCTTGTTATAACACATGATGCGATGACTCGACCCAGATGATTCGAAAACCACTCATGATGTTATCTTGCTTGTAATCACATCAATATGTGATAGTACAGACGGCTGGAGAATCTAAGCACCAACCCATTTTGTACGAGCCTGATCCCGGGCAAATGGGGTTATTGTTGAGATGCTAGGCGAGTGTGTGTGATCCAGAAAGTTTCTCTAAATTGCATTTAGGTCTAGAAAGATCTTGTCGTATCCTTTTGACATTAAATTGAGAATTACTTTTTGACTGATATCAAGGTATAAGTTTAATTGCTCTAGATACTATATCTTGTTTCACTTGTCTTATCATTACGTATTCATACTTCTCCTTCGACTGAGGGCTTGCTCGTCGTATTGACGACCTAGTTTTGTTCACTAGGGATTGATGAAGATCAAGATGTGGATCAGGCGTACACTGAGAATGATCTCTATGAATGATATGGAATGGATGGAATGTAGCTTCATTTTGAGAACATCTTCAATTATGAAAATTATGTGTTTGAAGACAATGAATCAAATATGTATAATATGTGTTTTGATGAATTCTAGACCAAGTATGTAATATTTCTGGATAAATGAATATCATGTCAATTGTGGAATTTCTGTGATTATGCCTTATATCTATGCCTATCCCGGACCTTACAGGCGACAATCGCAGGGTAAATTAGAAATTTTAGAAAAATTATAGATTTATAGAAAATTGTCTTCCAAACAAGTATGTTGCAAAATTTTAATTTAGTTTATTCCAAGGCAATAACAATATTTGCATGTATCAGAAAATAGTATAAATTATCTAATTTGTGTGAATCAAATTTTAATAAAGTAAATCTTATAATAATAAGCTTGACATATAAACATAGACGTAGTTTAGTAAGTATTAACAGTTTTTTTTTCTTATGATACTTATAATGCATTTTATTTATGTCTATACCTTAAAAAAAAACTAATTTGTGATACATTAAATCGCCTTTTTGTAAATTCAATATGCTAACATCTAGAAAACATAATGATTATGGTGTAATAAATTGATTGTTATTTATACAAAGTTTTGATTAATTATATATAAATACATGCGTATCCGGTGTAGAGAATTGCTTTAGTTCATTCAAATTGGTTTCTAGCAATTTCGAAGTTGTCTACTTATATACATACTTATGGCAATCTATATGCTTATTGGTAGTATATTCATAGCTATATGTTTATTTATTTATAAGTATAAGGTTTACGATCATTCTAATTTTATACATAATATGTGTATCTTATAATTATAGACTGTGATTTTATTTTATTTTTATAAGGTTGAGCAATTATTAATGATGTTTGTTAGTTCCTTGAATATATTTAAAAAACTAGCAAATAGCAAGTCCTCCATCTCTCTTTTTTCCGAGAAATTGTTCAAAAACCTAATTTCCTAAATTGCATGAATTAAAATGATAGATATTAAATTCTGGAATTTAAGTAAGTTATGATTAAATTCAATATATGGATATGAGTAATTGGAAATTGAAATTGATGTACATATGTATATATGTATATGTAGACAAATGAGTACTTTGTGAATAAATGATTAGGACACAATACATGAATGGACACATCGACTCAATATTATATGTGAGTGTATATACGAGCAATTGTGTGTATGAATTACAACCTCAGAATAATACACACATGAATGTATGGACATTTCAGCTCTAATTTCAAGTGGTATTATGTAGATTCAATCCAAGAATTATATCTACACTTGACATATATATATATATATATATATATATATATATATATATATATATATATATATATATATATATATATATATATATATATATGTATTTATCTTGACAATTTATATGCATGAAACACATATAAACATCTTGACATACACATGCACAAGTTTATTGACACATTGACATATTCATGTGCGTAGAACTCAACCAAGTCTTGTCATAACTTAGAACTTTAACATTTTTCACTTCAAGGAGAATTGATATATATATACTGATTTTATGTTTTTGCTTAAATTGTGTTTACTTGGATTAATGTAGCTAAGAAGGATTATTTTAGCAAATTAACTTGATAATTCAATTCTGTCCAAACTTCTAATTAGGCTTAAAAAACACCTTTTTGTCATGAAATTATGGTTTAAACTAATAGTTTTGTATACCGGTTTACTAGGGTAGCTACGTGCTAACTTTACATGTCTTAAATTGCCTTTTTATATATCCTTGATGAGCTTAAGCAATACATAGTCAATATGAGTTTCCTAGAACCATTTTATTACTAATCATCATCTTGTCTTTGACTTACTTAGCGTATTTGATAAAGCTTTGTAACCCAAGAATAAATGTCGCTTGCTTGCCAAGATAAGAAAGCTATTTTATTTGTATAAGCCTTATATTGCATGGCCGGTGTTGAGAGTTGCTCCACCGAAGGGATCGGCGTACCCGGATATCTTATATTGCATGGCCGATGTTGAGAGTTGCTCCATCGAAGGGGTCGGCGTGCCCATTATATCTTTGGTTTTTACTTGTATCGGATTTATTTTCGGGTCAGTAAATACAAAGGAGACTCTGCCAAAATTTTTGAGAATTTCCAGAGTTGGTCTCTTTCAGAGAATTCGGACTCCTTAGAAATTCTTGACCTAAGTTCTAGATCATGGAACCGTCTATCTCCGATCTATAACATCGGAGGGATTCTTGAAAATCATTGTCCAAATTGATACTTTAGAATTTTCCCTTGGTTCCAATACTTTCTTGGACTTTCGTAGTTTCGAAAAGGACGAAACTATTACTTGAATGCGACTTGACTTTTAAGACTCCCATTTATGGGATAGTTTCTATGGAATCCGATTGTCTAGAATAGGTTGCATTGGGATGGGAGAGAAACCATTGGATCACACCCGGCTGACTTCTTTGCAATATGATTTTCATTTTTGTACTGATCAGTCCCTGATACGGTGTTCGTGCGGCCGCACGAATATCCGGGGTGAGGCTTAGCTCACTTTCTTGATCGCAATTGGACATCCAGGCCCTGAGTTTCAGCTCAGCTATCCATTTGCACATTACCCTGAGTTTCAGCTCAGAATACTTGTCAATTCATTAGATATCCAGGCCCTGGGTTCAGCTCAGCTTTCTAATGAATGGGTTCGATATTCTTGAAAAAGTCCAAGTCATACGAACTTCTTGTTATAACGCATGAAGCGATGATTCGACCCAGATGATTCAGAAACCACTCATGATGTTATCCTGCTTGAAATCACATCAATATGTGATAGTACAGACGGCTGGAGAATCTAAGCACCAACCCGCTTTGTACGAGCCTGATCCCGGGCAAATAGGGTTATTGTTGAGATGCTAGGCGAGTGTGTGTGATCCAGAAAGTTTCTCTAAATTGCATTTAGGTCTAGAAAGATCTTTTCGTGTCCTTTGTGACATTATTCTGAGAACTACTTACTTCTTGACCAATATAACAAGGTATGAGTTCAATTGCTCTAGTTACTATATTTTGTTTTCACTTGTATTATCATTCCACATTAATAACTCTCTCCTTTGACCGAGGGCTTGCTCGTCGTATTGACGATCTAGTATTGTTCACTAGATTTGTAGTCATACTTCCAAGGAACTGTTACGACAATCTGAAAGGGAGCTGGAGAACAAGAACGAGATTTTACTTTTGAAGGCAATTATGTCGGAATCAGAATACTATCTATATCATTATTCAGGTATACTTTTATATTATATATTGGATTAATTCTTACTGGGTAGAAAAGTCTATTTCCTATTTATAGCTTAGAATGTCCCTTGTAGAACAATATTGATTTTATTATGCAAGATAGTGACCTGTGATCAACCTATCCTAGAACCCTACGGACGACAATCGCGAATGTGATATTTACCGAGATAGTAAAAATTAGTGAAAAAAATACTTGTACAAACCAGTGAAGTAACCCCATCTCCAACGGTCCAAAGATAGGAATTATTGGAATATTCTGAACCATTCATGAACATAACAGCAAATATAATTAAGACATTTATGGCTCCCACATAAATAAGGAGCTGTGCGGCAGCTACAAAATAGGTGTTCAATAGAATATAGAATAAAGATATACAAACAAGAACCAATACTAATGAAAAGGCAGAATAAATTAGATTGGTAAGTAATACTACCCCCAGACCTCCTAATATAAGAAATGATCCTAGAAATACTACAAGTATATCATGTATTGGTCCAGGTAAATCCATTATGTATAAAATAAGAGATAAATAAGTCGAGATATTTCATGACCTTACTAAATGGTCCAGGAAAGAGAAAGGGCTTTGCCTTTTTTTTATCTGAAAGAAAAAAGAAAAAACTAGTTCGAATTTTATATTTCGAAAAAAGAACGAAAAGTAGAATCTATTCTGAAGTTTAAATCTAAAGAATAATTCTCAACAAACAATCAATAGTTATGTAGTTTCTGACCAACCAAAAGAAAAGAGTCCAAAAAGCACTTGATTATGATCAAATTTATAAGCCTACTTGGATATTGAGCATTTACCTGTAAGAACTGCATTTTTTTGCAATGAATAATTGCAACTCCGTAAATGAAATCTGAGGAAATCTTTTCTTATATGGAGTCATTATAAATGTGTAGATATGTATGAAATATAGATTTTATTAGGAATCTATTTCTATCATTCCTTTTATTCTTGCTCGAGCCGGATGATGAAAAATTATCATGTCCGGTTCCTTCGGGGGATGGATCCAAAAGAATTCACCTATCCCAATAACAAAGAAATCTGACTTGAATGATCTTGTATTAAGAGCTAAATTGGCTAACGCTAAGCCAGACCAAGACCGGATGTTAAAGAATGCTAAGCCAGACAAAACAAAACATATGGGTCAAAACTCCATAGACATGCAAAAGAGAAAGGCTATCCCCACTCGGACCAAGACATAACTTTTACCAAAAGTTTATTGTGATCTTTTTGTTCAAATAACAATTAAGGTGAAGCAGGGTCAGGAACAACGAATCTCTTTATGATAAACAGATCTATTTTGCAAGTTCCTTATTACGGGTAGTTCCTACAAAGGATCGGACTAATGACGTATAGGGGGAAAGAATCTCTCTTCAAATTCTTTCTTAAATTTTTCCCATGATACAATCTCATCTGATTCTTCCGGGTGTAAGGAGCTCCACCAGATGTCGGCATCATCCTTCAGTTGAATCCTTACAAGAGACACTATGTCATTTGGCACGATCTTCGTGCCCTTCAGCAACCCTTCTGTGGTCCTAATCCACTGTGCCGCTTCCATAGGAGTTTCAGTCCCCTTAAACTCTGGGGGCTTAATCGTCCTGAAATCCGAAATAATCCTAGTTTTAGGAGCAGCTGCGACATCCAATCTTTCCAGTAGCTTTGCAGACACAGCTTGGGAAAGTTGGATTTGTTGGGTGTTGGCTGCCAAGATTTTCTGAAAACTTTCCATAGCGTCTGTCGATGAATACTCGACAGAATTCACAAGACTAAGCCGGTATGCTTCGAGCATGGTGACTACGGAGAAGACAAAGGTAGTCCAATTCATGGAAGGGTTGGACGATAAGCTAAAGATGAAAGTTGCCCCTACAGATGTCAGACTTACGCAGAAGTGGTCGAAGCTGTAAGAGACCAAGAAAGGATGCAAAATGATAAGATCAACTCGAAGGCTGCAGGACAAAAGCGGAGTCTGGAGACCGGCTCACCTCAAGGAAGGATTTCGGGACAAGGACAACAGAAGCGTGCTCAGCATGACCAGAATAGAGTCACGCTAAGCTGTTCTTACTGCGGGAAGTCCGGGCATACAAAGAATAACTGCAGAAGACTTCAAGGAAAGTGCCTGAAGTGTGGATCCTCCAACCACCGGTTGAACCAATGTCCCCAGAACAATAGAAGACCTGTAGTACAGAATAATGCACAGGGACCAAGAGCTGCAAACCAGGGATTTCAACAAAGGCCTTTCTTTCAAAGCAATGAGCCCAGGTTTAATGCTGCTGCAGCACCACAAGCACAAGGTCATGCCCTACAGGATATCAGCAGAGACCAGCATTGGCACCACAGGCGCATCAATTCCATCAAGCTCAACAGGCTAATCAGAACCACAACAACAGAAAGAAGAAGAATCACGGTCAAGCCTTTATGATGGATAGCAATGAAGCTGGGATTGCGGGAGACGTGGTGATAGGTACTATACTCGCTTCTTCTAGCCCTGCATCAGTATTGTTTGATTCTGGAGCTACTTATTCCTTCATATCTGCATCATTCATAACTGAGTATAATATTGAGACTTAACCTCTAGTTAGAAAATTGAAAATCCTTACGGGCAATGGTGTAGTAGAAGTGAGTCGAATTTGTAGAAACTGTCCAATCAAAATGGGAGGAACAAGCTTCCGAACTAGACTATTAGTCTTTTCCTTGGACAACTATGATATAGTATTTGGAATGGATTGGTTAATAGCAACCTCAGCAATCATTGATTGTGGACAAGGAAAAGTTCAGTTTTCCTTACCTAGTAGAAAGTTGCATGAATTTGTTAGAGCTCAGAAGGAGTTTGACAAAGAGGAGTTAGAGAGGTTTGAACTTAGGAGTCTCATGAACCAAGTAATAGAGGAATGGCCAAGGGTTGTAGATGAGTTTAAGGATGTATTTCCTGATGAATTACCCGGATTGCCACCGGATAGGGCCGTTGAATTTAGCATTAATCTAATTCCTGGAGCAGCCCCAATTGCTAAAAAGATATATCCAATGAATAAGGAGGAACTAGAAGAATTAAATAAGCAAATCAAGGAATTGCTAGCTAAGGAGTTTATCAGGCCTAGTATTTCTCCGTGGGGAGCGCCTGTACTATTTGTAAAGAAAAAGGATGGGAGCCTGAGATTGGTGATAGATTATAGAGCACTGAATGAACTGACAATCAAGAACAAATATCCACTCCCTAGGATCGATGAATTATTCGACCAACTTGGAGGAGAAACTGTATTTTCCAAAATAGATCTCAGATCAGGTTATCATCAAGTGAAGATTAAGAAAGAGGACATATCAAAGACTGCTTTTAAAACTAGATATGGACATTATGAGTTCCAAGTCATGCCTTTTGGATTGACAAATGCTCCGGCCATATTCATGGATTTGATGAATAGAATATTCTATCAATATTTAGATAAATTTGTGATCGTACTCATTGATGACATATTGATCTATTCAAAGATCGAGGAGGAGCACGAAGAACATTTGAGGATAGTACTTGAGACTCTACGACAGGAGAAGCTGTATGGGAAGCTGAGTAAATACGAGTTTTGGATAAAAGAAATTTCTTTCTTGGGACACATAGTCAGTGGAGAAGGCATAACAGTAGATCCTAAGAAAATAGAAGCGATCAAATCATGGCCTACTCCCAAGAATGTAGCTGAAGTTCGAAGTTTTGTTGGTTTAGCTGGATACTATTGTAGAAGCATGGAAAATATCAGAGTAATGGTCCATACGGCTCTGGAAAGAAGCCCATGCGGCTCATACAGGAGCTGCCTTACGCGATTCAAAGAAGACTCTCAGTCTCATGCGGCTCGGGAGTGTATGCGGTTTATGCGGCCCGATCGACGCCACATCCCCCCTTGGGATCCTTCCCTACAGCTGGCCATTTGAGTAGTGGCCTCATTTAATGCCCTGACACGACTCGACGACCGTGACGGCTCTGACTTAAAGCGTCATAATGGTTCTGCCATAATGACAGACTCTTCGGGAAAAGAAGAAAATCTCTGATTCGATCCGACAGAAGTCCTAGATTGTCGCGTGGCAAGTCTCATGCGGCTTAAATGGAGAATAATTTCATGCGGCTCACTAAGAAGTCACCCTATATGGCCAGCAGAAATCAGCCATATGCAGCCCACCGAGAACCCAGTCCCTGCGGCTCAATACAACGCTAGCTTATGCGGCTCGTAGAGATTTTGCATATGCGGCTCATTGAGAGTTCATCCCCTACGGCTCAATAAAGCGCTGTCCCATGCGGCCCATGAAGATTATCTCCCTGCGGTTCAAGTCTTGCCTATCCCATACGGCTCTGGCAGGACCCACAATTAAAACACGTGGCGTCGGATCAATCAAGGATTTAACCGAATCCCCAACAAATATATTTGTCATCATCATCATAATTACTGAGATCAGGGCATATCATTTATCATCAAGCCAATGGGACACGTGACGAGCAATCGAACATCGCTATAATCAATTATGAAGATTTAAAGCAGTTAACATTAATTGCTCACAAGATTCGGTGCTATCTGCATTAATGGCCTAGATTCATTGTAATCAGGATCAAGGGTTCAGATAGATTGAAGGAGCACCGACATTCCAAACAAATGATCATTAGCAAACCCTAATGATCACCCCCACTCTTATAAATAGCCAGCATCATTTCTTTGCACAGACCCCCCCGGCAACAAAAGAATAAAAATAAAAGAGAGAGACAGATATACAGAGAGAGTTCCCCCCTTTTCGATAACCACAGAGAGAGAGAAGCCAGGAGAGCAACACGAGGAGAGCAAGAAGAGCATTTCTTCGTCCACGCCAAGCAGATCTTCCACGAGCCAAGGCTGCATACCGATCGTCCAAGGAGTAAGGCAGAGCGGCCGTCGCTTTCCCGAGCCTCTATCGTCATCCCCCAGAATCAAAAATAAACAATTGTACTTAGACTGCTGTACCTAGGTTTTCGTCCCTAGGCTTTCTTTGTACAAGCGAGTCTGTAACATGAAGTAAAAGTCCGGTCCTCCGATAATTGTTCTGTTCTTTTATATTTCATGGCAGACACGATGGCGACTCTGCTGGGGACAAACTTCTACATGGCTGAGGAGTTGGTGACGCAATCGGATGCAGCCAAACTTGGCTCCACACAACAGAAGATGGTCGTCCGCTTCGACCAACAGGCGTTCGAAGAAATGCTCTCTGAAGGCAGCGCTGGCCCGGTCCAGAAGCGCACCCGCACCGCGAAGGCTCGCAAAGAGTGGAGGCCAAAATCATTTGCTCCTCCTCAAGCCCTCGATGGGATACCCTCTGTTGCTCAAGATGACGATAAGGACTCTCCTGCGGCCCCACTTCAGACCGTAGACAACTCTGCTGTCTCCAAGTCCGGCAGAAGAAAATACTATAATGCTGGACTTGCAGGGGCAAAGAGGAACTCTGCGCGATCCGAGCCGCAGAAGGGTATTAGTCGCAGGGAGAAAACCCATGCGGCTACATCCGCCAACCGCATGAAGAAAACTCATACAGCCACATCTGTCAGCTGCATAACTTATGCGGCTACAGTTGCCAACCGCATGGATGAGACTCATGCGGCTATCAAAGTCAATCGTTTGCAGAAAACCCATGCGGCCACAGATGCCAACCGCATGCGGCAAGCCTACACGGTCGTGACTCCTAGCCGCATAAGAACTCATCCGACGGCAGAAGACAACCGCATGCAGACAGCCTGCACGGTTTCCGATCCCAGCCGCATAGCATCCACTCCATGCTCCTATCGATCAGTTTTCGACCGTCTCTCGTACGGTCCGAACCCTGATGATTCTCTGGATGATAAGCCAGACTCTGTGGTATTCAACCTGGACTCTTCTTATTATGTACCCACAAATGCTAAGAAGAAGAAGTCTAGGGCAGCGCGGGCTCATCAAGCCCAGACAGCTGCCCCAACCTCCGACTATCGGGGCGTCCCGCTGATTATCACGCGGGCCTCTAATGGAAAGTTGTATAGGACCGCTTGAGTCCAGTCCCCAGCGGCAAACGGACAAAGTGGTTCCTCTGACCTGCGTGAGGCTATCCTCCACAAATGCAAGGAAAGAGAAGGGGCCTCGGCGTGCAAAGAGTCCTCACATGGACGTTACTGCACCCAGATCATCGTCAACTGCTGCTGCAACAACATAGCAGTGACGGAAGACCGGCCGTCCGTCCTCCAAAGATTACAGCATCCGAGTTCGGAAGACGAGGCACCTCCTGTTGTCTCCTGCAATTCCATGCAGAAAGTCCCCGCCGAGGGGAGAAGGAAGAAGACAAGCATCTCCAGTCCGAAAATATCAACCACTACAGCTAAGAAATTGTCGGCTAAACGGTTGCCCTCCACCGGAGTATACCAACACACCCGTTCGAAGACAAAATCTGTTGCAATGAGAGATTCATCGTCCGCACCGCTGAGGGTCGAGGGAGCTGGGGGTAGCACTCCTCCGAACATCCACAACAATCTGATGTTTCAGGGAGAGGAGCCCGGGAAAACAACCCTCCCGTCAGGTACAACAAATGCTGATGTCCCCGAAGACATCCATGACTCTCAAGATGAAGCAAGCTCCGAAGCTGGGGGTACTGTTCCTTCCGAGTCCGAACCCGAAGAGAATATTCCCACCTACCCCGATGATTTCTCGATGCACGGGTATGACTCAGAGGGCACACCCTCCACCGTCCCTTCCGTCACTCCTCACGTAAGGACGGTATTCATGACGGACAACAATCAAGGCGGTTCCAGTGATCGCCAACGCATCGACACTTTGGAGGCCATACTCACGTCTTGGTCAAGTCTGTAGACGAGATCAAAGCGCTCTTCCTACTCTGCAAGGGTTGACCCCTGGCCAAATAAGCGCGGGTCCCGCAAACAATATAGATTCAAATTCAGCGACACCGAACCCAGGCAATAATCCTTCCGAAGTAATGGCTCCTACTGCGACAGATGAGACCCGAGAAGTAAGAAGAGAAGTTCAAGAGCTCCGAGCCATGTTCCATGCCGGAGAAAACTCTCAAGACTTCAGAATATGGCAACCATATCCTGCTGAATGAAGGGATGTTCCATTCCCACCAAGATATAAGCCGTTCAATATCAACCCCTATGATGGCAAGACCTCAGCAAGTCGGTACATCACTTACTTCGATGTCACCACCGACCATCTGCCTCATGATGACGCTATCCTCACGTGGTTATTCATCGGGGCATTGGAAGGAGTCGCCTTCGACTGGTACCGCAACCTGTCGGACAATTGCATCCACTCCTTCGCTGGCTTCAAACGCTTGTTCTTGGAGAGGTTCTACGAGGTAGGCCAGGACGTCACAATGTCTACCCTCATGGACGTCGTCCAAGGAGAGAAAGAGCTGACGAGGAATTACATTGAGCGATTTCGTCAAACCGCAATGAAGTTACCATCCGGCAATCCGGATTCTTCCTTGATTGAAATCTGCCAAAAGAGACTGCTCCCAACAATTAGTCTCTGGATGGGCGAAAGTCAATTCAAGGACTGGAAGGCTTTTATCATCAGTGCTACAAGTGCCGAGGAACGATTAAGGAAGGCTCGCCAAATGGGGCTGCATATCTCGGATGGAGAGAACAAGGGCAAGCATCCCAGCACCAACACTGACAATGGGGGTAGCCCCTCCAATAATCGGGACAACAGAGGCAAGCAGGCTATGGTGGCCAACGCGGCCCAGAAGCCCGAGTTACAACCAGCAGACAAACAATGGCCTCAGATCACTTACTCTTTCGAAGACGGCCACGTCAAGCCTATCTTGGACATGCTCATACAAGAAAATAGAATTCAGCATCCTCCACCAAGACGGGAGCCTCGGCCGGCTGATTTGGAGAACCCAAAGTTCTGCTATTACCACTGTTATGTACACCACGCTACACACGACTGCTACCAACTAAAACGGTACATCCAAAGCCTCATCGATTCGAACGCTCTGGCCATCGACTTCGAAGAGGTAACCGTAGCAACCAATATGGTGTCCGTACAATTCGGCAACTTTCCTCCGACGGAGACTCAAGATGGGGTGATCCCCGTCCCTCTGGCGACAATGGAAATTACCAATCTTCCACCTCCCCGAGATCAGGCTGCTGGTCTGGTACCTCTCACCACCTCACGAGGGGAGATCATGTGGGTCCATCCAAATTTGGTGTCAGAAGTAACTCGGCCCATACTATCTTCCACCAACAGAAAGAAGAGTGGAAAAATTAGGACGTGTCACACAATCTCAGCAGACAACGAGGAAGCTACAGCCATCGTCACGCGGTCCGAAGCGCAATCACAACCTGTAGTTGACAGCCCAGCTAAAAATCATCAACCTACTACAACTGATGCTCTGAGACCAGCTCAGCCTTCGACGAACGACAAGCCTAGGCCGAAGGAGACTCGCTTCGACAAATCCCTCCGAAAGGACACAGCCCAAGGGCTAGAGCGGCCCTATAACTTTGACATCTTAGCACAATTGGCTAACACTCCGGCCAAATTGTCACTATACGAACTCCTGAGGCTCTCCAAGGACGTTCGTATTGTATTGAGCGAAGCACTCCAAAATGCCGATGCTTATCTGGCTCAATCCAACCTCACCGGGGAGGACTCACCTGTAGATCTCCAAGACAGCGCCTGCACGGGAGCAATGCCCAACATCGTCTTCACTCCGCAGGACATGCTCATCAAAACCAACCTACATGATCGCCCGCTATACTACACGGGATACATCGGCGACGTGAAGGTGGATCGGATGCACATTGACCCTGGCTCTTCCATAAGCATCATCCCGAAGGGTCTGCTACATCATCTCCGCATCCCAATGTATCGCCTGACGCCTACAAGCACCGCCATCAGCGGTTTCAATTCGGGCAGGAGCTACCCTATTGGGAAGATTCGTCTGAAGTGTCAAATTGGCGACCTCCAATCCGAAGTCACCTGCTACGTCATAGATGCAGACACTTCTTACAACATCCTCTTGGGGCGCCCATGGATACACGATTACATGATCGTGCCTTCCACGCTACACCAGTGCTTCAAATATGTCGACAAACACGGCTTCGTGAAGACATAATTTGCTGATATCGATCCCTTCAAAGGGGTCGAATCTCACTACTCGGACTCTTGCCTATACGAAAAGTCGAAGAGGCACCTTGATGAAGGAGGCGCACAAACTCATACCGAAATAGCCACGGGATCAGAAGGACCCCTGACGATCCACCTCCAAGCTCGCAAGCCGGGCAAGTCTGTACCCCTTACCGCCACTCTACGGAGGGACGCAATCAGCCTCTCAGCGCAGGAGGAGCAAATGATAATCCGGCTGCCAAGGTCCGGCCAAGTGTCGAGACCCACAACTGAGCCACTGACAATCAGGCTACCAAGAGTCAGCCAACCACAAGCAGGGAAGCTCAACCCCTCAGATAGGCCCATGACGATACGCCTTCCCAGGAAGGGTCGTCACCCCGATGCGAGGTCTGACACTTCTAGCGAACCAGCCACTCCTCGCCCCACATCAAATGCCAAACTGGGGGTCGCTAGTCTGCCAACAACTCCACGCTCTGCTCCATCAACCAAACCACTGACAATCAAGCTTCCCAGGTCGTCCTCTCAATCTTTGTTCACACAGAGGGTAGCCGAAGAGGAACCGGAGCTAGCCAAGTATGTGGCTGCCCACACTGATGTCCCCTCCGCTGATGATGTAATCCCCCTAGAAAAGATACCTTACTTCATCAATAAAGGGTTATCTTTGAACTACAACGAACTCAATAAGCTATGTACAATGTATGCTATGGAACACGGTATAGGCGCTCACCTACATACAAAGGTGACAAATGTGTACACCGCGATCCAGCTTACTCCAGTAGAAGACGCTTACCGAATATTCGAGAGAGGAGACCATCCGATCATCTTCGGCCGGACGAACAACCCGTATCCCCTCGCCATAGAAGAAGTCGACCTCGGGTCAGATGCTGGGAGATTGCCTCTGTATCTCTATAGCCCTCAATCCAAATATCTCATGCAGAAACAAGGGTATGATCTAGAGACGCCGCCAGGATTGAACTACGGCACTGGGCGACGATTACCTTTGAAGTCGCCAGCCCCGGCGGGCAAACCACGGAACTACTATAACAAAACTCGATGCGGGTTAGGGTATGTAACGCCTACTACGACCCCTGAAAGTTCAGACGAAGAATGCGACTGGCAGTCACATTCAACCGGATCACCAACTTCCGACTCAGATACCAGCATCGGAGATGTATTCAGACAAGTCATGTCAGTCAACATGGCATTCGCCGACGCTTACGAAGAAGACGAAGACATCCCCGAAATCCTCGAGCTTGAGCCATGGGCCCAATAATTAGACGCACAATAGAAAAAGCGGTTCGAACTGAGAGAACCTCCTACTGAAGATGAGGTCATACAAGTGGATCTCGGCAGCGAATCTTCTTCAAAACCGATTTTCATCAGTAAAAGCCTAAGTGACGAAGAACGGGAGTCGCTGTTAGAACTTGTCAGAGAGTATATTGATGTGTTCGCCTGGAGCTACGAAGACATACCAGGGTTAAATCCTGACATCGCTCTCCACAAACTCAACATACGGCCGGATGCAAAGCCAGTCAAGCAGCAACAGCGACGCTTCCGTCCGGGCATCATGGACGCGATCGAAGCCGAGGTCAACAAACTGATAGCCAGCGGCTTCATTCGCGAAGAGCAACATCCAGACTGGGTCGCCAACATAGTACCTGTCCTCAAGAAGAATGGGAAGATTCGAATCTGTATCAACTTCTGCAACCTGAACGAGGCATGCCCTAAAGATGAATTCCTCCTTCCTATCACAGACATCATGATCGATAATACTTGCGGCTTCGAACGCATGTCATTCATGGATGGCTTCTCGGGGTACAACCAAATCAAAATGTCTCCTGACGACGAAAAGCATACATCATTCCGAACATCGATCGGCACGTACTGCTACACAGTCTTGCCTTTCGACTTAAAGAATGCTGGTGCCACATATCAAAGAGCCATGAGCATCATCTTTAGAGACCACTTACGCAAGACGGTGGAGTGCTACGTTGACGATATAGCCGTTAAAAGCCGTAGCAAGGGAGACCATCTGCAGGATCTAAAGACGGTATTCGATCTAATACGAACGCACAATTTGAAGATGAACCCCACGAAGTCCTTTCTGGGCGTATCCAGTGGGAAGTTCTTAGGCTTCATCATCACTGCCAAGGGTATCCATGTAGATCCCGAGAAAACAAAGGCGATCATGGAGATGGCTCCCCCGAGAAATCTTCGCGAACTTAGAGGCCTCCAAGGAAGGCTAGCTTACATCAGAAGGTTCATTTCCAACCTCTCTGGGTGATGCCGACCATTCACGCACCTCATGAAGAAAGGAGTCTCATTCGTATTGGACGAGGAATGCCAGCGTGCTTTTGACAGCATCAAAGAATACTTATCAAATCCTCCAGTTTTGGTAGCCCCGGTTCCTGGAAAACCATTCCTGCTCTACGTACTGGCAATGGAACACTCCCTTGGTGCTTTGTTGGCACAAAACAACGATGCAGGCCATGAGCAAGCTATATATTACCTCAGTCGAATGATGATTGGGCCAGAAGACCGATACACCGCTGTAGAGAAGGAATGCCTCGCCCTGGTGTTCGCCATTCAAAAGACGCAGTACTACGTCACAGGGCAAACCATAAATGTGATCTCCCGAGTCAACCCTCTCAGAGTCCTCATAACTAAACCTGGGGCACTCAGCTCTCGCCTCGCTACATGGGCAATATTGTTGTCCCCCTATCATATGATCTTCGTCCCGCAGAAGGCTGTTAAGGGTCAAGCCCTGGCAGACTTCTTGGCAGCCCACCCAGGATCGGAGTAATCCAGAATATATGAAGAGATCCCAGATGAGGTCGCCGATTCGAATACAGCCACCCACGATAACATATGGCGGATGTTCTTCGATGGCACTTCAAGAACCAGACCCAAGGGAAACATCGGCATTGGGGTCGGAGTGGTATTAATTTCTCCTACTGGGCTGGTGATCAATCGCGCCTACTCCCTCACAGAACCCTGCTCTAACAATGTGGCCGAGTATAACACTCTGGTCATTGGTCTCCAACTGGCAAGAGAGCTGGGGGTAGAATACCTTGAAGCGTACGCCGACTCCCAACTAATCGTCAATCAGATCCGGGGCTCATACGAGGTCCGCCATAAAGACATGATCCCCTACCATCAAATTGTGATCAATATTATCTCATCGTTTGAGGGATTCTTCATCGAGCATGTCCCCAGACTCCAAAATATCGAAGTCGATGCTCTAGCAGGCCTTGCCGCTTCTTTAGCAGTGCCAAACCAAGCTCATCATTCGGTTGACGTGATAGGCCATGAACTGGTCTGCCCCAAGAACAATGTTCAATTCGTGGCGAGTTATTCCGCCTAGACGGTCGACGAAGTACCAGACTGGAGACAGCTATTCATCGACTTTGTCGTCTACGACATCCTCCCAGAGAACCCAAAGGAAGCTATTTCTGTCAGACGACGTTCTCTCAGATTCTTCTATGATACAAAAACGAAGATGCTGTATCGCCGCTCCTATGACGGATTATTACTCCGGTGCCTGTCGAACGCAGAAGCCAAAGAAGCCGTACGAGAAGCTCATGACGGTGTCTGCGGGGCCCATCAGCCCGGCCCAAAACTACAAGATCATCTTCACCGAATGGGCAACTACTGGCCTACGATGGTGGCAGACACGATAGACTATGCTAGAAAATACAAAGCTTGCCAAGTCCACGCAGACTTTATTCACCAACCATCAGAGTTTCTGCATCTGACAGTGGCATCCTGGCCATTCGAAGCATGGGGAATGGATATCATTGGTCCAATTACCCCACCTTCCTTCCGAGGACATCGCTTCATACTTGCGATCACTGATTACTTCTCCAAATGGGCGGAAGCTGTCCCACTCGCAGAAGTTAAGACTTCAAACGTGATCAGCTTCCTTAAGCATCACGTCATCTACCGCTTTGGATTGCCCCGAAGGATCATCCATGACAATGGTCCGCAGTTTGTAAGCCACGCATTCTATCGGTTTTGCGATAAGCACCGTATTCAGAATATCGCTTCGACACCATACAACCCGGCAGCAAACGGGTTAGCAGAGGCATTCAACAAAACAATCATCAAACTCCTCAAGAAGTTTGTCTCCTCTAGCAAACGTGACTGGAACGAGAAGCTCGGCGAATGCTTATGGGCTTATCGCACCACAGTCCGAACAGCCACCGGAAATACACCATTCTTTCTGGTATACGGGAGTGAGGCATTCCTTCCCTTGGAGACCCAGATCCCCTCACTACGTGTCGCCCTCACACATCAATTAACGACAGACGACAACTACCAACGTCGGCTGCAAGAGTTAGAGGCCTTAGATAAAAAGCGCCTCCTAGCTCAGCAAAGGATCGAGCAGTACCAAGCACGCATCTCAGGAGCCTTCAACAAGAAGGTCAAAATCAGAACATTCCAGGTAGGCGATCTCGTCTTGGCAGTCCGGAGGCCAATGGTCATGACTCACAAGACCGCCGACAAGTTCCAGCCAAAGTGGGAAGGCCCATTTATCATTGAGACGGTATTCTCCAACGGTGCTTACAGCCTTGCAAAGCAAAACGGAGACTTGCTCATGCTGCCCGTCAACGGCAAGTTCCTAAAGAAATATTATGTCTAAACGATATTCGCTACAAGGTCTTTGAGTCATGTACCCACTGGTACCACTGAACTCACACCCTCAACATTTCAGATTATCGAGTCATGTGCCGGCTGGTACCACTGAACTCACACCCACAACATTTCAGATTATCGAGTCATGTACCAGCTGGTGCCCCTGAACTCACCCCCATATTCCCTTCAAATTATCGAGTCATGTACCCGCTGGTGCCGCTGGACTCCCACTTTCTCAATATTTTAAATTACCGAGTTATGTACCCGATGGTGCCTCTGAACTCACATTCCGGTCACCCTTTCAGATAGTAAGTCACGTACGATTATACCTCTGAACTTTCTTCCTGGAAGAGATCCTCCGTCATGATCCACTACCCGCACTCCCAGTGCACAAAAAAGGGTAATCGATCCACAAGTTTCCGAAAAAAACGGCCATGTCCTCATTACCTCTGAGTCGTTTTTACTTCCACCAAAAACAAACCGCCCCCTCACATAGAACTTCCACGTTCTCCTACCTCTGAGTCGTTCTATGTACCCCCCTCTTCATTGAGCCCACTCCTGCCATGTCATCATTACCTCTGAGTGGGAAGGCTCCGTCGAAGAAACCTTCATGCTTGCCATGTCCATATTACCTCTGAACAAGTATGTCGGTCTCCTTTCGACCTATTATCTGTACCCACAACCGGAGTACGACAAGGATAATAGGTCCACAAATGTCCGCTGTTGACCACGAATATCTTCCGTGAAACCTCCCCTGCCATGTCCTCATTACCTCTGAGCAGGAAGATTCCACGGTAAAACCCTCATGCTTGCCATGTCCTCATAACCTCTGAGCAAATATGTTGGTTTTTCTTTCGTCCTATTATCTGTATCACGAACCAGGATACGCCAAGGATAATAGGTCCACAAGTATTCCTTTGCTAAGCTTCTTGGCATAAATCCACCACCCCACCATGCCCCGGGAGCCCAGCTGCTCTACGGCATTCTTTTTTCCTAGCACCGAGAACATCCATGACCACTTCGCCACGGCTGTTCCGGACATCCTGTCCAAACTTGTTATCTGTACCTAAAACCAAGATACGCCTAGGATAACAGGTCCACAAATAATCCTCCAGCAAGTCCAATTTCACAGACGCCACAAGTACAAGAAAGAGATGATGAGTTGAAACATGCTCATTTATTCAAAATTCAACGTACTACTTCATTTGGGATCACATCCCTTACAAAAAAAAAAGAGAAAGCAAAGAAAACAGACAGCTGATCACTGCTCTGGGGCACATAACGCCCTGAGACGGTCCGTCAGCAAAACAACCGACCGCTCGAACCTCTGGGAGGCTCGACGCTCCGCCTCGTGGGTGAGCACCGCCTCGTCCTCCAGGTGAGGGTGAGCCTACCAGTTATCCTCAAATTTCTTAAAGGCCCGCTCCAGGTTATCAGAATATCGGGAAACCTTCTCGGCCTCCCGAACGATTGACGCCTGCTCCGCCTGAGCAGTCTCAACTCTGACTCTAAGAAGGCTAATTCCCGCTGAAGTCCAAGAATACGCTCCTTCGTGTCAGCGATTCCACGAGAAGCAGACTCTTTCCGAGCACGGCAAGCCTGACTCCTACGACCCAGCTGGTCATACAAAGCAGAGAACTTATCAAGGTCTTCCCGTACAACTGGCCCGGCCGTATCTCGGGCTAGCTTAATCCTATCCCGAGTAGCAAGAAGGAAGCCCCACTTCCGCTCGATCGCAGTAGGCAAGTCCGCCTGTCGTATCGCCAGTAGTTGGGTCACAAGCTGATCAGCTTCTGTCAGCTTAGGTTCCAGCAGTGCAGCCAATCCTACCCCATCAAGAAGGGACTTCAAGGTTGCAATCTGACCCTGGGCACACTGGAGAGATAGAGAAAATAGGGTCCCTCGCTCCATGGCAGCGTCTACGCCCCTTTTCAAATGACGATAGAAGCTGTCGACCACGTCCTGCGTCACCTCGTCTAGAGTCTCCGTGGAGGTCGGTGTCAACGGGAGTATGGCTGGCAGCACCGAAGAAGACGCAACAGAATCTGCCGCTCCTGCCACAAGAGAAACCAGCTCCGTACGGAAGGACGCTTAAACAGCGGCCAACTCCTCTTCGGCAGCCTGCAAAATTTGAATACTTGGCAGGGTCGAGAGGTCAGTCTCCGGAGCCGTATAATCTGCGGAGGATGAGACGAAGACCATCGCCAACCCCATTCCCGTCGGCCTGGAGCAGGCAGGAGGCCCCTCGACATGGGACGGCAAATAAGAGGGAATGCTCCTTTCTCCCATATCACGGCAGGCCGAGCCTTCCCCAAGAACATCCATGGTGGGAAGTAAAGGGTCAGGACCTGCAGGGCCAAGGCAACCATGAATCGATTTGACCCGGAGAATATGTTGATAGAGCAAATAAGCCCCCTCACTAGTCAATATCTAGCTTATCTTACCAGCGGAGGAGTGTGAAGGCCGAGGTTCGCCTGCAGCCACCGCAGCCCCTTCACCAACAGCCTCCGAGTCAGGTATAATAGACTCTTCCGCCCTTGCATCCTCGGAAGAAGGTGCACCGAGATCGGCGTTGCCTTGCTGAAGTTCAGCGGTCTCGGAGACGAGCCCAAGGAAACCTTCGTCACCCCGGGTCGAGACCTCAGCAAACTGGTAGCTGCCAGCCGCCGCTGAAAGAGCCCCCACAGAAAGGACCGCGGCACACATGTCGCTAATCAAAGCAGCAAGGGCCGGAGCAACTTCAGGGGTGGTAGACGATTCAGGAGAGGACGGTTTATCGGGCACCTACAAAGAAAAGTGATTAAGTCATATCTCTGAGAGAAAAGAAAACTACAACAAAGAGATGGCTACGACTTGGTCTTACCCTCGGAGTAGCGTCTGTACCTTCACCCTTCTCGGTGATAAGTAATCCACGAGACCTAACAGCAGCTCTTTTCACAGAAAAGGTCGTTCTACTGTCAGAAGACTCGTATCTGACCCGTTTACGCGAGGGACCAGACACAGCTGAAGGTTGTTCTTCTCTCACTACTCCCTCTTGCGTAGTAAGCGACGGATCTTCCGCCGGTTCATCGGGTGGGGGAAGCGGTTGATCCGCTACTTCTTCACCCCCGCCAGAGAGGGAGCCTTCGCTATCATTATCATCCTCCTCCTCAACCGACTCGGAAGGTTCTGATTCAGGAAGGGGAATCTGGAGCGCCAGTTGCTTTCTAGCCTTAGCCCCCTTGGGCTTCTCCTCTAAACCGGTACCTACGATGAAACTGGTACTCGGATCGAAGTTAACAGGAGGCTTGTTCGCCATAATGTGATACAAAGCAGCCACGTACAAAATTTCCCTCGATACCTTAGCATCGGGAACCGAGAAGCTGGCCCGAGTATGATAAGCGTCATAATAATTCCACGCTCGGACGCCGTCAAGAACGCTACCTTCAAAACCCAAAGAAGGGTTGGGACAATCAAGAAACAACTGGCTATAACCAAATTGGCGGGAAAACCTACTAGGTAGGTAAGGCTCCAAGTACACATTATCCCGGTTGCGATAAACCAGATGCGCGGGGCGGATATTGCGCAACCAAGCAAGCATATCCGGAGATAGAAAATAAGAAGGCCCGGTACCGTCAAGATGTACCTTCCTCACTTCCTCATCAGAAAAGGAAGGAACAGACACAAAAAAGTCACACCCATCCACCCTCGCTAGCGCCCTCCGACAAGCTGGTATAGTGTTGTATTCCCAAGACCGGCGATGGCACTTGAAAAGGAAAGCGTCTTCATCTGTAGCATCTTCCGCTACCCCGGGTCCCATCAAAGACCTGTAATGCATTGCCAACTACCCCTTCAAATAGTGGAAAGGCAGTTCTACATGCTCAAAATCCAAAGTCTTCTTGCGAGCAATAACCTTGGACGAGAATGTTCGAAGACCATGGTGTATGCTGCACACCATAGCAGGAAGGAGGGCCAGTCTAACTCCGAATACTAGTTTAACGGCAGGAAGGATGAATGACGACCAATCCTCTCGATAGAACCCGCTCCTTCCGAGACTACGCAGTTCCGTAGCCATATCATTAAAAATCCAGCCAGAAGCGCCTTCTCCGACATCTGTATGGTCCCATAGTGAAAATAGATAAGAGAGTCAGCTTGACTCCCGAATATGTTGCTCTTGGATCGCGACTTCTTAGCACTTGACATCAGACCCCTTACCTCTCCATGCGTTCGAGGGGCTCAAGGAGTAACTTCGCCAGAAGGATCAACTCTAAAAAGATAATTAATCCAGGATGTGGTGTGGGGAGCGGTCCCCTCGGAGCTATCCGTCGTTTTTATAGCCATTTGATGACAAGCACTATGATGGCACAACAACTCCCGATATACCACAACGAAACCTGGGAGTTGTCTGTCCAAGTCCTCGAACTCCTCATTCGACGGGGTATACACCTCGAAAGGCTCATTCCCCCAAGAAAGTTTGGAGACAGTATACATTTCATGAAGAGCAAGCCCCAACTCCCCTCCTGGTGCAAAGAACGTCCCTGTTCGCTGGCTATACATCTCCAAAAGCGCTACAAACAGTGGCTTATTGATAGGAAGCCCATGACAAGTGCCCCGAATGGCCTGGTAAAGTCCCACCTCCCGCAAGAATGCTCCGTAGGTCTGCAAAACCCAAGTAGTCAACTGGGCCTAAATAGAGGTGGGGTTTATCCAGTTCGGCAGTGCCAGCCTACCAACGGGATAAGACTTCTTGCGAACAAGCCGATTCAGAAAAGTATCAGCTTGAGTAAGTATGAAGTTGGGACCGTATACATTCATGAAAGAGCCCGGGGCCAGACCCATCACGTACCGGAGGACGAAATCCTTACCCGCGTACGCTGACCTTATATTCGGATTATAATGGATGTTGCCCATCAACATCCCTGATTGAGTGGGAGTTAAGTTACACACCATCTCCCTGTCCAGCAACACCATATTGAATCATGACAAAGGATAATGACGTTCTATGAGAGGAATATGGATTGCCACCCCATCCAAAGAAAAATCCCAGTTCTCGAAAATCTCTAAAACTCGGGGATTCTTGATGATTAAAGCATCACCAAAAAGGAACAAAGGCTTCAGGTATTTTCTACCCAGCTTCCCAGTATTCATCATGGAACGGAGGTAATGGAGGGTCTGATTCTCAATGGCCTTCAACCTCTCCGAAGGCTCATCAGTAGGGAATTGATTCAACACATGCTTAATTAAGTCGTCAAGACGCACGCCCAGGGCGAATTGATTCGAACCCACTATAAGCTCCCCAGCAGGATTTACAGACAGATTTACTGGAGAAAGACGAAAGAAACGAGGTTAGAAGATAGTCAAAAAATAGAAGCATTGGAAAGATCATCTGAGTCTATGCGGCTCGGGTCGTCACAGCCTCATGCGGCTCAACATTAGATACGTCCATACGGTTCGGTGCATCATAGCCTCATGCGGCTCCGAGTTAGCCGAGTCCATACAACTCAAATTCAGACGAGCTTATAGACCCATGCGGTTCAGGTTAAGTACGCCTACGAAGCCAGACTCATGCGAGCGGATGCGGATGCAAGCAAGCAAGTTTATGCGGTTCAAAAAGTGAGCAACGCTTATGCGGCCCAAATCGAAAACACATATGCGGCTCAGATCGAGTATAACAAGCTCATACGGCCCCATGAAGCGAAGGGCTTATGCGGTCACATCGACAAGCCCCGTACATGCGACTTGTGCATAAAGTATATAGCAGAGCCATGGCAACAGTTAGGGTTTTCAGACGACCCTTACCAGCGATAGGCGGGTGAACGTCGGGATGGATAGAACGCACAGCAGCCGGCGGAGGAGTGACCACGTTCGTCGCTGCAGTCGTCGTAGAAGCAACCGCCTTACCCTTCGCGGCCTTCGACGCAGCAGCCTTCTTGGGAGCCATTGTCGATCGTTGAAGGAAGAAGACGAAGAGCAAAGACGGCAACAGGGATTCGAGCAAAGAGAGAAGGTAAAGAAATCCCCAAGAGACTAAAAGACTCTTATTTATAGGCGAAAGAGACCCATAAAACAAACAAACGTCTCAGATTATGCCTCGGATTACGTGCCACCTCAAAAGATAAAGGCAAGAACGCTTCGGTCAAGACAAAACCGACCCTTGGGATCCTCCCCCAAAAGATGGCGTTAATTCAAAATGAATCAAGAGCATTTAATGAAGATTTGCACACGTAGTCAAAACACGTGGCAAAGAGCCTATACGGCCAGATGAGTCTATGCGGCTGAGACACTTATGCGGCATGAACGGGGCCATGCTTCTTATTCAAAGTGTTTCAATTTTGCAAATTGAAAACTTTGAAGGGGGTCCTGTAGAAGCATGGAAAATATCAGAGTAATGGTCCATGCGGCTCTGGGAAGAAGCCCATGCAGCTCATACAGGAGCTGTCTTACGCGATTCAAAGAAGACTCTCAGTCTTATGCGGCTCAGGAGTGTATACGGTTTATGCGGCCCGATCGACGCCACATTCCCCCTTGGGATCCTTCCCTACAGCTGGCCATTTGAGTAGTGGCCTCATTTAATGCCCTGACACGACTCGACGACCGTGAGGCTCTGACATAAAGCGTCATAATGGTTCTGCCATAATGACAGACTCTTCGGGAAAAGAAGAAAATCTCTGACCCGATCCGACAGAAGTCCTAGATTGTCGCATGGCAAGTCTCATGCGGCTTAAATAGAGAACAATTTCATGCGGCTCACTAAGAAGTCACCCTATATGGCCAGCAGAAATCAGCCATATGCGGCCCACCGAGAACCCAGTCCCTACGGCTCAATACAACGCTAGCTTATGCGGCTAGTAGAAATTTTGCATATGCGGCTCATTGAGAGTTCATCCCCTGCGGCTCAATAAAGCGCTGTCCCATACGGCCTATGAAGATTATCTCCCTGCGGTTCAAGTCTTGCCTATCCCATGCGGCTCTGGCAGGACCCACAAATAAAACATGTGGCGTCGAATCAATCAAGGATTTAATCGAATCCCCAACAAATATATTTGTCATCATCATCATAATTACTGAGATCAGGGCATATCATTTATCATCAAGCTAATGGGACACGTGGCGAGCAATCGGACATTGGTATAATCAATTATGAAGATTTAAAGCAGTTAACATTAATTGCTCACAAGATTCGGTGCTATCTGCATTAATGGCCTAGATTCATTGTAATCAGGATCAAGGGTTCAGATAGATTGAAGGAGCGCCGACATTCCAAACA
The DNA here is from genome assembly GCA_029216955.1 of Iris pallida. Taxonomy (NCBI): domain Eukaryota; kingdom Viridiplantae; phylum Streptophyta; class Magnoliopsida; order Asparagales; family Iridaceae; genus Iris; species Iris pallida. The sequence continues at coordinate 6,888,270 of JANAVB010008800.1, read as the reverse complement.
AATGATCATTAGCAAACCCTAATGATCACCCCCCACTCTTATAAATAGCCGGCATCATTTATTTGCACAGACCCCCCCGGCAACAAAAGAATAAAAAATAAAAAAGAGAGACAGATATACAGAGAGAGTTCCCCCTTTTTCGATAACCACAGAGAGAGAGAAGCCAGGAGAGCAACACAAGGAGAGCAAGAAGAGCATTTCTTCGTCCACGCCAAGCAGATCTTCCACGAGCCAAGGCTATATACCGATCGTCCAAGGAGTAAGGCAGAGCGGCAGTCGCTTTTCCGAGCCTCTATCGTCACCCCCAGAATCAAAAATAAACAATTGTACTTAGACTGCTGTACCTAGGTTTTCGTCCCTAGGCTTTCTTTGTACAAGCGAGTCTGTAACGTGAAGTAAAAGTCCGGTCCTCCGATAATTGTTCTGTTCTTTTATATTTTATGGCAGACAACTATAGAAGATTTGTGGAGAACTTTTCTAGAATAGTTGAGCCGCTTACTAGATTGACTCGGAAGAATGAGAAATTTGTTCGGACTGATAAATGTCAAGCGGCATTTAAGGAATTAAAGGAAAGACTTGTCACAGCACCAGTACTAGCTTTACCCTCAGGATCAGGAGGTTACAAGATTTACAGTAATGCTTCTGGCAAGGATTTGGGCTGTGTACTGATGCAGTACGGAAGGGTTATCGCTTATGCTTCGCGGCAGTTGAAGGTTCATGAGAGAAACTATCCAACACATGATCTGGAGTTAGCAGCTATCCATTTGCACACTACCCAGAGTTTTCAGCTCAGAATACTTATTAAATCATTAGATATCCAGGCCCTGAGTTCAGCTCAGCTCTCTAATGAATTGGTTCGATATTCTTGGAAAAGCCCAAGTCATACGAACTTCTTGTTATAATACATGATGCGATGACTCGACCCAGATGATTTAGAAACCACTCATGATGTTATCTTGCTTGTAATCACATCAATATGTGATAGTACAGACGGCTGAAGAATCTAAGCACCAACCCGTTTTGTACGAGCCTGATCCCGGCAAATGGGGTTATTGTTGATATACTAGACGAGTGTGTGTGATCCAGAAAGTTTTTCTAAATTGTATTTAGGTCTAGAAAGATCTTGTCGTGTCCTTGTGACATTAAATTGAGAATTACTTACTTTTGATTGATATCAAGGTATGAGTTTAATTGCTCTAGATACTATATCTTGTTTCACTTGTCTTATCATTACGTATTCATACTTCTCCTTTGGCTGAGGGCTTGTTCGTCGTATTGACGACCTAGTTTTGTTCACTAGGGGTTGATGAAGATCGAGATGTGGATCAGGCGTACACTGAGAACGATCTCTATGAATGATGTGGAACGGATGGAATGTAGCTTCATTTTAAGAACATCTTCAAATTATATAAATTATGTATTTGAAGCCAATGAATAAAATGTAACACCCTGTTTTCAAATGAGGGTAATTTTGAAATTTTGTAATTTTAATCTTTTAATAATGATATTTTAAATCATGATATAATTTTTGGTAATTTTTAAATTATTTTAAAACTATTTTAAATCTTGACCTATGATTTTGGTGTTTTGATAGTGTAACACTAGAGACAGCTTAACCTAGAGCCTAGCCATGTGATTAGGATGTTTCATTTATCATTCCAGTTCGAGGGTATTTTTGTTATTTTGAATTTAATTGAATTTAATATATATTATTTGGAATTTAATGTATTATTAAGAATGGTATGTTTTTAATATTATTTAATTGATTGCAATATTTTGTGATTAGCCTAACTTGGTTTGGGCCTAACCTAGATTAGTCACAGCTAGTCTTAGCTAACCATGGTTAGTGATAGTTAGTATTAATTAGATTTATTAGAATTAATGTGATTTTTAGTGATTTTTAGTATAATTGATTTTGGGCCTATAGTTGACTTTGACTAGTGTTGACTAGGAGACTAACCTAGAGACTAACCTAGGTTATGACCACTTAGTTAGGTTAAGTAACCTTGGCTTGACCTAAGTTAGTGAGGTTTAACTCATTGGAACTTTTTTGGAGAGATTAGGAATTAATTAGGCTAGAATGGCTTATGACTTCATAAGTCTTGACTAATGACTTGAGACTTAAAGCCCATAGGCCCACACCATGCAGCCAAACCCTAACCCTAATCAGCCCATGGCTGGTCATGATGGTCTCCCCCATCCTATTTAATACCCCTCAAAGTTAGGGCTAGCCTCCATTAGGAATTTTGTGCAAGTTTAGAAAGAGGTGAGTCTCCATCTTCCCTAATCCCTAGAAAATCCATTTTAATTCATTTTTCCTCCAAACCAATTGCATTAGGACCTAATTTTACTGTTCTTGCTGTTGGTTATGAGTATTCTCATCTTGGGAGCACATTGGAGGAGTTTGGCCATCAAGAGGAGTACCTCTCTTTGAAGCTTTTTGGAGGATTTGACACATATAGGTAACTTTCAATCCCCTCCATAGAATCCTGATTTTATTGCATATTTAGGGAGCCCTAGACCTAACCTAACTGTAGGAATAGGAAGCCCTAAAATTCGTGTCCATTTCGTATCCTTTTTGGACACGTATCAGTGACACATACCAAGTGTTTGATGAAATGCCCCAATGGGCATTTCGTGTGATTTTTAGGAAAGTGTTTGAATAGAATATTAGGGTTTGATGTCGCTTACACATTTTTGGTGTTTTTTTGTAGTCTTAGTGTCGTGTCGAGTCCACACGGACACGCGAACACGTGGTCGCGTGCGCGCGTGCACGGGCACTGTGCATGCCCTGCATTTCTGGAGACACAGGGCATTGGATACTGCACTTCGACATGTCAAATTTGACGTGTGGCATGGGGCCGACACTAACACGGGGCTCCCCAAATTTTAGAGCCCCACGTGTCGTGTCGGACACGCACGAGCACGTGCACTGAAATCGCACTTTGTTGCAGGCTAGCATTTTTGCACACTGATACGCGTGTCTTGTGTCACGAACACGCAACGTGGACACGTGGCAGGGTATCCTAGCTCTTGTCCTAGTCTTGGTCGACACGTGGACACGATCACGTGGGTTGTGTCGTGTCGTGTTGTGTGTACGGACACCGTGAACACGTGCACGACGATTGGTCTGTCTTTGTACTGTTTTCGTATTTAAAGTGATTGGACAGTTTGTGTCCACTTTTGTGGATACAAACATATCACATAATACGTACACATTGTGTTTTCACTTTACCAACCATAGAATTACTGTTTTAATTTAAAATTCATTGTTCATTCCTCATTTTTCCCAAATTACTGAAACCTTCATATTCAGTCTTATTTTCCTGTTTTTTTTTAGATTTCGAAATTGAGTTTTGGCATCAATTTTAACCTAATGTAAACTGTTAATTGCATGATTTTAAAGCCCTATTGTGTACCCCCTACATGTTATCTAATTGTATGAGGAAATTGGGTTTGATTTGGTGGTTGTGTGATTCAAAAATCTGGAAATGAGATGTGGTGACTGTTTAATTGGTTTTATGTGTTATAATGAGTTGTTTGAACTGTTTGGTTAATATTTAAATCTGAGAATGGTTTAAGGGGGACTGTAAACTGATTTTGGTATTTTGTGAACTGTTGGTTAATGTTTGAAACCTGAAATTGATAAACTGAGATTGGGTTATGTTTTTAAGTGAGTTTATAAACTGTTTTTGTGTTCCTATTGGACTGATATTGAGAACTGTAAACTGATTTTTAGGTTTGTACATTAACTGGGAATTAGAGGAGGTTTTCTATGTAAATCTGAGTTTGTTCTCACTATTTTCCTCACTGATTTCTCACTAATTGACCTCACTGTTTTGCCCACTGTTTTGCCCTTGTTCACTATTATGTTTTCACACATATATTTATCCACACACCCTCTACACACACACACTTATGTAATTTGCCTTACTTCACTCACACACACACATTAGCATGCACCAGGTTCACTCTCTCACACCTTCATTCTCTTGACACTCATCCTCATGACACACACACACATACACTTGGACACATATTCATGTGTCCCTCTCTTTACATATGTATATGTATAGGTATTGGCATATAGTGTTGTATTGTATACATATATTAGCCTATAGGTATATATTCTAAGTTATATTGTACAACACATCAATATGTGCATATATATATATATATATATATATATATATATATATATATATATATATATATATATATATATATATATATATATATATATATTGTCATATTATGTATGTATCTAATATGTGAATAGGAGCCTATATATATATCAATATAGATATCCTATATTAGATTGTGTGGTATGTATATATATGTATTGTTTTAGATATAGATATTGAATATGGTATTGCCTATTGGCCCATGGCCTAGTCTCTTAGCCTATGGCCTATGATTGTGTTTGCTTAGCTAGTGAGCTTAGATTAGACTTGTGTAGTCTTGTTAGACTTAGAATAGCCTTGTTAGCCTAGTATAGACTAGTTTGACTTAGGTTTGACTTGGTTGACCTAGTTTGACTTCTAGGGTTGACCAGAGTTGACCAAGAGTTGACTTTGGTCTAGATTGACCTAGATTCATGTAGTATGCATCGTAGTGCATCTTATTACTATTCTGGACTTGTTGTGACTTGTGCTGTTCTAATAGGAGCCAGACACCACTCCTCGGATAGTACTTTTGTCTTGTACATTCAGATAGCAGGCGAGTACATTCTCTGATCTTTTATACTTATCTGGACTATATTCTTGCTCTAGATTACTTTACATTATCCTGACACGTATTTTCACGGATTAGTACTATATGGATCCCTTTCTGAGATGTTATCCCTCTACGGGTGCATCGGATATTTTATGTTCATGTACTTTATCATGTGCATCAGGTACTCCTTATACTCGTACTAGTTCATATTTTTACATGTTCTCATGTGCTTTATCACGTGCCTCATGTACTACTCATTACATGAGTTCACGTATCCTTAGCTGTATTCATGTGCTTATAACGTAACTTGAATGGATCCTTGTGTATTAATTGGAGCGGGGTGAGTAGAATTGGTTATGTGATCATTATCCCCAGTAGCTGTATAAATGTGCCTCTTATTTGTATTCATGTGCCCCTATGCCATTTACATAACCATATTGTACTCTAAATCACTTAGCCACATACAGTCTCTACTTATCATGTATTTACTTTCAGTTACAAATATCTCTTGTTTACTCGTACTTTCTTTTCAGCACTTCCTGTATTATACTCTATTGCATGATTTATACTCCTAACCTGTTATGAACTGTTGAGAGATATGTGCTCGCTCCCGTCCTGACTGGACCTGTTGAAAATTTTACAGTGAATGATGAGGCCCTGGTGTCTACCCCCTCTTGGTGCAGCATTAGACATCACTAGTGGCTTGGACCTACTAGCAGTTGATGATACTTTCCTAGATTCGGATGTCTTTATCTTTCTGGATTCTGTATTGAGTTTCTGAGAACTTATTTGAATATGTACTTATTTAGACACTTAGAATTCTGGATCGTATATCTGTGTTTCATTTCTGGATAATTATCTATCTTCCCTTTCATGTTCTACCTTAGATGTGATTGAGATATATTCTGTTATGTCACCCCCATTCGGGGAGTATAACTGTTTATTTACCCTTATCTGTTAGATGTTGTGACCTAGGACAGCGTTCTATCGCCGACACTGCGGCATAGGCTGGACGTACCCACGTCTCGTGCCCTTACTCTAGGGTGTGGGTCGTGACACGTTTTTAGTGGTGGCCCATGCAGGTCGAGTTTATGTAGTGGTATTCGAACTAGAGTATCACTACAGCCTGCAGTAGGATTAGGATTTTTTTTTGAGGGTACTCAATCACAGTTAGGATTCCTTGAAAGATTCCTGGGACGACCCTTGAGAATCTTATTTAAACTTCAATTCGAAATCCTTTTCCTTGTCTTGTTCGCTCTCATTCCTTGATTATTGAATTTGATTTTGATGGATCGTTGTTGATTTTGATTTTCCTATCGAAATGAATTTTATGGCCTAGGTTACGATATTTTCTAATAACATATGTTGACGGAATAACAGGGATGGTAAAACGTCTGCCTGATTATGGAACCTGTAGTTTATCGCAGCCATATTAGCTGGCGTGGCGGAAACATGGAGACCTGGCTTCGGATGTACGTATCTTGGTTATGAGATTTAAAAATTCTCGCAGCTATACTAGTCGACATAACGAGATTTCCAGACGACATGATTGTAGAGGTGCATACCCTAGTTATGGAATCTATCGTTATTCGCAGCCTTGCTTACTGGCATGGCGAGGACTCTGAGTAACGTGATTTTGGACAGACGCATATGATTATCAGATTGTATCTTGAGAAGGTTTTTAAACATATCATCTCTATCGTACCATTCTGTTGTATAAATTGTACCCCATCATCAAATAACTTAGGAGTAGGAGTAGGAGTATGAGTAGGAGCAGCTTAGCTATTATTATAACCTGGTGTAACTTCTTGCTATAAATTCTTTCTAATACAATGAATCGGTAATTTTGCTAGACCTTGACTTAGATTTGATATTGTAACTCTGGTTTCAAAATGGTTGCTTCTTTTAAACAGATAAGCAGAATGGATTTTATCATTATTTCCTTCTTGCCATTATTTCTTGTATTACCTTAAATATATATATATAGTGGACACAGATACTTGCCTGCCACGTATGCATACTACACTTGTTTACCAACCTATCTAAATGCATGTTAATATGATTAATGTTAAGTTCTCAAAATCCTAGTATTCTAATATAGTGCAGTATCAGTGACTAGTTCTCTGTTTCTCCATATTAAATTTGTAATTTTAAATTTAAATTTTATGTTATTAGTTTTGCTTACATCACTACACATGTATGTTATATACAGGGTTTCATTTCTTAAAGAAATTGGTTGAGTTTTGTGCTGAATTGTCAAATCTGAGACTGTGTACATAGTAAACCCTTAACCTTGGATTCTAAGTGTTTAGTTCAAATTGCAGTTTTAAATTGTAATATTTTGAGCCGTATACATGGTTGTATGCAGGTATATAATGTTAGGTTCATACTCTTACATGTTAGGTTGTGGTTGTGGTAAACATTGAGTTGGTTTTGATGTTCGAATTTCTCCAGAATTTGAAAACTGAATACATGTTAACATTTTTACATTGCCTTCAAATGTGTAGTTCAATTTCTGATCTAATATGTAATGTTGAGCTAAACTAAAAGATCGAACCCTTTATTTCAAGTTTTAACCCATGTACACTTGACACTCTACACTAATGTTCACAACTGCCATGTAAACCTAACCCTTCATCTCTATGTTATGTTCATGTAGCCATATAGATACTTATATATACGGTTAGCCATACATGTTATAAGTAAATAGCTTGTGCCTTGTAGATTGCTTAACTAATATGCCATGAATAGTGTAACTTGATAGCTATAGTTGAGATCCAAATCCTCCTATACACTTTCATGTATATGTCACGCAAACCACATAACCCTTACATATTGCTATCTTTTCCCTCTCTAACACCCTCTCCTTCTATATATATTATATTGTGATTGGATTCAATGCTATTGACTTTCGTTCCTTAAACTTGTGGTTCTGATTTTCTTAAAATAGTACCCTTTTAGATGATTAGTAGTTAACTTATTTTATTTTTGATAATTACCGGTTTTCAGATATGATGGTAGACTGCTGTACAGCCTTAATGATTGTTGTGTTTTTATCCTTTCCAGTATGGCACCAATGACCCGAGCCCGTCGCCTGAGAGCAGCTGCAGCTACTGATAGTGTGCTTCTACCTCCTATTACTCAGAAGGTAGTGACCCCTCAGGCTGACCCAAGGGTAGTGGCACCTTCCGCCATTGAGGAGGTGTTAGCATCCTTACCAGAGAGTTTTCCTCCACCATCTGTTACCCAGGAGAGAGCTGCAGTCTCATCTGAGACCAAGAGTCCTTTTCCGCCTCCTCATCTGCCTCCAGGAACGGTACCCCATACCATACCCTCGGCATATTTGTTTTCTGACGGAGCTCAGATATCCAGACTTCTCCGGGATGTGTTGGAGACACAGAGAGTTCAGGCTGAGATCCTGAAGGAGCAGGGCCGCGGGATCCAACTGCTGTAGGATTTGGTACATTCAGGGGGAGAGCCTAGTTCTAAGAGGCCGAGGAGCAGTGTATACCCAGAGCCCCGTGAGCACCCAGACTATCAGCCTAGACCAGCCTACCCAGTCCAGACTCCTGTTCAGCAGAGGCCAGCTGAGAGAGTGCCTACCTGCACCTTCTGTAAGAAGCCTGGACATGTGTGGGACAACTGTAGGAAGAGAAGAGGGGTGTGCCTGTTGTGTGGGTCAGCTACACACAGGCTGCAAGACTGTCCTGCTGCACATATCCCAGCCAAGACTCTGCCTTCGGGAGGGAGTTCCAGCCACCAGACCTAGTTGGAGGTGAGTCTTTGACCTATATCTTAGTCAGTCTTTGAAATTGATGCACCCTACCATATTGTTGTATGTTTTAATACCGTATGATTGCTCTTGATCTAATATGACTAGAATGGCTAGATGAGACCTCAGACTGATACCACTTACCAAATCCTATATGTTATCCTTCCAATTGCATGATTTAGATAAGTTCTCTTTTGACCTTGATTGTTTGGGTTTAACCTAGAAGGGGTACGATCATCTTAATTTTGAGGACGAAATTTTTCTAAGGTGGGTAGGATTGTAAGACCCAGTTTTCCAAATGAGGGTAATTTTGAAATTTTGTAATTTTAATCTTTTAATAATGATATTTTAAATCATGATATAATTTTTGGTAATTTTTAAATTATTTTAAAACTATTTTAAATCTTGACTTATAATTTTGGTGTTTTGATAGTGTAACACTAGAGACAGCTTAACCTAGAGCCTAGCCATGTGATTAGGGTATTTCATTTATCATTCCAGTTCTAGGGTATTTTTGTCATTTTGAATTTAATTGAATTTAATATATATTATTTGGAATTTAATGTATTATTAAGAATGGTGTGTTTTTAATATTATTTAATTGATTGCCATGTTTTGTGATTAGCCTAACTTGGTTTGGGCCTAACCTAGATTAGTCACAGCTAGTCTTAGCTAACCATGGTTAGTGATAGTTAGTATTAATTAGATTTATTAGAATTAATGTGATTTTTAGTGATTTTTAGTATAATTGATTTTGGACCTATAGTTGACTTTGACTAGTGTTGACTAGGAGACTAACCTAGAGACTAACCTAGGTTATGACCACTTGGTTAGGTTAAGTAACCTTGGCTTGACCTATGTTAGTGAGGTTTAACTCATTGGAACTTGTTTGGAGAGATTAGGAATTAATTAGGTTAGAATGGCTTATGACTTCATAAGTCATGACTAATGACTTGAGACTTAAAGCCATAGGCCCACACCATGTAGCAAAATCCTAACCCTAATTAGCCCATGGCTGGTCATGATGGTCTCCCCCATCCTATTTAATACCCCTCAAAGTTAGGGCTAGCCTCCATTAGGAATTTTGTGCAAGTTTAGAAAGAGGTGAGTCTCCATCTTCCCTAATCCCTAGAAAATCTATTTTAATTCGTTTTTCCTCCAAACCAATTGCATTAGGACCTAATTTTACTGTTCTTGCTGTTGGTTATGAGTATTCTTAGCTTGGGAGCACATTGGAGGAGTTTGGCCATCAAGAGGAGCACCTCTCTTTGAAGCTTTTTGGAGGATTTGACACATATAGGTAACTTTCAATCCCCTCCATAGAATCCTGATTTTATTGCACATTTAGGGAGCCCTAGACCTAACCTAACTGTAGGAATAGGAAGCCCTAAAATTCGTGTCCATTTCGTGTCCTTTTTGGACACGTATCAGTGACACATACCAAGTGTTTGATGAAATGCCCCAATGGGCATTTCGTGTGATTTTTAGGAAAGTGTTTGAATAGAATATTAGGGTTTGATGTCGCTTACACATTTCTGGTGTTTTTTTTTGTAGTCTTAGTGTCGTGTCGAGTCCACACGGACACGCGAACACGTGGTCGCACGCGTGCGTGCACGGGCACTGTGCATGCCCTGTACTTCGGGGGACACAGCGCATTGGATATTGTACTTTGACCCATCAAATTTGACGTGTGGCACGGGGCCGACACTGACACGGGGCTCCCCAAATTTTAGAGCCCCATGTGTCGTGTCGGACACGCACGAGCACGTGCACTGAAATCGCACTATACTGCAGGCTAGCATTTTCGCACACTGATACGCGTGTCTTGTGTCACGTACGTGCAACGTGGACACGTGGCAGGGTGTCCTAGCTCTAGCCCTAGTCTTGGTCGACACGTGGACATGATCACGTGGGTTGTGTCGTGTCGTGTCGTGTGCACGGACACCGTGAACACGTGCACGACGATTGGTCTGTTTTTGCACTGTTTTCGTATTTAAAGTGATTGGACACGTTTGTGTCCACTTTTGTGGACACAAACACATCACATGACAATGTGTTTTCACTTTACCAACCATAGAATTACTGTTTTAATTTAAAATTCATTGTTCATTCCTCATTTTTCCCAAATTACTGAAACCTTCATCTTCAGTCCTATTTTCCTATTTTTTTTTAGATTTTGAAATTGAGTTTTGGCATCAATTTTAACCTAATGTAAACTGTTAATTGCATGATTTTAAAGCCCTAATGTGTACCCCTACATGTTATCTAATTGGTGGTTGTGTGATTCAAAAATCTGGAAATGAGATGTGGGGACTGTTTAATTGGTTTTATGTGTTATCATGAGTTGTTTGAACTGTTTGGTTAATATTTAAATCTGAGAATGGTTTAAGGGGGGACTGTAAACTGATTTTGGTATTCTGTGAACTGTTGGTTAATGTTTGAAACCTGAAATTGATAAACTGAGATTGGGTGATATTTTTAAGTGAGTTTATAAACTGTTTTTGTGTTCCTATTGGACTGATATTGAGAACTGTAAACTGATTTTTAGGTTTGTACATTAACTGGGAATTAGAGGAGGTTTTCTATGTAAATCTGAGTTTGTTCTGACTATTTTCCTCACTGTTTTCTCACTAATTGACCTCACTGTTTTGCCCACTGTTTTGCCCTTGTTAACTATTATGTTTTCACACATATATTTATCCACACACCCTCTACACACACACACTTATGTAATTTGCCTCACTTCACTCACACACACACATTAGCATGCACCAGGTTCACTCTCTCACACCTTCATTCTCTTGACCCTCATCCTCATGACACACACACACATACACTTGGACACATGTTCATGTGTCCCTCTCTCTCTACATATGTACATGTATAGGTATTGGCATATAGTGTTGTATTGTATACATATATTAGCCTATAGGTATATATTCTAAGTTATATTGTACAACACATCAATGTGTGTGTATATATACATATTATATATATATATATTTTTTATATATATATATATATATATATATATATATATATATATATATATATATATATATATATATATATATATATATATATATATACATTGTCATATTATGTATGTATCTAATATGTGAATAGGAGCCTATATATATATATCAATAAGATTGTGTGGTATGTATATATATGTATTGTTTTAGATATAGATATTGAATATGGTATTGCCTATTGGCCCAAGGCCTAGTCTCTTAGCCTATGGCCTATGATTGTGTTTGCTTAGCTAGTGAGCTTAGATTAGACTTGTGTAGTCTTGTTAGACTTTGAATAGCCTTATTAGCCTAGTGTAGACTAGTTTGACTTAGGTTTGACTTGGTTGACCTAGTTTGACTTCTAGGGTTGACCAGAGTTGACCAAGAGTTGACTTTGGTCTAGATTGACCTAGATTCATGTAGTATGCATCGTAGTGCATCTTATTACTATTCTGGACTTGTTGTGACTTGTGTTGTTCTAATAGGAGCCAGACACCACTCCTCGGACAGTACTTTCATCTTAGACATTCAGATAGCAGGCAAGTACATTCTCTGATCTTTTTATACTTATCTGGATTATATTCTTGCTCTAGATTACTTTACATGATGCTGACACGTATTTTCATAGGTTAGTACTATATGGATCCCTTCCTGAGATGTTATCCCTCTACGGGTGCATCGGGTATTTTATGTTCATGTACTTTATCATGTGCATCAGGTACTCCTTGTACTCGTACTAGTTCATGTTTTTACATGTTCTTATGTGCTTTATCACGTGCCTCATGTACTACTCATTACATGAGTTCACGTATCCTTAGCTGTATTCATGTGCTTATAACGTAACTTGAATGGATCCTTGTGTATTAATTGGGGCGGGGTGAGTAGAATTGGTTATGTGATCATTATCCCCAGTAGCTGTATAAATGTGCCTCTTATTTGTATTCATGTGCCCCTAAGCCGTTTACATAACCATATTGTACTCTAAATCACTTAGCCGCTTACAGTCTCTACTTATCATGTATTTACTTTCAGTTACAAATATCTCCTGTTTACTCGTACTTCCTTTTTAGCACTTCCTGTATTTTACTCTATTGCACGATCTTGTTATGAACTGTTGAGAGATATGTGTTCGCTCCCGTCCTGACTGGACCTGTTGAAAATTTTACAGTGAATGATGAGGCCCTGGTGTCTACCCCCTCTTGGTGCAGCATTAGATATCACTAGTGGCTTGGACCTACTAGCAGTTGATGATACTTTCCTAGATTAGGATGTCTTTATCTTTCTGGATTCTGTATTGAGTTTCTGAGAACTTATTTGGATATGTACTTATTTAGACACTTAGAATTCTGGATCGTATCTCTGTGTTTTATTTCTGGATAATTAGCTATCTTTCCTTTCATGTTCTACCTTAGATGTGATTGAGATATATTATATTTTGTCACCGCAATTCGGGGAGTATAACTGTTTATTTACCCTTATCTGTTAGATGTTGTGACCTAGGACAGCGTTCTACCGCCGACACTACGGCGTAGGCTGGACGTACCCACGTCTCGTGCCCTTACTCTAGGGTGTGGGTCGTGACACATTTTTAGTGGTGGCCCATGCAGGTCGAGTTTATGTAGTGGTATTCGAACTAGAGTATCACTACAGCCTGCAGTAGGATTAGGATATATTTTTTTTGAGGGTACTCAATCACAGTTAGGATTCCTTAAAAGATTCTTGGGACGACCCTTGAGAATCTTATTTAAACTTCAATTCGAAATCCTTTCCCTTGTCTTGTTCGCTCTCACTCCTTGATTATTGAATTTGATTTTGATGGATCGTTGTTGATTTTGATTTTCCAATCGAGATGAATTTTATGGCCTGGGTTACGATATTTTCTGATAACATATGTTGACAGAATAACAGGGATGGTAAAACGTCTGCTTGATTATGGAACCTGTAGTTTATCGCAGCCATATTAGCTGGCATGGCGGAAACATGGAGACCTGGCTTCGGATGTACGTGTCTTGGTTATGAGATTTGGAAATTCTTGCAGCTATACTAGTCGGCATAACGAGATTTCTAGACGACATGATTGTAGAGGTGCATACCCTAGTTATGGAATCTATCGTTATTCACAGCCTTGCTTACTGGCATGGCGAGGACTCTGAGTAATGTGATTTTGGACAGACGTATATGATTATCAGATTGTATCTTGAGAAGGTTTTTAAACATATCATCTCTATCGTACCATTCTGTTGTATAAATTGTACCCCATCATCAAATAACTTAGGAGTAGGAGTAGGAGTATGAGTATGAGTAGCTTAGCTATTATTATAACCTGGTGTAACTTCTTGCTATAAATTTTTTCTAATACAATGAATCGGTGATTTTGCTAGACCTTGACTTAGATTTGATATTGTAACTCTGGTTTCAAAATGGTTCCTTCTTTTAAACAGATAAGCAGGATAGATTTTATCGTTATTTCCTTCTTGCCATTATTTCTTGTATTACCTTAAATATATATATATAGTGGACACAGATACTTGCCTGACACGTATGCATACTACACTTGTTTACCAACCTATCTAAATGCATGTTAATATGATTAATGTTAAGTTCTCAAAATCCTAGTATTCTAATATAGTGCAGTATCAGTGACTAGTTCTCTGTTTCTCCATATTAAATTTGTAATTTTAAATTTAAATTTTATGTTATTAGTTTTGCTTACATCACTACACATGTATGTTATATATAGGGTTTCATTTCTTAAAGAAATTGGTTGAGTTTTGTGCTGAATTGTCAAATCTGAGACTGTGTACATAGTAAACCCTTAACCTAGGATTCTAAGTGTTTAGTTCAAATTGTAGTTTTAAATTATAATGTTTTGAGCCGTATACATGGTTGTATGCAGGTATATAATGTTAGGTTCATACTCTTACATGTTAGGTTGTGGTTGTGGTAAACATTGAGTTGGTTTTGATGTTCAAATTTCTCCAAAATTTGAAAACTGAATACATGTTAACATTTTTACATTGCCTTCAAATGTGTAGTTCAATTTCAGATCTAATATGTAATGTTGAGCTAAACTGAAAGATCGAACCCTTTATTTCAAGTTTTAACCCATGTACACTTGACACTCTACATTAATGTTCACAAGCCATGTAAACCTAACCCTTCATCTCTATGTTATGTTCATGTAGCCATATAGATACTTATATATACGGTTAGCCATACATGTTATAAGTAAATAGCTTGTGCCTTGTAGATTGCTTAACTAATATGCCATGAATAGTGTAACTTGATAGCTATAGTTGAGATCCAAATCCTTCTATACACTTTCATGTATATGTCACGCAAACCACATAACCCTTACATACTGCTATCTTTTCTCTCTCTAACACTCTCTCCTTCTATATATATTAGATTGTGATTGGATTCAATGCTATTGACTTTCGTTCCTTAAACTTGTGGTTCTGGTTTTCTTAAAATAGTACCCTTTTAGATGATTAGTAGTTAACTTATTTTATTTTTGATAATTATCGGTTTTCAGAAAGGATGGTAGACTGCTATACAGCGTTAATGATTGTTGTGTTTTTATCATTTCCAGTATGGCACCAATGACCCGAGCCTGTCGCCTGAGAGCAGCTGCAGCTACTGATAGTGTGCTTCCACCTCCTATTACTCAGGAGGTAATGACCCCTCAGGCTGACCCAAGGGTAGCGGCACCTTCCGCCATCGAGGAGGTGTTAGCATCCTTACCAGAGAGTTTTCCTCCACCACCTGTTACCCAGGAGAGAGCTGCAGTCTCATCTGAGACCAAGAGTCCTTCCCCGCCTCCTCCTCTGCCTCCAGGAGCGGTACCCCATTCCATACCCTCGGCATATTTGTTTCCTGACGGAGCTCAGATATCCGGACTTCTCCGGGATGTGTTGGAGACACAGAGAGTTCAGGCTGAGATCCTGAAGGAGCAGGGCCGCGGGATCCAACTGCTGTAGGATTTGGTACATTCAGGGGGAGATCCTAGTTCTAAGAGGCCGAGGAGCAGTGTATACCCAGAGCCCGGTGAGCACCCAGACTATCAGCCTAGACCAGCCTACCCAGTCCAGACTCATGTTCAGCAGAGGCCAGCTGAGAGAGTGCCTACCTGTACCTTCTGTAAGAAGCCTGGACATGTGTGGGACAACTGTAGGAAGAGAAGAGGGGTGTGCCTGTTGTGTGGGTCAGCTGCACACAGGCTGCGAGACTGTCCTGCTGCACTTATCCCAGCCAAGACTCCGCCTTCGGAAGGGAGTTCCAGCCACCAGACCTAGTTGGAGGTGAGTCTTTGACCTATATCTTAGCCAGTCTTTCAAATTGATGCACCCTACCATATTGTTGTATGTTTTGATACCTTATGATTGCTCTTGACCTAATATGACTAGAATGGCTAGATAAGACCTCAAACTGATACCACTTACCAAATCCTATATGTTATCCTTCCAATTGCATGATTTAGATAAGTTCTCTTTTGACCTTGATTGTTTGGGTTTAACCTAGAAGGGGTACGATCACCTTAATTTCGAGGACGAAAATTTTCTAAGGTGGGTAGGATTGTAACACCCAGTTTTCCAAATGAGGGTAATTTTGAAATTTTGTAATTTTAATCTTTTCATAATGATATTTTAAATCATGATATAATTTTTGGTAATTTTTAAATCATTTTAAAACTATTTTAAATCTTGACTTATGATTTTGGTGTTTTGATAGTGTAACACTAGAGACAGCTTAACCTAGAGCCTAGCCATATGATTAGGGTGTTTCATTTATCATTCCAGTTCGAGGGTATTTTTGTCATTTTGAATTTAATTGAATTTAATATATATTATTTGAAATTTAATGTATTATTAAGAATGGTGTATTTTTAATATTATTTAATTGATTGCCATATTTTGTGATTAGCCTAACTTGGTTTGGGCCTAACCTAGATTAGTCACAGCTAGTCTTAGCTAACCATGGTTAGTGATAGTTAGTATTAATTAGATTTATTAGAATTAATGTGATTTTTAGTATAATTGATTTTGGGCCTATAGTTGACTTTGACTAGTGTTGACTAGGAGACTAACCTAGAGACTAACCTAGGTTATGACCACTTGGTTAGGTTAAGTAACCTTGGCTTGACCGAAGTTAGTGAGGTTTAACTCATTGGAACTTGTTTGGAGAGATTAGGAATTAAATAGGTTAGAATGGCTTATGACTTCATAAGTCATGACTAATGACTTGAGACTTAAAGCCCATAGGCCTACACCATGTAGCCAAACCCTAACCCTAATCAGCCCATGGCTGGTCATGATGGTCTCCAATATCCTATTTAATACCCCTCAAAGTTAGGGCTAGCCTCCATTAGGAATTTTGTGCAAGTTTAGAAAGAGGTGAGTCTCCATCTTCCCTAATCCCTAGAAAATCCATTTTAATTCGTTTTTCCTCCAAACTAATTGCATTAGGACCTAATTTTACTGTTCTTGCTGTTGGTTATGAGTATTCTCAGCTTGGGAGAATATTGGAGGAGTTTGGCCATCAAGCGGAGCACATCTCTTTGAAGCTTTTTGGAGGATTTGACACATATAGGTAACTTTCAATCCCCTCCATAGAATCCTGATTTTATTGCACATTTAGGGAGCCCTAGACCTACTGTAGGAATAGGAAGCCCTAAAATACGTGTCCATTTCGTGTCCAGTGTTTGATGAAATGCCCCAATGGGTATTTCGTGTGATTTTTAGGAAAGTGTTTGAATAGAATATTAGGGTTTGATGTTGCTTACACATTTCTGGTGTTTTTTTGTAGTCTTAGTGTCGTGTCGAGTCCACACGGACATGCAAACACGTGGTCGCGCACGCGCGTGCACGGGGACTGTGCTTGCCCTGCAATTCGGGGGACACAGCGCGTTGGACACTGCACTTTGACACATCAAATTTGACGTATGGCACGGGGCCGACACTGACACGGGGCTCCCCAAATTTCAGAGCCCCATGTGTCGTATCGGACACGCACAAGCACGTGCACTGAAATCGTACTGTACTGTAGGCTAGCATTTTCACACACTGATACGCGTGTCTTGTGTCACGTACACGCAACGTAGACACGTGGCAGGGTGTCCTAGCTCTAGCCCTAGTCTTGGTCGATACGTGGACACGATCACGTGGGTTGTGACGTGTCGTGTCGTGTGCACGGACACCGTGAACACGTGCACGACGATTGGTCTATTTTTGTACTGTTTTCGTATTTATAGTGATTGGACACGTTTGTGTCCACTTTTGTGGACACAAACACATCACATGACACGTACACATTGTGTTTTCACTTTACCAACCATAGAATTACTGTTTTAAGTTAAAATTCATTGTTCATTCCTCATTTTTCCCAAATTACGGAAACCTTCATATTCAGTCCTATTTTCCTGTTTTTTTTTCAGATTTCAAAATTGAGTTTTAGCATCAATTTTAACCTAATGTAAACTCTTAGTTGCATGATTTTAAAGCCCTAATGTGTACCCCTACATGTTATCTAATTGTATGAGGAAATTGGGTTTGATTTGGTGGTTGTGTGATTCAAAAATCTGGAAATGAGATGTGGGGACTGTTTAATTGGTTTTATGTGTTATCATGAGTTGTTTGAACTGTTTGGTTAATATTTAAATCTGAGAATGGTTTAAGGGGGGGCTGTAAACTGATTTTGGTATTCTGCGAACTGTTGGTTAATGTTTGAAACCTGAAATTGATAAAGTGAGATTGGGTGATGTTTTTAAGTGAGTTTATAAACTATTTTTGTGTTCCTATTGGACTGATATTGTGAACTGTAAACTGATTTTTAGGTTTATACATTAACTGGGAATTAGAGGAGGTTTCCTATGTAAATCTGAGTTTGTTCTCACTATTTTCCTCACTGTTTTCTTACTAATTGACCTCACTGTTTTGCCCACTGTTTTGCCCTTGTTCACTATTATGTTTTCACACATATATTTATCCACACACACACTTATGTAATTTGCCTCACTTCACTCACACACACACATTAGCATGCACCAGGTTCACTCTCTCACACCTTCATTCTCTTGACACTCATCCTCATGACACACACACACAAACACTTGGACACATGTTCATGTGTCCCTCTCTCTCTACATATGTATATATATAGGTATTGGCATATAGTGTTGTATTGTATACATATATTAGCCTATAAGTATATATTCTAAGTTATATTGTACAACACATCAATGTGTGTATATATATATATATATATATATATACATTGTCATATTATGTATGTATCTAATATGTGAATAGGAGCCTATATATATATATATATATCAATATAGATATCCTATATTAGATTGTGTGGTATGTATATATATGTATTGTTTTAGATATAGATATTGAATATGGTATTGCCTATTGGCCCATGGCCTAGTCTCTTAGCCTATAGCCTATGATTGTGTTTGCTTAGCTAGTGAGCTTAGATTAGACTTGTGTAGTCTTGTTAGACTTAGAATAGCCTTGTTAGCCTAGTGTAGACTAGTTTGACTTAGGTTTGACTTGGTTGACCTAGTTTGACTTCTAGGGTTGACCAGAGTTGACCAAGAGTTGACTTTGGTCTAGATTGACCTAGATTCATGTAGTATGCATCGTAGTGCATCTTATTACTATTCTGGACTTGTTGTGACTTGTGCTGTTCTAATAGGAGCCAGACACCACTCCTCGGACAGTACTTTTGTCTAGGACATTCAGATAGCATGCGAGTACATTCTCTGATCTTTTCATACTTATCTGGACTATATTCTTGCTCTAGATTACTTTACATGATGCTGACACGTATTTTCACGGATTAGTACTATATGGATCCCTTCCTGAGATGTTATCCCTCAACGGGTGCATCGGATATTTTATGTTCATGTACTTTATCATGTGCATCAGGTACTCCTTGTACTCGTACTAGTTCATGTTTTTACATGTTCTCATGTGCTATATCACGTGCCTCATGTACTACTCATTACATGAGTTCACGTATCCTTAGCTGTATTCATGTGCTTATAACGTAACTTGAATGGATCCTTGTGTATTAATTGGGGCGGGGTGAGTAGAATTGGTTATGTGATCATTATCCCCAGTAGTTGTATAAATGTGCCTCTTATTTGTATTCATGTGCCCCTAAGTCGTTTACATAACCATATTGTACTCTAAATCACTTAGCCACTTACAGTCTCTACTTATCATGTATTTACTTTCAGTTACAAATATCTCATGTTTACTCGTACTTCCTTTTCAGCACTTCCTGTATTTTACTCTATTACATGATTTATACTCCTAACCTGTTATGAACTGTTGAGAGATATGTGCTCGCTCCCGTCCTGACTGGACCTGTTGAAAATTTTACAGTGAATGATGAGGCCCTGGTGTCTACCCCCTCTTGGTGCAGCATTAGACATCACTAGTGGCTTGAACCTACTAGCAGTTGATGATACTTTCCTAGATGATGATGTCTTTATCTTTCTGGATTCTGTATTGAGTTTCTGAGAACTTATTTGGATATGTACTTATTTAGACACTTAGAATTCTGGATCGTATCTCTGTGTTTCATTTCTGGATAATTATCTATCTTCCCTTTCATGTTCTACCTTAGATGTGATTGAGATATATTCTGTTATGTCACCCCCATTCGGGGAGTATAACTGTTTATTTACCCTTATATGTTAGATGTTGTGACCTAGGACAGTATTCTACCGCCGACACTGCGGCGTAGGCTGGACGTACCCACGTC
Organism: Iris pallida; assembly: GCA_029216955.1. Lineage (NCBI taxonomy): Eukaryota > Viridiplantae > Streptophyta > Magnoliopsida > Asparagales > Iridaceae > Iris > Iris pallida. Next base: position 6,867,990 of record JANAVB010008800.1, on the reverse strand, counting down.
TCGTGTCCATACTCTAGGGTGCGGGTCGTGACATCAAATATGTATATTATGTGTTTTGATTAATTCTATACCAAGTATGTAATATTTTTGGATAAATGAATGTCATGTCAATTGTGGAATTTTTGTGATTATGCCATATACCTATGCCTATCTCGAACCTTACAGGCGACAATCGCAGGGTACAATTCGGTACTCATTGTACATTTGCGTAGCCTAAGGAGAAGTATCACGTGCCTCGAGTCATCCTGGGAACCGGGGCATGACACATCTCTTTTGGTTGCTATCCATCATAAAATTTTGACCGTGATTCTTCTTCTTTCTGTTGTTGTGGTTCTGATTAGCCTTTTGAGCTTGATGGAATTGATGCGCCTGTGGTGCCAATGCTGGTCTCTGCTGATATCCTGTAGGGACATGACCTTGTGCTTGTAGTGTTGCAGCAGCATTGTTTGATTCTGGAGCTACTCATTCCTTCATATCCGCATCATTCATAACTGAGTATAATATTGAGACTCAACCTCTAGTTAGAAAATTAAAAATCCTTACGGGCAATGGTGTAGTAGAAGTGAGTCAAATTTGTAGAAACTGTCCAATCAAAATGGGAGGAGCAAGCTTCCGAACTAGACTATTAGTCTTTTCTATGGACAACTATGATATAGTATTTGGAATGGATTAGTTAATAGCAACCTCAGCAATCATTGATTACGGACGAGGAAAAGTTCAGTTTTCCTTACCTAGTAGGAAGTTGCATGAATTTGTTAGAGCTCAGAAGGAGTTTGACAAAGAGGAGTTAGAGTGGTTTGAACTTAGGAGTCTCATGAACCAAGTAATAGAGGAATGGCCAAGGGTTGTAGATGAGTTTAAGGATGTATTTCCTGATGAATTACCCGGATTGCCACCAGATAGGACAGTTGAATTTAGCATTGATCTAATTCCTGGAGCAGCCCCAATTGCTAAGAAGATATATCCAATGAATAAGGAGAAACTAGCAGAATTAAATAAACAAATCAAGGAATTGCTAGCTAAGGTGTTTATCAGGCCTAGTGTTTCTCCGTGGGGAGCGCCTGTACTATTTGTAAAGAAAAAGGATGGGTGCCTGAGATTGGTGATAGATTATAGAGCACTGAATGAACTGACAATCAAGAACAAATATCCACTCCCTAGGATCGATGAATTATTCGACCAACTTGGAGGAGCAACTGTATTTTCCAGAATAGATCTCAGATCAGGCTATCATCAAGTGAAGATTAAGAAAGAGGACATACCAAAGACTGCTTTTAGAACTAGATATGGACATTATGAGTTCCAAGTCATGCCTTTTGGATTGACAAATGCTCCGGCCATATTCATGGATTTGATGAATAGAATATTCTATCAATATTTGGATAAATTTGTGATAGTATTCATTGATGACATATTGATTTACTCGAAGAACGAGGAGGAGCACGAAGAACATTTGAGGATAGTACTTGAGACTCTACGATAGGAGAAGTTGTATGGGAAGCTGAGTAAATGCGAGTTTTGGTTAAAAGAAATTTCTTTCTTGGGACACATAGTCAGTGGAGAAGGCATAACAGTAGATCCTAAAAAAATAGAAGCAGTCAAATCATGGCCTACTCCCAAGAGTGTAGCTGAAGGTCGAAGTTTTATTGGTTTAGCTGGATACTATAGAAGATTTGTGGAGAACTTTTCCAGAATAGTTGAGCCGCTTACTAGAATGACTCGAAAGAATGAGAAATTCATTTGGACTGATAAATGTCAAGCAGCGTTTGAGGAACTGAAGGAAAGACTTGTCACAGCACCAGTACTAGCTTTACCCTCAGGATCAGGAGGTTACGAGATTTACAGTGATGCTTCTGGCAAGGGTTTGGACTGTGTACTGATGCAGCACGGAAGGGTTATCGCTTATGCTTTGCGGCAGTTGAAGGTTCAAGAGAGGAACTATCCAACACATGATCTGGAGTTAGCAGCTATCCATTTGCACACTACCCAGAGTTTTCAGCTCAGAATACTTATTAATTCATTAGATATCCAGGCCCTGAGTTCAGCTCAGCTCTCTAATGAATAGGTTCGATATTCTTGGAAAAGTCCAAGTCATACGAACTTCTTGTTATAACACATTATGCGATGACTCGACCCAGATGATTCGGAAACCACTCATGATGTTATCTTGCTTGTAATCACATCAATATGTGATAGTACAGACGGCTGGAGAATCTAAGCACCAACCCGTTTTGTACGAGCCTGATCCCGGGCAAATGGGGTTATTGTTGAGATGATAGGAGAGTGTGTGTGATCCAGAAAGTTTCTCTAAATTGCATTTAGGTCTAGAAAGATCTTGTCGTATCCTTGTGACATTAAATTGAGAATTACTTACTTTTGACTGATATCAAGGTATGAGTTTAATTGCTCTAGATACTATATCTTGTTTCACTTAACTTATCATTACGTATTCATACTTCTCCTTTGGCTGAGGGCTTGCTCGTCGTATTGACGACCTAGTTTTGTTCACTAGGGATTGATGAAGATCGAGATGCGGATCAGGTGTACACTGAGAACGATCTCTATGAATGATGTGGAACGGATGGAATGTAGCTTCATTTTGAGAACATCTTTAAATTATGTAAATTATGTGTTTGAAGCTAATGAATCAATTATATATAATATGTGTTTTGATGAATTCTAGACTAAGTATGTAATATTTCTGGATAAATGAATGTCATGTCAATTGAGGAATTTCTGTGATTATGCCATATACCTATGCCTATCCCGGACCTTACAGACGACAATCGCAGGGTACAATTCGGTACTCATTATACAGTTGCGTAGCCTGGGGAGAAGTATCACGTGCCTCGAGTCATCCAGGGAACCGGGGCGTGACACGACTCTTTTGGTTGCTATCCATCATAAAGGCTTGACCGTGATTCTTCTTCTTTCTGTTGTTGTGATTCTGATTAGCCTTTTGAGCTTGATGGAATTGATGCGCCTGTGGTGCCAATGCTGGTCTCTGCTGATATCCTGTAGGGACATGACCTTGTGCTTGTGGTGCTGCAGCAGCATTGTTTGATTCTGAAGCTACTCATTCCTTCATATCTGCATCATTCATAACTGAGTATAATATTGAGACTCAACCTCTAGTTAGAAATTTGAAAATTCTTACGGGCAATGGTGTAGTAGAAGTGAGTCAAATTTCTAGAAACTGCCCAATCAAAAGGGGAGGAGCAAGCTTCCGAACTAGACTATTAGTCTTTCCCATGGACAACTATGATATAGTATTTGGAATGGATTGGTTAATAGCAACCTCAGCAATTATTGATTGTGGACAAGGAAAAGTTCAGTTTTCCTTACCTAGTAGGAAGTTGCATGAATTTGTTAGAGCTCAGAAGGAGTTTGACAAAGAGGAGTTTGAGAGGTTTGAACTTAGGAGTCTCATGAACCAAGTAATAGAGGAATGGCCAAGGGTTGTAGATGAGTTTAAAGATGTATTTCCTGATGAATTACCCGGATTGCCTCCGGATAGGACAGTTGAATTTAGCATTGATCTAATTCCTGGAGCAGCCCCAATTGCTAAGAAGATATATCCAATGAACAAGGAGGAACTAGCAGAATTAAATAAACAAATCAAGGAATTGCTAGCTAAGGTGTTTATCAGGCCTAGTGTTTCTCCGTGGGGAGCGCCTGTACTATTTATAAATAAAAAGGATGGGAGCCTGAGATTGGTGATAGATTATAGAGCACTGAATGAACTGACAATCAAGAACAAATATCCACTCCCTAGGATCGATGAATTATTCGACCAACTTGGAGGAGCAACTGTATTTTTTAAAATAGATCTCAGATCAGGCTATCATCAAGTGAAGATTACGAAAGAGGACATACCAAAGACTGCTTTTAGAACTAGATATGGACATTATGAGTTCCAAGTCATGCCTTTTGGATTGACAAATGCTCCGGCCATATTCATGGATTTGATGAATAGAATATTCTATCAATATTTGGATAAATTTTTGATCGTATTCATTGATGACATATTGATTTACTCGAAGAACGAGGAGGAGCACGAAGAACATTTGAGGATAGTACTCGAGACTCTACGACAGGAGAAGCTGTATAGGAAGCTGAGTAAATGCGAGTTTTGGTTAAAAGAAATTTCTTTCTTGGGACACATAGTCAATGGAGAAGGCATAACAGTAGATCCTAAGAAAATAGAAGCAGTTAAATCACGGCCTACTCCCAAGAATGTAGCTGAAGTTTGAAGTTTCGTTGGTTTAGCTGGATACTATAGAAGATTTGTGGAGAACTTTTCCAGAATAGTTGAGCCGCTTACTAGATTGACTCGAAAGAATGAGAAATTCGTTTGGACTGATAAATGTTAAGCGCCGTTTGAGGAACTGAAGGAAAGACTTGTCATAGCACCAGTACTAGCTTTACCCTCAGGATCAGGAGGTTACGAGATTTACAGTGATGCTTCTGGCAAGGGTATGGGCTGTGTACTGATACAGCACGGAAGGGTTATCGCTTATGCTTTGCGGCAGTTGAAGGTTCATGAGAGGAACTATCCAACACATGATCTGGAGTTAGCAGCTGTTGTGTTTGCACTGAAACTGTGGAGGCATTACTTGTATGGTGAACAGATCAAGATTTACACAGATCATAAAAGTTTGAAATATGTGTTCATCCAAAAGGAGCTAAATATGAGGCAACGTAGATGGCTCAAGTTGCTTAAGAATTTTGATATGGAGTTGGAGTATCATCCAAGCAAGGCGAACAAAGTGGCAGATGCTCTGCGTAGGAGGCCTGAAGCCTTCTTTATGAACACGCCCAAGGCGATATTGGATGACCTCAGAAAAATGGAGATTGAAGTGATATGCCCAGTTGCAGATGGAATTTGGGAAAGTTTACAAGTACAATCTTCTTTAGTGGAGAGAATTAAGGAGGCACAGAAGAAGGATATGAAGTTGCAAAAACTGTAGAGTCAAACTGAAGCTGGGGTACAAACTGGATTGATGAAGCATTCTGATAGATCCTTGAGGTTCAGAAGTCGTTTGTGTGTACCATTTGGAGAACTCTGGACTGAGCTAATGACTGAAGCACATAGTTCTCAGTACTCCATTCATCCTGGAAGTACGAAGATGTACCAGGATCTGAGACAAAATTTTTGGTGGCATGGAATGAAGCGAGAGATAGCTAAATTTGTCTCAAAATGTTTAGTGTGCCAACAAGTGAAAGCTGAGCACCAACGGACTGCTGGACTACTGCAACCACTACCAGTACCTGAATGGAAGTGGGAGCATATTACAATGGATTTTGTATCAGGACTCCCAAGAACACAAAAAGGTAATAATGCCATCTGGGTGATAGTGGATAGACTTACAAAGTTCGCGAGATTTCTACCATTCCGAGTTGGACAATCTACGGAACATCTAGCAGATATGTACATGAGGGAAGTTGTTGGCCACTATGGGGTGCCGGTAAGTATCGTCTCAGATAGGGATACTTGGTTTACCTCCAAGTTTTGGAGAAGCTTGCAAGACAGTCTTGGCAGTCGCCTGAAGTTTAGTTCAGCATATCATCCACAGACTGATGGGCAGTCAGAAAGGATGATACAAATTTTGGAAGACATGTTGAGAGCGTGCTCTCTAGATTTCCAGGGATCATGGGATGACCATCTGCATCTGGTAGAATTCTCTTATAATAACAGTTATCAGGCCAGCATCAAGATGGCACCATTTGAAGCACTGTATGGAAGAAAGTGCAGATCACCTATATGTTGGGGTGACGTCGGAGAACGACAACTTCTAGGGCCAGAGTTGGTCACACAGACAGTAGACATAGTTAAGGCAATCAGAAGTCATCTTCAAACTGCGCAGGACAGGCACAAGATGTGGGCAGATAAGCATCGGAGAATCTTGAACTTCAAACCTGGTGATCATGTATTTCTGAAGATCTCACCAACTAAAGGAACCATCCAGTTTGGAACAAGAGGGAAGTTGAGCCCAAGGTATATAGGCCCATTCGACGTCCTGTATCGATTCGGTGACGTGTCTTATCGATTGGCCTTGCCACCATCTCTCGAAGGAGTTCACGACGTCTTCCATGTATCTCAACTGCGAAAGTATGTGCCAGATCCCAGTCACATACTGGATCATTCGAAAATCACAGTTGGCCCAACTCTCCGCATTGAATAGAAGCCAGTAGAGATCCTGGATCGGAGGCAGAAGATTTTTAAAAATAAGACCATCTCTTTGGTTCGAGTATCTTGGAACAAGAACTCACCGGGAGAATCTACTTGGGAAAGGGAAAATGAGATGCGGCAACTGTACCCCTGCCTCTTTGATGATTAAGGTACTTAACAACCTATCCTTTTCTACCTCTCTTATCTTTAAATTCCGGGGACGGAATTTAATGAAGGTGGGTAGAGTGTCATAACCTAAATTTATTTTTATTTTTATTTTTAGGTATTTTTAATTATTTTCAACCTTTCAAAATTATTTTCCAATATTATTCCTCAAAAAAAAATTATATATATATATATAGTGTAAATAAATAAATCAAATTTTCTTATAAAATGTCCCTCATGCAAAATTTATTTTTGCATTCTTACATAGAAGATAATGTGGCACCCATGCATGATGGTAAGGCCATGTGGCTAAACCCCCTCATGACTAAGCCCAAAGGGCAGTTTAGTCATTCCTCATACCTTCCCTTCATTTTATTCATATGGGAGTAATGGAGAGAACCCATTCTTCCCCTTCTCCAAGTCCAGGTAATCTCTCATCTCCCTCTCTCTCTCTCTATCTTCTTCTTATTCTTCTTAATTCTTCTTCTTCTTCTTCTTCTTCTCTTTTTCCCTCCCCTTCCCTTTATCTAATGCTACTGCTGCTGCCGCTTAACTGCTACTGCTACTGCGTTTGCTGTAGCTGTCGCGGCTGCTGCGCCGCTGCCGGTGCCGCAGGTGCCGCCGCCCGGTCGGCCACCGACCGACCCCTCCTCTTCATCTTCTTATTCTTCTTCCTCTTCCTTTCTTTCAATTTCCTTTCCCCTTTTCTCTTCATTTTCTTTGATAAATATTTCTAGGTTTTGTAATTAACCCCAATTCTCAAATTTGTGCCCTAGGTTCTAAATTGGAGCTTTAGGAAGAACTTTCCTCTAGGAAGCACTCTAAGAACTCAAGGCAAGCCCTCTCTCCTCCTTCCTCTTGAATTGTTCCATAATAATTGTCATATATTCTTGAATTTGTATGATAATTACAAGTATGTTTATATTCTGAATTTCTCGTAACTATGGAAAAATTCAACCATTAGGCAAATGTGATGTGCTAGTATATTATTGTGTTGGTTTGTATATATATACATATATAGAAAGAGGGAGAGATAGATTTTTTTCCTTGGAATAATATTTATGCATGAAACATAACCAAATGTATGAATGCATACATAGATACACTTGATATATATATATATATATTTAAATATGTATTTATCTTGACAAATTATATGTAACCTTCTCTATTTGAGAATTTGTTTAAATTAGGTTTTTTTCTTAATCTTCTTGAAATAATAAGGATTATTTTAAATTCTGAAATTTTTGTTACTATTGACAAAATCCAACCATGAGATATATATTGTGCGTATGAGCCTAAGAATTGGTAGAGATCCATGTATAGACGTTTGCATTTCAAAGCTTGTTGTGTTTATGTGTGTATGTATATATATACTTATAGATATTATTCGTGGATTTATCTTTAAGCATGAGACCTACGTACATGTATATGAGTATACACATAGATACTCTTAGCACATATATACATCTTGACATACACATACACAAGTATATTAACACTTTGACATATTTATAGAACTCAACCTATAAGTCTCGTTACAACTTAGAACATTAACCTTTTCACTCTAATGAGATTCAACATGTATGGTTTATTATATTTTTCATGAATTACGTCTACTTGTGATAATTTTTAGGAAGATTATTAGCAAATTAACTTGCTACCTTAAATCTGTCCAAAATTGTATTTTTACTCAATGATCACGTGTTAGCATGATTTACTAGTTAAAGTCGATGGTTATGGGCACCTACATGTTAGTATAACCCTATATTTTTAGTTTTCAACATTAAACCTTTTGTTGTATCTCTAAAAGAAGCTAATATGGTTATAACAAATAATAGTATCTTGGCATCGTTATGTTACTAATATCCATATTGTTTTGACTTGAATAGCGTTTAAATAAAGCACTTGCAAAACCAAGAATTAAAAACACGCCTGCTTGCTTACTAAGGTAAGAAAGCTTTATTGTTTTGCATAACTTTATTGTATTGCGTGTTGTCGGTGTTGAGAGTTGCTCCACCGAAGGGGTCGACGTACCCGGTTATATAATTGCGTGTTGTCGGTGTTGAGGGTTGCTCCACCGAAGGGGTCGGCGTACCCATATATTATTCTTTTGTGTTTACTTGTATCGGATTGATTTCCGGGTCAGTAAATACAAAGGAGACTCTGTCGAAATTTTTGAGAATTTTCAGAGTTAGTCTATTTTTCGTCAATTCGGACTCTTTAGAAAATTTTGACTCAAGTTCTAGACCATTTGAACCATCCATCTCCGACCTATAATATTGGAGGGATTTTTGGAATCATGTCCAATTGGATACCTTGAAATTTTACCTTGGTTCCAACATTTCTCGGACTACTTTAGTTTCGGAAAAGATGAAACTAATATTTGAATGCGACTTGACTTCTAGGACTCCTGTTTGGGAGATAGTTTCTCTGAAGTCTGAATGTCTAGAATAGGTTGCATGGAGTTTGGGAGAGAAACCGTTGGATCACACCCGGCTGACTTCTTTGCAATATAATTTTTATTTTCGTATTGATCAGTCCCTGATACGGTGTTCGTGCGGCCGTACGAATATCCGGGGTGAGGCTTAGCACACTTTTTTGATCGTAATTGGACATCCAGGCCCTGAGTTTTCTGCTCAGAATAATTATTAATTCATTAGATATACAGGCCCTGAGTTCAGCTCAGCTCTCTAATGAATGGGTTTGATATTCTTGGAAAAGTCCAAGTCATACGAACTTCTTGTTATAACACATGATGCGATGACTCGACCCAGATGATTCAGAAACCACTCATGATGTTATCTTGCTTGTAATCACATCAATATGTGATAGTACAGACGGCTGGAGAATCTAAGCACCAACCCGTTTTGTACTAGCTTGATCCCGGGCAAATGGGGTTATTGTTGAGATGCTAGGCGAGTGTGTGTGATCCAAAAAGTTTTTCTAAATTGCATTTAGGTCTAGAAAGATCTTGTCGTATCCTTGTGACATTAAATTGAGAATTACTTACTTTTTGACTGATATCAAGGTATGAGTTTAATTGCTCTAGATACTATACCTTGTTTCACTTGTCTTATCATTACGTATTCATACTTCTCCTTTGACTGAGGGCTTGCTCGTCGTATTGACGACCTAGTTTTGTTCACTAGGGATTGATGAAGATCAAGATGTGGATCCGACGTACACTGAGAATGATCTCTATGAATGATGTGGAATTGATGGAATGTAGCTTCATTTTGAGAACATCTTCAATTATGAAAATTATGTGTTTGAAGACAATGAATCAAATATGTATAATATGTGTTTTGATGAATTCTAGACCAAGTATGTAATATTTCTGGATAAATGAATGTCATGTCAATTGTGAAATTTCTGTGATTATGCCTTATATCTATGCCTATCCCGGACCTTACAGGCGAAAATTGCAGGGTACAATTCGGTACTCATTGTACAGTTACGTAGCCTGGGGAGACGTATCACGTGCCTCGAGTCATCCTGGGAAATGGGGCATGACAAAAGGAAAACACTACGATGCTGGACCTGCAGGGGCAAAGAGGAACTCTGTGCGGTCCAAGAAGAAGCCGCATAAAGGCGCCAGCCACATGAAGACTCATACGGCCAAAACTTCTAGCCGTATGAAGGAGGCTCATACGGCCCCGACTTCCAGCCGCATGAAGGAGGCTCATGCGGCCCCGACTTCCAGCCGCATGCAGACTGCTTATGCGGCCACTGCTTCTTGCCGCATACAGAAGGTGCATGCGGCTACACATGCCAGCCGCATGCAGACAGCCTGCACGGCCACCAATCCCAGCCGCATACCATCTACTCCTTGCGGCTCACGGTCAGTCTTTGATCGTCTCTCATGCGGTCCTGACCTTAGAGGCTTTCAGGAGGTTGTGCCAAACTCTGTGACGCACCACTTGGACTCTTCCTACTATGCACTCTCGGGTGCTAGAGGGAAGAAGTCTAGGACATCGCGGGCTCATCGAGCTCAGTCAGCTGTCCCAACTTCTGACTATCAGGGCGTCCTGCTGACTATTACGCGGGCCCCTGATGGAATGTTGTATAAAACTATCCGTGTCCAGCCCCCGGCGGCCAACGAACGAGATAGTTATCAAAAATCTTCCAATAATGATCAGGGACAAGTACTCGTACTACCCCCACACCAGGAAGCAGGCAGGATGCCAACACACCCATGTGCTCAGGACTCCCGGGCCCACAAAATGGGGGTAAAAGTTGCTCGAGACGCACCTGACATGCATGATGTGAACCTTCACAAGCACAAGAAAAGAGAAGAAGATTCGGTGTGCAGAGAGTCCATCCATGGACATAACTATACCCAAATTATTGTCAACTGTTGCTGCAACAATGCGGCGGTACAAGAAGACCGGCGGTCCGTCCTCCAACGACTGTAACACCCAAGCTCAGAAGACGAGACGCTTCTCGTCGCCTCCTACAATTCTGCTCTGAAGGTCCCTGGCAGCGGGAGAGGGGAGAAAACAAATGTATCCAGTCCAAAAATCTCAACCAGCAGAACCAAGAAGCTCTCTTCTAAGGGGTTGTCTACTACCGTTACAGGAGGAGTTTACCAAGGTACCCGCTCAAAAATGAAATCTGCCACACTTGGAGATTCGTCGTCCACATCTTTGGGAGGCGCTGAAGCCGGGGGTAGCACTCCTCCAAATATCCACGACAATCCAGTGTTCCAAGAAGATAATCCAGGAGAAACAGTTCCCCCAACAGACGTAGCAGGTTCCGACATCCCCGAGTACGTCCACAACTCTCAAGACGAGGCAAGCTCTGAAGCTGGGGGTACCACTCCTTCTGAGTCCGAACCAGAGGAGAACATTCCCACATACCCTGACGACTTCTCTGTACAAGGGTATGACTCAGAGGGCACGTCCTCCACCGTTCCTTCCATCTCTCCTCATATAAGGACGGTATTCATGACAGACAGCAACCAAGATGGTCCCAGTGATCGCCAACGCATCGACACTCTGGAGGCTATACTACATACCTTGGTCAAGTCTGTGGACGAGATTAAAGCGGCCCTTCCAACTCTGCAAGAAAGGATGCCTAGCCAAACAAGCTTGGGTCCCGCGGTCAATGTGGACTCAAACTCAACTGCGCCAAACCCGGGCAACAATCCTCCTACGATGACGGCTCCAACCGCTGCAGAGGAGGCCAGAGAGGCAAGACGAGAGGTTCAGGAGCTCCGAGCCATGTTCTACACCCGAGAAACCTGTCAGGACCTCAGGAAATGACAACCGTATCCGGCTGCATGGGGAGATGTTCCCTTTCCACCAAGATATAAACATTCAACATCAATCCATATGATAGGAAGACATCTGCAAGCAGGTACATCACCTACTTCGAAGTCATAACCGACCATCTGCCTCATGACGATGCCATCCTTACGTGGTTGTTCATTGGAGCATTGGAAGGGGTCGCCTTCGAATGGTACCGCAACTTGCCAGACAACTGCATCCATTCCTTCGCCGGCTTTAAACGTATGTTCCTGGAGAGGTTCTACGAAGTAGGAAAAGACGTAACGATGTCCACCCTCATGGACGTTGTTCAAAGAGAAAATGAGCTGACAAGGAACTATATTGAGCGGTTTTGCCAAATCACAATGAAGTTTCCTTATGGTAACCCTGATTCCTCCTTAATTGAAATTTGCCAAAAGAGGCTGCTCCCCACAATCAGCCTCTGGATGAGCGAAAGTCAGTTTAAGGACTGGAAGACGTTCATCATCAGCGCCACTAGCGCAGAAGACAAGTTGAAGAAAGCCCGTCAACTGGGGTTGCACATCTCGGAAGGAGAAGACAAGGGCAAACGCCCTAATGTCAACAACAACAACGGCGGTAATTCCTCCAACAATCGAGACGAGAAGGGCAAGCAGGCTATGGTGGCCGACACAGCCCAGAAGCCTGAACCAAAGTAGATAGAAAAGCAGTGGCCTCAGATGCCATTTTCCTTCGAGGACAGCCATGTCAAACCCATCTTGGACATGCTCATACAAGGGGGTAGAATTCAGCTCCTCCCACCAAGACGGAAACCTCGGCCGACAGAAATGGAGAGCCTTAAGTACTGTCACTACTATCGCTATGTCCACCATGCTACGCAAGATTGCTTCCAACTAAAGTGATACATCCAGCATCTCATCGATTCTAAGGCCCTGGCCATTGATTTCGAAGAGGTGACCGTGGCAGCCAACATGGTGTCAGTAAGTTCAGCAGCTTTCCTCCGATAAAGACTCAAGATGGAGTAGTACCCGTCCCCAGGACAAAGATGGAGGTCGCTAACCTTCCACCTCCCCGAAACCAGGCCGCTGGTCTAGTGCCTCTCACCATATCGCGAGGGGAGGACATGTGGGTCCATCAGAACCTGGTACCTGAAGTCACTCAGTCCGTACCGCCCTCTACAGCAAGAAGAAGAGTGAAAAGTCAAGTCCTGCCGCACAATCTCGGCAGAAATTGAAGAGGCTACAACTATCGTCACCCGGTCGGGTGCACAATCCCAACCTACACCGGATAACTCAGCTGAAGATCATCAGCCGGCTACTGCTGATGCTTCAGGACCTTCTCAACATCCGACGACCGACAACATAGGCCGAAGGAGACTCGCTTTGATAAACCACTCCGAAAAGAGGCGCCTCATCGACTGGAAAGGCCCTATAACTTTGACATCTTGGCACAATTGGCCAACATACCGGCCAAATTGTCACTATACGAGCTCCTGAGACTCTCTAAAGATGTTCGTATCGCATTGAGCGAGGCACTCCAGAATGCCGACGCATATTTGGCTTAGTCCAATCTCACCGGGGAGAGCTCGCCTACATACCTCCAAGACAGTGCTTGTATAGGTGCAATGCCCAACATTGTCTTCACTCCGCAGGATATGCTTATCAAGACCAACCTGCACGATCGCCCTCTGTATTATACTGGATACGTTGGCGACATCAAGGTGGATCGGATGCATATTGATCCCGGTTCTTCCATAAGCATCATCCCGAAGAGCCTGCTGCACCACCTGCGCATCCCAATGCATCGCCTGACGCTGACAAGCACTGCCATCAGCGGTTTCAATTCAGGCAGAAGCTATCCGATCGGAAAGATTCGTCTGAAATGCCAAATCGGCGATCTTCAATCAGAAGTGACTTGTTATGTCATAGATGCGGACTCTTCCTATAATATTCTCCTGGGGCATCCTTGGATCCATGATTACATGATCGTGTCTTCCACACTACACTAATGCTTCAAGTACATCGATAAGCATGGCTTCGTGAGGACAGAATTTGTCGACATCGATCCCTTTAAAGCGGTCGAATCCTACTACTCAGACTCATGCTTGTACGAGAAGTCAAAAAGGCACCTTGTCGAAGAAGATACTCAAGCTCTAACTGAGGCGACAACTGGATCGGAAGAACCTCTGGCGATCCACCTCCAAGCCCGTAAACCTGGCAGAACTGCACCCCTTACAGCCACTCTGCGTAAGGATGCAATCAGCCTTTCTGCACAGGAAGGGCAGATAATAATCCGACTGCCAAGATCTGGCCAAGTGCCAAGGCCCAAGATAGAGCCACTGACAATCAGGCTTCCTAGAGCTAGCCAGCAACAAACAGAGGAGCTCAATCCCTCTGTAAAGCCAATGACGATTCGTCTTTCCAGAATGAATCGGCAGCCGAGCGCTAAGCCGGGGACTGCTAGCCAGCCAACAACCCCCCGCGCAGCACCAAGCACCAAACTGGGGGTCGCTAGTACACCAACGACTACACGTTCTGCTCTGGAGCCCCTGATGATTAAGCTGTCCAAGTCATCCGTCCAGTCCTCATTGACACAAGAGGTATCCAAAGAAGAGTCAGAGCCGACCAAGTATGTGGCTGCTCACACTGATGTTCCATCCGCATATGATATAATTCTACTGGAAAAGATACCTTACTTCATCAATAAAGGGCTATCTTTGAACTACCTCGAGCTTAATAAGCTTTGTACAATGTATGCCATGGAACACGGTATAGGCACCCACTTACACACACAGGTGACAAATAATTATACCGCGAACCAACTTACTCCCGGGGAAGACGCCTGCTTCATATTCGAGGGAGAGGACCATCCAATTATCTTCAGCCGGAAGAATGATCCACAACCCTTCAAGATAGAAGAAGTCGATCTCGAACCCGACACCGGGAGACTGCCCCTTTATCTATATAGTTCCCAATCCAATTACTTCATGCAAAAATAGGGGTATGATCTAGAAACTATGCCAGGCTTGAACTATGGTACTAGACGGCGGCTACCTTTACAGTTGTCGGTCCCGGCTGGAAAACTACGGGATTACTACAACAAGACCAGATGTGGGCTAGGTTATGTTACACCTGCAACAACTCCCGAAAACTCAGATGAGGAATACGACTGGCATTCGCATTCAACCGGATCACCCACTTCTGATTCGGATGTCAGCATATGGGACGTATTCAGGCAAGCTCTGTCTGTCAATATGGCATTTGCTGATGCCTACGAAGAAGATGAAGATGTACCCAAACTTCTCGAGCTAGAACCTTGGGTCCAGCAACTAGACATACTATGGAAGAAATGCTTCGAACTTCGTGAGCCTTCCACCGAAGATGAGGTTGTGCAAGTTGATCTCGGTGATGAGTCCTCTCCAAAGCCCATCTTCGTCAGCAAGAATCTGACAGACGAAGAGCGAGAATCGCTACTACAACTCATCAGAGAATACATCGACGTGTTCGCCTGGAGCTACGAAGACATGCCAGGACTAAACCCCGAGGTTGCACTCCACAAGCTCAACATTCATCCAGACGCATAGCCGGTCAAACAACAGCAACGACGGTTCCGCCCGGACATTATGAACTCTATCGAAGCTGAGGTCAACAAACTGATAGCCAGCGGCTTCATCCGGAAGGAGAAACATCCAGACTGGGTCGCCAATATAGTACCAGTCCTCAAGAAGAATGGAAAGATTCGAATCTGTATCGACTTTCGCAATCTGAACGAAGCTTGTCCTAAAGATAAATTTTCTCTTCCCATCACGGACATCATGATCGACAACACATGTGGCTTTGAGCGCATGTCATTCATGGATGGCTTTTCAGGATACAATCAAATCAAGATATTTTCTGACGACGAAAAGCATACATCATTCCGAACACCGATTGGCGTGTACTGTTACACCGTCATGCCTTTCGGTTTAAGGAATACCGGTGCTATATATCAAAGAGCCATGTGTGTCATCTTCAAATATCACCTACGTAAGACCGTGGAGTGTTACGTCGACGACATAGCTATCAAAAGCCGCTCTAAAGGAGACCATCTGCAGGATCTGAGAACGGTATTCGACCTGATGCGAGCGTACAACTTGAAGATGAATCCCACAAAATCCTTCTTGGGCGTATCAAGTGGAATTTCCTGGGTTTTATTATTACAGCCCAGGGAATCTACATAGACCCTGAGAAGACGAAGGCAATCATGGAAATGGGTCCCCCGAAAAATCTTCGTGAACTCCGAGGCCTTCAAGGGAGGCTAGCTTACATTAGGAGGTTTATCTCTAACCTCTCCGGACGATGTCAGCCATTCACGCACCTCATGAAGAAAGGTGTCTCCTTCATATGGGATGAAGAATGCCAGCACACCTTTGACAACATCAAAGAATATCTGTCGAACCCTCCAGTCCTGGTGGCCCCGGTTGCTGAAAAATCATTCCTGCTCTATGTGCGAGCAATAGAGCATTCTCTCGGTGCTTTGCTAGCACAAAACAATGATGCAGGCAATGAGCAAGCTATATATTACCTCAGCCGAATGATGATAGAGCCGGAGCATTGATACACTGCCGTGGAGGAGGAGTGCCTTGCTCTGGTTTTCGCCATTCAGAAGACGCGATACTATGTCACGGGGCATACCATCCATGTCATATCAAGAGTTAACCCCCTCAGGGTCCTCATGACCAAGCCAGGTGCGCTCAGCTCTCGGCTCGCTACCTGGGCGATATTATTGTCTCCCTACCACATGATCTTCGTCCCGCAGAAGGCTGTTAAAGGTCAAGCTCTGGTAGACTTTTTAGCAGCTCATCCAGGTTCAGAGTCAACCAGAATAGACGAAGAGATTCCAGATGAGGTCGCCCATTCAAACATGGCCTCTCACGATACCGTATGACGAATGTTCCTCGACGGCGCTTCCAGAACTGGGCCCAAGGGTAACATCGTCGCTGGAGTCGGAGTAGTGCTGATTTTTCCTTCCGGACTGGTGATCAATCGGGCTTACTCCCTCACGAAGCCCTGTTCAAACAACGTGGCCGAGTACAACGCTTTGGTCATTGGCCTTCGACTTGCAAAGGAACTGGGGGTAGAGTATCTTGAAGCATACGGCGATTCACAGTTAATCGTCAATCAGATCCGGGGTTCATACGAAGTTCGTCATGAAGATATGATCCCCTATCACCAAATAGCGATGAACATCATTTCGTCATTGGAAGGGTTCTTCATAGAACACGTTAACCGGCTACAGAACATCGAAGCCGATGCCCTAGCAGGCCTTGCCGCTTCCTTAGCGGTTACGAATCATGCTCACCACTCGGTTGAAGTAATAGGCCGTGAATTGGTCTGTCCTAAGAACAATGTTCAATCTGTTGAGAGTTACACCGCTCTGACAATCGACGAAGCACCAGACTGGAGATAGCCATTCGTAGACTTCGTAGTCTATGGCATCTTGCCCGAGAATCCAAAGGAAGCCACTTCTATCAGAAGACGTTCCCTCAGATTCTTCTACGATACAGAGACGAAAATGCTGTATCGGCGATCATACGATGGATTACTGCTTCGGTGTCTATCAAATACAGATGCTAAAGAAGCTATATGTGAAGCTCATGACGACGTCTGCGGGGCCCATCAGCCTCGCCCGAAATTGCAAGATCGCCTTCGCCAAATGGGCTATTACTGGCCTACGATGGTTGCAAATACGATAGAATATACGAGAAAGTACAAAGCCTGTCAAGTCCACGCAGATTTTATCCACCAGCCATCCGAGTTTCTACATCCGACAGTGGCATCCTGGCCATTCGAAGCATGAGGAATGGACATCATTGGTCCGATCACTCCTACTTCGTCCCGAGGACATCGCTTCATACTCGCAATCACAGACTACTTCTCCAAATGGGCGGAGGCCATTCCGCTGGCAGAAGTGAAGACTTTAAACGTGATCAGCTTTCTCAAGCATCACGTCATCTACCGCTTTGGACTGCCTCGAAGGATCATCCATGACAACGGTCCGCAGTTCGCAAGCCACGCCTTCTATCGATTCTGTAACAAACACCGAATCCAGAATATTACTTCAACACCATACAATCCGGCAGCGAATGGATTGGCAAAAGTGTAACGCCCCAGTCCCAATATACATAGGACCAAGTACGTAGACATGCCGGCTGTATACATACGAAATACATGGGCCTCGTATGTATACTTAAGCTGTAAAATGCAGTAGAAACCACGATGACTAATCTCATCCACAAAATAAAGGAATAAAAGATATCATATAATGAATTGTCTTGATACAATATGTTGGGCGGAGACAAAGTCCACTACCAACTATCTCAATGAAAGAAATGTATAAAAATCAATCCATAAAATGACAAGATAAACCAAGCGCAATTGTCTTCGAAGGAATGGGAAAGACCACGGCCTTTGCTAGGATACCTGCGGAAGACATGAACACACACCTGGGGAAAAACTAGGTCCTCAGAGGGACGTAACAAGACACATAATATCATGCCATAAACTGAATAGTAAGAGCTCAATAGAAAATATACATGCGTAAAGGGTCCTAACCATTCTAGGTGATATTTACTTTGAGAAGATAACGTTCTACGCAGGAGCTTAGGTGTTCAGCATAGATGGAGAGAGAGTAGTAGTAGGTAGCGCTCATAAGAGGCACTATCAACTATGGGCAGAAAGTAGTTCTCATACGAGAACTATCGGCCCCGGAGCAGTAAGTAGCGCTCATCCAAGACACTATCAGCCCAAATCTATGTATGTACTGAACATGTAGTCCATACGCTAATAACTGTTACATGCATCGCCTCTACGACAATGTTTAATCCTTAATAACTGCCAAGTCTTCTACAAAAAAATCTATTAGCAGTTACATCCTAACGTACGGCCTTTACGCACCGATGTACGGTCGATACGCAAGTCCGAAGCTATATGCGACTCATAACTCACACACAACCCGTGGCACATCGTGACAGTTTATGAGATATACTAAATATGCGGTGGTCCCTTAACTCTAAGCCAATTGCATAAAATATAATAATTTGCATATTCATATATATAATTTTGAAGGAACAACCTAAAGAAAAAGCATGCATGATATTGAGCAAAAAATTTATACAGTAAAGGCAAGGTGTCTTGCCTGATGTTACGCCTGGTATGGTGCAATGATCCAACAAGTCCTGTTCTGTCCAATGGTCGGGTCGATGTGCAAGGGTCCGAAATTACGAGGAAATAGGAAAGCACAATTCAGTCATGATCAAACTTGATAATAATAATAGAAATTGCGGAGAAAGATAGTTTGTACTATTTTTAGAAAATAATGTTTAAATACCTAAGATATATTTTTGGTAAAAATAACTTTAGATAAATACTAGAGAATTAGTTTAGGAAAAAAATCTATAATTTTTGTCAATACATAAAAATCTAGAACTACTTTTTAAAAACTAAATTTGTCAAATTAATTTAATGTTGTATAGTTTCCAAAACCATTTTATAATACTATAATTTTGCATAATAATAATAGTGATAATAATAATAAATAATAATAGTAATAATGATACTAATAATAATAATAATAATAATAATAATTAATGAAATAGTCAGTTATAATACTAATAATAATAAGAATGATAATAATAATAATGGAAATAATAATAATAGAAATAATAATAATAATAATAAATATAATAAAAAATAAAAACATTACTAATCACTACTGTTCGTTTTTAAAGAGAGTAGGTAGGAAGGAGAGAGAGAGAGAGAGAATATGAGCGTAAAGAAAAGAAAGGAGAGGAGTGGAGAAAGGGATCGAGCGGAAGGAGAGGGTTTACTCACCGATCGGGGCGAATTCCGATGCCAGTGGCCGGCGGAGGTCGAGGGGAGGCGGACGCGGCGGAGTTGAAGTGGGCCGCGGCTCGTGGTTGTCGGATCTGTCCGGGACGAGCGCGGTGAAGTACGGCGCCGGAGGCTCGGTGGTTCGTGGTGACGGATCGGCGGGGGTGGGCGGAAGGCGGCGTGGGGTTCTGCTGACGGCGGCGGATCGAGGCCGCGAGCGGGAACAGGCGAGGCGGCTGGGCGCCGAGTCCGGCGGAGGGAAGCTCGTACCAGCGGCGGCCCATCCCGAGCTCGACGGTGGGTTCGCGGACGCCGCTGCCCAGGAGGCGATTCGGCCTGTGCAGTGTGGCAGATTAAAGGAGGAAGGCATGGCCAGAACGGCGACGACGGGCATCTGTGCGGATGGACGGAGAAGTTCGGCACCGACAGGATTTCTCGGCTGAGATCAGCGGTCGCCGGTGCAGAGACGGCGGCCGTGCGGGCTCCAGACAGCGCAACGAGCTTCGCCGACCGCTGGCGTCGCCAGATCTGGGGACCCGTGGGGTCGGCTACGCCGGCTCGACATAGAGGTAAGGGTGTGTCGTTGTTGTTTTCTACTCTAGCTCTTGGGTTAGTAGCGGCGGCGATGTGAGTTGTTAGGGGTGGCGCCATGACGGTGTCCCGCGGTAGAGGCGATGGCGGCTATAGGGGGTATTGTAGATGGAGGGAGTGGTTGGTGTTACGCCGATGGTGGCAGGGTGTGATGGTGGTGGTACTCAGTAGTGTGGAACGGAGTTGGCGACAAAATCGGGTGACAATTGTAATGGTAGGAGGCGGCGAGGATGGGTTGGTCGAGGAGACGACCGGGGAGCGTAGGGCTGCTGGAAAACTCGGGTAGGACAGCATTTGGGGTTAGGGTCTCGTGTCCGGGATGTGGACACGAAGATGCAGATGTAATTGTAATGGAAATATATATAGTGGAGGGGATGAGGCACAGACACGATGCACCTGTGGTTGTAGAAAATTGTGGAAGATGAATTGTGGAGAAATATTAGAGGAGTACCTGCCTATTTATAGGATGTGGGAATTCCCAATTGGATATGGATTAGGAATAATTTAAAATCCAAAAATAGATAATGCGTAATTTAATTTAAATCCATTTAAATCTAAATCAAATCCAAATACAAATCCAATTTTAAATCTAATTAAGTTTTTAGTTTAAAAATCAAATGGGATAAATCAAATTGTAATTATTTTCCATAAATTCAAATCAAGATTTAAATGACAAAATAATTTCAAAATATATTTTCTAAAATACTAGTAATATTAATTTCGAAAATTACATTAAAAATAAACTAATAAATAATTACTAATTATATATGTATGCATAAATACTGTTTTCATAATTATGCCTTACTAGTATGAAATAAAAATATTATTTATTATTAAAAAAATTGCGAGAAATGAAAGGCTTTATAAATAAAATAGCAAATTTGAAATTTCGAAACAATAACAAAATAATTATTACATACATTATCTTGAAACTATAAAATAGGAAAAATTATTAAACTAAAAATATGTACGCTCGCACATATTCGCACTCGTCGAGCAATTACGAAAATAATTTTCGTGCGCGTGTACAACACGACTACGCGACGTATAATACAAAAATTTAAATCAGTACCAAATAAAAAAAATAGTAGAAATTTAGGGGTTTTACATCCTACCCAACTTAAAAGAATTTCGTCCTCGAAATTAAAAATTTGTAGGGGGTAAGAAGACACAAGGGGTAGATAGAAGGGTTCCTTAAAGAAGTTTATATGGTCGTAGTCTAGGTCGAGGATATGATTTAAGAGACGATTTTTAATCACTTCTTAAATTCAAGTGATTAGAAAGTCAAGATTGTAGAATTTGGGTCGATGGAAAGGTCGAGGAGTTTATGATGAAGACATAGCAACATCGAGTGGTAATGGTCATAATTGATAGGACAGCTCGAGGAATTTCAAGTACAAGTGCCTTCGTCTTTCCAAAATTGGTGAAGGCGAAGGCGATTTAAGGAGTTCAATGACGACATTATCAATTACGAATACGTGGTTCAAAGGCGGTCGTATAGATTTCAAATGAATCGTCAAGGCAGTCGTGAATGAGATTCCAAGGGATAAGTTTAACTATAGTACATCCACGTAGATTGAAAAGGCGAACCAAAGTGCACTCGGTTGATCAGACCATCATGCACCGGTTCTGATTAGACAATATGTTAGTGGGTCGACCCAATAACATATGTCTTGAACAAGTTCGATAAAGGAATAAGCTTGTAAAAACTAGGCTATAGTAGCAACATAAGATAGTCAAAATATAAGCAGTGGATGATGAAGAAAGTAAATAGTCTAAGGTCCTTTAAATCTACGCCTTGCCCAAAGTTTGGGCCTATATAATCGGCTTGGTGGACTAGATAAGTTAGGGTCCACTGAATTCTATGGTCCAAGTGAACCTGTCAATGTGGTCCACAAAATGTTGGTTAGGTCGGGAGGTATTCTACTCAACTTACAAGAGTTAAACTAGTAGTGTAAAGGGGTCAATGGGTCAAGCAATCAAGGTAAAGCACAAGTCAAACTTTACACATCGGGTGGAAAGAATTGAGTCGAGGTCGAACCTCATCTATAGTTAAACAAAAGTATATTGGTTTCACGGTAGGGATTGGAGTCCAGTCTTTTTGACCCGAAAGTCGTAATATGAAATTAGAGTACAAGGTGACGTGTTTTAGTGGCACAGGATACACCTACATGAAGGTGGGCTCGTGTAGGTCTTGCTTGTGAAATTTGTGGGAAGGAAAAGTCTAGTGTTGTGCTCCAAATATCAAAGTCACGGCAAAGGACACAAACGAATTAAAAATAGAGAGTGGGAGTTCATGAGATATTGATTAACGCACAAAATAAATGACCAAGTTAAAGTATGAAATAAAGATAATTTAGATTCTAACAATATCAAGGTAAAATAAATTAGGAGTACAGTTTCTAGGGATATGATAGCTACTTAGATGGTGTATGATCAAGGAACAGTCTAATCATTTCTCAAGTTTCATATGATTAGATGGTCATGACAAAAGATCTAGAATTGAGGGAAGGACGAGTAAGTCAAAAGATATGTTCATCGGTTTGGTCGATGACTAACTATACTTGTGTATATGCAATATCATAATCATAGGTGGCATGGCAATCTAATGTACAATACTTCTATCTCACTAGGGTGACCTTTCTTGCTTCTTGGTCCTCTACCAATATGATCTAACCTAAATTTCAAGTTCCTCGAAGTTCTCAATAAAATTTTCAAGATACTCCGCCACAATTACCAATTATATTAGACTGTCAATTTAATTGAAATCTCTAATCAATCTCGAAATAGTCCTTGTATATCGCAAAATAAACATGCTTTTTACCAAATTTTAAATATCCATAATAAAAAAACTCGAAATTTAAATAACTCTATAAATCATAGATCATAGGACAAAATTTGAAATTTGAATTTTCCTTCAAAGTCGATATCTTCCAAAAATTAATATATATATTTTTTTTCATCTCCTTAAAATTTAATATACTTTATAAATCGTACGCGCAATTTAAAACCTCAAGTTCTCTCCCTTCTAAACTTTTATCTCTCTAGTCGTCTAGAAAATCATAATTTAAACTCTTTAAATAATCTCGAGATAAACTCTATTATATTACAATCCAAACTTAAGTTAACCGTAAATCAAGTGTCACAATATAAAGACTCAAGATATCTCTCAAATTGATTTTATATCCCTAATAAATCATAACTATTTCACAACTTCCAAATTCATAAAAATTTTGTTTTCTCGATCTAGCTATCTTCTTGTGTATACCACCTCGTAAATTTAAAATGAAATTTAAACTATCCTTTTGATGGCGGCAATATACTACTACCCAACTTGGAATAAACTAATCCTTAAGATCAAATTTCTAGGAAACATAAATGCTTTTATACACAAATAAGACCTCAATGCATACTAATTGTCAAGGTAATCCTTCTAGCCATGTGTTTGACCTATGAGCATATACGAGTGTAGTCATCTATCTAATTGTCACTAAGCACGAAACTAAGAATTTACGGTAGAAGGAGTCGAGCAAGATGCAAATCAAGGAGGGCGAACGAGAGTTCAGAATTTGAAGTCAAGAAAGGATGTCAAGTAGGTGGATGAGATTCTAAACTCTAATCCTATATTACAGGCCAGTTCGGAACAGTCATGTAATCGAAATGGCAACTAGACCTGTATCGGCCACCACAAAAATATGTAACGCCCCAGTCCTAATATACGTAGGACCAAGTACGTAGACATGCCAGCTGTATACATACGAAATACATGGGCCTCGTATGTATACATAAGCTGTAAAATACAGTAGAAACCACGATGACTAATCTCATCCACAAAATAAAGGAATAAAAGATATCATATAATGAATTGTCTTGATACAATATGTTGGGCGGAGACAAAGTCCACTACCAACTATCTCAATGAAAGAAATATATAAAAATCAATCCATAAAATGACAAGATAAACCAAGCGCAATTGTCTTCGAAGGAATGGAGAAGACCACGGCCTTGGCTAGGATACCTGCGGAAGACATGAACACACACCTGGAGAAAAACCAGGTCCTCAGAGGGTCGTAACAAGACACATAATATCATGCCATAAACTGAATAGTAAGAGCTCAATAGAAAATATACATGCGTAAAGGGTCCTAACCATTCTAGGTGGTATATACTTTGAGAAAACGTTCTACGCAGGAGCTTAGGTGTTCAGCATAGATGGAGAGAGAGTAGTAGTAGGTAGCGCTCATAAGAGGCACTATCAACTATGGGCAGAAAGTAGTTCTCATACGAGAACTATCGGCCCCGGGGCAGTAAGTAGCGCTCATCCGAGACACTATCGGCCCAAATCTATGTGTGTACTGAACATGTAGCCCCTACGCTAATAATTGTCTTCCCCCCTCCCCACGATACTATACATGCGTCGCCTCCACGACAATGTTTAATCCTTAATAACTGCCAAGTCTTCTACAAAAAACTCTATTAGCAGTTACATCCTAACGTACGGCCTTTACGCACCGATGTACGGTCGATATGCAAGACCGAAGCTATATGCGACTCACAACTCACACACAACCCGTGGCACATCGTGACAGTTTATGAGATATACTAAATATGCGGTGGTCCCTTAACTCTAAGCCAATTGCATAAAATATAATAATTTGCATATTCATATATATAATTTTGAAAGAACAACCTAAAGAAAAAGCATGCATGATATTGAGCAGAAAATTTAAACAGTGAAGGCAAGGTGTCTTGCCTGATGTTACGCCTGGTATGGTGCAATGATCCAACAAGTCCTGTTCTGTCCAATGGTCGGGTCGATGTGCAAGGGTCCGAAATTACGAGGAAATAGGAAAGCACAATTCAGTCATGATCAACCTTGATAATAATAATGGAAATTGCGGAGAAAGATAGTTTGTACTATTTTTAGAAAATAATGTTTAAATACCTAAGATATATTTTTGGTAAAAATAACTTTAGATAAATACTAGAGAATTAGTTTAGGAAAAAAATCTATAATTTTTGTCAATACATAAAAATCTAGAACTACTTTTTAAAAACTAAATTTGTCAAATTAATTTAATGTTGTATAGTTTCCAAAACCATTTTATAATACTATAATTTTGCATAATAATAATAGTGATAATAATAATAAATAATAATAGTAATAATGATACTAATAATAATAATAATAATAATAATAATAATAATAATAATTAATAAAATTATCAGTTATAAGACTAATAATAATAAGAATGATAATAATAATAATGGAAATAATAATAATAGAAATAATAATAATAATAATAATAAATATAATAAAAAATAAAAACATTACTAATCACTATTGTTCGTTTTTAAAGAGAGTAGGCAGGAAGGAAAGAGAGAGAGAGAATATGAGCGTAAAGAAAAGAAAGGAGAGGAGTGGAGAAAGGGATCGAGCGGAAGGAGAGGGTTTACTCACCGATCGGGGCGGATTCCGGCGCCAGTGGCCGGCGGAGGTCGAGGGGAGGCGGACGCGGCGGAGTTGAAGTGGGGCGCGGCTCGCGGCTGTCGGATCTGTCCGGGACGAGCGCGGTGAAGTACGGCGCCGGAGGCTCGGTGGTTCGTGGTGACGGATCGGCGGGTGTGGGCGGAAGGCGGCACGGGGTTTTGCTGACGGCGGCGGATCGAGGCCGCAAGCGGGAACACGCGAGGCGGCTGGACGTCGAGTCCGACGGAGGGAAGCTCGTACCAGCGGCGGCCCATCCCGAGCTCGACGGTGGGTTCGCGGACGCCGCTGCCCAGGAGGCGATTCGGCCTGTGCAGCGTGGCAGATTAAAGGAGGAAGGCATGGCCAGAACGGCGACGACGGGCATCTGTGCGGATGGACGGAGAAGTTCGGTACCGACAGGATTTCTCGGCTGAGATCAGCGGTCGCCGGTACAGAGACGGCGGCCGTGCGGGCTTCCGACAGCGCAACGAGCTTCGCCGACCGCTGGCGTCGCCAGATCTGGGGACCCGTGGGGTCGGCTACGCCGGCTCGACGTAGAGGTAAGGGTGTGTCGTTGTTGTTTTCTACTCTAGCTCTTGGGTTAGTAGCGGCGGCGATGTGAGTTGTTATGGGTGGCGCCATGACGGTGACCCGCGGTAGAGGCGATGGCGGCTATAGGGGGTATTGTCGATGGACGGAGTGGTTGGTGTTACGCCGGTGGTGGCAGGGTGTGATGGTGGTGGTACTCAGTGGTGTGGAACGGAGTTGGCGGCAAAATCGGGTGACAATTGTAATGGTAGGAGGCGGCGAGGATGGGTTGGTCGAGGAGACGACCGGGGAGCGTAGGGCTGCTGGAAAACTCGGGTAGGACAACATTTGGGGTTAGGGTCTCGTGTCCGGAATGTGGACACGAAGATGCAGATATAATTGTAATGGAAATATATATAATGGAGGGGATGAGGCACGGACACGATGCACCTGTGGTTGGAGAAAATTGTGGAAGATGAATTGTGGAGAAATATTGGAGGAGTACCTGCCTATTTATAGGATGTAGGAATTTCCAATTGGATATGGATTAGAAATAATTTAAAACCCAAAAATAGATAATGCGTAATTTAATTTAAATCCATTTAAATCTAAATCCAAATCCAAATACAAATCCAATTTTAAATCTAATTAAGTTTTTAGTTTAAAAATCAAATGGGATAAATCAAATTGTAATTATTTAACTATTTAAATAAATCCATAAATTCAAATCAAGATTTAAATGACACAATAATTTCAAAATATATTTTCTAAAATACTAGTAATATTAATTTCAAAAATTACATTAAAAATAAACTAATAAATAATTACTAATTATATATGTATGCATAAATACTGTTTTCATAATTATGCCTTACTAGTATGAAATAAAAATATTATTTATTATTAAAAAAAATTGCGAGAAATGAAAGGCTTTATAAATAAAATAGCAAATTTGAAATTTCGGAACGATAACAAAATAATTATTATATACATTATCTTGAAACTATAAAATAGGAAAAATTATTAAACTAAAAATATGTACGCTCGCACATATTCGCACTCGTCGAGCAATTACGAAAATAATTTTCGTGCGCGTGTACAACACGACTACGCGACGTATAATACAAAAATTTAAATCAGTACCAAATAAAAAAATAGTAGAAATTTAGGAGTTTTACAAAAAGCATTCAATAAAACTATAATCAAACTGCTCAAGAAATTCATGTCTTCCAACAAATACGACTGGAATGAGAAGCTTGAGGAATGCTTATGGGCGTACCGTACTACAGTTCGGGCAGCCACTGGGAACACACCATTCTCTTTAGTGTACGGGAGTGAGGCAGTTCTTCTATTGGAGACTCAAATCCCCTCACTCCGTGTTGCCCTTACCTATCGATTGACAACGGATGATAATCACAATCGTCGGTTACAAAAGTTGGAGAGGCTCTAGATGAGAAGCGCCTGTTAGCTCAACAACGAATTAAATTATACCAAGCACGTATCTCGGAAGCTTTTAACAAGAAGGTTAAAATCAGAACATTCCAAGTAGGCGATCTCGTTCTGGAAGTTCGGAGGCCAATGGTTATGACTCACAAAACCGTCAGCAAATTTAAGCCAAAGTGGGAAGGCCCATTTGTCATCGAGGCTGTATTCTCCAATGGTGCTTACCACCTCGCAAAACAAAACGAAGACTTGCTCATACTGCCCATCAACGACAAGTTCCTGAAGAAGTATTATGTCTAAAATGAGATC
Source organism: Iris pallida (assembly GCA_029216955.1). Taxonomy (NCBI): domain Eukaryota; kingdom Viridiplantae; phylum Streptophyta; class Magnoliopsida; order Asparagales; family Iridaceae; genus Iris; species Iris pallida. The sequence continues at coordinate 6,840,192 of JANAVB010008800.1, read as the reverse complement.
CTCTAAATCTCTCAGATTGTTGAGTTATGTACCCTCTGGTACCGCTGAACTTACGCTCTGACTCCAAATCTTTCAGATTGTTGAGTTATGTACCCTCTGGTACTGCTGAACTTACGCACTGATTCTAAATCCCCTAGATTGTTGAGTTATGTACCCTCCGGTACCGCTGAACTTACATTCTGACTCCAAATCTTCTAGATTGTTGAGTTATGTACCCGCAAGTACTGCTGAACTTACGCTCTGGTCACTCCAGATGAATCTATATCGCATCTTTCGGGTAGTAAGTCATGTATGATCATACCTCTGAACTTCCTTCCTAAAAGAGCATCTTCCTCATGATCTATTACCCGCACTTTCAGTACGTAAAAAGGGTAAAAGATCCACGAATTTTTCGAAACAACCACGTCGATGTTACCTCTGAGTTGTTTTACTTCCATCAAAAACAAACCACCCCTCGCGTAGAACTTCCACGTCCATATTACCTTTGAGTTGTTCTATGTACCCTTCATGGTGTCCACTCCTGCCACGTCCTCATTACCTCTGAGTAGGAAGATTCCATCGAAGAAGCCCTCATATTTACCACGTCCTCATTACCTCTGAGTAAGGATGCTGGTTCTCTCTCGACTTATTATCCATACCCAAGCCCAGAGTACGCCAAGGATAATAGGCCCACAAATGTCCTCAGTTGACCACAAATGTCCTCAGTTGACCACAAATGTCCTCTGTTGACCACAAATATCCTCTGTAACCACAAATCTTGTACTAAGTCCTCTAGTACATACAGCTCTTTCCTCATCATGCCTCTGGGGCCCAGCTGCCCCATGGCACTCTTTCGTTCTAATACCAAGAACTTCCATGGTCCCCTTACCGTAGAATCGTTCTAGGTATCCCTAATCAAACTTATTATCCGTACCTAAAACCAAGGTATGCCAAGGGTAATAGGTCCACAAATAGTCCTCCAGTGGGGCAAACACCACAAATGCCAAAGATACAGTACAAGCACAATAGATGATGGATGATGAAGACATAGTCATTTATTGAAAAGCAAAAGTACTACATATTTCGGGACCACGTTTCTAGCAAAACAAAGGAAAATGACAAAAAAAGGCCGACTATGGTTCGGCTATACATAATTCTCTGAGTCGATCCCTCAGCACGGCGGTCGACCGCTCAACTCGTAGCTTGGCCGACGCTCGGCCTCTTGATTCAGCCGCTCTGTATCCTCCAGATGTGCGTGGGTCTGCCAGCCGCCTTCGAGTCTCTTCAGAGCACGCTCAAGGCCAGCAGAAGCTCGGGTGACCTTTTCAGCCTCCTGAACGATCAACTCTTTATCTGCGCGGGAGGCCTCGAGCTCAGATTCCAAGAAAACTAGCTTCCTCTGGAGCTCGAGGATCTGCTCCCTCGTATCAATTATTTCGCGAGAGGCGGCCGCTTCCCGAGCCATACAATCTTCGCTCCTACGGCTCAGCTGATCATACTGGAGAGATAGATCGTCGAGGTCCTTCGTGATAACCGGCTTAGATGCATCCCGCGCGGCCCTTATATTCTCCAGAACAATAATGAGGAAGGCCAGCTCCTGATCTATCGCTGAAGACAGATCAACTTGCCGTAGTACTTGAAACTGGGCCACAAGCTGATCCGCCTCTAGCAATTTAGGGTCCAGCAGCTCAACCATCCCTGTCCCACCGGGCAGGTTTCTAAGAATTTTAATCTGGCCACGAGCGCATTGACGGGCCAGGGCAAAAGAGATCCCCCTCTCCACAGCAGCTTCGACTCCTCGCCTCAGATGACGGTAGAAACTGTCAACCACATCCTTTGACGATTCATCCAGAAATTTTGAAGAAGACAGCATCAAAGGGAGAGTGGCTGGCAGAGTCGAAGAAGATGCAACGAAATTTGATGCCCCTGCCATGAGGGAAACAAATTCAGAGCGAAAGGACGCTTGAATAGCGGCCAATTCTTCTTTCGTAGCCCGAAGAATCCGGAGGCTCGGCAGGGCAGAAAGGTCAACCTCTGGAGCCACATGAGTAGACGAGGGTATAGGGACCAGTTCTCCTTGCTCCGGCCGTTCTGCCGTTTGTCCTCCCGAATTTGATTCAGCTAGAGGTCGCTCAATATAAGTCGGAGGGGGAGGAGGCACGCTCTCTACCACCAGATTTTTTCCGGCGAGCTCAACCCTAACAATGTCCGTCATTGGTAGTGAATGAGCAGAACCTGTATGTCCAGAGAAACTATCAATCAGCTTAATCCAGAGGATGTGACGATAGAGCGAATGAGCCTCCTCACTAGTCAAGACTTGGCTTATCTTACCAGGGGAGAATTATGGAGGCTGAGGTTCGCTTACAGCCGCCATAATCTCTTCGCCGGTGACATCCGAGCCGAATTCAGCTGGTTTCTCTGCCCCAGCTGCCCCAGAAGGAGATACAACTGGATCAGCATCACCCTGCTGAAGTTCAGCAGTCTCGGGGACGAGTTTAGCGGAGCCCACGTTGCCCTGGGTCGAGACCTCAGCAACGTAAGACCCCTCAGCCGCCGCCGAGAGAACCCCGACAAAAATAATCTCGACACACATGTCACTAATCAAAGTGGTCAGGATCGGATCAACTTCAGAAACAGCGGCCGGCTCTCGAGAGTCTGACTCTTCGGACGCCTACAGAGAAAAAAAAATTGATTAGAACATAGTTCAGGAAAAGCCAAAGAAAGAGAGGGTTGTAATTCAATTCACCTCCGAAATGGCGCCCATATCCCCGCCTCTCTCCTTAATGAGCAGCCGGCGAGGCCTAACCGCAGCCTGTTTTATGGAGTAGGTTCTTTCGCTTCTAGCAGACTCAGGCTTGCTTCACTTTCGGGAAGGACTCGGCTAAACAGGCGGCTGATCCGCCACCACCTTATCTGGCACAACAGGCGGCTGATCCGCTACCACCTCTTCTGCAGGAGGGAGAGAGTTTTTGGCATCATGTTCGTCATCCTCTTCGTCTGCATTAGTAGACTCCGAGTCCGGCACAGGAACCGTGTTCGCCCTCTTCTTCCTCATCTTGGACCCCTTGGGCTTCTCCGCCAAGCTAGTACCCACAATGAAGCTGGTACTCGGGTCGAATCAACGGGAGGCTTGCTCGCAGTAATATGGTATAGAGCCGCCATATACAAAATCTTCCCTGGCGCCTCAGCATCAGGAACCGAGAAGCTGGTTCGGGTATGAACCGCGTTATAATATTGCCAGGCCCTGATACCGTCGAGGACGCTACCGACAAAGCCCAGGCAAGGGCTGGGACTGTCAAAAAATAGCTGGCTATACACGAACTGACGGGAGAACCTGCTGGGCAAGTAGGGCTCCAGGTAGACATTGTTACGGTCACGGTATACTAGGTACGCTAGACGGATATTACGCAACCAAAGGAGCATCTTCTCAGGCAAGAGGTGAGGAGGTCCGGCACCATCAATATGTACGCCCCTCACTTCTTCATCGGTAAAACGAGGAACAGACACAAAGAAGTCGCATCCGTCCACTCTCGCCAGCACCTTTCGACAGGCTGGCATAGTGCTGCACTCCCAGGGCTGATGGTGATATTGGAAAATGAAAGCATCATCAGCCATAACGCCGTCTTCTGCTCCAGGCCTCATCAAAGACCGGTAGTGCATCAACAGCCACCCCATCAGATAATGGTAGGGCAGCTCTATACGTTCAAAATCCATCGCCATGTCACGGGCGATGACCTTGTACGAGAAGGCGCGAATGCAATGGTGTATGCTGCACACCATGGCCGAAAAAAGGGCTAGTCTGACCCCAAAGACCAGCTTTACGGTAGGAAGGATAAAGTGGCAGCTGATCCTCTCAATGGAACCCGCCCCTCCTGAGACCACGCAGTTCTGTAGCCACACCATCAGGAATCCTGCCAAGAGTGCCTTCTCTGACAGCCGCTGAGTACCATGATTAAAATAACTAAATAAGTCAGTTTGACTCCCAAATGTGTCACTCGTGGCCCTCGATCTCTTGGCAGTCGATGCCAGTTTTTATACCTCCTTCTGGGTTTGAGGATCTCGGGAAAAAACTCGGCCTGAGGCGCCTAGTATAAAAAGGTATGAGACCCAGGACGTGGTGTGAGGAATGCTCCCTTCCGAGCTACCATCCTTCTTGATGGACGTCTGGTGACAGGTACTGTGGTGACATAACAATTTCTGGTATACGGCAACAAAGCCCGAGAACTGCCGATCCAAATCCTCGAACTCTTCGTTCGTAGGGGTGTACACTTCAAAGACTTCTTCCCCCCAGGGCAGCTTAGAAATAACGTACATCTCGTGGAGAGCGAGTCCCAGCTCCCCTCCAGGCGTGAAGAAGGTTCCCGTTCATCGGTTGTACATCTCCAAGAGAGCCTTGAACAACGGCTTATTTATGGATAAACCATGACAGGTGCCCCGAATGGCGTGGTAGAGGCCGATCTCACGTAGGGGAGTCTCATACCTCCGCAGAATCCATGTGGTCAAGTTGGCCCACGCAGGAATAGGATTTATCCAGTTCAGCAGCGCCAACCGGCCGGCGGAATAGGACCCCTTTCGAGCAAGCTGGTTCAAAAAGGTGTAGCTTGAGAGAACGTGAAATTGGGACCCGATACATTTATGAAGGTACCCGGGGCCAGTCCCATCACGTACCGACTGACCAATTCCCTTCCCGCATACGTTGACCCCAAATTCCTGTTATAATGGATGTTACCCACAATCATCCCCGACTTGCTTGGAGTCAAGGAGTCCACCATCTTTCTGTCCATCGGTAACATGTTGAACCATGACAGAGGAAAATGATGCTCCATCGGAGGGATATGGATCGCAATTCTGTCAAGAGTAAAATCCTAACTCTCGGATATATCCAGCACTCGGGGGTTCTTCACAGTCAAGGCATCACCAAAGAGGAACGTCGGCTTCAGGTATTTTCCCTCCAATTGCCCCAAGTTTATCATGGCACAGAAAAAGTAGAAGGGCTGGTTCCTGATAGCATTCAACCTCTCCATAGGCTCATTTGTGGGAAGATAGTTCGCCATATATTGGACTAAGTGGTCGAATCGCACACCCACAATAGATTGGGCCAAACCCACCAGGGGTTCTCCCGCTGGATTGACTGGCAGATTCACTAGAGAAAAGACAGAAGAAACAAGTTAAAAGATGTCTAAACAAAGCCACTTAGTGTTTCTAGGCTTATACGACCCAGTCCACATGAGCTTATGTGGCTCTGATTTGGTGGGGGTCCCATGCAGTCCATTTCAGATGAGCTTATGCGGCTTTGTGTAAACACGAGCTAATGCGGCTCTGTTTAGCATGAGCTCATGCGGTTCTGTTTAAAAGAGATTATGAGGCTCTGTTTGAACATGAGCTTATGCGGCACTGATTAGCGTAAGCTCATGCGGCTCAGTTCAGCGTGAGCTTATGCGGTTCTGTTTAAAAGAGCTTATGCGGCTCTGTTTGAACATGAGCTTATGCGGCACTGATTAGCGTAAGCTTATGCGGCTCTATGTAGCGTGAGCTTATGCGGTTCTGATTTAATGGGGCCTCATGCGACACAGTTCGAGGGAGCTTATGCGGTCCTGTCTATTGGAACTTCATGCGACCCAGTTCTGCGAAGTGCTTATGTAGCCACAGGACGACCCTCATGCGACTCGGACATGAAAGATACCCCCATGTGGCTTGGACATGAGATGTACATGCAGCACATACAGCACGTTATGTGGATTTACCCCAATGAACTTGAACAGTTCAATGGAGAAGAAGAAGGCTCGCGCATAAAAAACATACGACGTAGCCCTGACGGTTAGGATTTTGAGTTCATGTAACTTCTTCCAAATATCCTTACCCTCAATGGTGGGGTGAACGTCGGGATGAACCATAGGCTCTGTATTCGACGAAGAGGCTACTCTTTTGCCCTTCGCCGCAGCAGAGGAAGCCTTGGAAGTCTTGGGAGCCATTGATGAGCGAAGAGGAAGAAGACGGCAGCTAGGGAAAGAGAGGTTCGAATAAAAGAAGAAAGTAAAGAGTTTTTCTCTAAAAGTTACTCTTATTTATAGGCGGACAGGAGGCTTATAGACCGATGGACGCTTCGATCCATGTGTCGCCTAAAGAACAAAATCGACTCTTCGGTCATCGAGGCAAACCTGGATATTTAAAACTGACCCTTGGGATCCTATCCTAAAACGCGACTTTAAATCCAAAACAAATCAAGGGCAATTAAATGAGATGCATACGTGGCAGAAAGGACAACATGTGGTCAGAACAGTCCATGCGGCTAGAAAGTCCATTCGGCTAGGAAGTTCATACAGCCAGAACAGTCCATGCGGCCAGGCAGTCCATGCGGTCAGGCAGTCCATACGGCTAGGAAGCCCATGCGGCTAGGAAGTCCATGCGGCCAGAACATCCTATGCGGCCAGAAGAGCTTATGTGGACATAGCCATGCTTCTTATTCAAAGTATTTCAATTTTACAAATTGAAAACTTTGAAGGGGGTCTTGTAGAAGCATAAAAAACACAGGAAAGTCCATGCAGCTCAAAACAGAGGAAGTCTCATACGGTTCAAAGAATCTCATGGAGCTTCATGCGGCTCAAGAGTCCTTTAGAGCTTCATGCGGCTCAAAAGTCTTTCAGAGTTTCATGCGGCTCAAAAATCCCCAATAGCTCCATGCGGCTCGAGTAAAAGCCAAGTGGCCCTATGCGGTTTGCCTCTACAGCTGGCCATCAAGCAGCGACCTCATTTAATGCTCTGACGCAACACAGCAGCTCTGACATAAAGGTGAATTGACAGCTCTAACATAAAGCTGCAATGATGACTCTGACATAATGGTGCGCTCCTAGGGAAACGAAGAAAATCTTTATAGCTGGCACGATCCACTAATTTCGAAGCTCACTATGCGACTACCTACTTTAATGCGGCTGCCACTCTCATGCGGCTGCCATCTCCATGCGGCTGTCACCCTCATGCGGCTGCCACCTTCATGCAGCTCGGTTACAGGCCACACTCATGCGGTTCAATGATGACAGTCCTTCATGCGGCTCGTAGTAATTGGGATACGTGGCAGGAGTTGATCAAATCCCAACAATCCAGATTTATGGCAATCAACATAACAGGCAGTTGGGACACGTGGCAGAAGATTGACCAAGATTTATTCACTCGGATTTGTTGATATCCACAAATCATCATGATGCAGATTTGTTGCAATCAACATTAACTGCCTATGCAGATTTGGTGCAATCAACATTAACTGCCCATATTTGTTACAGTCAATATTAACGGCCCAGATTAATTTTCAATAAACAAGATTAAGGCAAATCGTAACCAATCCCTAACTGCCCACTTTTCAAGGAGCAATTATTGTGAACCCTACTTATCACACCCTACTCCTATAAATAGCAAGGTGTCATTCCCTTACAAAACAGACAGAGGGACACGCACAGAGAGAGCGGCGGCACATAGAAGAATCTCCCCACACATCCCGAGAGCATTTCTTCATCAGAGCCAAGGCTACGTCCGATCGTCCAAGGAGTAAGGCAGAGTTGATAGCACTCTCCCGAACCTCTACCGTCGCCCTCCAGAAAAACTAAACAATTGTACTTAGATTGTTGTACCTAGGTTTTCATCCCTAGGCTTTCTTTGTACGAGCGAGTTTGTGTTATAAAAGTCCAGTCCTCTAAAATTGTTCTGTTCTTTTATAATCAATGGCAAACAGCCAGGATAGCTGAACCTATGATGAAGCTAACAAGGAAGAACGAGGAGTTCGTCTGGACCAAGGCTTGCTTGACATCGTTCGAGGAATTAAAGAAGAGGCTTACAACAACATTGATTTTATCACTACCTTCAGATACCAGAGGATTTTTGATCTATAGTGATGCTTCCAGTAAGGGCTTGGGTTGTGTTCTTCAATAGTACGAAAAGGCAATTGCTTATGCATCTTGACAGTTACGGACTCACGAAAAGAACTACACCACATATGACTTAGAGCTTGCAGCAGTTATCTTCGCCCTGAAGCTTTGGAAGCACTATCTGTAGGGCAAGAGACAAGAGATATTTGCAGACCATAAAAGTCTTAAATACGTCTTTACACAGAAGGAGCTTAACATGCCCAGAGGCGATGGTTGGAGCTTGTGGAGGATTTTGACATCAACCTGCAATACCATGCGAAAAAGGCTAATGTGGACGTCGATGCATTTAGCCGATACCCGATGGCAATGTTCTTGACAACGGACCAGTATTTACTCAAAGACATGGAGAAGCTTAGATTGGATATTGTTCTGGTAGAGGAAGAAATAAAGAAGCTGGGATGGGAAACTATTGTACCAGGAGTTGATGCGCCAATAAAGCATTTGCTAGTACAGTCCAGTCTGATAGACAAAGTCAAGGAAACTCAGTTCCAAGACGAGACGCTTTGCAGACTTAGAGACCAAGTGTTAGCAAGAACACTTGACAACTTTTCGATAGTAGACGACGGAGCATTAAGGTACGGCACGAGACTTTGCATGCCCACTATCACTTGAGAGATGAACTGATGTAGGAAGCGTATCGATCACAGTATTCATACATCCAAGTGCAAACAAGATGTATAGGGATATGCTAGCACAAGTATGGTGGTATGGAATGAAGATAGACGTGTCCAGATTCGTCTCCAAGTGCTTGATCTGCCAGCAGGTGTAGGCAGACAGCAGAGGCCAGCAGGACTTCTACAGCTGCTTACTATTCCGGAGTGGAAATGGAAACACATCACGATGGACTTCATGTCAGAATTGCCTCTTTTCCAATGGAGGAAGGATGCCATTTGGGTTATTGTAGACAGACTGACTAAGTCTGTTCACTTTATCCCCTTCAAGGTTGGTTTATCTATCGAAAAATTTATAGCTTTATACATGCAACACATCGTCCAGATACATGGAGTCCCGGTAAGTATTGTATCAGATCGGGACATCCACTTTACTTTTTATTTTTGGAAGAGCTTGCATGATAGTCTGGAGACTCAACTGAAGTTCAATACCGCTTATCACCCGCAGACCAACGGACAATTGGAGAGGACCATTCAGACGCTAGAAAATATGTTGAAGACTTGTGTCTTGGATTTTTGCGGGTCTTAGGAAGACCATTTGCACTTGGTAGAGTTCTCTTATAACAACAGCTACCAAGCCAGCATCGGTATAACACCGTTTGAAGCATCGTATGGACGTCATTATCGTACTCCGTTTACTTGGGACAACGTAGGAGAAAGAGTCATGCTCGGACCATAGATGATTATAGAGGCTACAAACAAGGTAAAGATGATCATAGATGGACTCGGGATTGCCCAAGATCGTCAGAAGCATTGGGCCGATAGCAGTCGCTGACCATTGGAGTTTGAAACAGAAGACAGTAAATTTGTCAAGATTTCTCCCACCAGGGGAACCATCAGATTTGGAAGAGCTGGAAAGCTTAGTCCCAGATACATCGGCCCATTCGAGGTATTGAGCCAAGTTGGAGAAGTAGCATATCTGGTGGCATTACCACCTAACCTTGAAGGCGTGCACAATATCTTCCCTGTTTCGCAGCTGAGGCGTTACATTCCAGACCCGAGCCACATTTTGGACCATTCAGAGTTGGAGATTGCTCCCAGCCTTATGGTGCCAGAGCAGCCGATGGAGATATTAGACCGCAGAGAAAATAAGTCGAGGAACACTGTGATCCCGTTAGTCAGAGTTGCATGGTGTCACCACTCCCCAGGCGAGTCTACCTGGGAGCGAGAGGCTGACATGAGGGAGAAATACCCCCACATATTTTCAGGTATGACTAAACTCCTACCTCTACCCTTATAATTTCGAGGATAAAATTTCCTAAGGAGGAAAGCTTGTAAAACCCAAATTTTAATAAATCAATTAATTTAGGTACTTGCAAGAATTGTCGGTTTAATTTCTATTTAGTATAATTTAGAATTAGATTATTAGCTTTAGTATTATAGTTAGTATTATTATTATTATTAGTACTATTATTATTAGTCGGTTAACTAAATTATATTTTAGTTGAAATTGGAACTATTGATTGTTGGATTGTGTTCTTTGTTTGGACCCTAGCCCAACCATTCTATTTTCCCCAAGCCTAAATTCTTTCCTTAAAAAAAAAAAAAAAAAAACCCAACCCTCACAGCTCTCAGCCACTCACCCGTTCAACCCCCTAATTCCTCTCCACGTTCATCACTCTCCCTAAATCGCTCCTCCCTAAATCTCTCTACCACATCATCACCTATTTCTCTAAGGAAAAGGAAAAAAAAACACAACATCATCACCCCCTCTCCTCTTCCTTCCTCTCCAAACCCACCACCATGACCCCTTTCCGGCCGATCCGTGTGCCCTTCGTGGCAGACCATTGACCCGTGCGCCCCTCCGTGCGATCGCGCCCCCCTCCGCGGTTGACCCTTGACCCGTGCGTCCCTCTGTGCGATCGTGCCCCCCTCCGCAGTAGACCCTATGATCCGTAGCCCCACGCCGCCACCGTCGATCCGAATGACCGCCTGAGCACCGCTGCCATGTTCGTCGAGACGCGTTCTGAGACTCTTCGAGTCGTTGACGACGCTCCGCGGAATCGATCCGAGTCCGAGACCACACTTCGGATTCCGTCATCAGATTTTTGGTATAATTTCTATCCAAGTAGTTCATCCCTTCTCGTAACATAATCTGTGATGACCCGGTCTCAATCTCGCTATGAGATTTGATTATATTTACTGTTGCTTGTGTGGATACTCGGAACGATCATGGAATCGTTGTCCGATTTTAGACTTGGGAATTGGTTATGTGAAGATTGCTTTGGTTAGAAAGTGTGAAGTTGTGTGTTTGGGAATTGGTTCTGTAGTTCTACTAATATATATGTGTGACTCTTTTAATATAAATGTATATACATATATGATTTAAAAAGAAAAATTGTGTTTTAACTATACTCTTAATATTTGTGACTCATATATATATATATATATATATATATATATATATATATATATATATATATATATATATATATATATATATATATATATATATATATATATATATATTAACCAACATCCCATTTTATTCATGAAGGCCGAAAAAGTCGAACATAACGGCTAAGCCGGGGATAGAAGAGAGTTCCAGAAGCCGTCTGGCCGAGCGAACAGGGGGAGCTCCGTTTGCGGCACTGTCGAATGGTCTCCCAAATCTGTTGATCTGCGGTGTACTGGTGGCCTTCCTATCTCTCCTTGTTGCAATTTTTCAGATAACCACATGGCGACGGCATCTACGATCTTGTGGCCATGGGACGCGGAAGCCCAGGTCGCTATGAGGTTGTGGAAGTTGTCGCCCCCATGAGGCATTTTGCAACGCTGGAAAAGTACTCTCCAGACCTTGACCGGGAGGTCCCCTTGACTGAGGATCTGGTTGACTGTTTTCGATTGACGATCAGAGCAGCATGTGCACGCTGACACAAGGCTGAACCCGATATGTTGAGAGTGTCATCAGTGGGTAGGATATTGCGTAGGGCTCTCCAAATGAGGAAGTACCACTTCTTGGAAATGCATGTCTGCCAGAAGGATGTAATGGTTGGAGATGGCGCTGCATTGCCAAGGATCACTGTTCTGGCCGATCTAACCGAGAATGCTCCGGCAACTGATATATATATATATATATATATATATATATATATATATATATATATATATATATATATATATATATATATATATATATATATATATATATATGAGTCACAAATATTAAGAGTATATATATATAGCCGCTCTCGACCTGAACGACTCCGGTTAGGCCTCGGCCAGGCCGGCGTCCTTCTTAGGCCTGCTTGATCCACTTGGACGGCAGCCTCCCCCCGTATTTGTTTTCTTTTAGGGTTCCATGGCCGCTAAAACTTTTGCGGACGTGGTAATCGGCACTAAGGCGGCTTCACCGATTATCCCTCCGCGTTCAATATCCTCCTTCAAGGGTGCCAGGGCCATCTCGTTTACGAAGGAGGAGGAATCTTCCCTTCTTGCTCCATTAAAACATGCTTTAGTTAGAAAGTTTTCACATGCTAGACCTCCACTCGAACTTATTCGAAAGGCTTTCTCTGTGTTTGACCTCGAAGGCTCCATTAAAGTGGGTCTTATAGGTCAAAAACATATCCTTATTCGGACTTCTAGTGAATCTGACTTTCTTCGTCTTCGTTCGAAAGATACTTGGTACATTACAAGGGCTCCCATACGAGTTTTTCAATGGGATCCAGATTTTAATCCTGCACAGGAGTCTCCTTTGATTCCAGAGTGGGTGATCCTACCCAACCTCCCTCATCATCTCTACGCTAAAGAAGAGCTTTTCGCGATTGCCTCAGCGATCGGAGCTCCTCTAAAATTGATAAAGCCACTGCAGACCTCTGTCATCCCTGTCTTGCGTATTTTTTTGTTGAAATTAATGCCTTAAATTGTCTACAACACAAAGTCAGAATTAATTTACCTCGTGGGCATAGCTTTTGGCAGCAGATCGAGTACAAATCTACACCTTTATACTTCTCTCATTGTAGACATCAAGGTCATTTGGCAGAGTCTTGCAAATTAAAGCAAAGTGATAAAGGTAAGGAGCCAATAGTAGAATTGGAGGCCGAGAAGGAGGGCTCGTAAATCCAGGTAACTCACATTCTTCAACGTGAAGTAGTTGCAAAGAACGATGGGCAATCACGTCGAGAGCCTATATTCGAGCTACTTCACGAACTGCTGGATACAGACCCACCTGCAGAGGGAGGTAATGAAGACCGCCCCTTGGAGATGGAGCCGGATGTGATAGGGAAGGAGGCCACTACTATTATAGCCTCAGATGAGTCAGAGAAAGAAGGGAAAAACTATTGGTCACCGAATGTTTACCTCACCAAAGTTTTAGTCACTCAAAGATAATTTTCAAAAATTTAGTCACTGAATATTTGATCATCCAAAAAAATGGTCACTCTGTTAAATTATTATTTGTTTTATTAACATTTTTTGTTGACATGACATGTTATGTGCTATGTCAGTCATTAAGTATGACCTAGCACATTTACGTGGACTATTTTTGGGTTTTATTTTTCAAAAAATTGTTTGGGTATTAAGTTTTTTTAAAAAAATTATAATATCATGTCATAAACATTGAAACATGGCACATAACTTAATACCCAAACGAATTTTTTTGCAAAATAAAACCTAAAAATAGCCCACGTAGATGTGCCATGTCATACTTAACGACTGACATAGCAAATAACATGCCATGTCAACAAAAATCGTTAATAAAACAAACAACAATTAAACAGAGTGACCATTTTTTGGAAGACCAAACATTCAGTGACTAAATTTTTAAAAAATATCTTTGAGTGACTAAAACTTTGGTCAGACAAACATTCAGTGACCAAAAGTATAGTTCCACCAAAATTACCACTCCGACTTCCTCGAAGAAGGAAGATGAAGCTACAGATGAAGAAGAATGAGAATTCCGGCAATCATGGGCAGATGCAGTAAAAGAAGCCGTCGCTCAGGAAGCCGCTATGCAAGGAGGAGCCACGGTGTCCTCACTGGGAGGAACAGTTGGTGACAAGTCGATGACTCCCCCTCACAAACCTAAGAAGAAAAAAGCCCTGGTTTCGCCCTCTAATCTTACCCTCCTCTTGGCTTCGGCCGCCCCTACTCAAATTGGTACCCTCTCCACCTCTCATGTTTAATATTCTCATTTGGAATATTAGAGGAGTCGAACATCATATGTCCACGAAGAGGATTAAGAGCCTTTGTCGCACCAACAAAGTTCAACTTTTGGCGTTGATCGAGCCCAAAGTTTCCAGAGAACATTCATATCAACTCAAGCTTGGTTTCTACAGCTCCATAGCAAATGAGAGAGGGAACATCTGGATTATGCTGAAGTCCAATTGTTCGATGAAGGTGCTAGACTCTTTTGACCAAGCCGTCACCATTGCTATTCAGAATCAAAAGCTGCCATCGGAAGTGATGTTCTCCATCGTTCATGGCGATAACAAAAATAAAGGTCGTAGAGAGTTGTGGGAGAGACTGCAGCAAATTAAGGCTGCTCACAACCTTCCTTGGTCAGTGGGGGTGATTTTAATGTTGTTCTGAGAGTGGAGAAGAAAATAGGTCGCCCTCCTAGTGTAGCTTCCATACAAGAGTTTCTGAACTTTCAATTAGGTGCAGGACTCATAGAACTGCCATATCTGGGAATTAACTTCACCTGGATAAAGTCAGAAACAGGTGATCGACAAGGTTCTAGGCTGGATATAGTCTTTGTTGATCAACAATGGTCTTCCTTTGCATCACATACTATTGAAGAACACTTGAATAGCCGAATCCGATCATTCTCCACTGCTAATCAAATTCAGAGCTGCGCCTACTGGGGTACAAAAATCTTTTAGATTCTTGGCATTTTGGACAAAGCATAGAGAATTCTTGTCGGTGGTAGAGTCTGCATGGAGTTCTACTACTCACCCTAATGCATTAACTAGGCTCACGTTGAAGCTGACAGCCTGCAGAAAAGCATTATCCGACTGGAGTCACCGAACGTTTGGGAACATTTTCCAAGCCGTGAAAGCAGCCGCAGATGATGTACTTGCAGCTGAGTTGGCTTATGCTGATGACTGTTCCATACAGAACAAAATTAAACTAGAAAAAGCTTCTGCTATCCTTAAACAAAGAGTGATATGTGATCATATTTGAGGCAAAAAAACAAGGTTGAAGTGGGACCTAGATGGGGACCGTAATACAACATATTTTTATGAGTGCGTCAACAGCAAACAACAAAAATTGTGTATCCATCACATCATTGGGGAAGATGGGAGATCATTCACTGAACTGTCAGATATCCAACATGTTGCTCAAGGTTTTTTCGGGCCGGTCCGGTCCGGCCCACGGGCTATTGTCTGTGGGCCAGACCGGGTTCGGACCGGTCCAGGACCAGCCCAATCAAAATTGCGGTCTGGGCCAAGCCCGGTCCGGTTTGGGAGCTCCCGACCCAGCCCGGCCCACTGAACCGGACCCAGGGAGGGCCGGTCCGGGCTGAACCGGTCCATGGGCCGGTCCGGGCCTAGGTCGGTTCGGGCCGGTTCAGACCGGGTGAACCGGACCGGCCCGATTTTTTGAATTTTTTTTTTTTTTTTTCCTTTTTTTAAACATTTTTCTTTTGTATTATAATTTTAAAAATTTGTAACTTAATTTTAATTTAGGAATATGTTTTATTTTTGAAAAATTTTAATAAAAATTTGTAATACAAAAGTTTGTAATTTGAATAGTATAAGTTAAAAATGTTTATACAAATGTTTATACAAATATATACAAAAATGTTTATAAAATGTTTATACAAAATATTTATATAAGTTGAATAGTTTATAATTTGAATAGTTTGTAATACAAATGTTTATAAGTTAGAAAAATGTTTATAATTTGAATAGTTTGTAATACAAATGTTTATACAAAAATGTTTATACAAATATATACAAATGTTTATAAAATTTTATAAAAATTAAAAAAAAAATATTTCTCCCTCTTCCTTTATCCGGGATTGAGACCGGCAAATGCTTGTTTGGCATAGGCGGAGTTAAAAAATGTTTTTTTTTTAAGTAAAAAATAGTTTTTGAAAGTATAAGTTAAAATTTGAATAGTATAAGTTAAAATTAAAAATTTGAATAGTATAAATAAAAAATAAAAAATAGTTTTTGAAAGTATAAGTTAAAATTTAAAATTGAAATGTATAAGTTTAAATGTACATACCTAATACCTTGCACCGTAGCCTCATTGTTGTTCGCCTTCATGCAATGAAAGCGATTCCAAATCCAGCTCGTGGACGTCATGATCTTCTTCATCTTTCTGGTTTTGTGTTCTTCTATCGGCATTCATCCAATCTTGTACGCACACGATTGCTTCCAAAATATCGGGCTTCAAGCGGCTCCTCCTATCGCTCAACATCCTCGAACTTGCACTAAAACAGGACTCCGATGCTACCGTCGACACCGGAACCATCAGTAGATCACGTGCTATGTTAGAAAGAACAAGAAATCTCTTGTCGTGTCTCTTCCACCATTCTAAAACGGCAAAGTGATCTGGAGTCTCATCTTCGTCTTGATAAGAATTAATGTAAGCAGACAACTCTTGAGTAGGTTGGGAAGATTGCTTTTGTTTCTTCCTTTGTAGTATGCGACCGGCTGCTGATAGCTTAGACGCCAAGTTGGAGCTACTACTAGCCCCCCCCTGAGTTGGTCGGGTCGACGTTGCTCCTTCTTCGTACAGTATAACTAACCTGTCCAACGCAACTTTAACTTCTAACTTCATGTCAGTAACGTCTATATCCATATATTCTCCAGAGCACCGGGGAGGGAAAGTCGTAGAACACCAGAGCACCGGGGAGGGAAAGCAGTAGAGCACCAGAGTACCATAGAAAATATAGAGAATTTGTGAGGAATGAGTTGTGTTTGAAAAATTGGATTTTTGGCCTATTTATAGGAATTTTTCGGGGTTATTTTGGTAATTTTAGGCCAAAAATGACCAAAATATTCCTCACAACGTTTTAATAACGGCTATATGGGAGGGGCAATTTTGTAAAAGAACCCCCCCTCCAACGGTCTAAAGCAGAAAAAAAAATTCAAAAATTGGCCAACGGTCGGCTGGACCGGTCCCAGCGGGCCGGGCCAGGCCGGTCCAACCTGGCCGGGCTTCGGGCCGGGCCTCCTTTTTTTAAAAAAAAAAATGCCGCGGGCCGGGCCCTGTAGTTTAGGAATTTACGAATAGGTCCCCAAGTCCCTAATATGTAAATATAAATTTGCATTCCATAATTAAAAATAATTCACTAATTACAAACTGACATATTAATAATTAAATAAATTACATACTGATATAAAAATAATTCAAAAAAATTGCAAAATGATATTAAAACAGTCTAGAAAATTACAAATCAATATTTTTGTATTAAAAACTCGTTTAAAAATCATTTAAAAATTCTAGAAAAATTCCTAAATATCCTAATAATTATTTTAAGGCTAAAATTAATATTAATAATTAATTAGCACTAATTAAAATGAAATTTGAAAAACATGGGCTTACACTATGTTGTAGAGAATTCAATTTCATGCAATTTTGGCTTTAGTTTCGCTTGATTTTGACTTCGGATGAGAAAGTTATGGCCATGGCAAGTTTTTGGAACTTTCATGGCTGAACTTGCTGTTGAGGACGATGACCTCCATGCGCTCGGAAGGCCATGCGCCGAGAGGCCAGGCGTCGTGAAGTCCCGACAACGCATTCTTTGACTCCGAGCGTGTCATGTGCGTAGTCTTCCTACGCGCATGTACTGAAGACGCAGCGTGAGCTTCTGATGCGCGGATGTGCTGATGCACGGAAGCGCATAAATTCTGATGCGCGGATGTGCAGATGCATGGATGCACAGGAATTCTGATGCACAGATGTGCTGGTACGCGGATATGCAAGAATTCTGATGCGTGTATGTGCAGGAATTCTGATGCACGGGTGCACAGGAATTTCTATGCGCCGGAATTGCATTATTTGCTATTTTTGCCTGTTTAAGCTGTTTTGTAGCTAGAATCTCAAAAAAGTCATAACCTTAAAGTTGTAGATCTTTTCCTTGGCTTCAAGATTATGTTACTAGCTATTTTTATGCAAGTTTCTCTCATTCATGATAATGTAAGGATAGAACATGATAGTGGCCTGTTAAGGCGCACTCTTAACAAGTAACAAGTAACTTGACATGATAACTCTTAAATAGTGACCCATCGTGGTGCACTCTTGACAAGCAACCTTTACATGATAATTCTTGATGGTGGTCCGTCGTAACCCACTCTTGACATGATAAGTAAACTTGATAGTGGCCCACCGTGGCACACTCTTGACAAGTAATCTTGATAAGTAAGTCTAACACGTAATCTTGAAGGCTGTTGCGATGACTATCTTGACATGATGAATAATAATTCGTCTTGACACCATGGGTGATTATTCTTGAATGTGCTTGTATAAGCTACCAGTCTTGTCTCGCATCATGTCTAGGACTTGCATCTCTGGTTACCACGGTCAGGGATTCATGCTGAATCTGACTAGGTTAATTACTAGATTGATCAAAGTAGCTCATATAAAGAGATGTTTCCAGTTACAGGCGATCCCGTTATCTGGGCACCTTGAGTGGACTTGTAGCCTGCCGTCGAGTAGGGCATATTTCCAGCCCACTGTCATGTAGGGCACTTCTTAAAACACGTAATATGCACACTGTCATGTGTTGCACTCCAAGTCACCTAATAATTCTTGCTAACTCTTACATGAACCTTGCCTGGATAGCTGCAGGGCTTATGACTGCAGGAACATCTCATTGCATCTTGCTAGTAACTAGGCTTGTGATAACCCTAGTTAGTTAAAGTATCAAGCCATACTCTTTGCTTGGCAGTGAATGTTGGATGAAGTCCAATCATGTCTAGTCTTGTACATGGCTATCTCAGAAAATGCTTGCTTACGCTTTACTCCTAGCAATAAATGGCTAGAGATTCGGTTCTGTTCAAGCAAAGGGTTACAACTCCGGTCCTTGTTTGGTTTAAGGATTGTAACCTGGCTTCCAAAATAGTTTCTCGTCCTCTCGTCATTTGTTGCCTTATTTACATTTCGTGTTTTTCTATTATTATTCTTGCTTATGTTCTGACATGATGGTTTTAGTTCTTAATTGAAGCCTCCTTTGTGGCACTAGCTCATTGTGGGATCTGACCCAGCTGGTTTTGTATGGCCAGATTTTGGAGCAGCACCCGAGGATATTCCAGCCTTCCAGCCAGATGGTGAACACTAGAAGAAATCCTGGCAACGAGTGGGTTTATTTTGCTCTCCCACTCTAATTGTAAAATTATTCCTTGAAGGCGTTTAGCCGCCGAGCAAGTGTTAGCTCGTGTTGAATACTTTACTTACTGTCTGCCTACGGGCTTCAACATGATTAACAAATTCTAGGGTTGATCATGTATGACTGAAACACTTGCTAGTCCTCGTATTTTGTACGACTAGCTTCATGATCATCTGTATATGAAATATATAGGACGCCTTACTATTGAATATCTGATGGTCTAACATCTTGTAACTATTATTACTTACTTGAGATTGAGACACTAGGCTTGTTCTTGACCATAGGAGACTGATGGCTCGTAGATAAACTCTCATATATCTAGACAGCCGTGACCGTTTATCGAGGTGGATTACATTTCTATATACGTAGCTGGCGGTGTCTACCCCCGCTCTCTAGTATTCTAGTTCTAGGGCATGACACGGTTTAAATGGTGGCCCATGCAGGTCTTATAAATCAAGATGTGTGAGGGTTTTGCGAAATAGATGTCTCAATCAGTACTCGCCTTTGATCTCTACTCACGGCTTCTAAATCTCCTGAAATCTTGACCTGATAACATGTTTAAATTCTTTGATCTATCTTGGTCCTTCCTTATTGTTCTCCATGTCATTGCTTTAGTGGTATTGTTCCTACCGGTCAGCCGGGAGGAGCTCAACCCGCACCCCAGCAGCAACGGGAAGACCAAGCCCAGCACTCAGGAGCAGCATCCCGAGTCATACGCTCTGATGACCCAGAGCCCCCAGTTCAGCCAGTCCAGCCTGCAGAGTCCAACAACCGGGACTTGATTGGACTTATCAAAGAATTGCTTTCATCACAGGATCGTCGCGATGATGCCCTGCACCAGACGGTACAAGATGCCATTGGCAGAGTTGGTTATCAAGGGAACAACACAGCTAACAATTTCAAGCGCCCGAACCCTTCCTTCTTTGATGGTAGCAAGGATGTGATTGCAGCTAATGCCTGGCTCCAGGAGATCGAGATTATCTTGGGAGCAGCCAAGACTCCAGAGGAAGAGAATGTGGCTGTAGTGCGCCTACAGTTATTGGACTTAGCCTACACCTGGCAAGCGATGTTAGCAGTTGGATTGGCGACGCCTGTCCCATGGACGACATTCAGTGACAAGTTTCAGATCAAGTACTTTCATGCAGTGGGTCGACATGATCTGCAGACGAGATTCACCAATTTGAAACAGATGAACAAAACGGTCGATGGATATACGGTCGAGTTTTCAAGACTGAGTCAATTTTCTCCCACCTTGGTGGCAACCGAGTTAGACCGAGCCCAGCAGTTCCTGCAGGGACTCCACCTAGAGATTATTCTAGCGGTGGAGCAGTTCGAACATCAGACTTTTGATATTGTCTTGAGGGCAGCTAGGAAGCACGAGTATACCTCGCAGAAGATCATGGACCGAACCGAAAGCAGGAAGAGATCTCATGGACAGATGAGTCTGTCCTCAGCACCAGCATCGGCAGCTAGGGCCCTGTCGATTGGAGTTCCCCGAAGGGCGAATTCAGTTACGTTGGTTCAGCATTCAACACCGACGTACCCTCAGCAATAGAAGCAGAAGCAGTCTTCCGTAATAGGCTGTACTTATTGTGGAAAGCCGGGACATGTAGTATCAGAATGTCGTAGAGCACGGAAATTATGCTTGGCTTGTGGGACACCGGACCACATGATAGGGTCCTGCCCGAATAGAGCCAGTTCATCATCGTCGAACCTAACTAGTCCATCGGTTAGGGGACCAGCCCCAGCACCGGTGCAGCAGCAGCAGCAGTACTAGCCTCCGAGGCCATTGCCACCTCAGGCATAAGAGCCTTCCAGCAGCAGAGACCCCAGCAGTATGCCCAGACATAAGCTCAGATGTAGAACCGGCAGAGCGGTTTCTAGCAGAATATCTTCCTTATGCCTTATGCTTCTTAAATTCATTGTCTGCATGAATAATTGCTTGATTGGTTGCTAGTCATAGATGGTTGTGCTTTAGTATAGCTTGCCCCGACATCTCTAGCCTCTTGATTAAATTTCGAGGATGGAATTCTTTTAAGGTGGGTAGAGTTGTCACTCCCGTTTCCCATTATATGTATTTTTAGTATACGAATACGAATTTTTGATATTTATCAGGTGGACCGTAGTTAGACTTGTCTTGCTTAGCCTAGTCTTGGTTTAATCTTGACTTGGTTTATTTGACTTGGTTTGGCTTGGCTTGGTTTGGTTTGAGATGGAGAGGGTTGATATATAATCCAACTCCTTCTCTCTCTCCTCGTTCACTTCTTCATTTACTTCTTCATCTTTTTCATTTACTCCTCCCACCTACCAAGTCCTAGGCAAGTGCAACTTGCTTCATGATGGATCTCAAGTTTTATTGTTCTATTCTCTTCTTCACTTGATTCTAAGCCTCTTTAGAACTTGGAGTTTTTACTTTCCATGGATAGATTCTTGTAGATCTAGAGTTAAAGTTTTTCTTGTTTTTCTTAGTTTTGATCTCTAAAAACTTGGTATTTCCAAAAACTAATGGTTCTATGTTGTAGAGAATTCAATTTAAAATTTTGGTTTTCGTTTCGCTTGATTTCAACTTCGGATGAGGAAGTTATGGCCATGACAAGTTTTCGGAACTTTCATGGCTGAACTTGCTATTGGGGATGATGACCCCCATACGCCCGGGAGGCCATGCGCCGAGAGACCATGCGCCGTAAAGTCCCGGCAACGCATTCTTTGACTCCGAGCATGTCATGTGCGTAGTCTTCCTACGCGCATGTACTGAAGATGCAGCGTGAGTTTCTGATACACGGATGCACAGAAAGTCTGACGCACGGATGCGCAGGAATTCTGATACGCGGATGTGCTAATACGCGGATGCACACAGGAATTCTGATGCGCGGATGTGCAGGAATTCTGATGCGCGGACATGCAGGAATTCTGATGCGCGGGTGCGCTGAAATTGCATTATTTTGCGCTGAAATTGCATTATTTTGCTGTTTTTGTCCGTTTAAGCTGTTTTGTACCTAGAATCTCAAAAAACTCAGAACATGAAAGTTGTAGATCTTTCCTTTGGCTTTAAGAATGTGTTACTAGCTATTTTTATGCAAGTTTCTCTCATAATGTAAGGATAGAACACGATAGTGGCCTGTTAAGGCGACTCTTAACAAGTAACAAGTAACTTGACATGATAACTCTTAAATAGTGATCCGTCATGGTGCACACTTGACAAGCAACCTTGACATGATAATTCTTGATGGTGGTCCATCGTGACGTACTCTTGACATGATAAGTAATCTTGATAGTGGCCCGCCGTGGTGCACTCTTGACAAGTAATCTTGATAAGTAAGTCTAACATGTAATCTTGAATATTATTGTGACGACTATCTTGACATGATGAATAATAACTCGTCTTGACACCGTTGGTGATTGTTCTTAAATGTGCTTGTATAAGCTACCAGTCTTGTCTCGCATCATGTCTAGGACTTGTATCCCTGGTTACCATGGTCAGGGATTCATACTAAATCTGACTAGGTTAATTACTAGATTGATCAAAGTAGCTCATATAGAGAAATATTTCCAGTTACAGGCGATCCCGTTATCTGGGCGCCTTGAGTGGAATTTTAGCCTACCGTCGAGTACGGCACATTTCCAGCCCACTGTCATGTGGGGCACTTCTTGAAACACGTAATATGCACACTATCATGTGTTGCACTCTAAGTCACCTAATAATTCTTGATAACTCTTACATAAATATCACCTGGATAACCTGGATAGCTGCAGGGCTTGTGACTGGAGGAACATCTCATTGCATCTTGCTAGTAACTAGGCTTGTGATAACCCTAGTTAGTTAAATTATCAAACCGTACTCTTTGTTTGGTCGTGAATGTTGGATGAAGTCTAATCATGTCTAGTCTTGTACATGGCTATCTCAGGACATGCTTGCTTACGCTTTACTCTTAGCAATAAATGGCTAGAGACCCGGTTCTGTTCAGGCGAAGGATTACAACCCCAGTCCTTGTTTGGTTTAAGGATTATAACCTGGCTTCCGAAATAGTTTCTCGTCCTCTCGTCATTTGTTGTCTTATTTACATTTCGTGTTTTCCTATTATTATTCTTGTTTATGTTCTGACATGCTGGTTTTAATTCTTAAGTGAAGCCTCCCTTCTGGTACTTGCTCTTTCTGGGGTCTAACCCAACTGGTTTTGTATGGCCAGATTCGGAGCAACATCCGAGGATCTTCCAACCTTCCAGCCAGATGGTGAACACTAGAAGAAACCCTGGCAACGAGTGGGTTTATTTTGCTCTTCCACTTTAATTGTAAAATTATTCTTTTGAGGCATTTAGCCGCCGAGCAAGTGTTAGCTCGTGTTGAATACTTTACTTACTGTCTGCCTACAGGCGGTAACATGATTAACAAATCCTAGGGTTGATCATGTATAACTGAAACTCTTTCTAGTCCTCACATTTTGTACAACTAGCTTCATGATCATCTGTATACAAATGTATGGGATGCCTTACTATTGAATATCTGATGGTCTAACATCTTGTAACTATTATTACTTGCTTGAGATTGAGACACTAGGCTTGTTCTTGACCATAGAAGACTGATGGCTTGTAGATAAATCCTCATACATCTAGACAGCCATGACCGTATATCGAGGTGGATTACACTTCTATATACGTAGCTGGCTGTGTCTGCCCCCGTTCTCCAGTATTCTGGTTCTGGGGTGTGACACCTCTCGCCCAGTCTTCTCGCATTTCTATTCTCCTAGTGGTTGTCCCCCAATCACATACTTATCATATGCGAACAACATCTTATTGTTCTCATCTGGAGACATTCGTTCAGTACATTTGATGCGAGAAGTTCTAACAAGGTATGAAGCATGTTCAGGGCAAAAAATTAATGTTTCTAAGTCATCAATTTTTGTTCCTTTGACTTTTCCCGTGGAGAAGGCTACTGAACTTAGTAATATCACTGGCTTTGCGTGTGGCAATCTTCCAATCACTTATCTGGGGTGCCCTATGATGGCGGGTCACATGAATGTCAATATGTTCGAACCTTTGCTTCTCAAAGTCAGAAATCGCATAGAAGGTTGGCATCAACGTCTTCTTTTTTATCGAGGTAAGCTGACTCACTTAAAGTTTTTGCTCACCTCAATTCCAATTTATACCTTGGCAGCTTACTCACCACCTATCAGAGTGCTTAGACAATTAGAAACAATATTTTGTTGATTCTTTTGGGCATCCAAGGGAGGACTGCAGAAGTACAACTGGATTAGTTAGAATAATATGGTGCGGTCGCAGGACGAGGCGGGGCTTGGTATACGAAACTTGCAAGAAATCATGCTAGCTTTCTCTATAAAGCTATAGTGGAAGCTCAAAACTCAGAATTGTCTATGGACCTCCTTCTTCAAAGCGAAGTACTACAAATTTCAACCATTGGAGGAGGTAGTTCCAAATTCGAAAGCTTCATTTATCTGGAAGAGGCAGCTCATTGGCAGAGACAGTGGGGATCGATACATTGTGTCACCGGCTACGCTGCAAGATGATTAGCGGTGGTCTCCTTCGAATGTAGGAAGATTCTCGATCACTTCTGCGTGGAGAGTTTCCAGGGTTTCTTATCCAAAGCAGCCCCATTTTAAACATATTTGGAGCTCATGTTTTCCAATCAAGTGGTCGATTTTACTTTGGCGTATTCTCCTTAACAAACTACCAACTGATGACAATGTACAAAAGCTCGGCTGCAGCATGGCCTCAAAATGTCATTGTTGTTCGAAGAATTCAATAGAAACAGTGGTGCATATATTTGGAGGAGGGGACTTGGCTCGACATGTTTGGTCCTCGCTGCAACAAGAGTTTCACATATCGGAGAATCCATCTGCGTTGATTCAGAGATTTCGCTTATAGTGGAGAAAGAGAAATCTTCTTTTGAAGCAGATAGTAGTCGGGGCTGCTTGCTGGGTATTATAGAAAAACAGAAATAAATGGAAATATAAAAACTACTCGTACGATGCCATTCAGCTGCTGCATGAAATTCGAAGACAGATATTCAAAGCCTTACCCGTTTTTGACATAATATTGTATTGCTATTAGGATGGCAGTAGTTCCCTTCGTTTTCTTTTATCTTGTATTTTGAGTTTCTGCTTTCTTTTATTCAATAAAGTTGATGTTTTAGAAAAATAAAAATAAAAACTATATATATATAATAATAATATATATATATTATATATATATATATATATATATATATATATATATATATATATATATATATATATATATATATATATATTTTATATATATATATATATATATATATATATATATATATATATATATATATATATATATTTAAAAATCAAACGGCCGTGTCAAAGACACCCAGCCACCGCTTGGCCCGGGGGCCGTGGGCGAACCACCAAGCCGCCCCCGTGGGGGCTCGAACACCGTCCGATGCCCCAAGTGCCGGTGCGCCTAGCCACTTGAGCTACAAGCGCCCGACATATTATATATATATATATATGTGTGTGTGTGTGTGTGTGTGTGTGTGTGTGTGTGTGTGTGTGTGTGTGTATACTGGAAATTGCTGAGAAACCCAATTTCGGGGTTGGTTTGTATGAAAAACCTACCCGCATGATGGGTTTTATGAAATGCCCAGAATTATATATTTCCACGTTAAATATTCTAAGATTCCCTTTAGATGCTCTGTATTTACAAAATTGCCATCTTTATAATACCATAACAACCCTTCGCACAAACTCAGATTTGGATTGCGATTTTCGTCTTCTTCTTCTTCACGAGAGATCTGAATTCCATTTCTCTCATCTTTAGCAGAGATCGCAAAGATCGTCCGTAGTTCACTATGTTTTTCTTCAGTCGAACTTCGATCATCGCTCATCATCATCATCATCATCGTGGAGAGATTTGAAGTTTTTCGACGATTAGGTCAATTGTGGAGAGAAGAACTTCTTCTTCTTTTCCATAAGAGTTGGCATCATTTTGAAAGAAGAACGAAAACTCTTAAATTTTTGTTCCTAACAAATTCTTTCCATAAAAAAAAAATTACGTTTTAGGTTCTGTCGACCGTTCTCCATCATTCTTCGTGTTAAAATCATAGAGAATGACCATTCTCCATGCTAAAACCACAAAGAATGGCCTTATCCATGTCAAACTGATGGAGAATGGCCATTCTCCGTGTCAAAATGACGGAGAATGGCCATTCTCCGTGTTAAAACCACAGAGAATGGCCATTCTCCATGTTAAAATGACGAAGAATGGCCCCGTGATAGAATGACTGAGAATTGCCATTCTCCGTCATTTTAACACGAAGAATGGCGATTCTCTGTGTTAAAACGACGGAGATGGAGAATGGCCATTCTCCGTGTTAAAATGACGGAGAATGGCCATTCTTAGTCATTTTATCACGGAGAATGACTATTCTTTGTCAATTTAACAAGGAAAATGGCCATTCTTCTTGTTAAATTGATGGAGAATAGCCATTCTCCGTCATTCTAACACGGAGAATGGTCATTCTCCGTACTAAAACTACGGAGAATGGTCATTCTCTGTGCTAAAACCACGAAGAATGGCCATTCTCCTTGTTAAATTGATGGAGAATGACCATTCTTCGTCATTCTAACATGGAGAATGGCTATTATTTGTCAATTTAACAAGGAGAATGGCCATTCTCTGTAGTTTTAGCACGGAGAATGGTCATTCTACGTGCTAAAACCACGAAGAATGGTCATTCTCGTTGTTAAATTGACGGGGAATGGCCATTCTCCGTCATTCTAACACGAAGAATGGCTATTCTTTATCAATTTAACAAGGAGAATGGCTATTCTCCATGGTTTTAGCACGGAGAATGGTCATTCTTCGTAAGTTTAGCACGAAAAATGGCCATTCTTTATGATATTACCACGGAGAATGATCATTTTTGTTTACAAAAACAAAAAGTTTGATTACAAACTGAAAAAAGAGAAGAGTACAATTGATTTCTGGGGAAGTACAACTGTAGGAATCTGATCAGAAGACGATCACTTTATCCCTTGGACGATATGATATCGAAGACACGTGCCTCTGGAGGATGCAACAACACTTTAGCAAGAGGTTATGATCATTCGTGATGCTTTAAGATTGATTTGAAACTCTACTTATAGAGTTCTTGAAATAACTGTTTAGCAGTTATTCTGTGTTGCGCGCACTTCAGGTTGTGCGCCTCATGTTCACTTACGCGAGCGGTTGTACTAACTTCTGTGGACGTGTGGCATCGTTTGATTGAGATGCGCATGGTCGTGGGTAGTGTAGTAGGCACGTTCTACGAAGTTAGTGGCATGCGCGATATGTTATCCTGCTTCTAAAATAAAAGTTGATCAGGTGGTGCAAACTAGCCAGGTTGCACATGGGCGCAACTCAACAACTAGCGCCTTTGACTGGCTCTTCTGTGCTATACTAATTAATTCTTGTGCCACACAATGACTTGCGCGAACCAACTGTCAGCATTAATTACATGCTGACAAAATCTTCTCGAGCGTCGCGTTGTACGAGATTCGAACGGATTTTTCTTGATATACGTGTTGTCAGCTGTCAGGCAATGATGATGTCGTTACAGTTTTTTGAGGAAGTACGTCACGTGGCGCTCGCACAACATGTCGCCTGCGCAACCTGATATTGCGTAACTTAATGGTCTGGCGCAACATAATGATTTGGCGCCACCTGATGATCGTACACTTTAGTGGGTGGCGCAGCTTGATTTTAGCCTCTACAAGACCCCTTTCAAAGTTTTCGAAACTTGAAAATACTTCAAAGTTTTGAAATACTTTGAATCTTGCTAGTTTTGTCTGGGTTGCGCCAGTCAACTCGAGCCCGATTCTTCAGCATAGATTGCGTAACTATTTGGGCTATAAATAGTCGTACACTTTGGGCCTTTCATTTTTCACCAACGTGACTTTCTCGAAACCCTGACTTCTTCTCTTCTTCCTGAGCTTCTTTGACCACCGACGTGATTGTTCGAAACTCTGTCTCTTCTTCCTCTAGACTCGGAAGCTTCTTCGACAAACACTAATGGCGCCCAGGAGATTCGATGTTAAGAAAAAAGGGCTTCGCTGAGCCTTCATCTTGCACCTCATCATGCAGATAGCAGCGACGTATGTGTCAGTACGTTCCGCCTTCGTCAAGACGAGAGACTGTCAATCCGGTCATGAAAGGTGAGAGTTTTGATCATTGATCCATGCATCGATCATATCGACCAAATCCTTTTTAGGGTTTTTGGATTAATCTGTTCATCGTGCGTCCTCTATTTTTAGAGTTTGGAGCACTTTTTGAATTGTGCCACCCTTTTTAGGGTTGGTTGCTGTCACTTTGCACGATGCAACGCAACAGATATGTTATAATATGCAAAATATGGCACAACACAGATACTGCGCTATATGGCACGATACAAATGCTGCGCTTAGCGCAATACAAATGATGCGCGTGGCGCAATACAAATGCTGTGCTTGGCGCAATACAGATGCTGCACGTGGCACAATACAGATGCGACACGTGGCACAATACAAATGCTGCGCGTGGCGTAACACATCCGTTGCGCAACATGGAAGTTTTTGTGCAACCTGTGATTTTTGTACAAATTTGATCATTGCACTCTGTAAATTCATTAACTTTTTCTCGTTCACTTCTTGCTGGGAATCGGTTGGCAAGATTCTTCAGAACTGGTATTGGTGATATTGGATGTTATGGAGCTGAACCACCTTGACACACACGTCAGAGAGCTCAGAACTCTTCATGTTAAAAAGGGCTTCCTCAAGATGGTAGGAAGGGCCTTTATACATGAGAGTTGGATGGTGGAGACATAGAACTAGGAATCGTATCACAAGGGTATTCTCATTCCTACTTCTTACGAAGGGTCATCTTTTCTCCACTAGTTATATTGACAACAACTTTTTTGAGCTGCTGCACTCTGTCGTTCTCCTCTCATCTTTCTGAGAGAGAAGTCCAGAGTTGATTCCGTTGCCTGGCTCGCTGTTTATGTTGAGTCGACAAGGAACTGGCACCAACAACAAGATCCAAAGAAGTAATAGACCTCCATTTGTATTTTTAGAATGAAAATCTGAGATGTAATAGATTTCCATTAAGATGTATCTATATTTTTAAAGATGGAATAAAGAATGATTTTTTTCTCTCCTTTATGACTTGATTTGATGTGACAACATAGAAAATAGAATCAAGAGGTAATGTGGACGTGAATTCATTTTTCTATTGATGATCTTCAAGCCAGCTGGGACTCAAAGACAGGATATCATGTCTAAAAGAGGATATCTGTGATAATACGGATTTATCATAAATATAAGATATCTTTTAAAACAGCTGGGTTTCAAAAGACAGAATTGATGAATTGGATGGACTCCAAGGAGATTTTGAGTATTTATTATCTACGGCTTTATTTACGAGAAAGTAAATAAACAATAATAAATGTAGGCCTAAAAAGATTGATGAGTGAATAAGCATACCTTTTCAAAGAAAGGTCGTTTCGGTTCCCGCGACAGAAAATAAATGGAGACCTATGAACGAACATGCCTTTTCGAGGAAAGGTCGCTTCGGTTCCCGCGACATACTGTTTTGGCCTTTCAGTCTATAAATAGTGCGGAACTTTTTGGAGAATGTTATCCACACCTATTCCTTCATTGCAAATATTTTTCGAAGATGTTCCTAAGAAGGCTGAGGTCATCCCGACGATAGAAGCTGCTATCGACACTTCTTCTGACAAGCCTCCGCCGCCTACCCAGCCAGAAGTGGGAGAAAGCTCGGCTGTTCCTGAATAGAAGCAGGACATTCTTGCCAAACTGGTGGAATCTGAAAGCAATGCCGAAGAAGAAGCTCTGAGGAAAGCCGCGTGTGAATTGTTGGTGTCATCTAACAATAATGTATTCGAACTTCTTGCGAAATTTGTCTTCGATTAGAAGGGCCCTGGTCCTCGTTGATTTTATGTTTTGAATTATGCAATAAAAGAAATTTTACATTCTGATTCTCTGTGTTGAAATCTCTTTGTCTTTAACATGATTTTCTTGAGAAATTTGCCATTAATGGGCATTATGGCGACTCGACCATCCATACCAGTCAATTGATAAGCTCCGTTGGAGAAAACTTTGCTTACAACGTAGGGTCCTTCCCACTTCGCTTCGAATTTGCCTTTGTTCATGTGCGTCATAGTCATAGGACTCTGACGGTTAGAACTAGTTCTCCTTTCTGAAATGTTCAGACTTTGACTTTACAGTTGAAGGCTTTTGATAGACGAGCTTGGTATAACTCAATATGTTGTTGAGCTAGGAGCCGTTTCTCGTCAAGCTCTTCAAGCTCCTGAAGTCTCAGACGATCATTATTTTCGGTTGTGAGTTCATTGGCAATGGAAATCCTTAGGAAAGGGATCTGGATTTCCAATGGTAAGACGGCCTCGCATCCATATACCAAAGAGAAAGGTGTGCAGGCCTGTAGGATTACGTACAGTAGTACGGTAAGCCCACAGACATTCTCTAAGCTTTTCACTCCAGTTCCGTTTGTTGGTAGAAACAAACTTCTTGAGGATTTTGATGATGGTCTTGTTAAATGCTTCTGCCAAGCCGTTAGCTGCATGATTATAAGCTGTAGAACACTACAAGAAAAATGATAATTCTTGACGGTTTATAAGTTGATGGTCGTGAAATACCGTCAAAAAAATAGGTTATCTTGACGGATTTAGCCTTACGTCAAGAAATGCCTTATTTTATATTAATTTAGCAATCTTACAGCATAATAGTTGACGGTTTTAGAGGATCCGTCAAGAAACATCCTTTTATTTAGTGACGGTTCGGTAATAACCGTCAACTAATATATGCCTAAAAAATTTGGCATAATTTTTTTAGCTGCCATTTGGTAATTTTTTTGAAATGTAAATCTATATTGACGTTAGTCATTCCATCATGTTTTATTTATTTCCTGATTCTTTCCTCTCCTTTATATTTCTCCATCTCTCTCATCCACCAGCCAATGGAGAAGGAGAGCTCAATCTACATCTTCCTTCTCCTCTTCCTCCTCTACATCTCCATTCTCCTATTCTTCCTCTTCCTTCTCCTTTCTTCTCCTACAGACCCAAAACCCTAATCTCCAAATCCACCTAATCTCGTCCCCAAATCCTAACCCTACATCCATCAGAGAGGTGCATCGGGATGGTCATCACGGCCCGTTCGAAAAGCCAAACCGAAGAAGATCCAGCAGCAGCAACAGAAGAAGAAGAAATGGGCATCGACAACCGAAGCCGACTGCTTCGAAGCCATCGACGACGTCGAGGAGAAATTCGACCTCCCGCCGGTGCAGGAGCTGGGAGTGTTCGAGTTCTCATGGCAGGGGTGTCCGATTGCCGCCGAGATCGACGGTGACAGCAACCTCCGCGACATCTTCTTTGCGTCGCTCGTGGACGGGTGCCGCGCCGCCATCGGCTTCCCCGGGGACCGCCTCTCCCCCACCCCCGCCCCGATCGACATCCCCGACTGCGGCGGCTCCTGGCCGTCCGATCTGGAGCCCGACGGCATTTGGACCTGCGCGCTCCGCAAGCCTCTCTCCGTGTACAGTAAGACCTCTCAAGTGTAGGTTGTTCCTAGCTTGAAATAATTAAAAAAAATTCGAATTTTTTTCGTTTGTAATTGATTTAGTTTCTATGTCATGCTTCGCATCAAAGTCAGCTATAAACTTTCCCATACTTCTACTTTGGTTCTTCAGTAACAATATTAATACAAATCTTTTTTTTTGTTGACACATGCACCATCTCGACCGCGTTAGAGAAGTTGTTGCTACACATTGATCCCGACTCAGCCAAGGTAAGGATTTACATTTTGTTCATTGCATGATTTTAATTCTGGAAAGGGTAAGGATTATGTCATGGTTATAGGAAACATATATGCTTGTAAGGTGTTCGAGTTTATTCTTGTAAGGTTCTAGCTTACAAGAATACTATAGTTTTCTAGATTTTTATGCTTGTAAGATATTCGAGTTTATGCTTTTTAGGTGTTCGAGTTTATGCTTGTAAGGTTCTTATGAAACTAACATTACCGTCATCCCTTAAGATAATGCCCAAAGATCACTATGTAAGCACTTCATATATATGGGGCGAAAATCCTAATACTTCTACTACTACTAATATTAATAGTTAATGGGCCACGGTTTGCTCGCGGGAAACGATGGGTTGCTGTTTGCAGCAACAATGAAATGGTCCACTCACGTGGGTTAGTTTTATAAAAAAAAATTTCTTTTTCTTTCTTTTCTTAAAACTTTAATATATATATATATATATATATATTTTATATATATATATATATATATATATATAAATACACCAAAAAATCTATTTAAAATCCAAATACCATTTAAAAGTCAACTATCTAATTATTTAATATATTGAGCATATCTACATATATATATATAAATTCAATCCTTAATAAATCAACTCAAAATAGTAATAATATTTAAATAGGAAAACATGTTTATTAAATCTTCACAAAATAAATTTTAATAATAATAAATTAATAAAATCTTTTCAATGGGTAAACTTATACCGCACACCCTTATCCGGGTCCAAAAATGTGTACAAATATTGCACGATATTATTTAATAATAAAATACCAATAATAGTACGAATAATTAAATAATTAGAAATTGCACATAAAATTCTAAAACAATTTAGAAAATATTTGTATATACATAAAATATGCCTACATGGCCCCATTTGGTCACACTACATGCTTACATGGGCTTGGGTTCGGTCCGGGCCCAGTTCGGGCTGGTTTGGGCCAACCGGATCATCTAAAAATCAATATAATAAAATAATATTTAATTAAATAATTTAAAAAGTTCATTCACAACTTGGCCTGGTTTTTCTAGTTTGGACATCACCATGGCTAGGCATCCCCCGGCATGACTGGAACACTAGTCAAGGCACACTGCTACATCTTCCGTGCCAAAATTCATGGTAGTCTTGTGTTCCAAAATTCAACAATGGCTAAGGTCATTTCTAATAAAATAAAAATAATCATAATTTGCATAAATTAATTTTTAAGTCTAATAAAATAATAGCAAAATAATAAAAAAATAGGGGAGTTTACATCCTACCCAACTTACAAGAATTTTGTCCTCGAAATTAGGATTAATAGGGTAGATAGGGTTGAGGGATAGGAAGAGTTCGTCAATACCAAAATGTAATTAAATTTTGGAGGAGCCGATAAAACTGCGTTCAACACCACCATGCAATAGAAAATTGTGGAGTCGATATATACAAAATATATCATGATTATGGAATTGAATAAGGGTTTCTAATGAAGGTAGCAAAATTTTGAATATCCAATTTTAGAGAACAGTAAGGAATTGAGTAAGCCAAAGAGAATAAATTAGACATTTAGGAGATGTGATTCCTTAAAGGAGAACTGGATACTAATCGTCTTGGTCGAGGGTTTGATTAAGTGATGATTAGAATCACTCTCGTGCGTTCAAGAGGGGTTGGAAGGGCACAATGAACTTTCTAGGATTGGGGAGAAGAAGAGTTTAAGGTGATGATATAACCACATGAGTTGGTCGGTGTCTATCTATATTTGTGTATAATTAACCGATTGGGCAACCAAAGATGATACCTTGAGTTTATCTTAACAAGTACAGTGCCTTGTCTTTCCAAAATAAGTAAAAGGCAAGAACAAACAAAGGTTTCAAAGACGGTGTTATATATTGAGTACGAATTACGGGGTTCATAGGCGGTGAAAATAATTCAAAAGAGAATTGCCAAGGCTTGCCGCGGATGAGACTCTAAGGCAAGTTTACTATGTCTTCATCCACGTAGAATAATATGTGATAAGCGAACCAAAGTGCAATAGGTTGATCAGACCATCGTGCACCGGTTCTGATTAGACAATATGTTAGTGGGTGCACCCAATAAAATATGTCGTGATCAAGCTTGGTAAAGAAATAAGCTTGCAAAACTGAGGCTAATTAGCAACATGAGATAGTCAAAATATGAGCCAGGGAGGTACTGATGAAGGAAATTTTAAATACTCCAAGATCTTTTAAAATTAAGGCTCGCCCGAAGTTTGGGCCTATACAGTTGTCCTAGTATTTCTTCATTTATGGCTTGGTAGACTAGGTAAGGTAGGGTCCTCTGAATTTATAGTCTAAGTGAACTTACCAATGTAGTTCACAAGGAAAAAGGTTTGTTAGGTGGTGAGGTATTCTACCCAACTTACAAGAATTAAACTAAGGGTGTTTTGGGACATCTAACTAGTAGGGTCAATCTCTAGCAAGCACGAAGTGAAGATAATAATTATGATGGAAGGAATCAAGCAAGATGCAATCGATGAGTCGAACGATAGATAAAATCTAGAAAGAGGTCAAGTATGTGGATGAGATCATAGACTCTAATCCTATACGCAGGCTTGCTTGGTACGGTAAAGTAACCAAACAATTTATCTTGACCTGCATGGGCCACCACAAAAACATGTAACGCCCCAGTCCCAAAATACGTAGGACTAGGTACATCGACATGCCAGCTGTATACATACGAAGTATACTCCAATATATGGAAACCTCGTATGAATACATAAGCTGCAAAATGCAGTAAACCAAGAGTAATCTAATCTCATCCAAAAATAAAGAATAAAGGATATCATATAATCAACTGCAATAAGTCTTTGTACAATATGTTGGGCGGAGACAAATCCACTATCAACAAGTAAGGAAAAATATACATGGAAATGGAAATAATTTGACGGAAGTAGCAAAGAAAGACCCAAGACACGTCATCTCCGAAAGAATAGAGAAGATCATGACCTCGGCTAGAACACCTGCAATATCACAGAAGCACACACCTGGAGAGATAACCAGGTCCTCAGAGAAACGTAACAAGACACATAATATCATGCCATATAAACTGAATAAATATTGCTCAAATAAATAAGTCAATTGAATTACATGGTCTAATACACACCTATTGAACTACCGTACCATCCCCCCAACCAAACAAGGACAGAAGATGGTAAACTATTTATGGTGACGTATCTATCCATTCTATGAATCCAATATGGTATCCGGACCCCAACAAGGTTCAATACCTTCTCATCGAAGTAGTAAGTCACACCTACAACCAAACAAAGACAAGATGTGACGAACTAATCCGCGACAAGTTATTGTTCCAAGCCACGGTCAGATACAAGTACCCAAACCAAAAGTACTCGTACCTAACGGATAAGGGCGCCTAACCAAATCTAAGTGAATTTATTTTAAGAACAGTTCATGGTCGCATGACTACCGGGTCAAGTCAAGAAAATACCAAAGCAGTACCTCAGTAGCGAGTCGCAACACCATATACTATTCCTCAGTATCGAGAGAGTCTATAGCATATAGTCTACCTATCGTTCCTCAGTAGTGAGCGAGTCAATGATAGATAGGGTGGTAGTCAACTTCCAATCATGTTCTCCCCGCCCAATGCCAACTCATAACTGCTAAGTCTTCTAGCATACAATTCTAATAGCAGTTATTTCCTAACGCACGGCTTATACGTATTGGTGACCAGCCAATCACGCATGTCCGAGTCCTATATGTGACTCACAACAACGTGGTATAAATGTGTCAAGG
The DNA here is from genome assembly GCA_029216955.1 of Iris pallida. Classification (NCBI taxonomy): domain Eukaryota; kingdom Viridiplantae; phylum Streptophyta; class Magnoliopsida; order Asparagales; family Iridaceae; genus Iris; species Iris pallida. The sequence continues at coordinate 6,804,730 of JANAVB010008800.1, read as the reverse complement.
CCTATGAATGCAACACACAAGGTGGTCCCTTAAATCTAGGTTTAATGTGTAAGAAAAATAATACATAGCAGGAAATAAAACTGAACAATAAGTTCTAACAGGTTATACCATGTATCATAGTTTAATTTGCATAAAGAAAATAATAAATAATGCATGAAATATGAGCTAAAATAAATAAACAGCAAATGGCAAGGTGTCTTGCCTGAGGGTGGTGCGAGATGTAGCAAAATCCAACAGTCAGAATCGTCAACACGAAAGTCAAAATCCACAAGGAGCTCCGGATGCTGAAACAAACATCACGAACGAGTTTGGAATAAAAGATATGCCTAGGAAACGCCTGTCCAAAAGTCAAATTCTGGAACAGGGGCAAAATCGTAATTTCGGGTCAAAACGATGTCCGCCGTCGCCAGAACCTACGGTCTTTAAAGTCGTCAAACTACATGTCTATAAATTTGTTTTCCCGAGACGAACTCAACGGTATGTCCAATTTTGGATTCCGAGGAGCCGTGCACAAAATCGCCCGTTTAGTGGGATTATGGGCCCGCCAAAATGGCGTCCCAGTCAACGGTCTCAGAATTGGACCAAACTTGGCATACATGATCAGAAAAATATTTCGAGTCCAATGGCGCAAGTTTCGTCGCGATTTGATGAGTGTGTACAAAGTTGTGACCTAATTTGCAAAGGGTCGATACGGGGGTATCTCGACGGATACACACTGATTTCGTCGCGCATATACAACGAAATTGGGTTCCGTCAGTTCCCACACATCGACAACAACCATACGCGCCTTTCGATGCGTATAGTGTGCGACCACGTCGTCCGATTTGTCGGAACGCACGCCGTATCGGGTGTTTTTCCACTTTTTGAAAACAGAAATTAAAATTTTTCGTGAAACTTTAACAACGTGTAACTTTTTACACACTAGATGAAAAGTGAATCCAGAAGATGTGTTACAATCTCGGTTATATTGTTATTCTCTGCCTTCAAATAGTTTTTACAAAATCCTATTTTACAGAATGAAAAGTGGCCGACAAGTTGGTATTTTAAAACAGTTTTTAATATTCCAGAAAAGTGGTTTTTCTCCAACTTCGTCTTGATTTTCGAGCAAGTTGGATGGCCATGTCAAAATCCACCTAGGGGATCTTAAAGAGGGTCATGTGGACTTTCTACACGAATTTACGGATCTAAAAACGGATTTAAAATGAGGGAGATATCGATCGGGGAAGTGGGATACCTTAAAGTGGAAAACTGTTGCGTGGATGACGAGGGGCTGACTTTCGATGCTCCGTTCGACGTGCACACAACTCCGTTGCTGGTGAAACGAACTCGCAGACGAAGAGGGTATGATCAGCCTCAACTTTCGTTTTGGAAGTTTAGGGTTTTGAGGCTTGTGGAATGGGCCACGGTTTGCTCGCGGGAAACGTTGGGTTGCTGTTTGCAGCAACAATGAAATGGTCCACTCACGTGGGTTAGTTTTTATAAATTCTTTTTTTTTCTTTTTCTTTCTTTTCTTAAAACTTTAATATATATATATATATATATATATATATATAAATATATATATATATATATATATATAATATATATATATATATATATATATATATATATATATATATATATATATATATATATATATATATATATATACACACAAAAATATATTTAAAATCCAAATACCATTTAAAAGTCAACTATCTAATTATTTAATATATTTGAGCATATATATATACATTATATATAAATTCAATCCTTAATAAATCATCTCAAAATAGTAATAATATTTAAATAGGAAAACATGTTTATTAAATCTTCACAAAATAAATTTTAATAATAATAAATTAATAAAATCTTTTCAATGGGTAAACTTATACCACACACCCTTATCCGGGTCCAAAAATGTGTACAAATATTGCACGATATTATTTAATAATAAAATACCAATAATAGTACGAATAATTAAATAACTAGAAATTGCACATAAAATTCTAAAATAATTTAGAAAATATTTGTATATACATAAAATATTCCTACATGGCCCCATTTGGTCACACTACATGCTTACATGGGCTTAGGTTCGTTCCGGGCCCAGTTCGGGCTGGTTTGGGCCAACCGGGTCATCCAAAAATCAATATAATAAAATAATATTTAATTAAAATAATTTAAAAGTCCATTGACAACTTGGCCTAGTTTTTCTAGTTTGGACATCACCATGGCTAGGCTTCCCCCGGCATGACTGGTACACTAGTCAAGGCACACTGCTACATCTTCCGTGCCAAAATTTATGGTAGTCTTGTGTTCCAAAATTCAACAATGGCAAAGGTCATTTCTAATAAAATAAAAATAATCATAATTTACATAAATTAATTTTTAAGTCTAATAAAATAATAAAAAAATAGGGGGTTTTACATCCTACCCAACTTACAAGAATTTCGTCCTCGAAATTTAGGATTAATAGGGTAGATAGGGTTGAGGGATAGGAAGAGTTCGTCAGTACCAAAATGCAATTAAATTTTAGAGGAGCCGATAAAACGGCGTTCAACACCACCATGCAATAGAAAATTGTGGAGTCAATATATACAAAAATATATCATGATTATGGAATTGAATAAGGGTTTCTAATGAAGGTAGCAAAATTTTGAATATCTAATTTTAGAGAACAGTAAGGAATTGAGTAGGCCAAAGAGAATATATTAGACATTTAGGAGATGTGATTCCTTAAAGGAGAACTGGATACTAATCGTCTTGGTCGAGGGTTTGATTAAGTGATGATTATAATCACTCTCGTGCGTTCAAGAGGGGTTGGAAGGGCACAATGAACTTTCTAGGGATTGGAAAGAAGAAGAGTTTAAGGTGAGGATATAACCACATGAGTTGGTCGGTGTCTATCTACATTTGTGTATAATTAACCGATTGGACAACCAAAGATGATACCTTGAGTCTATCTTAACAAGTACAGTGCCTTGTCTTTCCAAAATAAGTAAAAGACAATAACAACAAAGGTTTCAAAGGCGGTGTTATATATTGAGTACGAATTGCGGGGTTCATAGGCGGCAAAAATAATTCAAAAGAGAATTGCCAAGGCTGTCGCGAATGAGACTCTAAGGCAAGTTTACTATGTCTTCATCCACGTAGAATAATATATGATAAGCGAACCAAAGTGCAATAGGTTGATCAGACCATCATGCACCGGTTCTGATTAGACAATATGTTAGTGGGTGCACCCAATAAAATATGTCGTGATCAAGCTTGGTAAAGAAATAAGCTTGCAAAACTGAGGCTAATTAGCAGCATGAGTTAGTCAAAATATGAGCCAGGGAGGTACTGATGAAGGAAATTTTAAATACTCCAAGATCTTTTAAAATCACGGCTCGCCCGAAGTTTGGGCCTATACAGTTGTCCTAGTATTTCTTCATTTATGGCTTGGTAGACTAGGTAAGGTAGGGTCCTCTGAATTTATAGTCTATGTGAACTTACCAATGTAGTTCACAAGGAAAGGTTTGTTAGGTGGTGAGGTATTCTACCCAACTTACAAGAATTAAACTAAGGGTGTTTTGGGACATCTAACTAGTAGGGTCAATCTCTAGCAAGCACGAAGTGAAGATAATAATTATGATGGAAGGAATCAAGCAAGATGCAGTCGATGAGTCGAACGATAGATAAAATCTAGGAAGAGGTCAAGTATGTGGATGAGATCCTAGACTCTAATCATAAACGCATGCTTGCTTGGTACGGTAAAGTAACCAAACAATTTATCTTGACCTGCATGGGCCACCACAAAAATATGTAACGCCCCAGTCCCAAAATACGTAGGACTAGGTACATCGACATGCCAGCTGTATACATACGAAGTATACTCCAATATATGGAAATCTCGTATGAATACATAAGCTATAAAATACAGTAAACTAAGAGTAATCTAATCTCATCCAAAAATGAAGAATAAAAGATATCATATAATCAACTGCAATAAATCTTTGTACAATATGTTGGGCAGAGACAAATCCACTACCAACAAGTAAGGAAAAATATACATGAAAATGGAAATGATTTGGCGGAAGTAGCAAAGAAAGACCCAAGACACGTCATCTCCGAATGAATAGAGAAGATCATGACCTCGGCTAGAACACCTGCAATATCACAGAAGCACACACCTGGAGAGATAACCAGGTCCTCAGAGGAACGTAACGAGACACATAATATTATGCCATATAAACTGAATAAATATTGCTCAAATAAATAAGTCAATTGAATTATAACATGGTCCAATACACACCTATTGAACTAGCATACCATCCTCCCAACCAAACAAGGACAGGAGATGGTAAACTATTTACGGTGACGTATCTATCCATGCTATGAATCCAATATGGTATCCTGCTATGAATCCAATATGGTATCCGGACCCCAACAAGGTTCAATACCTTCTCATCGAAGTAGTAAGTCACACCTACAACCGAACAAGGACAAGATGCGACGAACTAATCCGCGACAAGTTATTGTTCCAAGCCACGGTCAGATACAAGTACCCAAACCAAAAGTACTCGTACCTAACGGATAAGGGCACCTAACGAAATCTAAGTGAATTCATTTTAAGAACAGTTCATGGTCGCATGCACTACCGGATCAAGTCAAGAAAATACCAATGCAGTACCTCAGTAGCGAGTCACAACACCATATACTATTCCTTAGTATCGAGCGAGTCTATAGCATATAGTCTACCTATCGTTCCTCAGTAGTGAGCGAGTCTACGATAGATAGGGTGGTAGTCAACTTCCAATCATGTTCTCCCCGCCCAATGCTAACTCATAACTGCTAAGTCTTCTAGCATGCAATTCTAATAGCAGTTATTTCCTAACGCACGGCTTATACGTATTGGTGGCCAGCCAATCACGCATGTCCGAGTCCTATATGTGACTCACAACAATGTGGTATAAATGTGTCAAGGCCTATGAATGCAACACACAAGGCGGTCCCTTAAATCTAGGTTTAATGTGTAAGAAAATAATACATAGCAAGAAATAAAACTGAACAGTAAGTTCTAACAGGTTATGCCATGTATCACAGTTTAATTTGCATAAAAAAATAATGAATAATGCATGAAATATGAGCTAAAATAAATAAACAGCAAATGGCAAGGTGTCTTGCCTGAGGGTGGTGCGAGATGTAGCAAAATTAAACAGTCAGAATCGTCAACACGAAAGTCAAATTCCACAAGGAGCTCCGGATGTGGAAACAAACATCACGAACGATTTTGGAATAAAAGATATGCCTAGGAAACGCCTGTCCAAAAGTCAAATTCTGGAACAGGGGCAAAATCGTAATTTCGGGTCAAAACGATGTCCGCCGTTAGACCTGCCTTGCACCGAAATATGTGCCAGAACCTACGGTCTCTAAAGTCGTCAAACTACATGTCTATGAATTTGTTTTTCCGAGACGAACTCAACGGTATGTCCAATTTTGGATTCCGAGGAGCCGTGCACAAAATCGCCCGTTGAGTGGGATTATGGGCCCGCCAAAATGGCGTACCAGTCAACGGTCTCAGAATCGGACCAAACTTGGCACACAGGACCAGAAAAATATTTCGAGTCCAATGGCGCAAGTTTCGTCGCGATTTGATGAGTGTGTACAAAGTTGTGACCTAATTTGCAAAGGGTCGATACGGGGGTATCTCGACGGATACGCACTGATTTCGTCGCGCACATACAACGAAATTGGGTTCCGTCAGTTCCCACACATCTACAACATCCATACGCGCCTTTCAATGCGTATAGTGTGCGACCACGTCGCCCGGTTTGTCGGGACGCACGCCGTATCGGGTGTTTTCCCACTTTTTGAAAATAGAAATTAAAATTTTTCGTGAAACTTTAACAACGTGTAACTTTTTACACACTAGATGAAAAGTGAATCCAGAAGATGCGTTACAATCTCGGTTATGTTGTTATTCTCTGCCTTTAATTAGTTTTTACAAATCCTATTTTACAGAAAGAAAAGTGGCCGACAATTTGGTATTTTAAAACAGTTTTTAATATTCCAGAAAAGTGGTTTTTCTCCAACTTCGTCTTAATTTTTCGAGCAAGTTGGATGGCCATGTCAAAATCCACCTGGGGGATCTTGAAGAGGGTCATGTGGACTTTCTACATGAATTTACGGATCTAAAAACGGATTTAAAATGAGGGAGATATCAATCGGGGAAGTGGGATACCTTAAAGTGGAAAAACTGTTGCGTGGATGACGAGGGGCTGACTTTCGATGCTCCGTTCGTCGTGCACACAACTCCGTTGCTGGTGAAACGAACTCGTAGATGAAGAGGGTATGATCAGCCTCAATTTTCGTTTTGGAAGTTTAGGGTTTTGAGGCTTGTGGAAAAAGTTACATATATAACAAGTGGGACAAAAATCCTAATACTTCTACTACTACTAATACTAATAGTTAATGGGCCACGGTTTGCTCGCGGGAAACGTTGGGTTGCTGTTTGCAGCAACAATGAAATGGTCCACTCACGTGGGTTAGTTTTTATAATTTCTTTTTCTTTTTCTTTCTTTTCTTAAAACTTTAATATATATATATATATATATATATATATATATATTTTTAAAACTTTAATATATATATATATATATATATATATATATATATATATATATATATATATATATATATATATATATATATATATATATATATATATATATATTTTTTTTTTTTTTTTATATATATATATATATACACCAAAAATCTTTTTAAAATCCAAATACCATTTAAAAGTCAACTATCTAATTATTTAATATATTTGAGCATATCTACATATATATATATAAATTCATTCCTTAATAAATCAACTCAAAATAGTAATAATATTTAAATAGGAAAACATGTTTATTAAATCTTCACAAAATAAATTTTTATAATAATAAATTAATAAAATCTTTTCAATGGGTAAACTTATACCGCACACCCTTATCCGGGTCCAAAAATGTGTACAAATATTACACGATATTATTTAATAATAAAATACCAATAATAGTACGAATAATTAAATAATTAGAAATTGCAAATAAAATTCTAAAATAATTTAGAAAATATTTGTATATACATAAAATATGCCTACTGGCCCCATTTGGTCACACTACATGCTTACATGGGCTTGGGTTCGGTCCGGGCCCAGTTCGGGCTGGTTTGGGCCAACCGGGTCATCTAAAAATCAATATAATAAAATAATATTTAATTAAAATAATTTAAAAAGTCCATTCACAACTTGGCATGATTTTTCTAGTTTGGACATCACCATGGCTAGGCTTCCCCCGGCATGACTGGTACACTAGTCAAGGCACACTGCTACATCTTCCGTGCCAAAATTCATGGTAGTCTTGTGTTCCAAAATTCAACAATGGCTAAGGTCATTTCTAATGAAATAAAAATAATCATAATCTGCATAAATTAATTTTTAAGTCTAATAAAATAATAATAAAATAGGGGGGTTTTACACCTTTTCCCTCATTCATACATATGGATATCATGTCTCTTTGGGCATACCTTTTTTCTGCTGACTTAAACAATAATAATCTAACAAAATAAATAAATTTAGTACACGAAAAGTGAAATTAAATTGCAGCAGGACAACCAATCTCTGGAAGTGTATTCAATATATGTCATTGTCAAAAACTTAAGACTTTCAATGATTCAAGTAACTATACAATATGACACATAGACGATACACAGGTTGCTTGGCTGATAGCTGAACTAAATCTCTTTCGTGATGCCATTGTTGTTTCAGGATACACATGTATACAAAAAAACTGAGTCTTACCGGAGATAGTGTTCTTATCCAGAAAACTTGGGTATGTGTTTGATTGTGGTATCCAAACTTGGGTATGTGTTCGATTGCGGTTCACTGCATTTTCTTGTGCTTCTATTGCTCTCTTTAGCAAGTTGATTGGATTGGACTTCAAGATGAGATCTCAGAGTACAAAAGTTTAGTTCAGGTATAATCTGTTTTGTTAAGTAGTTAATTTCTCTCATCTTTAAACAATTGTCCTTAGCAATAATTATTTCTCTCATAATTTCTTTACTTAGTCTGAAATAGTGTGGCTTGAATTTGGGATAAAAGCATTCTTCTTGTTGTTTTAGTTTGGAATAGGTGCCCTATCCATGCCGCGTTGTCTAATATACATATCAGATACAATACTAGGTGCCATGTCCATGTTTCATGAAATTTCAATGAAATCCTTCATCCAGAGTTTTTATCCAGAGTATTTCCAGATTCTAAGATCTCAGAACTGGAGATTAATATACTTTTTTTGGAAGACAATTATGCTTAGCGTGTGTAGTATCCGGTCTACAAATCTTATGCAACATCTGAATGTTCAATTAATTTTGTCTTTTGTCTACCATCAGATCTTTACATGTATAGAAGATTTAAAACTTTGTCTATATAATGACATACTCTTCCCATTTCTCTTGGTCTCTCAGGAACTACATGGGAAATGAAGATGTATGGAAAATGAAGATTATGGAAACTGCATACTTTACTCCAGCAGGGTTTGCTACATATCTTGGTTTTATTTGTATAATTTTTAGTTTTGAATGTTTAAGATGTAAGAAAACTACATACGTTGGTTGGATATGTTTGTGGTTGGACAAGTGTTAGATGTTTGTGGTTGGACGTGTTGGATATATTTGAAGTTTGTGATGTATGGACAATATACAGTTTATTAATATAAAAATTAGATTTTGTACTTATTTGATGTATGTATATCTTTTGGATTATTGCTATTATGTGTGTGTTCGATTCACATTATATAATTATAAATGGAATTTTTGCTATACAAAATTTAGCTTCTCTTGACGGTTATAAAACGTCAACAATTAACTCAATTCTGCTGCAAGATGGCTTTTCTTGACGGCTAATAGCCGTCATCTAGACCGGAGTCAAGAAAAGTTTTTGCCTATGTTGACGGTTTCTACAAACTGCTATCTTGAGAGCTAAAAACAGTCAAGAAAATAACTTAATATGACGGCAAAAAACCGTCAAGAAAAGCCATGCCAAAGACCGTCAAGAAAAGGGGGGGTCTTTTCTTGACTCCGACCTAGTTGACGGATCTGCAACCGTCAAGATACCATTTTCTTGAAGAAGAAAAATCGTCAAGAAAAGCCTTTATTCTTGTAGTGGAAGCAATATTATTGATCCTGTTGTCATCGCAGAATCGAGTAAATTTCTGACTGATGAATTGTGGCCCATTATCATGAATGATTCGTCGAGGAACACCGAATCTGTAGATCACATGATGCTTAATAAAATTGATAACATTGATTGTCTTGACCTCAGCTAGAGGTATAGCTTTAGCCCACTTTGAGAAATAATCAGTTATGGCCAATATGAACCGATGTCCTCGAGACGAGGGAGGGTTAATAGGACCAATGACATCCATGTCCCAAGCTTCAAAGGGCCATGATGCTGTCATCGGGTGAAGAAATTCTGATGGTTGATGGATGAAGTTAGTATAGATTTGACATACTCGATTGCATCAGATACCATCGAGGGCCAATAGTAGCCCATACGGCGAATACGATCCTGTAGTTTAGGACCAGGTTGATGTGCGCCACAAACACCGTCATGAGCTTCACGAAGTATTTGTTTTGCTTCTTCTCCTGCGAGACAACGTAGGAGTAAGCCGTCAAATGTTCGTCGGTAGAGTATCTTTGTAGCATAATTATAATAGAATCTGAGTGACCGCCGATGAATTGTTGTAGCCTCCTTAGGATCTTCGGATCAGATATCATGGACCACGAATTCTATGAAAGGAGTCCTCCAATCTTCACTGATAGTAAAAATTTTAACCGAATTGTTGAATTCCATGTTTGAGTTGTTGACTTCAATATTTAAGTTATTCTCGACGCAAAATAACTCTCTATTCGTGATGACAATCATTTGTTGCCATCTTACTGGAATTGCTAACACTGATGTAAGATTAGCTAGTGCATCAGCCTCTGTATCACACATTCGACGTACATGCTCGATTAAGAAGCCTTTGAATGAAGTAACCATCTTGATAGCTGCATCATGATATGGGACCAAATCTTGATGTCGAACTTCGTATGTGCCTCTAACTTAGTTGACAATCAGTTTGGAATCTCCGTAAACTTCAAGATACTCAATATCTAATTGTTTAGCCAATTGGAGACCAATAAGCAAAGCATTGTATTCAGCCACATTATTGGAACACGACTCATCTAAAGAATAAGCTCTTTGAATAACTAACCCTTCTGGTGAGACGATGACGATTCAACCTCCAACAACAATAGCACCTTTTGGTCCGATTCTGGATGTACTATCAAAGAATAGACGCCATATAAGAATTTCTTCTGAAATCATGTTGGACTCCAAAGTTTTGTCTGGAATCTCGTCATAGAGTTTAGACATTTCAGAAACTGGATGAGCTGCCAGAAAGTCGGCAAGGGCTTGACCTTTAACAGACTTTTGAGGAACATAAACCATATCATATTGTGCTAACAATATGGCCCATGTTGCAAGCCTAAAATTGAGTGTACTGGGCTTCTTCATCAGGACCCGGAGAGGGTTAACTCTAGAAATAACATGAATAGTTTGGCCAGTGATATAATGTCTCGTCTTTTGAACAGCAAACATCAAAGCTCGACATTCTTTTTCCACTGGGGTGTATCAATTTTCAGCTCTAATCATTGTACGGCTAAGATAATATATAGCCAGTTCATGACCATCTTTATTCTTCTGAGCTAATAAAGCACCTAGTGAATGGTCCATTGCTCGAACATACATCAGGAAGGGTATTCATGAGACTGGAGGTACCAGAACTAGAGGGTTCATCAAGTATCGCTTTATGTCTTCAAATGTATGTTGACATTCTTCAGTCCAAATAAAAGATACCTTTCTTCATGAGTTGAGTAAACGGTCTACAGTGTCCAGAGAGATTTGTGATAAATCTCCTGATGTACGCAAGCCGTCCCTGGAATCCTCGTAGCTCTTTTAGGTTGCGTGGAGGACGCACCTCTTGAATGGCTTTGATCTTCTCAGGATCAACATATATACCTTTAGAGGTAATAACGAATCCGAGAAATTTGCCACTAGAGACTCCCATGAATGACTTGGTGGGATTCATCTTAAGTTGATGCTGGCGCATTAGATCGAATATAGTTCTCAAGTCTTGAATGTGGTCTTCCTTTAGAATTTTTGACAACAATATCGTCTACATAGCATTCAACCATCTTTCGTAATTGATCACGAAAGATAGTACTCATGGCCCGCTAATAAGTTGCACCAGCATTTTTGAGACCAAACGGCATGACTGTATAGCCATAGACTCTAAGAGGAGTACGAAAAGATGTATGTTTCTCATCTTCTGGATGCATCTTGATTTGATTATATCCTAAAAATCTATCCATAAAAGATATACATTCAAATCCGTAAGTATTGTCGATCATGACATCAGTGATCGGAAGAAAAAATTTGTCTTTGGGACAAGCTTCATTAAGGTCTCTGAAATCAATGCAGACTCGGACCTTCCATGTTTTCTTCAAAACTGGAACAACATTAGCTACCCAATTCGGATGTTGTTCTTCTCTGATGAAGCCACAGGCAATGAGCTTCTTGATTTCAGCTTCTATGGCGTCCATCATGTCAGGTCAAAATTGACGCTGTTGTTGCTTAACTGGCCTTGCATTTGGCAGAATGTTGAGTTTATGGATAGCAATCCGGGGTTCTAATCCTGGCATGTCTTCATAGCTCCAAGCAAATACATCAATGTATTCTTTTATTAGTTGGATCAGTTCTTGTTTATCCGCTTCAGGGAGGCTTTTACTGACGAATATTGGTTTTAGAGAAGTTTTATCTCCAACATTGACTTGAACCAACTGATCTTCGATAGGTGGCACACGTTGCTCGAAGCGAAGCTTCCATTGAGTATCCATCCTTTGTGCCCAAGGATCAGATACAGAGGCTTCAACAAAGTCTTCGTCGTCTTCCGAGAACTCGACAGTTACCATATTGGAAGATAGAGTCACTCGATGGACGTGCCCAATACTGGTGTCTGAATCCCATGAGATAGAATCAGAAGAGTTAGATCGTTCTTCTTCATCGGATTCGAAAGCTTCTGGAGTCGGTATTGGCAAAGTATAACCCAATCCCCGCTTCTTTTTGCTGTAGTAATGTTGTAATTTTTCTTTTGGAGCAGTGACCTGAATAGGAGTTCGTCTTCCCTTACCGCCATTGAGACCAGCTTTAAAATTATAGCCCATCTTTTGAATGATATCTTTTGATTGCTGACTATAACGACGTAGTTGAAGTCTTTCGTTATCGTAATTTTTTTCTTCACCATTGGGCGAGATCTTCTGTTCTGTTCCTTTACAAAAAAGTACAGGAAGTTCATCTTTCTTCCTGGAAGGAACTAAGAAGAAGGAGTCCTGCATTGACTCGAGCGATACTTCGTTTTGGAGAGTTTGAACTGCTCCTATGGTAAGTGGTTCGAAGTTATCTAGCATTTCTAAATAACATCGAGTATAATAAAAAATTAATATACTATAAAGGAGATGCTATTTTATTGATTTGTATATCATTATTTACAATATGATTCTTAGACTTAACAGAAGGCTTAGTAAGGTTGATAACTAGAGGAGGAGAAGGAGGATTCTTGGCCTTAACAGAAGGCTTAGTAAGGTTGATAACCAGAGGAGGAGAAGGAGAAGGTGAAGGTTTGTTACGACGAAGGTCGATAACCAGAGGCTCAGAAGGGGTGATCTCCTTTTGTTCCCTTTCTATAGCAGGAGACTATTTGTTATGAGAGAAAAGATGGATAGTCAACGTCTGAGAAGAAGAGGGACGAGTAGTACATCCTTTGACGGGGATCATGAAAACATATTTTAAAGTATCTTTCTGATCTTCCTCACTATCCATCGCAATACAACCTTCATGAACTCTTCCTTGTACATCCGAGAGTCGGTACAATACGCTTCAATGCCCCTGAAAGGATTTAGGTCGGCTACTTCCTTCTGAACCTCTCCATTAACATCTACATATTTGATACATTGATGTAGAGTAGATGGTACAATATTATGCTCATACAGAAAGGATCTTTCCAGTAAAGCATTATAAGAGCCATGGTTATCGATCACGTAGAAAGTAATCTTTGTACTAAGATTGCCTATTTGAACCTTCAGACGAATCTTTTCCAAAGGTTCACTTCTTCCAGAATTTAATCCTAAGATTGTCGTGATGGTTGTTGAAAGATTGTGTACAGGAATCTTTAATGCATCTAATAGAGTCTTTGGCATGATACTAAGTGCAGACCCAGGATCGATCAAAATGCGATCAACCTTCATGGTATCCACATATCCCGTGAAGTAGAGGGGTCGGTCATGACGATTATCTTCCAACAACATATCATCTTGTGTGAAGGTGATGATGGGTATCAGTTCCATCACACTATGACAATGAAGGCATGTTATAGGCTCTTCCTCTGGCTTCTTGAGGAATGTTAGACAAGTATCAGCTTTCATCAAAGCTTCACTCAACATTTTTCGAGTTTCCTTCGAAAGACGCAGTAGTTCAAAAATTAACAATCTTGTCGGGGTATTAGCCTGCTAGCCAGTATATCAAAGTTATATAGATTCTCGAGTCCCAAAGTTGGAGTTTTCCTCAATACTTTATCAAAATGAACAGGCTTTTTTCTTTTGTCGGCTGTCGTCGGTTTGGAAAGAGTTGGTTCTACTGGAGGTGATGAAACTGATGGAACATTATCAGCAGGAGAAGATGATGCTTGAGGAGCCTCCAGAGCTGGAGCAGGGTTTTCTTGACCTTTTGAATAGTCTCTTAGGTAAGGTTTCCCAGACCTGGTACTAGTTAAGACTTCTTCTTCTGATATAGGTTCGAAGGCTACCATATTGCAATTATTTGCCTGGATCTTGTTACTGGAAGGTTTCTTTTGGCAAGATGAAGAGTTTATCCAGTAACCCAAACCAACCTGAGATTGGTTGTGAGAAAGACATAGAGAAAGAGGTACAAGAGATCCCTTTCCATGGTTCAAACCAGAGGCCTTTTGTAGATCATATCCCATTTTCGTCATTAGTTTACGAGACTGTGGACAATACAGATGGAAAGCTGGTTGATATTTAGCTTCTGACTTTGACAATGTTGTCTTAACAGGGGAAGAAGAAGAAGGATTATCTGCTGCCGAGATGAAGGTAGCTGTTAGAGGTGGAAGACAATGTTCACCCAATGAAATCATATGACATGATTTATGTTTAGTGGCCTTCTTAGACTTGGTGGAGGAAGACAGTGTTTCAAAGTCAGCCACTAAATCTAGATGGATCCACATAATTTCTCCTTTATCATTAGACAGAGGAACAAGACCATCAGTTTGTGCAGGTAGAAGATTAACAATCTCCAGAGTAGTTCTCGGGATGGGGATGACGCCGTTCTGCACAAGTTGAGCCAAAAAATCTCTAAATTATAGAGAGACGACGTTAGCCGTTACAGTTTTCTCGTCTTGTTGGAGAGTGATTGCACCAGAATTGACCATCTCCTGAATTTTACCCTTGAGCATATAGCATGCTTGAGTTGGATATCCAATAAATCTGTGGTAAACATAATATTTAGGATGATTAGTCTTACCAACTTCCTCTGGCCATTTTGCTTCTGGCAGTTGAAGCTTATTGCTCTTGATTAGATAATCAAAGATACTCATGATATCATCTTCATCAAAAAAGTATTCTTCTTTTGGACGTGGTGTCCTTTGTGGTGGTATTGTTGGGGTAGATGTTGGCTGACTTACATTGATAGCTAGAGCTTCTTTGCCTATGAGAATAATAACCAAAGTCTCATTGTTCTTGCGATTGTTCTGACGGCTACTATTATTTGGTCTAGCGTGTTCATCTTTATCAAGATTAGGCATTTGAATACCTAATTGTTTGAACTTGTCAGCGCTCTCTCCTACTGCTTTGGCATTCACTATGAAGGAAGGCCATTCTTGGAACTGTGTTGTTCCCGTCCACATGCTGATTATAGGCAACATGTTTGATTTACAAGTATCTATATTAAAATCATCTGGAGTTCCGAGAGGCATTTTGAGTACTTCACGGCAGAATCATTCAATGAAACGTTCAGTAGTTTTATTATGTCGTTGTTTGATTTTGATAAGAGCAGACATAGTTATGTCGTTGGTTCTCTCATAAAATCGTTCCAAGAATATTTGTTTGAAGCCAGAGAAAGAGGTTATATAACTATCTGGTAAACTACGATACCAGTCATATGCGACACCAGCTAAACAACCGACAAATACTCTAGTAAGAAGAGCATCATTTGGTTGAAGTTGATCAGTCATTACTTCAAAGTGATTGAGGTATTGACTTGGAGATGTGCTGCCATCAAACAGCATAATAGTAGGGGGTTTGTATTTAGGAGGAAATTAGACTTCTTTCCAATCTATAGGATAGGGCTATTTGATTCCAAGCTTCTACAAGCCATCTTTCTGTTTGAAAGCTTCAAATTGAGTATGTAAAAATTTTACGGCCTCATTGGTATATCTCATTGATTGTGGAGCAGTGGATTGATTTGATATGTTAGGAGGGGGTACTGCATGATAAGTACCACCCCTGGCACCAGATTGACTTGGAATAGCCTGCACAGGAATGGAAGAGGTGTGATGAGACTGTACCCCCAGATCAATATTGATGGAAGCTGATGTTGTTACAGGTTCTTGAGTCAGAACCAGATTCGTGACCGGTGGAACTGTATGTTGTGCCATAATGACAGCATGCATGCCTGTCATCATTTCAGCTATGTTCTTCAAACTAGCCTCCAAAGCAGCAATTCTTTGCTCTTGATTGTTAGAACTGGGAGTATCTTGATCTTCTGTGGCAACATAAGCAGTCACTTCTCTAGCTATTGTAGATGAGCTAGTGGAAAAGATGGTCTTTCCAGAAATTTCACTATCAGCATCAAATTCATATAAGGTATCACCCCCAGAATAAGTGATAGGGATGTCCTGTTGACTAGAGAATCTTGGTTGAAAGGAAGATTCCTTTGACCGATTGTGTCTCGGCTTCTTGATCTAGTATATTGGTATACTCCCTCGCCGGATTCATGAATCCGATCTAAGTATTGTTGACTGGAATTGTGGGATGCATTACGTCTTGGACGTTTTCTACCCAGTGCTTCGAGAAGCCATATTGACAGAAGCATAGAGTAGTTCATCTTCGTCCACTAGGATAGGTTCATAAGTCTGAACATAGTTCAAACGGTCAAAGATAGACCGCTTGGCTAATTGACAGCAATATTTGATGACAACTTTATGGTGGTGATTGCAATAATGTTCTTGCTGTTGGACCACCGCTGGACATGATGGATTTGCAACCTTTTGCTTCTGTATCAAGAGTTCACGGAGATCATTAATAGGACGAAAAGAAGTTGCAGGAATGTTTCCTTTGACGATATTAGGGATATGGTTCATGTTCTTGAGGTGTCCCATACCTTGAGTGTACAAAGACGTGCTAAGTTATAGGATTTTTCACCTTATAATTCTTCCTCTGGTACAAGTTAACAACTGGTGTAGGTTGCGGTTGATACATTTTGTGTTTTTTAGAGGTTGACCCTAATTGGCACCTGTTGATATAGGTGCACAAGTCTGACATGGGTGCTACTTGTGCATCTACTTGAGATACTAGCAGTTTGCCTTGTCGGGATCTTGAGATACGTAGGGTCGGTAGATCTTGCCATGACCTCTTTGGAGTAGGCATAATACCCTTTTGCGTAGAAAGTTCATTATGAATAGAACCTATTTTTCTGATAGAGATTTGGTTGTCTCTGTTAAGGAGAGTAGGATTTCTATCTGAATCCACTTTTGTGCTGAGAGGCACAAAAGCGCAACCAGCAGTACTTTCCATCCAGTCAATGACTCGAGCAGAATGAGGAAAAGCCAAAGAGCATTTTTCTTGATTTAATGATTTTTCAGTAATTTTCTGACTTGATGACGAAGTGGGAGCCACTAAACAGTGTTTCCTATTACGTTGCGCCAATGCAGAAATATATGCAGGTTGTCCCAGAGCAGGAACATGTACAGGTTGTGCCAGGGAAGAAAAGCCCAAAGGGCGCTTTCCTTTGTTTTGTCCAGCAGAGGTACTGGACATATTTTTCTTCGAGTTCAGAACTGGAGGAACAGAGGGAGTAGCCAAAAGGCTGTTTCCCTTAGGTTGCACCAAGGCAGAAATATGCGCAGGTTGCGCCAGAGTAGGAACAGGCACAGGTTGTGCCACTTGAGAAAATGCCAAAGGGCGCTTTTCTATATTTTTGGACAGGAGTGTGTCGAGACGAAGTCTCCTTCGATTTCAGGATCAGAGAAGTGGAGAGGTTAGCCAAAAGGTTGTTTCCCTTAGGTTGTGCCAGGGCAGTGACGGGCGCAAGTTGCACAGAGGCAGCAGGTTGTGCCATCGAGGACTTAGGTGTCCAGATAGAGCGTGTCTTGCTCTTAACAGCGGCAGTAGTGCGCTTGGCACCCCCAGCATTGATCATGGCCTCATAGGCTGTCTGGTAGACTTGAACGACCAGGGTCTTCTGCGTCTTGCCGATCGACGCGGTATCACATTGAGTTATCACTTTCTCGTCGGAGGAGAAAATTGTCCCCAGCAGAGTCGCTATTTTGTTTACAAAAACAAAAAATTTGATTACAAACTTAGAAAATAGTACAAGAGTACAATTGATTTCTGGGGAAGTACAACTGTAGGAATCTGATCAGAAGACGATCACTTTATTCCTTGGACGATGTGATATCAAAGACACGAGCCTCTGGAGGATGCAACAGCACTTTAGCAGGAGATTATGATCATTCGTGATGCTTTGAGATTGATTTGAAATTCTATTTATAGAGTTCTTGAAATAACTGTTTAGCAGTTATTCTGGGTTGTGCGCACTTCAGGTTGCGTGCCTCCTGTTCACTTGTGCGAACGGTTGCACTAACTGCTGTGGACGTGTGACATTGTTTGATTGAGATGCGCATGATCGTAGGCAGTATAGTGGGCACGTTCTACGAAGTTAGTGGCATGCACGCCATGTCACCCTGCTTCCAAAATAAAAGTTGATCAGGTGGCGCCAACTAGCCATGTTGTGCAAGGGCGCAACTCAACAACTGGCACCTTTGACTTGTTCTTCTGTGTTGTACTGATTAATTCTTGCGCCACACAATGACTTGTGTGAATCAGCTATCAGCGTTAATTACATGTTGACAAAATCTTTTTGAGTGCCGCGTTGCGCGGGATTCGAACGGATTTTCCTTGATATGCGTGTTGTCAGCTGTCAGGCAATGATGATGTCGTTACAGCTTTTCCAGGAAGTGCACCACGTGGCGCTCGTGCAACATGTCGCCTGCGCAACATGATGTTGGCGCAACCTGATGTTGCTCAACTTAATGGTCTGGCGCAACATAATAATTTGGCGCCACCTGATGATCGCACACTTTAATGGGTGGCGCAGCTTGATTTTTAGCCTCTACAAGAGCCCCTTCAAAGTTTTCAAAATTTGAAAATACTTGTAACACCCACTTTTCTGAAATAAGGATAATTTTGAATTTTATAATTATAATCATTTAATAATGATATTTAAACCATGTTATAATTTTTGGTCATTTTTAATCAATTTATAACTATTTAAATCTATGACTTGTGATTTTAATGTTTTGCTAGTGTAACCCTAGAGACTACATGACCTAGAGACTAACCTTGACCACGGGAACCTAACCATGTGATTAGGATGACTAATTGCAACTTTTTAGCCCAAGGGTATTTTGGTCATTTTTAACTTATTAATGAAAATGAATTTTTTATTTTGCTGCTAATCTTTTTATTAGAGACTAACCTAGTTTTGACCTAACCTAGATGTTAATAATGTTCATGGAGGCTTAGTTAGAAAGTTAGAGACTTAATGGCTAAGTTAGATTAATATCTAGATATTATGTTAGTGGGTTATTTTCTTAGATATTTGTAGAAGGAAAACCTTAGAATTGATTTGAACCCTTGATTGGACTTGATTGTATGTGGAGAAGCCTTAGCCACTCATATAACATTTGTAAAACCCTAACCCTAGTCATTTACAATATCCATCAAGAGCCCATCCCCTCTATTTAATCATCTCTTCACAAATTCCTTGCCTCTTTTTATTCCTACAGGAAGCCCTAATAGTGTTCTTCCCCAAATCATCCCCAAATCTCCTTCAAATTGAGCATAGTCTTTTGCATTGGACTCCCCTACAGTAGAGGAGGTCAATAGTAGGCAGCTAGCAAGGATTTGGAGGCTTGGGATCATTACAAGTTGGAGAGGGACTCTCATTCAAAAGGTATTTCTTGATGTTTCACCGTCAATAGGTAAAACCTATCAAACATATTGAAATTCTTGATTTCTTTCCATAGATGCATTCATTTAGGTGTCCCCTAGCTGTAGACCAAGTTTGCTAGAAATTCGTGTCCATTAGGTATGCGTGTCGGACACGTATCAGTGTGTATATCAATGTGTTTGATGAAATGCCTAAGTGAAGTTTTTGTGCACCATTTTCAAAACTGATTTCACATTTTAGAAGCCCTATATGTGGGGATGTGTATCTATGATGACTGAGCATGTTTTGGGACACGTTTTGTGTCCAAACTGGACACGAACTCGCCCACAGGATACTGCACATGGGAGTACAGTGCTCCCCTGCTGCTCGAGTGTCCTAGCGAACACGACACGGCACTCTGACACCTGAAATTTGGTGTGTGGGTACGGGCAAACACTGACAGCACGCACACAAAGTTTGAGGCAAAACCATCGAGGGGTTTGCAAGAAATCTCGATTGCACTGGTCCTTGCCTACACTGCGCACACGAGAAAATCTCGACTGATACACATTCGTATCACTCGATACGACATGTGTGGACATGATGCAGGCTATTAGACATGAAGACCTAGACCTAGTCTACCCCAGGACATGACCACGAGACACGAGAACTCATGTGTTGTGTCCAATTGCCTTCAACACCTCAGCACGAGACTGTGCTGAACACAATTTCTGACACTGTTGGATTTTGACCTTTGGACACTTCGTGTCCTAATTTTTGGACATGTTTGGCTTCCTTAGGACACATGGGGTTAGTCCCTATACTATACACTTTGTTTCCCTAAATATTTTCGAGTTGAATTCATGAAATTGGGTTTTTAAATTGATGTATGTATTTTTTACTGTGTCATGTTTATTTTTTTACAGTTTTGAGAATTTGAAGTTAGGATTTGATTTCCCATTTTCCTGAGAATATATGTATGTATGTTGATGTTTTCCAGTTCTTTGATGTTGTTTATGGTTTCGTATGAACTGTATGATACTTCCAGTTTTGGTTTTTTTTAATGATTAGTTTGGAGTTCGAGTTGATTCCTGAGATTTTCTTTCCAAATTATTCCGATGTATTGTGATTGAGATTTGATGAGTGGATTGATGTTTCACATTGTTGGGGTTTCGAATTCATTGAAAATTTGGGTTCAATTTTGTGTGGTCAGATACATAATGTTTATGTATTGTCAATGAATTTTCAAATTTTGGTTTTCAAAGTGATATATGTTATTTGACCTTCAATTGAGTTTGGGTTTAAATATGAACACTGATTTGGATTGATTGGTTTGATTCATAAAACTGAATTTTGGTTTAGCATGAAAATTGGACTTGAGTTCCAATACTTGAGTACTAATGTAAAAACTGAGATTTATAACATATGAAAACTGAGTTTATGATATGAAATCTGTAAATTGGTTTTGATATCTAAAACTGAGATTTGGTTTGATACTTGTTGTTCACTGTGTTTGAACTGCTATGACATTACCTGAGTCCCATGTCCCTTTCTTTACAGAATACACACCCCAGTCACTCACTCACCCTCTATATTTATCACACACACTCTTCTTCCCTCTTATATATATATATATATATATATATATATATATATATATATATATATATATATATATATATATATATATATATATATCTATGTATGTAATGTGTGGATTACCTGATATGAATGTAGTATAGATTGTTGGGTTTATATTGATGCAAAATTGAGAATTGATTTTTAACTTTTAAACTGAAATCAGATATACAAACCTGAGAATGTTAAACTATGAATTGAGTCCTCATATTGAACTGAATACATGTTTTGAGATTTAGTTGAACTGTGAATGGTTTGCATACTGAAACTGAGATTGAATGAAGTATTAACATGTGAACTGTTTGCTTGACTGAGATATGCATGTACACTATAACTCTTTCATTACCTCACCCTTTCACACTCCCTTTCACACTCTCTTTCACACTCTATACCATGCCACACACACACTCACTTGTGTTGTGCTTTCTTTCTCTATATATACACATATGTATGTTACTATAAGATTGTATGTATATTTGAGTTTTCATGGGTTCCTGAGATTAGCTCTCATGTTAGTTTCCCCCATCCACAGTCACACTTAAACCATGTTTCATTCCTTTTTTCCTCTTTCTATTTATATGGTTGAATGAATGCATATATGTTTATGTATATATGTAATATATAATGTATGCACGAATGTATGTGAATGAATGCAATGTAAAATATGCATGTATGTTAAGGTAATATGCTTGAATGTAAATTATGTATGCATACATGATGTGTATGTATGCAAGTATGTAATATGTGGATACATGAATGCAATGTATGTATGGATACATGAATGCAAGTATGTATGTATTTATATATTTGTATCTATATGTTGTGTTATAGGCCTAGTGTATAGTTTACCCATAGGCTTGTAGATTTGACTAGTTTGACCAAGTTGATAAGTGTAAGTTCCAAAACCCTAGACAGTTGACCAAGTTAGCTTAGATGTTGACCTAGTTTGACTAGAAGGTTGACCAGGGTTGACCAGAGGTGACTTTGGCCTAGATTGACCTAGAATCATATAGAATGCATTATAAACTTTATTTTTACCATTGTGAATACATTGTGACCTGTGTTGCTGTAAATAGGACTTAGTTACTCTGATTCGGATATCTATTCTCATCGAACATTCAGGATCTCAGGCGAGTACATTATCTGATCGTATCATACTTGTCAGGATTTATATTCTTGCTCTAGATTACTTTACTTGATGCTGTCACATTATCATCACGGATTGGTACTATATGGATCTTTTCATGAGATGTTATCCCCCTTAGCGGGCGCATCGGATATGTCATGTCATGTGTTTTATGTACATCATGTATTCCTTACTCTTGCGTTATTCATGTATTCTCATGTTCTCTCATGTGCTTTCATGTACGCTCATGTACTTTCATGTGCTCTCATGTACGTTCATATTTTCTCATGTGCTTCATGTGTACCCAAATCATCATGTTCGTAACGTAACTTGACTGGATCCTTGTGTATTGATTGTGGATAGGGGAAAGTATAAACGGTCATGTGATTTAGCCATCATGTTCACTCTGTTACTTTTCATGTGTTTATCATGTACAACACAGCCTTCTTGGCTAGTGTCCCTCATGTACACCCATGTTATATCATGTTCAACCCAAGTCAATTACATGCCATCTCGTACTCTAAATTACTAGTCACTTACAGTTCTTACTTATCATATATATATTTCTAGTTATCAAATATCTTTCCTGTTTTCATGTACATCTTCTTACAGCGTTTCATGTATCTTACTCTATTGCTTGCTTTATATTTCCTACCATGATATGAACTACGTGAGATGTATTGTGCTCGCTCATATCCTGACTGGACCTGTTTAAAATATTACAGAGAATGATGAGGAACCCTGTACCACCTACTACGGAGCAGGCTTAGATGACACTTGCAACCTGGACCCCTAGGAGGTTCAGGCAGCTGCTGAGGATCCTACCATTGCCTAGAGTAGTTAGTTAGACTGTTATTTTCTTTCTTTATGTCATTTGTTGTTTATCGTTTCAGAGTTGTAGTATATTTGAGTTGTTGAGACTTGTGGTTGTTAACTTGGTTTTGTTTCACTTCTGTTTGTACCTCAGTTATGAGGATTTCATTATCTATCATATCGTGCTAATTCTATCTTTAGACTTGTGATTAAGTTGTACCTTCTGTGATTGGCCTCCGTTTTGGAGAGTATATATATTGTGGTTAGTCGAGATCATGACCTAGAACAGCGTTCTACCGCCGACACTGCAGCGTTGGCTGGACGTACCCACTTCTCGTGCCCCTATACTGGGTGCGGTTCATGACAATCCTTCAAAGTTTTTAAATACTTTGAATCATGCTAGTTTTGTCTGGGCTGTGCCAGTCAACTCGAGTCTGATTCTTCAGTATAGATTGCGTAACTGTTTGGGCTATAAATAGTCGTACACTTTGGGCCTTTCATTTTTCACCAACATGACTTTCTCGAAACCCTGCCTCCTTCTCTTCTTCCTGAGCTTCTTCGACCATCGACGTGATTCTTCGAAACTCTGTCTCTTCTTCCTCTAGACTCAGAAGCTTCTTCGACAAACCCTAATGGCGCCCAGGAGATTCGATGTTAAGAAAAAAAGGGCTTCGCAGAGCCTTCATCTTGCGCTTCATCATACAGAGAGTAGCGACGTGTGTGTCAGTACGTTCTACCTTCGTCAAGACGAGAGACTATCAATCCGGTCATAGAAGGTGGGCATTTTGATCATTGATCCATGCATCGATCATATCAACCAAATCCTTTTTAGGGTTTTTATATTAATCTGTTCATCGTGTGCCCTCTCTTTTTAGAGTTTGGTGCACTTTCTGAATTGTGCCACCCTTTTTAAGGTTTGGTTGTTGTCGCTTTGTGCGATGCAACGCAAAATAGATGTTGCGATATGCAAAATATGGCGCAACACAGATACTGCGCTCTATGGCACGATACAGATGTTGCGCTTAGCACAATACATATGTTGTGCATGGAGCAATACAGATGCTGCGCTTGGCGCAATACAGATGCTGCGCGTGGCACAATACAGATACGACACGTGGCGTAATACAAATACTGCGTGTGGCGTAACACATCCATTGTGCAACATGGAAGTTTTGGTGCAACCTATGATTTTTGTACAAATTTGATCGTTGCACTCGGTAAATTCATTAACTTTTTCTCATTCACTTCTTGCAGGGAGTCGGTTGGCAAGATTCTTCAGAACTGGTATTGGTGATATTGGATGTTATGGAGCTGAACCACCTTAACACACACATCAGAGAGCTCAGAACTCTTCATGTTAAAAAGGGCTTCCTCAAGATGGTAGGAAGGGCCTTTGTACATGAGAGTTGGATGGTGGAGACACGGAACTAGGAATCGTATTACAAGGGTGATCTTATTCCTACTTCTCACGAAGGGTCGTCTTTTCTCCACCAGTTGTATTGACAGCAACTTTTTTTTGAGCTGCTGCACTCTGTCGTTCTCCTTTCGTCTTTCTGAGAGAGAAGACCAGAGTTGATTCCTGTGCCTGGCTCGCTGTTTCAGGTTGAATCGACAAGGAACTGTCACCAACAAGAAGATCTAAAGATGTAATAGACCTCCATTTGTTATTTTTAGAATGATAATCTGAGATGTAATAGATTTCCATTAAGATGTATCTATATTTTTAAAGAAGGAATAAAGAAAGATTTTTTTCTCTCCTTTATGACTTGATTTGATGTGACGATATAGAAAATAGAATCCAGAGGTAATGGCAATCCTTAGGGAAGGGATCTTGATTTCTAATGGTAAGATGGCCTCGCATCCATATACCAAAGAGAAAGGTGTGCAGCCTGTAGGTTTACGTACAGTTGTACGGTAAGCCCACAGACATTCTCCAAGCTTTTCACTCCAGTTTCGTTTTTTGGTAGAAACAAACTTCTTGAGGATTTTGATGATGGTCTTGTTAAATGCTTCTGCCAACCCGATATCTGCAGGATTGTAAGTTGTAGAAACAATATTATTGATCCTATTGTCATCACAGAATCGAGTGAATTTCTGACTAATGAATTATGGCCCATTATCATGAATTATTCGTCGAGGAACACCAAACCTGTAGATCGCATGTTGCTTAATAAAATTGATAACACTGCTTGTCTTGACCTCTCCTAGAGGTATAGCTTCAGTCCACTTTGAGAAATAATCAGTTATGGCCAATATGAACTGATGTCCTCGAGACGAGGGAGGGTTAATAGGACCAATGTCATCCATGCCCCAAGCTTCAAAGGGCCATGATGCTGCCATCGGGTGAAGAAATTTTGATGGTTGATGGATGAAGTCCGCATGGATTTGACATGCGCGGTACTTTCTTGCATACTCGATTGCATCAGATACCATCGAGGGTCAATAATAGCCCATATGGCGAATACGATCCTGTAGTTTAGGACCATTTGATGTGCGCCACAAACACCGTCATGAGCTTCATAAAGTATTTGTTTTGTTTCCTCTCCTACGAGACAGCGTAGAAGTAAGCCGTCAAATGTTCGTCGGTAGAGTGTCTTTGTAGCATGATTATAATAGAATCTGAGTGACCGTCGACGAATTGTTATAGCCTCCTTAGGATCTTCGGGTAAGATATCATGGACCACGAAGTCTATGAAAGTAGTCCTCCAATCTTTACTGATAGTACAATTTTAAACCGAATTGTTGAATTCCATGTTTGAGTTGTTGACTTCAATATTTAAGTTATTCTCGACGCAAAATAACTCTCTATTAGTGATGACAATCATTTGTTGCCTTCTTACTCGAATTGCTAATACTGCTGCAAGATTAGTGAGTCCATCAGCCTCTGTATTACATGCTCGACGTACATGCTCGATGAAGAAGCCTTTGAATGAAGTAGCCATCTTGATAGATGTATCATGATATGGGACCAAATCTTGATGTCGAACTTCGTATGTGCCTCTAACTTGGTTGACAATCAGTTTGGAGTCTCCGTAAACTTCAAGATACTCAATATCTAATTGTTTAGCCAATTAGAGACCAATGAGCAGAGCGTTGTATTCAGCCACATTATTGGAACACGACTCATCTAAAGAATAAGCTCTTTGAATAGCTAACCCTTCTGGTGAGACGAGGATGATTCCAACTCCAGCAACAATAGCACCTTTTGGTCCGATTCTGGATGCACCATCAAAGAATAGACGCCATGTAAGAATTTTTTCTGAAAACATGTTGGACTCCAAAGTTTCGTCTGGAATCTCGTCGTAGTGTTTAGACGTTTCAGGAACTGGATGAGCTGCCAGAAAGTCAGCAAGGGCTTGACCTTTAACAGACATTTTAGGAACATAAACCATATCATATTGTGCTAACAATATGGCCCATGTTGCTGTAGAAGCATAGAAAAGATAGAGTTTGTGCGGATCATCATTCCATGCGGCCAAGTGAAACCAAGCCACAGAGGAAAGGCTCTCGAAGATCCCATGCGGCCAAGAGAAACTTAGCCGCAGAAGGAGCGCTCCTGGAGACCCCATGCAGCTAAGAAAACTCGAGCCGCAGAAGCAAGGCTTTCGAAGACCCCTTGCGGCTAAGTGGATTCCGAACCGCAGAAGCAAGGCTCTCAAAGACCCCATGCGGCTAAGAAAACTCGAGCCGCGTAAGCAAGGCTCTCGAAGACCCCATACGGCCAAGTGAAACCAAGCCACAGAAGCAAGTTTCTCAAAGATCTCATGCGGCCAAGCAGACCCGAGCCGCAGAAGAAAGGCTCCTAAGGCCATTATGCGGCAAAAACGATTCAGGCGCTACTTTGTGGAGGGGACATGTGGCAATTTGACCAAGTCTCAACCACCCAGATTTGCTACAACAAAGAAATCTCAACAACCCCCACCAGCTGGCAGCCCTAGATCGAGTCTTCGTGTGCTGTTATAGACACGTGGCCACGTGGCCCTTTATGCGGCCCAAAATCTACTTTATGCAGGAATCCCTATAAATAGCAGGGTACCACACCCATGCTAAAGGTTGGCAATCAAAGGCTGGCAAATTTCTTCAAGAGCAAAGACTGCGTCTGATAGTCCAAGGAGTAAGGCAGAGTTGCTACACTTTCCCGAGCCTCCATCGTCACCCCTAGAATCAAAAATTAAACAATTATACTTAGATTGTTTACTAGGATTTCCTTCTAGGCTTTCTTTTCTACAAGTGAGTTTGCAATCAAGTTCAATTCATCTGTAATTTTTGTGCTTGATTTTTAATGGCAAACACGATGGCGACTCTGCTGGGGCTTCCTTCTCCTCTGACAAGAAGTTGGTGATGCAATACGACACGTCCAAGCTCGGCTCTATGCAGCAAATGCTTGTGGTTCATTTTGACCACCAAGCATTCAAAGAAATGCTCTCTGAAGGGAGTGCCAGCCCGTCGCAGAAGCGAGCCAACCCAAGCGCAATATTGTTGCCCCTCGCCAGGTTCTCGAAGAAGCTCCTTCTGCGGCCCAAGACGGTGATCAAAGCTCTCATGCGGCCTTACTTCCGACCGCAGAGAACCCAACTGTCCCTAAATCCAGCAAAGGAAAACACTACGATGCTGAGCTTTTGGAGGCACAAGGGAAATCCATGCGGACGAAGAAAAGGCTGCATAAGAAAAATGGGCAGTCTGCCTATGCGACAGCCAACTCTGGCCGCAGGCAGATAGCCCATACGGTAACCAACCCTGGCCGCAGACAGGATGCCCCATGCGGCCCTATCAAAAGGTCTATTTTCGATCGTCTCTCATGCGGACCCGACCCCATACGGCCTATTGAGAATGGAGAATGTCCCAATCTGGACTCTTCTTACTATGCGTCTTCGGGTGCTAAGTCGAAAAAGTCTAGGACAGTATGGGCCCAACAAGCCCAATCAACTGTCCAAGTTGCTGACCGTCAGCGGGCACCGTTAACTGTTATGCGGGCTCCTGATGGAAAGTTATACAGAATCACCCGCGTCCAGCCCTCTGGGGCAAACGGACAGGGTAGGTCCCAAAAGTCTCCCTACAACGATCGAGAGCAAGTACTTTTACTACCCCAGATCGGATAGCAAATATGATATCTACGCACCTGTGCGCTCAGGATACCGAGCCCACAAAACGGATACAAAGGTAGAACAATCTACCCTCGACTTGCGAGAAGTACTCATCCACAAACGCAAGAAGATAGAGGTAACCTTGGCATGTGGTGAGCCCTCCCTAGGACATCATTGTACCCAAGTTGTCATCAACTGCTGCTGCGACAAGTCGGCAGCACCTGAAGATCGACAATCCATTTTCCAGCGACTGCACCAGCCAGCACCCGTCCGACGACAACTCGAGAAACAGGTGCAAATTTCGGGAGACGAGGAATTTCCTTTCGCCTCCTGTAATTCAACTCGGAAGGTTCCTGCCGGCAAAATAGGAAAGAAGACAGGCTCCTCCAGCCCGATAATCTCAGCCAGCACTGCAAGGAAACTCTTATCTGGAGGATTACCATCGACAACCACAGGGGTGTAGAACCCTAGAGGGGGGGTGAATGGGGTAATAAAAATAACTAGTGCAACAGAAGCAATATATGACAAATAAAAGTAAAGAATGAGAAGATCAAACACAAGATGTATCCTGGTATCCTCGCTTGAGACAATCCAGTCCCGGAACTCTCTTCGGCTTAAATCCACTATTTAATCAAATAGTACACACGAGTTTGGATCCGAAGAACTCGCCAACTTCAACACGAGTTTGGATCCGAAGACTCGCCAACTTCAACACACGAGTTTTCTTACGAAGGCTCGCCAACTTCAAACAAATGAGAAGAGAAACTTATTGATCTTCTAACACGTGAAGATCGAAATTTACAACTCTTAAATACTCTATCACTTTTAGGAGAGGATGACAATTAAAAGCTTGGGAGAGTATTAATGGTGGACCTCTTGGTTGTTGGAAAATTTATGGCAAGAGTTGGTGAAAGCCTCAAGAGAGAGAGAGAGCTTTCATTTATAGAGAAACCAAGAGTGGGTGGCATTTAATGCTCTGGATATAGACAGACCGGCATGCCGTCGGTATGCTGCGGCATACCATCGATATATCGGTCAAATAGTAACGGTCATATTAATGACCGTTTGAGAGCATTAAATGCGGCCATTAATGCTAGTCAGAGCAATTCAAAAACCAAGTATTTGAAACTCGGTATACCGTCGGTATGCCGCGGTATACCGTCGGTATTCCGACGTTTTGTCACAGAACGTTTTTGTGCAAACAAAACGGTATACCGCCGGTATGCCGAATCATACCGTCGGTATGCCGACGTTTTGTCACAGAACGTTTCTGTGGTCCACTAAGCGGTATACCGCCGGTATGTCGGAGCATACCGTCGATATGCCGACAATTTGTCACAACAACTTTTGGGTCGATAAAAACGGTATACCGTCAGTATGCCGAAGCATGCCGCCGGTATGCCGACAAATTGTCACAGCAACTTTGTGGACGAAAAAAATGGTATACCGCCGGTATGCCGAAGCATGCTGCCGGTATGCCGCTCTATATTTAATTGATTTTTGACTTGTTCTTTTACTTGTCATCCGTCCTTAGGTGTTTACAGATATACCTAGACTTTGTACAGACACGAAGACTCTAAGCAGGAGTAAGCCGTCTTATGCAAGGAGCGCCTGGAAACTGCTTCAGTCTTCGATGTAAAGGAAGGTTGTACTTGAACGGAAAGACTTTAGTAGTAGAGCTTCTGAGAAGATAAGAATCTGAAGACACAGAAAACTAAACTACGAAGATGCTGTTAATAATCAAAATAAAATGTGCCAATAATCTCCCCCATTTTGATAATTGACAAAATAGAGAGATAGCATCTTCAGGGAGTAACTCCCCCGTAGGTAGACAACTCCCCCTCAATACGTTTTCTCCCCCTTTGTCACTTAGTCAAAGATGGGAAAAAGAAGACAGATTTTAAAAAATAGCAATACTAAAGACAAGAGCATAGAATAAAAAAAAGCAAGCATTTATATATGGAAGAGAAAGCTGAATACATGCAAGATAGTCATACTACAAAGGACACTATAAAAGACTCTCCCAGAAGAGAGATTGGTAACAAGAGACAGACACAAACCAAGTCCCCGCAGGACTGCAAAGTAATAAAGCCAATCACACATAGGTCCCCGAAGGACCGCAAAAGATAAAATATAAAAACAAACACACATAACTAAAACACGCATTATTTGAGACCATCATCCAAAAGGAAGCCACCCCTAATCGTCCGCCGGATCGTCCCCACCATCCTGAGCTTGTTGAAAGGCGCCGTAAGGATCAATGCCGTCCGGGTACATGAACCCATAGGCATTGGGATCAGAAAAGCATGGAGCCTGGTACATAGGATCTTGGAGATTCAGATCCAGAAATATGTCCCGGTCCTGAATAGTGCGCTGAATAAAGTATGCTTGGTCATAAAAGCGGGACTGAATCAGATTGCCAAGGCCACGAATATGAGCCTTCATCTGTTCCTCTGCCTGCGCCAAGCGCATGTCGAAGTACTGCTGAGTCAGCGGCATGTAGCGGCCGAAGACAGGAGGAGTAGATGCGGGAGCAGCAGGAGTGGAAGCTGGTGGCTCTTGGGAAGACGAAGCACACGAAGTAGATGCACCACTAGCGGAGCGAGAAACAGCGAGTTAGGAAGGAACGCCGTCCGAGGAGCAAAGGGAGAGATCGACCTGCTTGGCTTCCAGAAGGAGAGTGATGAAGGAGCCGTAGTAAAGGTTCTGCTTTCCCGCCGGCATGACACGTTTGAAGAGATGGAGGAGAGTCTTGGGGAAGGAGAAGGACTTCCTTGCATAAAGAAAGTACATGCACACTAGGGCATCGCCGGTAATGGCGTCGTAGTTCCCGCCCTTAGGAAAGAATGTGTGGCACACAATCCTATGGAGCTCGTAGTAAAACGGCTCCAGCTGTGCGGAAAGGGCTGGGATAGCTGGAGGGTTGGGGACCTTGCAGATGATGCGGCAGAACTCGTCGAAGGGGGACGCCGCCGAAGAGTGAAGAACGGCCAGGAATGGCAGAGCATCTCCTCTGTCTGGGATGTCGAGGATGTTGCCAATGTCCCGAGACGTGAGACGGAAGTGACGATCGTTGACCATCGACTGAATAGCGTTGTTCTCGTCGTCCGGGACCAAATTGCAATAGAAGAGACGGACGACAGCGGGGTAGACGGATATTTGACGCCGAAGGAGGCAAAAGAGTCCGGCCTCGTCAAAGAGAGAGACATGGCCGGGAAAGAGATTCCAATTTATAGCCCGACCCTTGAAGACATTATGATGAACGAAATGTTGGAACCACATCTCTGCCGCCAAGGAGGTGGTAAAGACCCGCTGGTCATACCCGTGAGGGAGAGCCACCGGGATGAAAGGATTGAAGAAGGTGGAGGAGGAGCGGGGACGCTTCGGATTGGCCATGGAGAAAAGTTAGGGTTTAGGTGAGGATGAGAGAAGAGTAGGGAGAAGAGATAAAAGAAGTAGGTTTTAATAGAGAAGGAGGGAGATGAAAGGATGGAGTTTGAAATGGGAGGGTAGGTTGGGAACGGTTGTAGAGGGAAGTAATGAGGGATATGAAAGGTTAGTGGGTTGGAAATGATGAAAGGGGAGTAAAAAGAGGAGTAATGGGGGATGTGAAGAGATGGGTAATAAATGAGATGGGAAGTTATGAATGAGAAAGATGAGAGGATAATTAATTGGAATGTGATGGATGAGAAAGAACTAAATGAGGGTTGAGAAGAATAAGGAGAGAAAATAAGAAAGGTGGGCTCGGATCTGTATTTGAAATCCTGTCCGCCGCGATCCGACATACCGTCGGTATGCCGACATATGCCGACGGTATGTCGAGTTTCGAGACAGAACCTAATTCTGAATCAAAAAACGGCATGCCGCCGGTATACCGCCGTATACCGTCGGTGTGCCGGCCAAGAAGAATTACGGGTCAAAGGATAAAATGCCTAATTCTCGGCAAAGGAAGGTGAAGCGATCTTCCGGGAGCGGTTTGGTGAAAATATCGGCTAACTGATAAGTAGTATCAATAAATTCAAGACGAACGTCTCCCTTTTGTTGATGGTCACGAAGAAAATGGTATCTAATTTCAATGTGCTTCGTGCGTGAGTGACAAATCGGATTTTTCGTGAGATTGATTGAGCTAGTGTTATCACATTTAATAGGGGTGCAAGAATGAGAAATACCATAATCTAAAAGTGTTTGTGACATCCAAAGAATTTGTGCACAACAACAACCAGTCACAATATACTCGGCCTCAGTGGTTGAAAGAGCAACAGAATTTTGTTTCTTACTAAACCACGATACCAAAGACTTCCAGAGGAATTGACATGTGCCACTAGTACTTTTTCGGTCAATCTTGCATCCGGCAAAATCTGTATCCGAAAAGCCGTGAAGCTCGAAGGTTGAAGATTTCGGATACCAAAGGCCCATGTTAATGGTGCCTTTGAGATAACAAAAAATGCGCTTAATGGCACACAAGTGTGATTCCTTTGGATTGGCTTGATATCGTGCACACAAGCAAACACTAAACATGATATCAGGACGGTTAGTAGTTAAATAAAGTAAACTACCGATCATTCCTCTATACTTACGAATGTCGACCGATGTGCCATCTTCATCATTGTCAAGTTTTGTCGTTGTAGCCATAGGAGTCCTCATTGATTTGGATGAGTCGAGGTCGAAACGCTTGAGGAGGTCCTTTGTATATTTTGCTTGATTGATGAAGGTTCCTTTGGGTCTTTGTTTGATTTGTAACCCCAAAAAGAAGGAAAGTTCACCCATCATACTCATTTCAAATTCTTCATGCATTACTTTAGCAAATTCTACACAAAGTGTGTTGTTAGTAGAACCAAAAATAATGTCATCGACATAAATTTGAACCAATAAGAGAGTGCCATTATGGGATTTAATAAAAAGTGTTGTGTCAACTTTCTCCTTTGAAAAATTATGGGAAACAAGAAAGGAGCTAAGGCGCTCATACCAAGCACGGGGAGCTTGTTTGAGGCCATAAAGAACTTTGTGGAGTTTGAACACATGATTAGGAAATTGAAAATCTTCAAAGCCGGAAGGTTGTTTAACATAAACTTCCTCTTTAATAATACCATTCAGAAAAGCACTCTTAACATCCATTTGAAAGAGCTTAAAGTCATTAAAACAAGCAAAAGCACAAAGCATACGAATGGATTCAAGACGTGCAACCGGAGCATAGGTTTCGTCGTAGTCAATGCCTTCCTCTTGGTTATAGCCTTGAGCAACCAATCGGGCCTTGTTATGAGTCACTAACCCATCTTCATTAAGTTTGTTACGAAACACCCATTTTGTTCCAATAATGGGATGATTGCTAGGTTTTGGGACAAGTTCCCAAACCTTGCTCCGCTCAAATTGATTTAGCTCCTCTTGCATAGCTATCATCCAAAATTCATCAAAAAAAGCATCATTAACATTTTTAGGCTCTATTTGGGAGATAAAAGCCACGTTTGCACAAAGATCACGAGTGGCGGATCTAGTGCTAACACTGGAGGAAGGATCCCCAATGATAAGCTCCTTAGGATGATTGGTGACAAATCTCCATTCTTTTGGGAGATCCTTTTGAGGAGGCTCGAGAGGAGGAGACTCTTTTGATGGAGTCACAACTTCATTGTTAGATGAAGAAGGACGATCTTCAATAGAGGAGTTCTCCAACCCAAACGAGATGCCATCAGTATCCTCGGAAGAGGAGAATGTAGAAGAGTTGAGTTCATTAAAAGAGACATTGATTAACTCTTCGACAACAAGACTTCTTTTATTAAAAACACGAAAACCTTTACTATGAGTAGAGTATCCAAGGAATATTCCTTCATAGGCTTTTTCTTCAAACTTGCCTAGGTTATCATTGGTATTCAAAATAAAACAATTGCAACCAAAAACTTTGAAATATTCAATAGAGGGAATTTTGTCAAACCAAAGCTCATAAGGAGTCTTCTTAGAAATAGGTCTAATCAAGACCCTATTTATAACATGACATGCCGTATTAACGACTTCCGCCCAAAAATATTGGGGGAGCTTATATTGGTTTAAAATAACCAGGGCCATATCGCCAAGGGTTCTATTCTTTCTCTACACAATACCATTTTGTTGAGGAGTTCGTGGACAAGCAAAATCATGTCCAAAACCATTCTTTTCACAAAATCTTTTGAAATCGGCATTATCAAATTCTCCGCCATGATCACTTCTAATTTTGTTAATAGAAAAACCTTTCTCATTTTGAACACGTTTACAAAAGGCAACAAATTCACGAAAAGTATCACTTTTGCAAGCAAGAAAAATAATCCAAGTGAATCTCGAAAAATCATTAATTAAAACAAAAGCATAAAGCTTGTCTCCAAGGCTAGCAACTCTACTAGGACCAAAAAGATCCATATGGATAAGTTGAAGGGGTCTAGAAGTACTCACAGAGTTGATTGATTTGAAGGATGACTTTGTTAACTTACTCTTCTCGCATTCTTCACACACAATATCCTTTTTGAACGGGATACTTGGGAGTCCTCTTACGAGCTTCTTGGTAGCAAGATGAGAGATGGTATCCATGTTGGCGTGTCCAAGCCTCATGTGCCAAAGCCAACTCTCATCGTTTTTAGCAACTAAGCACCTGTCATTGTTAGTGTCTTCAATAAGATATAAAACATAGATATTGTTTTCTCTAATCCCTTCATAAACAATAGATCCATTAGAGCTATCGGTAATGAAGCATTTGAGCTTAACAAACTTGATATCATAACCATTATCGGTAAGATGACAAATACTAAGAAGATTGTGTTTAAGATTAGTAACAAGACACACATTCTTAATACAAGGATAAGGAGGGAAACCTGTATTACCATTCCCTATAATGTGACCTTTGAGATTGTTACCAAAAGAGACGTGTCCTTCATTCTTCATCGATAGCGTTGTAAATAATGAAGCATCCCCGGTCATGTGCCGTGAACAACCGCTATCGAGAATCCACTTGCTTCTAGCATGAAAATGACTCTTCACCTACAACATAAGTTGAAGATGAACATTTTGGTACCCATGATCTTATGGGTCCTTGAGTGTTAGTCTTAGGAACCCACATAAAAACTTTCTTGTCAACAAGTTTCCTTGTATGACAATAATTGGTCGTATGTCCATGCAAGCCACAGTAATTGCAAATCATAGAGGATTTAGAAGAAGATATGTGAGAATCATGCATATGTGAATCTCTAGTGCGAGGAGCTCTAGCATTAGTATTATGATGATGATAATAAAAAGCATGATGCGAAGTGTTTTTCTTAACAAATGGTCCTTTCCTTGTGTTAGAAAAGGATTTGTGTGTAGTGTTCATGTAAGAAGTATGCCTAGCATTGTGATGAGTGTGGAGATGTCTAGGAGCATGCATGTGAGTAGTGTCCTTATTACCAAATTTCTTACTCTGTATAAGAAGATCATTATACTTAATAGAAGTGTCATATTCTCTCCTATTAGCATCTTGAACTTTGTGCATAGCAAATTCATAAGAACTTCTCATGGATTGAATCTCATCATCATTTTTCTTGATGGTGTCAAAAGATTCTTGAAGCTTGAGTCGCAACGACTCTATTTCATCCGTGTCAGAAGCAGGAGATTTTCCCTTTACATCAATAATGATGCTTGAGAGTCTTTCTACTTCAAGTTGAAGAGCATCAACCTCTTTAAGAGATTTCTTATATTTATTTCTAACACCTTTGTGCTCTTCATGCAATTCAAGAATAGCTTTCTCCAAATCATCATAAGTAAGAGTATTTAAGGAGAGATCATCAAGTACCTCATCGGTTGCCATGAGACAGACGTTGGCATTGTGTTTGCACTCCTTGTCATTGTCGGAGTCACTTGCGTCACTCTCACACCAAATGCTTGTGTTGGCAAATTTCTTGGAGGACGAGCTTCCTTTGCTAGGCTTCTCGTACTTGCTTGAGTCTCTTCTTACCATCGGACAGTCCCTCTTGATGTATCCGGTTCTTCTGCATTGATAGCACGCCGGATCTTCCTCATTGTCCCGTCTGAAGTGGTTGGCTTTATTGAATTTGAGGAACTTCCGGAAGTGCTTAGCTGTGAGAGCTATTTCCTCATCATCTCCGACTCATTGTCGTCAGAGCTATCCTTGGAGTAGGACTTTGTAACTTTGAGAGCGAAAGACTTCTCCTTCTCTTTGATCTTCTCCTTCTTCTTCTCTTGTATGGAGGATTCCTCTTGATCCTTCATATCGAGTTCATGAGTCATTAGCTTACCCATGAGGGTCTCAAGGTTCATGACTGTTAGGTCGTTCCCCTCAATGATTGCGGTAGCTTTAGGACTCCAAACTTTTGTCAATCCTCTAAGAATTTTTCTGATCTTTTCATGAGCAGGATATTCCTTACCAAAAGAAGAGAGAGGATTAATAATATTACCAAAATGAGTAAACATGCAAGTAATAGATTCATCATGCTTCATTTTAAAGGACTCATATTCTTGCGTGAGTCTACTAATCTTGGATTCCTTCACTTGTGAAGTACCCTCGTGTGTGACTTCAAGTAACTTCCAAATCTCATTGGAAGTCTTGCAATTAGAGATTCGGTTGAATTCACTACTGTCGAGAGCACAATAAAGAGCATTCATTGCCTTGGCATCTTGACTCGCAAGCTTCTTGGTGTTTTCAGTAAGTGTGTCCCGAAGGGTGTCAGAAGCAATATCCTCAATAACTCTGGAAGGAGTAGGAAGACCATTTATCACACAATCCAATAAATTGAAATCTATGGACTTCAGATAAATGCTCATCCTAATCTTCCAGTAGTTATAGTTGGTTCCATCAAATAGGGGAGGCCTATTTGTGGAGTGTCCTTCATTGTGGAAGGTGTTGATACTAGGATTAGAGGCCATGGATCACTCAAAGGGTGTAAATCCAAATCAAGAGAACAAAGCACTGATACCAATTGTAGAACCCTAGAGGGGGGGTGAATAGGGTAATAAAAATAACTAGTGCAACAGACGCAATATATGACAAATAAAAGCAAAGAGTGAGAAGATCAAACACAAGATGTATCCTGGTATCCTCGTTTGAGGCAATCCAGTCCCGGAACTCTCTTCGGCTTAAATTCACTATTTAGTCAAATAGTACACACGAGTTTGGATCAGAAGAACTCGCCAACTTCAACACGAGTTTGGATCCGAAGACTCGCCAACTTCAACACACGAGTTTGCTTACGAAGGCTTGCCAACATCAAACAAATGAGAAGAGAAACTTGTTGATCTTCTAACACGTGAAGATCGAAATTTACAACTCTTAAATACTTTATCACTTTTGGGAGAGGATGATAATTAAAAGCTTGGGAGAGTATTAATGGTGGAGCTCTTGGTTGTTGGAAAATTTATGGCAAGAGTTGGTGAAAGCCTCAAGAGAGAGAGAGCTTTCATTTATAGAGAAACCAAGAGTGGGTGGCATTTAATGCTCTGGATACAGACAGACCGGCATGCCGTCGGTATGCTGCGGCATACTGTCGGTATACCGGTCAAATAGTAACGGTCATATTAATGACCGTTTGAGAGCATTAAATGCGACCATTAATGCTAGTCAGAGCAATTCAAAAACCAAGTATTTGAAACTCGGTATACCGTCGGTATGCCGCGGCATACCGTCGGTATTTTGACGTTTTGTCACAGAACATTTTTGTGCAAACAAAACGGTATACCGTCGGTATGCCGAATCATATCGTCGGTATGTCGACGTTTTGTCACAGAACATTTCTGTGGTCCACTAAGCGGTATACCGCCGGCATGCAGGAGCATACCTTCGGTATGCCGACAATTTGTCACAGCAACTTTTGGGTCGATAAAAACGGTATACCGCCGGTATGCCGAAGCATGCCGCCGGTATGCCGACAAATTGTCACAGCAACTTTGTGGACGAAAAAACGGTATACCGCCGGTATGCCGAAGCATGCCGCCGGTATGCCGCTCTGTATTTAATTGATTTTTGACTTGTTCTCTTACTTGTCATCCGTCCTTAGGTGTTTACAGATATACCTAGACTTTGTACAGACACGAAGACTCTAAGCAGGAGGAATCCGTCTTATGCAAGGAGCGCCTGGAAACTGCTTCAGTCTTCGATGTAAAGTAAGGTTGTACTTGAACGGAAAGACTTTAGTAGTAGAGCTTCTGAGAAGATAAGAATCTGAAGACACAGAAAACTAAACTACGAAGATGCTGTTAATAATCAAAATAAAATGTGCCAACAAGGGGGTGTCTACCTGGGCACCCGTTCCAGAAAGAAGCTTCCAACACCCGGGGGTGCATCCTCGACCTCCCTGGGGGTAGATGAAGCTGGGGGTAGCAGTCCCCTCAATGTATGCGACAACCCGGTATTCCAAGAGGATACACAGGGGGTAGCGATCCAGTAGAATTATGCAACAGACCTGGACGTCCCCGAGGGTGACCGCCTTCACCAAGACGATGCAGCTTCCTGCACAGGGAGTGGCACCCCTTCCGAATCCGAAGAGGAGGACATTCCGACGTTCCCCAACGATTTCTCTATACGAGGGTATGACACGGAAAGCACATCCTCTACGGTTTCATCTGTCTCTCCCCACCTCCGGACAGTGTTTATGGTAGGAGATGATCATGAAGGACCTACGGATCGACAACGTCTAGAAGTACTTGAAGCCATGCTCATATCCTTGGTCAAGTCAGTAGACGAAATCAAAGTTGCCTTGTCGACTCAACCAGCGAGGACGCCTGGACAAACATGCTTAGGACCCGCAGTCAATGCGGACTCCAACACGACGCTCCTCCTTTGGGTGACAATCCTCTAGGAGCATCCGCTCCTTCAGCTGCAGACGAAGCCAGGGAGGCAAGAATGTAAGTCCAGAAGCTTCGAGCAATGTTCAATGCCCGAGACTCCTCCCGGGACTTCAAAATACAGCAGTCGTATCCCGTTGCGTGGAGAGATGTTCCATTTCTGCCACGGTACAAACTATTTCATATCGATTCGTATGACGGAAAGACCTCTGCCAGCCGGCACATGACGTATTTTTAGGTCTCAACAGACCACTTGCCGCATAGCG
Source organism: Iris pallida (assembly GCA_029216955.1). Classification (NCBI taxonomy): domain Eukaryota; kingdom Viridiplantae; phylum Streptophyta; class Magnoliopsida; order Asparagales; family Iridaceae; genus Iris; species Iris pallida. The sequence goes on along the minus strand of JANAVB010008800.1, from coordinate 6,765,682 downwards.
ACGCCATCCTCACACGATTATTCATCGGAGCATTGGAGGGAATCACGTTCAACTGGTACCGCAACCTTCCGGACAACTGCGTCCATTCCTTTGACGGCTTCAAGCACATATTCCAAGAAAGATTCTATGAAGTGGGGCATGATGTGACAATATCGTCTCTCATGGACGTCGTTCAGGGATACAATACCCCTAAATTTCTACTAAATTTTTTTAAATTATTTTGGTATTATACGACGAGTACGAATACGTAGATACAAAATATTTAGTTTTCTTCTAAATTCGTTTTATTATAAACTCTTAAATAGTAAATAAATATTTTTCGAAATACTTATATGGTAAATAAGAGTTGCTTGTTTTAGTATCATACAATGTTTGCCAAAACATATTTGTTCCTTGAGAAAGATATTTTATTTATTATACAAATACGGTTAGTAATTTTGAAAATAAATATTTATGTGAATACTATTTGCGTGCGAGTACGTATATGCAAGGTAGTATATTTTTATATATACAAAGGTTTATAGTATAGATTTTCCAATAGAAAGCATTTTTATATAAAGTAAATATTATATCGTGTTTGAGCACGAAAAATATTATACCGTAGTTATTTTAAAAGGATTATTTTTATTTATAAGTAATAATTCAGAAAATTTTGTTTTATGTAAAATTTTATATATATGTCATTTAATGAAATTTTGTTCATTTATATATAGTAAAATTTTGAAATTATTTTATCTTAAATTAAATAAAAAGCTATTTTGAAATTATTTCCTGTTAATATTTAATAATTATAGTAATTTTTGAAATTAATTATTATTGTTATTTATTATAAAGATAATTCGAAATTTATGGATTTAATGTTTGATCATTTATAGTAAATTAAATTAAATTGATATGATTTTTAATTTAGTTTAAACTTATAGATATGAATTATCTAGATATGGATTCGGATCGGATTGTATTTGGTTATATTAGTTTTATATTAATTTAAAATAAAAAGTAAATTATCTATTGGGGTTTTAAATCAATTCTAATCCTTATCCCACTAGGAGTTTCCACCCCTATAAATAGGGGAGCCTCTATATTAATTTTCCTCCATAATTTCCTCCACCATAAGAGAGTGCATCGTGTCGGCGTCCGCTTCCTCGTGTCAGTCGTGACGGCCTCGGGTCCGACCCCGGGTGTCTTTCTAATATAATATTTTTACATATATATTTTTCCTTCCGTGTCCACATCTCGAACACGATAACAATTCTCAACGTCCAATTCCTATCCGCCCCGCTGTTCCTTCTCAACCTTTGTTCCGACCATCCGCGGCAACCTCTCCATTGCCGCAGCCACCTTCTTGACCTCGGCCGTTCGCCTGCAGACCCCGTCTTCACCCTCAACCCACATCCCTCCGGTCGTCTCCTTCTTGCCAACCACCCAACCCAGTCCTGCCGACTACATTTCGACCACCCGACCAACTGGCCTCTAGACGATCAGCCCCGGCCGCACATCGTCCGGCCCCACACACACCACCATCCACCATTGCTGCCACCGACCCGACCATCATCCTGGTCGCCGGCCTCCAGAACCCACCACCATCACCACCAAATCAGCACCTCCATCACCATCCTCCTTGTCCCGCCTCCTTCGACCATCACCAGGACCGCCAGCAACTAGCCAGCCGATCCCTCATCATCATCGCCACAATCACCGCCACCTTCCACACAAACCACCACCACCACATGCGCACCACCGCCTTGGCCACCGCCGGTCGGCGCCATCACCAAAACCCACCAAATTCCCAAAAAAAGAAATGAACCCTAACCTGATCGCGACCCCTTCGTCCGCCACGACGAGCTTCCCCTTCAGGCGAAGCTCCGCCGCGCACCTGGCCTCCATCGAACCCGCGTCCTCGGCGCCTTCCACCACCGTGAGCCACCGCGCCTTGCAGCGACCTCCGAGCTTCCACAGCAAGCCCTCCCTCGCAGATGTGCCCACGACCCAGCGCACCGTGCCACGTCGCCGGCGGACTCCTCCGGCGCCGACGATCGCCACTGGGTAAGACCCTCTCGTCCCCATCTCTCTCTTCCTTCTTTCTTTCTTTGTCCTTTCTTTTTATTTTATTTTTTCTAATGAAAGAGAGCAGCAACACTGCTGTTCTCTATTTTTTTTCTCTTTTCTTTTTGTTTTTGTTTTTCTCTTTTCCTTTCTTATTGTTATTTTCATGATTTTATTTTCAGGCTTTTATTATTAATAATATAGCAACAAAGGTTTTCTCTTATATTATAGTTACTCTTAAAAAAATAATAATAAATAAATTATTTCAATAGTATTTTCTACCTCTTTTAACATTTAGCCTTGTCCTAAGGTAATTTTTTTTATTCCAATATTTTTACTAAAAAAAACGTAGTTTTTGCCTAAAAACGTACGATTCTTATTTTTTCAAACATTAACTAAAATCTATTTTTAATAATAATATATTTTTCAAAGTATTATCAATAGTTTTCTCAAAATAGTATATATGTACATGTATATTATTATAAGTATTATTATCATGATATTCATTAGTATTTGTTTAATTAATAATGCTATTGTTATTTATTAAAGTATAATAAATATTTCTAAAAATATTTTTACTAATAAAATACAGTGTTGACTTAAACTTGTATTGTGACAAGGATTAGGTTTTGAGCCTGAAATAACTTTCTAAAATTTTCAAGTATTTATTTAAATATTTTGATCCATAAAATATAGTTTCCAAAATAGTTTGACAAATAAAATATTGTTTTTAATATAATAGATATTTTCTAAAATAGCTATTATTTAGTTATATATACGAATTTCTTCGATTATCAAACTTTTGTCCATGGCTAGTCATATTTCGATCATTTGCAAAAATCGAACTTCCTTATATCGTCCCTAGCTAAATTGACTATTCTGGATTCAATGGCGCAGTCTGTCCTACCATTTGAGATTATATTGCGTAGTTTTGACATCTATGACTATTTTGTGCCAACATGATCATATCGCTCCAATCAACTCCAATTAAACTGAGACCTCTGCAATTCGAACATGGCAATTGGACAATCAGAACATGGCAAAACATCGCACCACATCAGGCGACGCACCAGGCAAGACACCTTGCCATTACTGTTTAATTTTTTGCTCAATATCATGCATGTTTTATTTCTTATAAGTTGTTCTTTCAAAACCATATGTAGTTGCAAATTACTATAGTTTTTCTTTATGCAATTGGCCTAGAGTTAAGGGACCACCTTTGTTTGTGCCGCATTCATTGGCCCGACACCTGTGTGCCACGATGTCACGTATCTCATATAAATTTGAACTTGCGTACCGACCGTACATCGGTGCGTACAGGACGAGCGTTAGGATATAACTGCTAATATAATTCTCTAGAAGACTTAGCGGTTATTAGAAATATCGTGGTGTGGATTCAGCACGAGTAGTGCATGGGGAGGGAGAAGACAGTTATTAGGCGCAGGGGCTTTCACATATTTACTTTTTTCTAGCTGCCATTTGTGACTCAGCCGAGAAACTAGTGTGCCGTACATTTATTTACTTTTCTCTAGATGCCACTAGTGCCTTGGTTGAAACACAAATGTGCCGTGCATTTACTTTTCTCTAGCTGCCGTTGGTGACTCACCCGAGAGACAAGTGTGCCGTGCATTTATTTATTTTCCTCTAGATGCCACTAGTACCTCGGTTGAAACGCTAACGCGCAGTATTTCTAGTCTCGGAAGCCCTTGTGTGGAACGTTGTCTTCAAAGTGCATTTTCACATAGAATGGTTAAGGACCTTTATCTGTTTAGACATATGCAATTTTCTGTTGAGCTAACTATATTCAGTTTATGGCATGATATTATGTGTCTTGTTACGTCCCTTTGAGGACCTGGTTATCTCGCCAGGTGTGTGCTCTTGTCTTTCGCAGGTGTTCTAGCCGTGGCCATGATCATCTCTATTTCTTCAAGGATGATTGCACTTTGATCGTCTTCGCTTCGCTCGTCAAACTCATTCTTTTATTGTGTATTTCTTTTCATAGTTGGTAGTGGATTCGTATCCGCCCAACTACATGTACCAATGACAATTCATAGTTGATTATATGATATCTTTTATTCTTTTATTTTGTGGATAAGATTAGTTAGCCTTGGTTTTACTGCATTTACAGCTTATGTATACAAACAAGGATTTCATATATTGGAGCATACTTCATATGTATACAGCTGGCATGTCTACGTTCTTAGTCCTATGTATTTTGGGACTGGGGCGTTACAAGGGAGAGAGGGAGCTAACGAGGAACTATATCAAGCGGTTTCGTCAAACTGCGATGAGATTGCCCCAAGGCAATCCCGAAAGCTCCTTGATTGAAATCTGCCAGAAGAAGTTGCTCCCTACAATCAGCCTCTAGATGGACGAAGATCAGTTCAGGGATTGGATGACCTTCATCATAAGCGCTACCAATACAGAGGTAAAGTTAAAGAAGGCTCGCCAGTTGGAATTATACATCCCAGATGGAGAGGACAAAGGCAAACGTCTCGGTACCACCTCCAATAACAACAGTGGCGGTACCACCAATAACAGGAATACCATAGGCAAACAGGCCATGGTCGCTGGTACGACCAAAAAGCCTGAACAAAAGCAGGCAGAAGCTCAATGGCCCCAGGTGAATTACTCATTTGAAGATAGTCATGTCAAGCCTATCTTCGACATGCTCTTGCAAGAGGATAGGATCCAACTCCCTCCACTTCTACCGCTACGTCCATCATTCCACTCATGACTGCTTCCAATTAAAGCGATACATTCAGAATCTTATCGACTCCAAAGCTCTGTCGCTAGATTTTGAAGAGGTTACCGTGGCTGCGAACATGGTATCAGTTCAGTTCAGTGACTTTGCCCTAACAAAAACTCAAGACGGGGTAATACATGTCCCCCGGGCAACGATGGAGGTTACTAATCTTCCACTTGTCTGGGACCAGATGAATGGCTTGGTGCCTCTCACTACGTCACGAGGAGAGGCCATGTGGGTGCACCCAGACTTGGTGCCCGAAGTTACCCAGGCGGTGCCATCACCAACCAACAAAAAGAAGGACAGGAAGTCCAGATCCTACCATATAATCTCAGCCGAAGCTGAGGAGGCGGCGGCCGTTGTTATCCTGTCTGGTACACAATTTCAGCCCGCTCTGGGTAATTCAGTCGAAGACCCTCAGCCGACAATGCTGCCTGCTACTGATGTTCTGGGGCCATCTCATCCTCCACCGACGGACAGATCCAAGCCAAAGGAAACCCGCTTCGACAAGTCGCTCCATAAGGATGCACCTCAGGGGCTGGAGAGACCTTACAACATTGACATACTAGCACAACTGGCTAATACGCCAGCAAAGTTGTCATTATACCAGCTCCTAAGGCTCTCCAAGGATCTTCGTATCGCATTGAGCGAAGCGCTCCAGAATGCTGACGCCTACTTAGCCCAGGTCAAGCCTATTGGAGAAGACTCGTCGACAGATCTCCAGGGCAGCAACTGTGCGGATGTAATGCCCAACATCGTATTCACCCAACAGGATATGTTAATCAAGACCAACTTGCATGATCTCCCCTTGTACTACACTGGATACATAGGCGACATCAAGGTGGATCGAATGTACATCGATCCTAGCTTGTCAATAAGCATTATCCCGAAAAGCTTGCTTCAACTCCTTGGCATCCCTATGTACCGGCTAGCGACAACCAACACTGCCATTAGCGGTTTCAACTCCGGAAGGAGCTCTCCCTTGGGAAAAATCCGCTTGAAATGTCAGATCGGTGATCTGAGGACGGAGGTTACCTGCTACGTCATAGACGCAGATATGTCCTACAATATCCTCTTGGGGCGTCCGTGGATACATGACTATATGATCGTGTTGGCCCATTCCATAGTCATATCTGATTTTAATAATCGACATAAACTTAAGTCAATACACAAAATATACGAACTGCTGTTAATCATTTCAGGTCTTGTGAAATCAATATCAACAAGCGTACTACTACATCAGCAAGCACGTAAATCATCATTTTGAAGCTTACTTTCATTAGAATCTAGTCTGAGTCATTTTATAATTTATTATGTATTTTATCTTTATTGAGTCTAGGATATAAATTGTAAGATCGACTAAATAATACTGCCTTAGGTTATTCATAGTCCACTTTTCTATATAGCCTACCTATCCATAGTCCACCTTCCAAAAAGTTCAATTCCATTCTGCAACAGAATTTGACAAATGTCTTACATTTTTACTGAGACAGAACTCAAGTCGAGTTCGGCCCGAGTTCGGTTAGTTCGAATTTAAATATTTGTTGCCTCCAAATCTGCATACAACGTTCATTTTTGAAATCTTTGCATCAGAACTCTGCCCGAATTCTGCCCGAGTTCGGTCCTAGAAAACACCTATAAATAGAAGAGAATTTCTCATTCCAAATCACTCAATCAATTTCATCTTCTCTTCTCTCTTTAATAAGTGTTTTCATCCGATCAAAATCTTTTATATCACACCTACACTTCTCTTAGCCAAAAGCCAGTACTATCTATTCGATCTAGAGTCTTTTGGTTCTCAAAAGTTGTAAAGAGGTTATGCAAAGTACAAAAACTATCTCTGTTGTGGAGCCGATCGTGCGCTCGTCACCAAGCACGGTGTTGTGAAGTTGGTAGTGCACTTGTCACCAAGCACGATGTTGTAAGAGACTGCAAGCTCTCAATTAGCTTGTGCCTTAGTGGATTAACATCGAGTAAGAATATTCGAGACTGGATTAGTCCTCTCAGAGGGATACCAGTATGCATCGATGTGTCACTGAATTTGATCTCTCTATCTCTTGCTATATTTATTTACTGTCTCTTATTCACTGCCATAGTTATCTATTTATAATTTTAAATTGGTGATTATTTTTTGCTGCACTCGTACTCACTCTATTCACCCCCCTCTCTAGAGGTGCTCAACGGTCCTACAATAGTTGTGTCCATTTGAGGTTGTAAACATAGATAGAACTATGTATGCTATATTGAAATGAAAGATATGTTAGGTTGGTATCTATATATATGTGAGTGTAAATAGATATGAGTATTAGGGGTATGTCTAATATATAAGGGAATAGATATGTCTTGTACCTATGTTAGGATATGTGGTGATGTCATCTACATGGTATATATGTGTATACATATATTAGATTGGAGAGGAATGATTTATTCCTTATACATTTATGTATATGTCTTATATTATAACTATGAGGAGATGTGATTATATATGTGGTTTTGCTTTGAGAGTTTTTATAGGAGGATATATATGTGTATGAGGATATGTTAGATTACATGTTAGGATATAGTATATGTATGTATATATGTGTATGTATATATATATACATGAATGTATATGAATGCATGTTAAGCTAGATTTAAGTATAATTGTTACCAATAGCCTAGTTGACCATTGATCAATGTTGACCAATAGTCTAGATGTTGACCTAGTTTAACTGGAAGGTTGACCAGAGTTGACCAAGAGTTGACTTTGACCTAGATTGACCTAGAATTATGTAGATTGCATTTTTCACTTCAATTATTATAATTTGAACTCTTTATAACCTATATTGCTCTAAATATGACTCAGTTACTCCGGTTCGGACATCTGTATTCACCAGTCGCTCAGGATATCAGGCGAGTACATGCTCTGATCGTTTCATACTTGCTAGGACTTATATTCTTCCGCTAGACTACTTTACTTGATGCTGTCATATTGTTATTACGGATTGGTACTATATCGATCTTTTCATAAGATGTTATCCCCCTCGGGTGCATCGGATACTTTATGTCATGTGCTTTTCATGTACATCATATATTCTTTGTACTCTCATTATTCATGTACACTCATGTGCTCTCATGTACTCTCATGTTCACATGTGCTTCATGTATAAAACTATCATATACGTAACATAAGTTGACTAGATCCTTGTGTATTGATTAGGGATGGGGGAGTAGAAGTGGTTATGTGATCAGTTCTAAGTAGGTAATCATGTGCAACTCTGTAACTTAGTCATGTGCAAATCAAGCCGGTTATATAACCATCTTGTGATCTAAATCACTTAGTCACTTACAGTTCTTACTTTCCATATATATATTTCCTGTTTTCAGATATCTCTCTTACTATTCATGTACATCTCTTACAGCGTTTCATATACTTTATTCTATTGCTTGTTTTGCATTTCCTGCCATGATATGAACTGCGTGAGAGTTATGTATTCGCTCATGTCCTGACAGGACCTATTAAAAATATTATAGAGGATGAGGAGGAGTTATGCCCCACCTATTACGGAGCTGGTATAGATGACACTTGCGACCTGGACCCTCAGGAGGATCCAGCTTGCGCTGAGGATGCAACCCTATTGCCTAGGATAGACTGCTAGGCTTAACTTATCTTACTTTTTATTGCCATTTCATGAGATGTATTATTCAGATGTTGGGATTTTGTGTTGTCTAACACTTAGATTTATTTTTTCTGGCTGTATTGCACTCTGTGATTTCATATCTATCTTATCGTGCCATTTATCTACCTCTAGTTTATGTGATTGAGTTGTATCTCCAGAGATTATCCTCCGTTTGGAGAATATATTATATTGTGTGGTTGTGACCTAGAACAGTATTCTACTGCCGACACTGCGGCGTAGGCTGGACGTACCCACGTTCTCGTGCCCTAATACTGTGTACGGGTCATGCCAGAGGGATTTGTCATCGGGGTTTTTAAGACAAAGTCTATAAGTTGGTGAAATCCTTGTATGGTCTTAAACAGGCTCCCAAAATGTGGCATGAGAAGTTTGACAATGTCATAAGGTCAAATGGCTACAGGCACAAGTTTTTTTTACATGAAGTTCGCTGATGGAAGAGGTATAATCGTTTGTCTGTACGTGGACGACATGCTGATCCTAGGTACGGTTATGGGTTGTGTCACGGAGGTAAAAAAAATTTATCTCGACCAAGTTCAGTATGAAGGACTTGGGAGAGGCTGATGTGATCTTAAGCATCAAGATCATCCGGACAGACACTAGACTGGCATTGTCACAGTCACATTATATTGAGAAGATGATCACACGCTATAGGTATCAGGATCTTCCAGTGCGATACGCCTTACAAATGTGATCTAAAGCTGAAGCCTAATTCGAGGAAAAGTTTCAGGCAACTGGAGTATGCAAGCGTCATCAGAAGTTTGATGTACGCTACTACTGCCACAAATCCTGATATAGATTTTATCGTGGGAATGCTAAGTCGATTCATGAGCCATCCAGGCATTGAGCACTAAAAAGCTGTGAAACGAATAATGAGATATCTCAAGAAGACTCAGACATATGTATTATACTACAGCGGGGATCCGCCAGTAGTAGAAGGCTTCAGTGATGCCAACTGGTGCTCAGAGTTGGAGAGCGAGAGATCCACAGGTAGATTTATTTTTATAATGGGTGGAGCTGCTATATCGTAGAAGTCGAAGAAGCAGACTATGCTCTCCCGTTCCTCCATGGAATCTGAGTTCTTTGCACTTCATTTTGAAGTATAAGAAGCAGAATGGCTTCGGGAGCTCATGTATGATCTGCCAGTGGTTGGGGTGCAGATACCGACGATACCGATATACTGCGACAACAAGGCGACTGCGACTGTGGCATCAAATGACCTCTTCAACGGAAAGAAGAGAACAGTGTGGTTAAAGCACAGGGCAGTGTACGATCTCATGAAGAGAGGTGTCATTGTAGTGACTGATGTTCGGAGTCAGGAGAACCTGACGGATCCATTCACAAAAGGCCTCAAGTGCCAGCTGGTCAAAGACACAGCTTGTAAAATGGGCTTGAAGGCATTTTGAAATTGTGTTATTGTAATCCTACCATAAAATTCTATGCTATTAGTTTAAAGAAAAATATACTCGACATCTAACTTTTGGTTCAAGAGAGGACCACTAACCGGAAAAAATTCAGGAACAGTGGGTACATGTCCTCTGTGGCATGGAAAGGATATGGACCTACAACCACTGTTGTCTACTATATATTTTCTGCAAAGAACAGATCATGTAGTGAGGATGGCTTAAACGCCTTAATGAGTTCTCAGGCAGAGTGAATGGTTGTTGTACTTTACAGGAAGCACGGTAGCACAGCACTACAAGGAGTGTAACTCCATGCTACAGTGGGGTGACTCCACCATGAGGTTCCCAAGTAGGGGTAATATCTCGACTTTGCTTGCCAAGTCACAGCGGCGTAGCACAGCAAATAGGCAGGTAGCCTAATGCTGTATGATGAAATTAAAGAGTTGTAGACAACACTACAAAGGGGACGATGTCCTCATGTTATAGTGGCACGACACCACGAAAAGGTACCCAGGTAAGGGTAAAGCCTCGGCCTCACAAGCCATGTCGTTGTAGCGTAGCACCGCAAGGAAGCGCAAGGCTTCATGCTGGATAGTTTGGCACTACAGAGAGGCTTGTGACCTCATGCTACGGTAGAGGAAATGCCTCGGCTTTAAGCTATGTCATAGCAGCGTAGCACGGCAAGGAAGCACAAGACTTCATGCCATTTTTCTTTAATAAAGAACTCACCTAGAGTATATGGACAGAGATATCAGGTTGTCTCTTGAGAATAAACTTGTAGAAGCCCAAAATACATACATTGAAACCAAGCTGGCACAAGACCTTTAATGTGCAGCCAGAAGCACATGTTACTACATTGTGTGAGTGGGAAGAATTGCAGCTATGGTGCAGAATTCAAGGCTTAGTCCATTCTTGTATCATACTGTTGTTTAATCCATGCGGGAAAGATTCAAGTCGTCAGCGACATCTAACCTAATGTATGATGGACAATATTGTGGGGAACACTCAAACCCATATAAAGAGATATGTGGAGGATAGTTGTTTTTTTTGCCTCTAGCACTAGAAACATAGTCCCACATTGCCTAGGCCAAATGGTTGGTATCTCTTTATGTAGCTTTGCTTGTTGAGAGATGCACATATGGTTGTAGAGAGGCACATGTGATTAGAACATAAAATTTTATATTTTTATCTCTTAATGTTAACCATTTTATGCTCATTTTATGACTAAAGGTACTCATTATATTTATATTTTGCTTTAGGATGCAGTTGGAGACACTATGTGCAAAATGGAACTAAATTGCAATTCTGGACAGTTTTGACACCTTTAACCAAAATGGGCATAACTTTCTCCTCTGAAATGCAATTAAGGTGCTTCAAAAAGATTGGAAAGCTACGATAAAGGGCTAAAACTGTCCTATTTTAAGTTTTTCGATATTCATGATTCATCATGGACGAAATCAGGCTTCAAGTTGGGTCAAAGATGTTGTGAATAAAAATAGGAACCAAAATAACCATTTCCCTACTTGTTCTATGACTTAGTTTTTTTGGTTTGAGAAGTTGTAACTTTTAGAGGATATGTGGGGAGATATTTTGGGATTGAAACAACTAATTAAGCCAGAATACTGAGAGCAGGGGACAGACACAGCCAGCTACGTACATTGAAGTGAATCCCACCTCGCAATGCGGTCATCGCTGTCTAGATGTATGAGGGTTTATCTACAAGCCAACAGTCTCTTATGGTCAAGTACAAGTCTAGTGTCTCAATCTCAAGCAAGCAAGTAAATGTAACAAGATGGTAGATCATCAGAAATACAAGGTAAGGCATCCCAAATATTACATATTCAGATGATCATGAAGCTAGTCATAAAAAATGCGAAGACTAGCAAGATTTTAAGTCATACATGATCAACCCTAGAATTTGTCAATCATGTTACAGCCCTTAGGCAGACAGGAATGTAAGCTTTCAACACGAGCTAACACTTGTTCGACGGCTAAATGCCTCAAAAGAATAATTTACAATAGAGTGGAAGAGCAAAATTAAACTCACTCGTTGCCAGTGTTGCGTCTAGTGTTCACCATCTGGCTGAAAAGCTGGAAGATCCTCGGGTGCTACTCTGAAATCTGGCCATACAAAACCAGCTGGGTCAGAACCCAGAAAGGAAAAGTGCCACAAGGGAGGCTTCACTTAAGAACTAAAACCAGCATGTTAGATCACAAGGCATAATAATGACAAAAAACTTGGAGCTAAGAATTCAGGGGATAAATGATAAGATAACTAAGAAACTACTCCGCTAACCAAGTTACAACTCGTAAATCAAACAAGGATCGGGGTTGTAACCCTTCACCTGAACAGAACTTAGTCTCTGACCGATTATCGATAAGGTAAAGCATAAACAGTAACGTGCTGAAGAAATCATGTACTGGCCTTGTATAGACAAGAATAGACTAGGCGGGACTCCATCCATCAATCACAGCCAAGCAATGTGTACAGCTTGATACTTTAACTAACTAGGGTTTTCACAAGCCTAGTTACTAACAAGATGCATTGAGATATTGCAACAGCCACAAGTCCTGCAGATTTAATCCAGGTTATCTAGTTGCAAGTTGAGAGAGTTATATTAGATGACTTGGGGGTGCAACACATGATAGCGTACTGGAAATGTGCCCTACTCGACGGCAGGCTACAAGTCCAATTAAAGCGCCCAGATAAAGGGACTGCCTGTAGCTGGAAAATCTTTCATGTACTACTTGATCAATCTAGTCATTATCCTAGTCAGATTCAGTATGAATCCCTGACCATGGTAACCAGGAATCCATGTCCTAGACATGATACAAGACGAGACATGTAGCTTATACAAGCACAAACACCCACGGTGTCAAGACAAGAGTTACTTAGCAAGTCAAGATAGCCGTCACAACAGCATATCAAGATCATCATGTTAGGTTACTTATCAAGATTACTTGTCAAGAGTGCACCTCGGCGGGCCACTATCAAGTTTATTCATGTCATGTTGCTTGTCAAGAGTGTACCATGACGGGTTACTATCAAGAGTTATCATGTAAAGCCACATTGTCATGTCATGTTCATGTTAAGTGCACTTGTATACCAAGAACTTACTGGTCAAGAGTACGCCACGACGGGCCACTGAAGGAGTTATCAGAGAGTATACGTGTCGTATCAAGATCGTGTTTAAAGCTCAGAGTACATGTGCAATCATGGAAAATAACATTATAGGACCAGTCAAGTAAAGAGTACAAGCAAAGTCATAACTCACACTAAGGACCATAAAGACAAACATGGATAATTACAAGAGATGGCACAAGGGGTCAATGGGGTGACATGGAGAGCATGCACCCAGGGCTATGCGCCCAAGGCTAAATGCATCATGTAGAGCATATGTTATGGAAGGTATGCACCAAAGAGTGCATGCGCCCATGGTCTATGCGCCCACATGAGTGAGGCAGGGTACATTGGAAGATAAGTCTGGAGACTATCTTTCATGGCAAGTGGGCACATAAAGAAAACTATGCGCCCAAGTAGGGAACACAGGGTGCAATTGGCCGCATATAAAGGCTATGCGCCTAGGCAGGTGTAGCTCCCCTTCCCGAAATTTTTTTTGAAATATTTTTATTATTTATTTGATTTAAATGGTAATTTTTAGAATTTTAGAATTAATTGTTAAGTTAATTATTACGGTAGACGACTTTAACCATGGTTAAGTTTTGAAGTACCAGACGACTAGGAATCATGGCACGGACTAGTGTATTAGTCATGCCAAGAAAGACTCAGCCATAAGAGTGTCCTAACTAGGAAAACCAGGCCAAATTTTGACTTAATCCTTACCGAATATTTATTAATTATATTATTGAGTTTTAGGGAACCCGGTTGTACCGAACTAGTCTAGATTGGACCCAAAACAAGCCCATGTAGTCATGCAGTACGTCCAGCGACATTCGTGTTGGTATATTTTGGTATGATTGTGTTGTATTTCGTTTTAACGATCTAATGAATATTTTATAAATATTTGTTAATTAAATGTTATAAATATCATTATTTGATATTCAATGATATTTGTATAAAGTGGGTCATTGTACATTTTGGGGTCATTAGACTGTACGTAATGGTATATAAACCATTACTAGTTTATTAAATTTTGTTATTACTATTATTATTATTATTATTTTATTATCAATATTATTGAGGTTATTATTAAATAATACTATTTTATTATTATTGGTTATATGTGTGTCAATATATATATATATATATATATATATATATATATATATATATAAAATATATATATATATATATATATATATATATATATATATATATATATATATATAAAATGTATGTATATGTATATATATAAATATTCGTATATATGTATATGTACATATATAAATATACGTTTCTTTTTTATATATATATGTATATGTATATATATAAAAAATATATATATATATAAATATTCGTATATATATATATATATATATATATATATATATATATATATATATATATATATATATATATATATATAATGTATGTATAATGTACATATATAAATATACATATATAAATATACATATATAAATATACGTATATATGTATAGATGTAATATATATATATATATATATAAAATTCAATAAACCAGTAATGGTGTATATACCATTACGTACAGTCTAATGACCCCAGCGGGCCAAACCACTATTTTATATATATATATATATATATATATATATATATATATATATATATATATATATATATATATATATATATATATATATATATATATATCTACCGTATTCCGATACGTCGTGCCTTATTCTTTATTAACAAGAGTCGAGGTAATATCTGGACTTTGGAATTTTTCTAATCTCATTATTCCTACAACCATATCCTAACTTCTAAGGTGGGTAGTAGTTCTACAGTATTCGGAATTACGAAATGGCTAGGTGGAGATATAAATATTTCTGAGAAATTAAATTTAAGGTGATTGTGGTAATAGTAGACTTATTCTTTTATTTTGTTTGAATTCCTAGGCATGTGGATGAGTTAGAATTTCGAGGCCAAAATTATTTTTAAGGTGGACAGATTTGTAGCTCCCCTTCCCGGAAATTGTAAAATATTTTATTATAAATTTATTTTGTGTAATTGGTGATTTTTAGACTGTACATGAGGGGTATATACATCATTATAGATTTATTGCATTGGATTATTATTATTTATTATTAAGTTATTGGGATTTATTTGAGGTTATAAAGACTGTATATAAGTGTAGAGATATATAAGTGTGTATATATATATATATATATATATATATATATATATATATATATATATATATATATATATATATATATTTTTTATATATATATATATATATATATATATATATATATATATAAAATATATATTAGTTGTTAAAGAAAAAGAAATAGAAAAAGAAAAGAAATTAAAAAAACTAAAACACACATACACCCAGCGGGCCAACCCAGCCCGTAGTCCCAGCTTTCCAAACCCCAGCCCAAGAGCCCGGCCCGAATTCTCTAAACCCGAGCCCTTAAGTGAACACAACAACTGCTAATCCCCCCGACTCTGTTCGACTGCGATAGACTACCTATATAATCAAGAGAAAATACTCGAGAACGCAAAACCCTAGCCGACCCTAGCCCTGGGCGACGCTCCCCAGCCATGGGCACCGCCGCATGCAGCCACAGGCTGGCCAGGCCGCGCCAGAGCGCGCGGATGCACCGGCAGCGACAGCAGCAGTAACCCAGCGAAGAGGCCACTTCGCGCCTCATTTTCTTCCGCGTTTCTCGACGAAACTCCGAGCTACGAACTCTGGTATGAACCTCTCATGACCCTCTTTAGATCCCAGTAAATAACTTCGATAATCGTAGGAAAACCCGTCTGCAATATCGACACAAATTTGAGCGGAAACGGTACAAAAACAAGACACTAGTACAGTCTAGGCACTCAACTTGGAATACCGTTTTTGAACCCTGTATTAGATATTTTTGAAAACTGATTCCAGACAGTCGTAGTTAACTTATACATGATTGAAACCCTTCAGATAGAATTATTTTTCATCAATTATACAAGAAGTTATTCACCATTGAAAACTAAGAAAAACCTATTTTTAAAACTGTCCAAAACATTGAAATATCTTCGATACGACGTGCGTCCCGCCAATCCGGGCGACGTAGTCGCAAACTGAAAGTATTGAAAGGTGCGTAATGGCTTCGTGGACGTGTGGACTTTGACGGAATTCTAATTGGTTGCGTGTGCGTGACGAATTTGATGTGTATTCGTCAAAATTTACCGTATCGACCTCTGTGAAAATTTTTCAATTACTTCGTGCACGTTCGTCAGATCGAGACGAAACTTGCACCAACAGGACCGTATCATTTTTTCGGTCATGTATGCCAAGTTTGGTCCAATTCTGAGGCAGTTGATCGGATCGCCGTTTTGCGGGCCCCACGGTCCGATTCAACGAGCGATTTTATGCACGGCCCACCGGAATCCAAATTTGGACTGTTGGGTTCGTATCATCAAAACAAATTTGTAGACATGTAGTTTTTTGATAACTTTAGAGACCATTGACCCAGGCACGCTTTTCGGTGCAAAGCGGGTCCAACGGCGGACACCGTTTTGGCCAAAATGATCGTTTTACCCCTGTCTCCAGAATTGGACTTAAGGACAGGCAATCGTAGCTAATTTGACTATTCTGAGAATGTTGACAATGTCTGTTTCAGCTTTCGAAGACAGTTGTGAGATTTGGACTTTATGGCGTACTAGTTGACGGTATATTATTGGATCTGTGTGCAAACTCCAGGCAAGTATACCTTGCCTCCCTCTATAGTTTATTTTATGCTTATTCCTTTATCTTGTAGTTATATGTCATCAGTTAGTTTTATTGGATTGATTTGATTGTTATGCTTTTCTTTATAACATGTACATTAGTTTATTGTCTCGTTTATATACTGTCGTTGTCCAGAGTTTGACATTATAGACTATATGAGAGTTGTCCGTTACCTGTATCTTGACTGAGTCGTATCTACAAGTATGTGTAATCGAACTGCTATTCCTTATTTCAATTTCTTACAACCTGTGAGTCCACACACGGGGCGAGGGTTGATCGTTTGCACCTGCAAGGCCACACACGGGGCGATGGTGACTTGTCTTAAAACTGACCTGCGAGTCCACATTCAAGGTGAGGGTTTGGTATTCCATTGATCTCTTGTTCTTCCAGCAGTTCATTTATGCATAGTTGATCCCGTATCCGTGTTCATAGTTACCTGTCAGTAGCCACATGTCAGTCTCATGTCTAGTTCCTGTTTATACCCTGTTTATATTATTGCATGATTAAACTGTTAGATAGGCATGTTTTTATGTATCTTGCTATGTCCCCTGAGGACCTGATGATCTCTTTAGGTAGCTGATTGCATGAAGTTAGTTAGCGGCTCATGATGGTAGTGATTACACCTGCAGGGATACAGGTATTTGCTTGTGATATTTTTTTATTATCCTCTCGTGCTTTATATTCCATACTATGATATATTCTGTTTATTTTATAGACTCATATCATTCTCAGAGTCTAATCGGACAATATGCTAATGGGCTGCAGACCATGACCCATAATTGTTCATTCATGTTTTATATTCTTATTGTGGATTGAGATATAGATTGCATTGCCATGATTTGGTTGTATACCATAGCCTTGACAGCGTTTACGTATTCGAGTCGGGCTGGAGTCCGCTCGATACGTAGTTGGCTTGCTCACTAGCCCGCGTCCGAAAAGCGGGTGCGGATCGTGACAAGTTTTTTTGGTGGCCCATGCAGGTCAGAGCATATCGTATCGGATACGTAACTGTACTGATACGAGCCTAACCGAACCCACTATTTAGACAAGGTATGACTCAGTTAAGACACAGTCAAGTACAGTATAACTACACAGTCAAGTCAAGCAAGACCATAAACTGGTGAACACGGTATATAGAAACTAGATAAATCAAGTCAACTAGAAAGCTAATGCATCAAATAATATCGTAACAAATAGAGTATCTATGATGATACAATAATAACATGAAAACTATAAGCATGAAATTAAACTCTAGAGGAAGGCAAGGTATCTTTCCTGTGGTCCTTACACAAACCGTAGTCACAAGTCGAGGATGAGAGGATGCCGATCTAGGAGCTGTCAACCTATAACACATATCGTACCATGAACCGTGCACGAAAACTATAAATCAATTCTAATGTTCTAGTTCTAAATTCATGGAATAGTGGCTAGTTGGGTTACTAATCTAATAATAATTAATTCTGGAATAATTCACTTAAAAACCTAATTTAACCTAATAATAATCTGAATATAATCTAAACATGCAAGTCAAAGAACTAGTGAACATGGTATAAAGAACATATGTAAACCAAGTCGACTAGAGAACTGATAATAACATATAAATCCATAGAACTAGATAACCAAATGGTAACCAAATAATCACAGGAAAAAACTATAAGCACCTGCGTAGTGGACACATATATTGGGCTATACGCCCAATCAGGGAGCATGGGGCCTTGGGCGCATACAAATGGCTATACGCCCATAGGAAAGCAGCTGTGGGCGAATACAAATGCTATGCACCCAGCACTATTCTTCTTCCCCAATCCGAGAACTTGTATTCATGGAACCCATGAACTTTCCAAGTTCATAAATCACTCAAAACAAATCGAAATTCAGGTTTTCAAAGGTCCATTTTGAATTAAATCAAATTCTCTACAACATGGAATAATCAAAACTTGAAAATAAAGAAGTTTGAGAGATCAAAACCCAAGAAAACCAAGATTTGAGAAAACTTACATCTACAAGATTTAATCCACCAAAACCAAAAGTGCTAAGTACTAAAGAGTAATAAAACTAAGTAATGAAGACATTGGAACCATAAAATATGAGATCTCTCATGAAGCAAGATTACACTTGCCTAAGGTGGGTGGAGAGAATTAATGGAGGAAGAAGAAGAAGTTAATGAAAGTAATGAGGAGAGAGAGTGGGAAGTTAATATTTATATCACCCTTTCCATCTCCCACCAAAACCAAAATAAACCAAGCCAAGCTAAACCAAGACCAAACCAAGCCATGCTAGACAAGTCAAAATACGGGTCGAAAATCTGTACACGTATACTGGAAATACGTATAACAAAAAATGGGAGTGACAATAAAAGGGGTAGAAATTATGAGAAGAAGACACAACACAACTCTTCTCTTCTTCTACAACTTTTCTTTTGAAGTTTTGATGAACATGTTCGGCTAAAGTCTTGTTGGTCGAAGGAAACGAAAGTTTAACTTCTCTTGTTAAAGTCTTGGTTCCTATTTTAGGCACGCTAATGAGGTAAATATTTCTTCTCTTGAAGAACAAATTGCAAGTTTAACTTCTCTTGTTCATCAAATGGTTGTAGGTAATATGCAAATAGCAATGGCTTGTGGGATTTGTTTAGTAGCAGGGCATCCAAGTGATATGTGCCCAACTCTTCAAGAGGAGCCCTTTGATGAAGTGAATGAGACATGTGAATTTCTTAGAGAGTCGCAAATGATGTATAATCCCTATTCAAACACGTACAACCTAGGATGGAGTGGTCATCCCAATTTCAACTATGAAAATCCACGATCATATCATCCCGGCTTTCAAAATCAGCTAAGTTACCAACAGTACATGCAACCATATCCCCATGAACAACAATCGGGTCAAAGTTCTAACTCTGGTATGTCTTTAGAAGATATTGTCAAGTCTCTTGCCACTAATACTTTACAATTTCAACAGGAGACGAGGGCCAGCATCCAAAGTCTAACAATCAGATGAGCCAAATGGCTACAATAATTAATAAGCTGGAGGCACAAAGTTTGGAAACATTATCATCTCAAATAAATACAAAAGAAAATATAAGTACAATTATTTTAAGAAATGGTAAAGAGGAAGCAACCAAGATTTAATAAATTACTGCTTTGTATTATTAAATCTTAGGAAGAAACCATTCGACTAAATTAAATGCAACACTTGTGCTTGTGTTGTTTATTTCGTCGATCTCATTGAGTTTAATACGCTACAAGATTAAACTTTTAGCGCTTATCTGGGGTTATTTAGTAGTTAAGATTAATTAGGTCGCTTGTTCCTAATTAACTGTGGCTAAAGGAGATAGGAAAATAATTCCAACGATGAATATTCATAATACATATCAATATATGTTTGCATCTATGATCAGTTTCAAGATTCCGATGGTAGACATAGACTTAGACCAATATTTGTTATTTTGATATATTTTTATATTCTACTTGCTCTTTTTTATTAACTTTCGTTTTATTCATCCCCCCTTTCATTATTCACATGGCACAAGTCTAAACTAATTACTCTCCGTGGAAACGATACTTACTCATACTGCAACATTTCTAAGAGTATAGGTTTTATTTTTGGGTGCCTACGACAGCACACCAAATTTTGGCGCCGTTGTCGGGGAGTAATTTTAGTAAATTTTTGTGCCTCTTGTGATATTTATTTCATTCTTGTAATAAAATAATTTTTTTTTGTTAGCAAAAAAAAGCTTGAACATGGCGACCAATTCTTAACAATTTGCCACTTGGCTAGATCTTCCATCTAGGCATGTCAATGAGGTAAATATTTCTTCTCTTGAACAAAAAATTGCTAGTTTAACTTTTCTTGTTCATCAAATGGTTGTAGGTAACATGCAAACTACAATAGCTTGTGGGATTTTTTTAGTAGCAGGGCATACAACTGATATGTGTCCAACTCTTCAAGAGGACCCAAATGAACAAGTGAATGAGGAACGTGGTTTTCTTGGACAATCACAAATAAAGTTTGATCCATATTCAAACTCGTACAACCCAGGATGGGAAGATCATCCTACTTTTAGCTATGGAAATCCATAATCAAATTAGTCCGCTAATCAAAATTGCTCAAGTTATACCAACAGTACGAGCAATTATACCCCCGTGAACAACAATTGGACCAAACTTCTAATTCTGGTATGTATTTAGAAGATATTGTTATGTCTCTTGCCATTAATATCTTGCAATTTCAACATGAGACGAGGGCCAGAATCTAAAGTTTGGACAATCAAATGAGTCAAATGGCTGCAACAATTAACAAGCTGGAGGCACAAAGTTTAGAAAAATTATCATCTCAAGCGGTAATAAATCCGAAAGAAAATGTAAGTACACTCGTTTTGAAAAATGGTAGAGAGGTTGACAACCTAGTAAAAGAAGCACCTACATTGCCAAAATAAGAAGAAGAAAGAAACAGCGTTGCAGATGTAAACATTCCTAATGACGGCATAGTACCTAATGCACATGAAGTTTTTGAACTTAATGACAAAGATAGATTCAATATTGTCGTCAGCGAACATCTCAAGAAAAAGAATATGGAGCTAGCCTTGAGTAATAATTTGCATAAAATTGTTGCAGGGTTGAATGATTTTATAAAAAGACAACAATCAGATAATATTCCTTATATTTCATTATCGATTTCTGACAAGAGGCCTTTATCCTCTGTTTTGCAGGCCTCTAATCAAGATGGGAAACCGCATAGTTATGTCAAGTGTGCATAGAGTCGAGCCAACGACATATTAAACAAAGGCGCTGCTTGGGAGGCAACCCAAGGGGAGTTTGTTCTTATTCTTGCATTTATATTTTTGTTTGTTTTTATCTTTTGTTTGCATTTAGACTTTCATTGGTGACAATGTTAGTTTTAAATGTGGAGGAGGAGATTTATGTTTTGTTTGTTTTTTAAATGCATGGTTTTTTAAAAATAAATAAATTTAAATAATAAAACTTAAAAAGAATTTTTTTGTTGTTGTTTTTTTCTGGTTCTCAATTTATTTTCTTAAAGAAGGGAGATTTGTTTTTGTGGTTTTCAATAATTTTTGTTGTGTATGTCATGAGAAAGTTCAACTAAGTATGAAAAATTCATAACACGATTGAATAAATAATCTTTTCAACTTAGAATTAATTAGTCTAGTTATTTTCATAATGATGGTAATGACTAAATTTGGTAGATAAAAGCCGGTGAGATTTTGAGCCTTTAGACTGACACATCAGTCTCATTATTTTTTTTGTGAGAGATATTCTTCCATAGATTTGTTTCTCTAGAACTTGCTTTGATTCTCTTCAAGGTCACATCGACACATGCATACATGAACATGATTAAAGCCATTTTTTTACGCTACTTAAGCCAAATAGCATATCCTGAAATTATTTTTCCTTTGGTTGAACCCCTTTGAGTCTTATTGATTTTATTTTTGTGAACCCACATTACAAGCTTTAACCTGGAAAAAAAATTTATTTACCCAAGCCGGAAAGCTAGTGGAGCATTATGATATGTATGGGTGTATAATAAATAAGTTGGGGGTATCTGAATTTCTAAATTGGCTACATATTTTTATTTTCAAATTCTTGATCCATCATGATTCAAACAAAAATGAAAATGAAAAAAAATTAAAAAAAGTGAGGAAAAAAAAGAAAGAAAGAAGAAGTAATGAAAAAAAAAGTGATGGAGGAAATAACTTTTGATATCTATGTTCATAATTCCTCCCAAAATTTCCAATAAAGGGGTATGTTGAATGCTTTGAATGGAGTGATTGCTTTTACATATTTTATACATTCGAGCTTGCTCCACTAGTTTGATGGTTTTTTTAGCTACACTCCAAAATATATCCTACATTAATCCTAAGCCCCGCTACAACCCATAAAAAGTCCTTATGATTTATGTTATGCATGTGGTCCAAGTGGTGGAGAATGAGAAAATATGCAAGCTTATGGTGGATCATTTTTTTGGAATGAATTTGAACGAAATACTTACCCTTCAAACCGATGAGAGTTGATTGTTTATTCCGATGTGCGTCTACCAATTTAGTTTACTATATTTTCAAGTGAAAATACATACTAAGTAATTAGAAATTGTCTAAGAATATTTTTTCATGATATGTTATGAGTTTTAAAGAGCTTGGTTAATCTTCATTTATGGCATTACAACCTTGATTTTTGTTTTGAAAAAAATAATTTTGAGTTTTGTCCGAGTACGAACAAAAGTTAAGTGTGGGGGTATTTGATAAGAACATAAAATATTATATTTTTATCCCTTAATATTAACCATTTTATGCTCATTTTATGACTAAAGGTACTCATTATATTTATATTTTGCTTTAGGATGCAGTTGGAGACACTATGTGCAAAATAGAGCTAAATTGCAATTCTCGATAGTTTTGACACCTTTTACCAAAATGGACATAACTTTATCCTTCGAAAAGAAATTAAGGTACTTCAAAAAGATTTGGAAAGCTAAGATAAAGGGCTACAACTGTCCTATTTTAAGTTTTTCAAAATTCAGGCTGAATCATGGACGAAATCAGGCTTCAAATTGGATCAAAGATGCTGTGAATAAAAATAGGAACCAAATAACCAATTTTCTACTTGTTCTATGACTTTGTTTTTTTGGTTTGAGAAGTTGTAACTTTTAGAAGATATATGGGGAGATATTTTGGGATTGAAACAACAAATTGAGGGTGTATAAAAGGGGTAGAAATCATGAGAAGAAGATACAACACAACTCTTCTCTTCTTCTACAACTTTTCTTTTGAAGTTATGATGAACATGTTCGGCTAAGGTCTTGTTGGTCGAAGGAAACAGAAGTTTAACTTCTCTTGTTAAAGTCTTGGTTCCTATTTTATGCACGCTAATGAGGTAAATATTTCTTCTCTTGAAGAACAAATTGCAAGTTTAACTTCTCTTGTTCATCAAATGGTTGTAGGTAATATGCAAACAGCAATGGCTTGTGGGATTTGTTTAGTAGCAGGACAACCAAGTGATATGTGCCCAACTCTTCAAAAGGAGCCCATTGATGAAGTGAGTGAGACATGTGAATTTCTTAGAGAGTCGCAAATGATGTATAATCCCTATTCAAACACGTACAACCTAGGATGGAGTGGTCATCCCAATTTCAACTATGAAAATCCACGATCACATCATCCCAGCTTTCAAAATCAACTAAGTTACCAACAGTAAAAGCAACCGTATCTCCATGAACAACAATCGGGCCAAACTTCAAACTCTGGTATGTCTTTAGAAGATATTGTTAAGTCTCTTGCCACTAATACTTTACAATTTCAACAGGATAAGAGGGCCAGCATCCAAAGTCTGAACAATCAGATGAAATGGCTACAACAATTAATATGCTGGAGGCACAAAGTTTGGAAACATTATCATCTCAAATAAATACGAAAGAAAATACAAGTACAATTATTTTGAGAAATGGTAAAGAGGAAGCAACCAAGATTTAAAAAATTACTGCTTTGTATTATTAAATCTTAGGAAGAAACCATTTGACTAAATTAAATATATATATAAATATTTTTTTTTTACACCTATAAATATATATATATATTTTTTTTTACACCTATAAATATATATATATATATATATATATATATATATATATATATATATATATATATATATATATATATATATATATATAGGTGTAAAAAATTACACTATATAAATATATATAAATATTTATTCAGAATATATATATATATATATATATATATATATATATATATATATATATATATATATCTATATATATATAGGTGTAAAAAAATTACACTATATAAATATACATAAATATTTATTCAGAATTTACACGTATAAATATGTAATTCAGAATTTACACCTATAAATATTCTGAATAATTACACTATATAAATATATATATATTCAAAAAAATTTAAATATTTATGTATATTTTTTTACACCTATAAATATATATATATATATATATAATATATATATATATATATATATATATATATATATATATATATATATATATATATATATAGGTGTAAATTATATATATATATATCTATATATTATATATATATATATATATATATATATATATATATATATATATATATATATAGGCACATAAATATAGGTGTAAATTCTGAATATATATATAGGTATCAAAGCCAGGCTGTGTGGATGCACCTTGAATCGGTATTCTGGATATGCTATGCGAAGCTTTCACTTTTCTATTAGTTCTTAGAACTATATAAAACACAACTCCCAGCTCTGAAATATATTCAAATGAATTTGAAGAGTAATAACCAAATATATTTGTTTGAATATATATATATATATATATATATATATATATATATATATATAATATGTATATACCACAAACACATATACACCTATATATACACTACAAGAAAATTAATTTTTCCCAACGTTTTATAAACGTTGGAAAAAGGTCTAAAAATGTAGGCATATGTTTTAACGACGTTTGATCAACGTTTCTCACAACGTTGTCGTTGTCGTAGTTGGGAATTTACGACGTACACAATAACGTTGGCAAAAGCAAAGCCAACGTTTGCAGCAACGTTTAATAAACGTCAGAAATTTGTGTCCATAGTTGACAATTTTTCAATATTTTAACAAAAACGTCAGAGAACTTAACTATTTTTTCCAACCTTTTTTTTCTAAAAGGTTGGAATTTGTGTTGATGGATGAAAATTTTCCAACATTTACCAAAAACGTCGGTAAAGGTAAAGCCATTTAAAAAAAATATTTGAATATATTTGCCATGCACACTCAATTAACATTATAAATTCAACAAATGTAGTTAAATTGAACATTATAATTTAAATAGCATATGACAACAGTTGATCTTTATAACAAAAATACATAAAGTAAATTTCTTTACAAATAATATATAAATTTATACTAGACTTTGGTTCTCCGAAAGATGATTCCACCAAACGAAATATGGAGATTTGATCAACAACAGCTATCAACACCTGCATGCAACAAAAAAAACAAGTTAATGACGCATTTTGAAGATATTGAAATCAAAATTATCATAAGAAAAATAATAAAATGAATTGATCACTATGATCTGTGCAAATGACATTTTTTCCTTTCAAACAAGAAATCATCCATTTATAATGGAACTACATCATCTGAAATATGTACAAAAAAACTAGAATTTTTTTTCGCAGTATTCATCATAGGGTGCAATCGAGCTGAGCTAAGATTGACATACAAACTCAATTTTTTTCCATTTTCACTTTCAGGTTCCCTCTCAATTTCTATTGGAACTACATCTTCTGAAGTTTACATCGCAACTGCAGCATTGTTGTGAGGAACTGTATTGCAGAACTGGCAAGCCTCTTCCACTAAATATAATGAATCTAATCAATTATAAATATGTTCGATATCGAAGATGGAGATGGAAAACAGTGACGACAACGACATATTGACATCAGACCTGTTCGAGATGATACCGACAGAGCGCCAGCATGATGACGAAACAACAAGGGCAACGATATCTCCAATATTGGGCAGTCGTTCCTGGCCAACGAGGATCTCATGGTAGACTTGCATCAGTTCGCCTCCTCGCCTGGCAGTCAGATGGAACTGAACTTGCACATTTGTCCTGCCACTATATAATATGCACGAACTCATGTAACGTGTATCAATCATTATCAGAGCTGAATTGAAGAAAAGAGTTTATATAGCTGACCGCAAGGTTAAGGCTTGATGTTGTTATTAGAACAATTCAGAGTAAGCCTCGAGTTTGTTGTGCATTTTGTAAGGGTCATATAGCTTTGCACATGAAAGGATTTTGTTGTTACAGAGGATATGGCCCTTGAGTTGAAGAGAAGAAAGGATTTAAATAGCCTACATGGATAAAGGCTCTTTTGTGTGTTGTAAGAAATATTTTTGCTCCAATTCAGGTCTTAACCCACAAATGGGTATCCGACCTGTGGGGGCATGTTTATACAGAGAATAGAAAAATGAATAATATAATGTTATAGAGTTTTGTAATGGAAGGCACGATTATACAAGCAGAAAAACAAATAATGGGTGGAGAGTCACAGAGGTTTGAAAAAATACAGAGGAAAGAAACCATATAATGGTAAATAAATTGACATATGATACAATTTGTACCAAGTTCTTATTGAAAATCTTAAAGATATTACATGCTATCTGGTGCAGTAGATATTAGCATATGGAGATATGACAGTCTTAAAGAAGCAACTAGTCCAGTTTATAGTGCTTAAATAGCTGAGGCTTTCTTGTGCTACATGGAACTTTTGGTGCCTGATTTAAGTGAGTTTGGATAACATTCTTAGTGCGACATGAAGAAATTAGATGTTGTGGATCAACATATATCATGTTTCACTGACATGAATACTGACACCACAACACGGGCACATCACATAGTCTACCTAAAAGTACTGTTAAACCTCAAAAGTTGTAGGGGCAATCTTTAGTAATCTACTGATACTTGTCGATGACTTTAAACATTTCTGGAAATGGCACTGTTATTTTCCAGTGTCTCTGCTACATATTTTCATATAAAGTCAATGTTAGATACATCAAAAGTCATTTATGTAACTTAACATGAGAACATATAAACAAAAAATAATACCTAAACATTTGGAGGTACCTTGTAAAAGTAACAGTAAAAGTTGGATGTACCTTGTAAATGTTAGATACATTGGACCATGATTTATGTAATGTACTGACGCAAGGAATCTCGGTCCAACATAAAACTTCCTCCATCCCGATTTTGATAAAAATTCATAAGATATAAGACAGTACACAAAGAAATGAACAGAGAGACAATACTAACATCATCATTGACATCACCCGAGTTCTGGTTGTTGTCCTTGTTTTCATTATTCTCGCTCGAGTTTGCAGTCCTTTTCTGATATTTTGCTTCAACATCAGCTCCTTCACCCCTAATCTCTCTCTCATGTCCGCTTAGCTTATCCGTCTCGCTATATGTATCACTCTACACAATTGTGCTATAAACGGCTAAGCCATACCTATTCTTGTAGTAATTGAAGAAATGGCACAAGTCACAAGTATATTTACCCTCTTCGTACTTTTCTCGGAGATGTGCCCACAACTGATCAACTTTTCTCGGAGATGTCAGCTCCCGCAAAGGTGTGATATTTGGTGACATATAAACACTGCATAGTCTTGAATTTTATGGACCTAACATCCAGGAAAATTTACAATGAGATAAGAAGACTAAAGAACTATCAATATGAAAGAAATTCGGCAAGATTACAATAGCTTGCTTTTGTGTCGTAAAACTTAAGAAAGAAGTGGGACTTGGGAATGAACAACTTGTTCTACAGAATTGAAACCACCATACATAAAGGGCAATATGCAAGTGGTGCTACATTTATGACCTCTTACAAATTTATTAGGATATAGCTGTACAAGGCCTTCCATACACATTTCAATCGACTCGTCCATTAAATCTTTAGGTGCTTCTCAGTTACCTTATATTATAGAAATAAACTATATACACAAATAAAGTTCAGAGACGGGAATATTAAAATTTTAAAATGGCATGATCCAATTCAACATGAGAGATGAAGGTAAACTAATAATATACAAGAAAGACAAAAACATGTATTTTATAATCAACCATGCATGGTGCAGGTGCATAATTATCCATTTATTGTCCTAAATTGGATGACAACATTGCTAGTCACCTTATGTAGCCAGAGATGAAATGAAAGTTCATAGGAATAGAAAAAGGTATAGAAAGGTTAGTACCAAGATTCCTAAGTAGGCACATAATTCCAGAGGTATAGAAAGGTCAGGTAAAACCTGACAAGGTTAAAGCTTTAGAGTTGTTGTCTAAGCCTTGTAATTCAATCTAGTATCCTCAACCATCTACGGGCACTAATAAGATAATGCATTCTTATAATTACCTAATACAGTTTAATAATTGACTAGAAACATGATAAAGTACTGATGATTACTAGAAAGATTACAAGACTTCTACAAGAAACATGATCACAAACTAAATCGGTTAATGGTTCAACAAGTGGATCTACCCTTGAGATATTCCCAAACACCCAATAGAGGGAATTCACTTTGTTTAAAGGAAAAAAGAAAAGAAAATGAAATGAGATAAAGAGAATGATGCAAATAAAAAAAAGGTTAAATGTAATTGGAAACAGACAAGCACAGGATCAGAGGATACAGAAGAGGCAGGCATACATTAAAGAGGCAGAGGAAAACAATCAAGACCCAGATATCCCTATTGCACAGACATGAATAGGACACTATGGACACAATATGATACAAACACAGTACCAACTTTGGGGTCCTTATGTTTGAATGTTTGTGTGCATTCAAAAATATGTCCAACATAGAAAAAAAATTTAGTCCCTGTGCGTGACAGTATCTTTCTCAAAGTGGACTCAGACGCTTGACTAGCCTACTATCATTTTAGTCAACAATAAGGAATTTCATCTTTGTTTTGGCTATAAATTGATGGAATTTTCTCGTTGAGGTGGTGATGTTCTCTAACAACAATATTAGACTATTGATTGTATATAGGATAAATCCAATTCCCATAAAAGATAAGTTTATAATTCTAAAATATGGATGAAAACTGAGTTTGTTAATAATTGAGAAATATAAAAATAATCCACAGCGAAGGAAATTCAGAATAATGGTAGAGGAACAAAAAGAAAGCTTGACATTCACCAACAACTAATAAGAAATGTACGAACTCGCTTTTTGACATGAAGCATAGATCATTCTTATAAATCATTGGAAGGTATTTAAAGATTGAAGATTCAATCCATAAGTTAGAAGTACAAAAATATCCTCTACTATTCCTAAGAATTGTTGTCTGCTAGAAGGAATTCTAGATTCTTCATAGTAATCTTCATTGGAGGCCAAATGAGGATGGCAATGGGGCATATATAATGCTAGATGACTATGGTCATCTTGGACACAATATAACATAACCAAAATTATCAAGATATAATTTTAAAAAAACGTGTCAATAATTTTTATGTATTATAATATGATTTATTGAACAAACCCATATCATTGATATATGTATATATAATGTGATGAATGATGTGTATTTGAATAGCATGCATTTGCGCGCTACCAAAACTAATATTAACATTCATGCATTTGCACAACATGAAAAATAAGAAACAAAGTACCAATGATATCATACTAATAGAGTTTGCATGGTGCTTTTTGTTCCACCCGTTTTTCTTTCTTTTTTCCAGCGACTTGTCAGATAACATATCAGTCTACACTCACAGACATAAGCTGAAGGGGCCAAAGAAAAGTATATCGCAAAAAGAATGATAAATTAATACAAAGGACAAAAGGACTGAGTTCAGTTATGTGAACATAAGATTCGGTTTCCAGTTGAAACTCAAGCTCCTATAAATAATTTGTTCCAAATATATGTGTAAAAATATATTCAGCAAAATATTTCATAAAATTGTCTGCTGGCCAAAATTTGCAATTGTAAGGATTCTTGTGTCTATTGGTGAACTTGCATAAGATAAGTACCTTAGGTTCCTTCAAGAGACCAGTCCTACACGTCGTTCAGTGGACATTCTAATACGCTTAGCCTGGACCTGTGCTTGGATTTTGATGAAGACCTGCATGCATCATAGCTGCCTGCTTCCTCACCAACCGACCTAGTACTAGGTACTACATTTTATAGTGAAAAAATAAGAAATTTAAGGGTAATTGCAAAAGCGAAGATTAATTTTATGCTCTCAAAACAGGGATTTGCCATATGCCCAAAACAAGGGCTAATTTTATGGAAAAAAAAAGAAAATTAATAGAAATTTTTAGCACTTAGATCCATGCATGTCAATCCAGACCATACTATAGAACCTTGTGTAGTTACCACTAAAGTTTTTCCAAGACCTATACTTTCTGTCGAACACCTTTTGTGCATGAATTTAAAGTTTGATTTCATTTCTTAATGACCTCCTCCAATTTCAACATAATTTTAGCTAACCTTTACATCGAACACCTTCTGTGCAATTAAAGAAAGGAGAAGAAATAGTAGAAATGAATTCTAAGCTTACATCAGCCCAGACCGGGACACTTCACCGTGCAATGGCAGCAACCTCCCTCCCATACTCATGCTCCTGACATCCTCTTCTCGCCCATCGAAGAGGAGGTCAGCCGTGCTGGTAAACCTTCAAGCCTTTTCCCACTTCTGGGACCACTTCAGGGGTCTACTCCTAGTTTCTGCTTCCAAACGAAACTCCGACCATCGCAAGGAGTTCTTCTCATAATAAGAGTAATATTTCAAAAGAGCATTTTAGCGAATACATAGAATGCAGCAACAAAATCAACACATAACCAAAATGAAAAAATATAGCAGCAGAGGGGCTCCTGGATATGGGAAGGCTGCGGATGGAAGCGACGGAGAGCACTGCGAGAGCAGGTCGGATAACCCTAGTGACTTCCAGGAGAACCCGTCATCGGCGAAGAAGCTGTCGCCGTCGCCAATACTGCTTCCCGCTGCTTCTGATACTGCTCCTGGAGATCTTGCTTCTCCACTGGCATTTGAGGCCGTGTCGATATCCCAAAGTAGCAGCAGTAGAGAATGGAGGATGTGGCGGCCGGGACGTCGACATGAGAGGTAGAGTTTCCAGATAATCTGAATGCAGAGTTAGGGTTTGGGGCAGAAGGTTTTCTAGACGAGGGATTTGGGATGGAAGGAGGAGGAGCTGGAGAAGGAGGAGGGATTTAGGGTGGAAGGAGTAGGTGGAGAAGATGATGGGAAAGATGAAAAGGACATGAAAAAAGAGGGAGGGTTATTTTGATGTTGTGTCGGGATGGGGGGCGGGATTTGAGCACAACTAAAAAAAAATAGAGCGGGCTGACAGATCTGATATATGCTTATACATGAAAAATGTGATTTTATATTTTGGAGAAACTTTTGGGCGGCAAACATAAATTCGACGGTTTTCTCCTTTAATTGAAAATTGATTTCTTTTCCTTTTGACTAAAAATAAATCAGGTTTGTTTCGTTTTTTGTCAAAATGAACGAACGTTTATAAAAATTAGTCGTGTATTCTCGACGTTTACATCCAAATGTCAGCTAATTTTTTGACGTTTATTGTAAAATGTTGGCATATACACGTCTATGCCAATTATCCATAAATGTCAGAAAATAACTTCGGAAATTCTCAAATTTACGAGAAAACATCGATATTT
>JANAVB010008800.1:6394104-6731410 GCA_029216955.1 Iris pallida | reverse complement strand
TCATGCGGCCAGGAGACTTGGGCACATGCGGCATAGGGCTCATGGGCTCATGCGGCTCGCAGGATATGGTCTCATGCGGCTGGAGGGGAGCTCCATGGGGCTAGAGAGCATACGACAGGGGAAGGAAAGGTTCATGCGGCTCTGGGTATCGAGTCTCATGCGGCTCAGAGAATCGAGTCTCATGCGCTCGGGGAAAGTAAACTCATGCGGCCGGGAGACGGGGTCTTATGCGGCTAGGAGGAACTGGGTCTTATGCGCTGAGGTAACAGGGCGCTCGGCTGTGAAGTGACTGAGTCTTATGCGGCAGGAAAGTTCATGCGGCCAGGGAAGTTCACGCGGCCAGGGAATTTCATGCGGCCAGGAAAAATGGGGCACATTCGGCTGAGAAAATATCGACAGGATTAAAGGCGCATGCGGCTAGAAGCTCATGCGGCTGGGAGAAACTTGTCGCATGAAATAGCCATGCGGTCAAGCACTGTTCTTCTTCTCCAATTTTTCCGAGAAAAGAACCATGAAGGCTATGATCCCAAGCTCCATAATTCCTTCATCCAGGTCAGAATCCGAACTTCCATAGGTCATCTGGGCAAAATGAAATTCTCTACAACATGAAACCATCAAAACTTGAAAATACCAGGTTAAGTAGATCAAAACCCAAGAAATTTGAAAATAAAATAACTTAGATCTACATGAATGAGCCATGGAAATTAAAATACTAAGTACTAAAGTGTCTCAGAATGTTGTGAGAAAGAGAATGGAGCAACAAAGTTGAGTTCCTCCATGAAGCAAAATTCACTTGCCTAAGCTCTCTCTCTCTCTCTCTCTCTCTCTCTTTCTCTCTCTCTCAGGTAGGTGAAGAGTAATGTGAGAAGAAGATGAGTATGAGGAGAGAGAAAGGGTTTTGGGGTTAATAATGATGGGTGGTGGTGGTAGGGTTGGTTCACAACAAAACCGAACCAAACAAGCCGAACGGAACCAAGATGAACCAAGCAATGAAATGCCAAAATAAATCATGCAAGGAGACATGCAATACGAGACAAAATTACGTACACGTATACCAAAATATGTAATACGAACTATGGTCATTACAACTCTATCCACCTTAAAAGAATTTCGTCCTCGAAATTTAATTAAAAAGTTAGAGAGGCAAGGACAAGCTATACTAATCACAAGCAAGTTATAACTAGGCAATCAATCAAGCAATCATTCGCGCAAGCAAGGAAGCTGAGGGTGTAAGGCATAAGAAGGACATTATACCTTACGAGTCAAACAGGTCGGAATATCACGATCGGATATCATCCTCACACTCCCACGTTGACTCACCCAAAGAGTGATGACCCCAAGCAACACGGACTAACTTGATAGTCTTGTTCTTGAGTATCTTCTCTCTTCGGTCTAATATGGACACGGGCCTCTTCTCGTACGAAAGGTTGGTACCAACAACCAATTCCGAATAATCCAGGATGTGGCTCGGGTCTGGGATATACCATCATAATTGGGATACATGGAAGACGTCATGCACCTCACGTAACGACGACGGGAGAGCGAGACGATAGGATACATCTCCTACTCGCTCCAGGATGTCAAACGGCCCTATATACCTAGGACTAAGCTTTCCCTGTACGCCGAAACGAATGACGCCACGTTTAGGCGAGATCCTCAGGAATACATGGTCGCCGACGGAAAACTCCAGAGGGCGCCGATGAGAATCGGCCCAATGACGCTGGCGATCTTGTGCAACGCGAAGATGATCTCTGACTCTTCTGACCACTTCAACTGTCTGAGTAATCATTTTTGGACCAAGCATCTGTCTCTCTCCAATATCGTCCCATGCTAGCGGGGATCTGCACTTCCTGCCATACTGTACCTCGAACGGTGCTATCTGGATACTGGCTTGGAAACTGTTATTGTACGAGAACTCCACCAGGTGCAGGTGATCTTTTTACGAACCACCGAAGTCGAGTGTACAAGATCTCAACATATCTTCCAAGGTTCATATGGTACGCTCTGACTTTCCATCTGCCTGCGGATGATAAGCTGATCTGAACTGGAGGTGAGTTCCCAAACTCTCCTGCAGACTGCACCAAAAGTGCGACGTAAATCTTGAATCTCTGTCCGAGGTGATACTGATTGGTACACCATGAAATCTCACGATCTGCCTGAGGTACATCTCTTCTAGCTGAGCCGTCGACTGACCAACTCTGAATGGAAAAAAGTGAGCCACCTTCGTGAGCCTGTCAACAATAACCCAAATAGCATCTCTACCGGTCGGGGACCTAGGTAATCTTGTCACAAAATTCATGATTATATGCTCCCACTTCCATTCTGGAATCGGCAAAGGCTGAAGAACTCCAGCTGGCCTCTGATGTTCAGCCTTAACCTGTTGGCAAACCAAACACCGAGAGACAAACCGGGCTATCTTCCTCTTCATGCTATTCTACCAAAAGTGCTGACGGATATCACGGTACATCTTCGTACCGCCCGGATGAATAGAATACTGAGAACTGTGAGCTTCTGCCATGATCTCCTGTCTAATATCTCCACTAGGTACACAAAGACGCCTCCCATGTCGAAATGTACCATCTTCATGAATACTCAACTCTGGCCTTCGTCCTACCTCACACTCGGCTCTGAGTCGCTGAAGCTTAGAATCTACTAATTGTGCCTTCCGGATCCTCTCGACTATACTGGACCGAACTTGCATACTGGTCATCAATGCCACATTGGTAGGAAGGACAACTTCTATACCCATCTTCTGAAGATCTGCTAATAGCTCTGGTTACGTTGTTAGAAAATAAACTCCAGCTCTTCTGCTCAATGCATCTGCTACTACGTTGGCCTTCCCAGGATGATACTACAGGTTGACATCATAATCCACAAGTAGCTCTAACAATCTCCTCTGACGCATATTAAGATCCTTCTGAGTGAACACATACTTCAGACTCTTGTGGTCGGTGAAAATCTCAACCATATCTCCATACAAGTAGTGCCTCCAAAGCTTAAGTACAAACACTACTGCTGTGACGACCCGCACCCACTGTGAGGGTACGAGTACGTAACAATGCCCAGCCTACGCCGCAGTGTCGGCGGTAGAACGCTGTCCTAGGTTACTATCTAAACAACAACTCACGCAATTATATAATGTACTTGTCAAATCTCAACTCCGAACGGAGGACAAGTATAAGATATTGTAACTCAATCACAGTCTAAGCACGATAAGATAATCACAGAAGAATTAACTAAGAATAGAAAGACAACTACTAAAAATATAACAACTCTCAACAAATCTCAAAAACTACACAAGTCTCAAATCAATACAAAAGTTCGACATGAAAAATAGATGCTAGTCTACTAAACTAATCCCATCACTCCTGAGTGTCGGGGCCAAAGGTAGCTAACCCGTCTCCTGGTCCGCAATATGTAGGGCATGTGTCCTCAGGACAATTAATCATCTGTAAAATTTTCAACAGGTCCAGTCAGGACAGAAACGAGCACATCTCATCTAGAAAACCCAAGTAAATGACAGAGAACTATACAGCAGTTATAGACAGTTATATTGATAAAATGGCCGTTTATATTCAGGTGATGGTAAGAAAGAGAGATAAAGTACAAGAAAAGTAAATACTAAGCAAGAGAAGAATCATAGCAATGAAGACTGTAAAAATAGAACTAGCTGAACCAGGGTAATATGATATAAAGTCCAGACAGAAAATGTAAACCAGTGTAAAACCTATGTAAATCCAGTACGGGATGAATCTAATACAAGATGAATCCAGTAAGGGACGATTCCAGTTATAGTGATCAACGATTCCAGGGTGAGTCAAGCCTATAATCTAGCAGTGTGTTTTAAAATATCGAGTTCGACATGTAAACGGCTGTGGGTAATCAGGCACACCTCTCACTGATCAGGCGAGAGATGGCTATGCTTCCAGTAGATTCCAGTTGGGAGATTCCAGGTTGGGGTATGTCTACATGTCTTACTCTAGTATTTTCCCTCCCAGCAAGTGAATCCAGAATTCTGACACAATGATTCAAGATGAGTCCAGCCAAAATATAATGATACCAGTAAATGATTCCAGTAAATGATTCCAGTAGGTGATTCCAGTAATAGAGATGATACCAGTAATAGAGGCTGGAAAATAAAAGTGTGTCGTATACATGAATCCAGAAATATCCACACGTGTTGTAACAGAGAATCGCATACAACTAACTAGAACTGAAGTATAGTAATTGACAAGTAAATGAGAGAACTATCAGAGAATGTACTCGCCTGCTACTCTAAAAAGAGTAGTGTAATATCAGATGCCTGCACCGGAGCCACAATGTCCTAAATAGAGCAGTACAGGTTATAACATGTTTAAAATAAGACAAATGAAGTCTATGATGCAATCTACATGATTCTAAGTCAAATCTAGGTCAAAGTCAACTCTAAGTTAAACCTGGTCAACTATCTAGGTCAATTAGTCAACTAGTATTTATGGGTTGGTCAAACTATAGTCAACAAGTTAATCTAAGTCATATTAAGTCACAAGAAGTTAAACTAAGTCATACAAGGTCAAACTAGGTTAAACAAGTCTAATCTAGGTTAAAGTCAACTCTAATCAAATATTTTAGTCAAACTAGTCAACTTATCTAGGGTCAATCAAGGTCAATAGTCAACATTGGTCAATCTTTTGTCATACTAGGTCAACTATTTAGGGTACTAGTCAACTTTAGTCTACAAGTCCAAATAGGCCTAGTGAGTCTATTTCTAGGTCAAACTATAGGTTAACACAAGTATAGGCTAAGGTATACTAAGATAAGTATATATGCTACATGCCATCTCTATCCTTACTAACTCAAGCTAACTGACACTCATTCATCCTATATGATACCCTGACCTAAACGCAATATCCTTAGTAAAACTCATAACTCTACTCTAACTCACCCTCACACCATTTCATAACTCATGTACCCCTTTACTTAGTCCAAATGGCTAAGGCCATAACCCATATATATACATTACTCACTAGTATATAATCATAACATATATACTATGGTATACCTATATCCACATAATAGGTGATTCACAAATCCTTACCTACCCTTCTTAAAACACCAATACTAATTCCATAGACAACTTTCCAACCTACTCTAATGCTTATATGCAAACACAACCCTATGACCTGTCACACAGTTTAAAGAGTAACAACATCTACATCCCTTAGGCAAATAGCCCCTAACCTATCTACCAGGATATCAGATATGATGTCCTACCTGTCACAGCCTACTGTTGCTACAACAAGGACCCAAACTCAACCAACTTAGCCACTGCCAGCCTACTGCTGCAGCTACTGCTACCCTCTTCTCCCTTCCCTCACTAGCTCAATCTAGCTTAACCCAATCTAGGCAACCTATAACAGAACATGTAGGGAAGAATGGGGATATACACTAACCCATATCTAAGTAGCTAATGCAGGTCACTCTCTTACTGTACACAAGTGACCCCAAGCCTGTGATATCCAGCATCCCCCACAACCTGAGACTGAATGGCCTAGCCATTCAGAACCCAAACAAGGTGTACCCCTGTGCTATAGCTGCATCCATGTTGCATTGCCAAGGCAATGCTCCCCTCAAATCTGAAACCTAAAACTCAAGCAACTGATACATCCAACCACATACCAAGTTTGATACATATAAGTATATAATACTCTTGAATACACTAACCTATTAACTTACTATCTCTCTAACAGTCACACAAAACCTATCCCAGTTAAGAACTCAGTGAAATCAGGAATTGAATATCGATATTCAGACTATTCCTTAACAGCCACTCTACATATCAATTCATTCCACCAAACTCCATTCGAAATTCTAATTCCCAATCACGAGCCATAAACCAACATCCCAGTTAACTGTTACAGGTATACATGAATCATTATGGGAATAAAAACATCAAAATTCAGTCAAAAAAATAGAAACCAACTTCAAAAAATTCGAAACAGGGAGGAAGTATCAGTGATTTGGGGAAATTCAATTTCGAAAATCAAATCATGATAATATGACCAATTTAATGGTTGGTAAACCTAGCCCCACATGTATACGTGTCGTAGGGGTCCCTAGGTACCCACCACGACACGACACAACGTGTCCAAGTGTCAAAAAACACAAGTGCATCAGTTGTCAGTTAAAACAATGTATCAGTAACCCTCATCAAAAATCCAATTTCAATGTCAAACTTTAAATTAAATGGAAAAAATTTGTTCAGACATAGACATATATCCCACGTGTCCAGTGGTGTCTAAATGTGTCCAAAAATTAGGACACGAAGTGTCCAATTTCGAAGTGGGACAAAATCAGTAAATGGCAGTGAAGACTGCATCGTGCTTGCGTGTCGAGTCGTTGTGGACTCGACACAGAGCTCGATGTGACCCGAACTCGTGTACAGTCCTAGAGGGTACATAGGGGTACGTGTGTGTCACCCTGAAATAGGCCAACGTGTCGCCGTATCCCTGATACGAACACGTATCAGGACGTGCCTGTGTGCGTGTGTGCGTGTGTGAAATTTCAGTGCGGGTGGGATTTCTTCCAATCCACTCGACGAATTCCCCCCAAATTTTGTGTGTGCTGTGTCAGACATTAGACCCATGTGTCCACAAAGTTTCGTGCCATATAGTGTCATGTCGTGTCCTGTGTCGAGTCCGAGTAGCAGGGGAGAACACAGGCACAGTGCGGTGCCTCGTGCAGCGAGGACAGAGCCTCGTGGACACGACACACACGTGGATACGTGTCGTGCTCGTGTCAGGGTGTAGCCTAGGTCTAGGGCTAGGGATTAGGCATGACACTTCGTGTCCACGTCGCGTCTAGACATGACACGAAGGCCGTGTCAGTAGCCAAAACTGGTTGTGCACACTGTGTCGTATAGCGTGTCCAACAGCCCAAACCGACACCATATGACACAAAAACACCCGACACCCTTCACAAAAAATAATCTACATCCTTAGATCTACAAACTCATGTAATTACATTTTCAAAAATCGAAAATAATTTCCTAAGGGGCATTCTATCGAACACCTAACATACACTATGACACGTGTCCGATACAGACACCAAACGGACACGAAATCCACCCAAATTCAGCTAGGGGACACCTAAACCTAGCCTAATATGCAAAGAAATCAAAATAATAATGAAATTTAAAGGGTTTTACCTATTAGTGCAAATTGCAAGAAAAGGCTTCAAATGGTGGTGTTCTTCTTGATGGCCAAATGCTCCAAATGAGCCCAAAGCTGAGATTAACCTCCAGAATTATAAAATATACAGAAATTAGAACCTATTGCAAAAGACTAGGATTAAAAAGGAATTAAAATGAATAAATGGGAATTTTTGGAAGGGGGAATAATACCTCTCTTTTCTCCAAGTGTTGGAATGATAAAAGAGGTAACCCTAATGAATAAGTGTTTAAATAGGGTGGAAATCCCTATGTGGCTGGTCATTTAGGGTTTGGTTAGGGTTAGGGCTTCTAGTTATGGGCCATGGGCCAAGTCATAAGTCATTGAGTCATGAAACCATAAGTCATTTCATTAAACCATAAATCATAAAATGATTTCACTCAAACTAATCCTCCTATTCCAAAATTAGTCTCTAATGACTAAAAGTAGGTTAACCTAAGTTAGACTAGGGTTACCATAGCTAGGGTTAGGTTATAGGCTAGCTCACTAGGTCTCAACAAGTCAAGTCAACCTAGAATTCACCAATTCAACAAATCACCAATTAATTCAAATAAGTCAAAATGACAAAAATACCCCTAGGCTAAAAATAATAATTAAATCATTCTAATGACATGGTTAGGCTCTAGGTCATGCAGTCTCTACGGTTTCACTAGCTGCACACCAAAATCATAAGTCATGACTTAAACCAGTTTTTAAATAGTTTTTAAAAATAATTAAAAATCACCAAAAATTATAATGTGAAATAAATATCAATAAATAATAATAATAATTACAAAATTTCAAAAATACCCTCATCTGGAAAACTGGGTGTTACAATCCTACCCACCTTAGAAAAATTTTGTCCTCGAAATTAAGATGATCGTATCCCCACTAGGTCGACCCCCAACAATCAAAGTCGAAGACAACATGCAATGTTGTCCTACTGGTCGTGATTCCACAGTCTCGAACAGGGTAGCTATGCTATCTAGCAATCACAAGAAATATCCTGGCAGGTACTAAGGGAAATCACACATGAAACTGGGGAGGAAGAATAAGAAGGACAAACCTGCTAACCCATCACCCGCAGCGTCGGTCTCCTCGACCGCCATCGCAAAAGCTCCACCCCTCTGGTGCTGAGCTACAGGTGGCCTAGCTCCCTCAAAAGGAGGTGCAAAGGGACAGTCTACCATCCTATATGAAACTGGTAAAGACAACTAGGAATTTATTATGAAGGATTACCCTTCCAAAGATGATCAAATCGAAGGGTTAAGGCACGAGTGTCAATAGCATTGAAATCCAATAACACAGTATATAAAAGAGGATTTAGTCCTGGCACGATCTAAGTTGATCAATTTCAGGATATATCAAAGTTTGGGCAAGATGAAGAACGAGGCCATTGAAGTCTGAGCACGAGTATCCAAGATTCGGTATCCATGTCACAATTGAATTAATTCAATGGAATAAGACCCCAAACACTGGATGATAAGGAGGATGACCCGGTCAACTGCTCACGATCAAGAATTAGAATTTAAAGGATGATGCAAGGATATAGAAATAAGACAATTTCTTCCTTGGATAGGGAAACTAAACATGATTTGACCTATCAAGTACAGTATATTTTCTGTCTGAATATATGAAAGGCAAAACAATAAGGAGTTCAAAGGCGATGTTATTAAGTACAATACGTGGTTCATAGGCGATTGAAATAATTCTAAAAGAGAATTGCCAAAGCTGTCGTGGATGAGACTCTAGGGCAAATTTAACTATGTCTCCCTCCATGTCGAATAATATATGAGAAGCGAACCAAAGTGCAATAGGTTGATCAGACCATCATGCACTGGTTCTGATTAGACAATATGTTAGTGGGTGCCGGCCCCCAATAAAATATGTCATGATCAAGCTCGAAAAGATCAGCTTGCAAAACTGGTGCTAAATTAGCAACATAAGATAGACAAAATATAAGTATGGATAATGATGAAGGAAGTTAATAGTACAAGATTCTTTAAACATCAAGGAGTGAGGGTGAATCAAAATAAGAGGAAAAGGATTTTTAATTTGAAGTTCATAATGAGATTCTCAAGGGTCGTCCAGGAATCTCTCAGGTAGTCCTAACTGTGATTGAGTACCTCTCCGTTTAAGCCTATCTCTCAATCCTATCGCAGGCTCGCAGCAGTACAACTAAGTCGACGTACTACCACGATATCGCACTAATACGACTCTCGACCTGTATGGGCCACCACTAAAAATGTGTCACGACCCGCACCCACTGTGAGGGTACGAGCACGTAACAATGCCCAGCCTACGTCGCAGTGTCGGCGGTAGAACGCTGTCCTAGGTTACTATCTAAACAATAACTCACGCAATTATATAATGTACTTGTCAAATCTCAACTCCGAACGGAGGACAAGTATAAGATATTGTAACTCAATCACAGTCTAAGCACGATAAGATAATCACAGAAGAATTAACTAAGAATAGAAAGACAACTACTAAAAATATAACAACTCTCAATAAATCTCAAAAACTACACAAGTCTCAAATCAATACAAAAGTTCGACATGAAAAACAGATGCTAGTCTACTAAACTAATCCCATCACTCCTGAGTGTCGGGGCCAAAGGTAGCTAACCCATCTCCTGGTCCGTAATATGTAGGGCATGTGTCCTCAGGGCAATCATCTGTAAAATTTTTAACAGGTCCAGTCAGGACAGGAACGAGCACATCTCATCTAGAAAACTCAAGTAAATGACAGAGAACTATACAGCAGTTATAGACAGTTATATTGATGAAGTGGCCGTTTATATTCAGGTGATGGTAAGAAAGAGAGATAAAGTGCAAGAAAAGTAAATACTAAACGAAGAGAAGAATCATAGCAATGAAGACTGTAAAAATAGAACTAGCTGAACCAGGGTAATATGATATAAAGTCCAGACAGAAAATATAAACCAGTGTAAAACCTATGTAAATCCAGTACGGGATGAATCTAATACAAGATGAATCCAGTAAGGGACGATTCCAGTTATAGTGATCAACGATTCCAGGGTGAGTCCAGCCTATAATCTAGCAGTGTGTTTTAAAATACCGAGTTCGACATGTAAACGGCTGTGGATAATCAGGCACACCTCTCACTGATCAGGCGAGAGATGGCTATGCTTTCAGTAGATTCCAGTTGGGAGATTCCAGATTGGAGTATGTCTACATGTCTTACTCCAGTATTTCCCCTCCCAGCAAGTGAATCCAGAATTCTGACACAATGATTCAAGATGAGTCCAGCCAAAATATAATGATACCAGTAAATGATTCCAGTAAATGATTTCAGTAGGTGATTCCAGTAATAGAGATGATACCAGTAATAGAGGCCGAAAAATAAAAGTGTGTCGTATACATGAATCCAGAAATATCCACACGTGTTGTAACAGAGAATCGTATACAACTAACTAGAACTGAAGTACAGTAATTGACAAGTAAATGAGAGAACTATCCGAGAATGTACTCGCCTGCTACTCTGAAAAGAGTAGTGTAATATCATATGCCTGCACCGAAGCCACAATATCCTAAATAGAGCAGTACAGGTTATAACATATTTAAAATAAGACAAATGAAGTCTATGATGTAATCTACATGATTCTAAGTCAAATCTAGGTCAAAGTCAACTCTAAGTTAAACCTGGTCAACTATCTAGGTCAACTAGTCAATTAGTATTTATGGGTTGGTCAAACTATAGTCAACAAGTCAATCTAAGTCATATTAAGTCACAAGAAGTTAAACTAAGTCATACAAGGTCAAACTAGGTTAAACAAGTCTAATCTAGGTTAAAGTCAACTCTAATCAAATATTTTAGTCAAACTAGTCAACTTATCTAGGGTCAATCAAGGTCAATAGTCAACATTGGTCAATCTTTTGTCATACTAGGTCAACTATTTAGGGTACTAGTCAACTTTAGTCTACAAGTCCAAATAGGCCTAGTGAGTCTATTTCTAGGTCAAACTATAGGTTAACACAAGTATAGGCTAAGGTATACTAAGATAAGTATATATGCTACATGCCATCTCTATCCTTACTAACTCAAGCTAACTGACACTCATTCATCCTATATGATACCCTGACCTAAACGCAATATCCTTAGTAAAACTCATAACTCTACTCTAACTCACCCTCACACCATTTCATAACTCATGTACCCCTTTACTTAGTCCAAATGGCTAAGGCCATAACCCATATATATACATTACTCACTAGTATATAATCATAACATATATACTATGGTATACCTATATCCACATAATAGGTGATTCACAAATCCTTACCTACCCTTCTTAAAACACCAATACTAATTCCATAGACAACTTCCCAACCTACTCTAATGCTTATATGCAAACACAACCCTATGACACTGTCACACAGTTTAAGGAGTAATAACATCTACATCCCTTAGGCAAATAGCCCCTAACCTATCTACCAGGATATCAGATATGATGTCCTACCTGTCACAGCCTACTGTTGCTATAACAAGGACCCAAACTCAACCAACTTAGCCACTGCCAGCCTACTGCTACAGCTACTGCTACCCTCTTCTTCCTTCCCTCACTAGCTCATTCTAGCTTAACCCAATCTAGGCAACCTATAACAGAACATATAGGGAAGAATGGGGATATACACTAACCCATATCCAAGTAGCCAATGCAGGTCACTCTCTTACTGTACACAAGTGACCCCAAGCCTGTGATATCCAGCCTCCCCCACAACCTGAGACTGAATGGCCTAGCCATTCAGAACCCAAACAAGGTGTACCCCTGTGCTATAGCTGCAACCATGTTGCATTGCCAAGGCAATGCTCGACCACACCCTCCCCTCAAATCTGAAACCTAAACTCAAGCAACTGATACATCAAACCACATACCCAAGTTTGATACATATAAGTATATAATACTCTTGAATATACTAACCTATTAACTTACCATCTCTCTAACAGTCACACAAAACCTATCCCAGTTAAGAACTCAGTGAAACCAGGAATTGAATATCGATATTCAGCCTATTCCTTAACAGCCACTCTACATATCAATTCATTCCACCAAACTCCATTCGAAATTCTAATTCCCAATCACGAGCCATAAACCAACATCCCAGTTAACTGTTACAGGTATACATGAATCATTATGGGAATAAAAACATCAAA
Organism: Iris pallida; assembly: GCA_029216955.1. NCBI lineage: Eukaryota > Viridiplantae > Streptophyta > Magnoliopsida > Asparagales > Iridaceae > Iris > Iris pallida. The sequence goes on along the minus strand of JANAVB010008800.1, from coordinate 6,719,045 downwards.
ATTCAGTCAAAAAAATAGACACCAACTTCAGAAAATTCGAAACAGGGAGGAAGTATCAGTGATTTGGGGAAATTCAATTTCGAAAATCAAATCATGATAATATGACCAATTTAATGGTTGGTAAACCTATTCCCACATGTATACGTGTCGTAGGGGTCCCTAGGTACCCACCACGACACGACACAACGTGTCAAAGTGTCAAAAAACACAAGTGCATCAGTTGACAGTTAAAACAATGTATCAGCAACCCTCATCAAAAATCCAATTTCAATGTCAAACTTTAAATTAAATGGGAAAAAATTTGTTCAGACATAGACACATATCCCACGTGTCCAGTGGTGTCTAAATGTGTCCAAAAATTAGGACACGAAGTGTCCAATTTCGAAGTGGAACAAAATCAGTAAATGGCAGTGAAGACTGCCTCGTGCTTGCGTGTCGAGTCGTTGTGGACTCGACACAGAGCTCGATGTGACCCGAACTCGTGTACAGTCCTAGAGGGTACATAGGGGTACGTGTGTGTCACCCTGAAATAGGCCAACGTGTCGCCGTGTCCCTGATACGAACACGTATCAGGACGTGCCTGTGCGCGTGTGTGCTTGTGTGAAATTTCAGTGCGGGTTGGATTTCTCCCAATCCACTCGACGAATTCCCTCCAAATTTTGTGTGTGCTGTGTCAGTCATTAGACCCATGTGTCCATAAAGTTTCGTGCCATATAGTGTCGTATCGTGTCCTGTGTCGAGCCCGAGTAGCAGGGGAGAACACAGGCACAGTGCGGTGCCTCGTGCAGCGAGGACAGAGCCTCGTGGACACGACACACACGTGGATACGTGTCGTGATCGTGTCAGGGTGTAGCCTAGGTCTAGGGATTAGGCATGACACTTCGTGTCCACGTCGCGTCTAGACATGACACGAAGGCCGTGTCAGTAGCCAAAACTGGCTGTGCACACTGTGTCGTGCAGCGTGTCCAACAGCCCAAACCGACACAATACGACACAAAAACACCCGACACCCTTCACAAAAAATAATCTACATCCTTAGATCTACAAACTCATGTAATTACATTTTCAAAAATCGAAAATAATTTTCTAAGGGGCATTCTATCGAACACCTAACATACACTATGACACGTGTCCGATACGGACACCAAACGGACACAAAATCCACCCAAATTCGAGGTACAGCTAGGCGACACCTAAACCTAGCCTAATATGCAAAGAAATCAAAATAATAATGAAATTTAAAGGGTTTTACCTATTAGTGCAAATTGCAAGAAAAGGCTTCAAATGGGGGTGTTCTTCTTGATGGCCAAATGCTCCAAATGAGCCCAAAGCTGAGATTAACCTCCAGAATTATAAAATATACAGAAATTAGAATCTATTGCAAAAGACTAGGATTAAAAAGGAATTAAAATGAATAAATGGGAATTTTTGGAAGGGGGAAGAATACCTCTCTTTTCTCCAAGTGTTGGAATGATGAAAGAGGCAACCCTAATGAATAAGTGTTTAAATAGGGTGGGAATCCCTATGTGGCTGGTCATTTAGGATTTGGTTAGGGTTAGGGCTTCTAGTTATGGGCCATGGGCCAAGTCATAAGTCATTGAGTCATGAAATCATAAGTCATTTCATTAAACCATAAATCATAAAATGATTTCACTCAAACTAATCCTCCTATTCCAAAATTAGTCTCTAATGACTAAAAGTTGGTTAACCTAAGTTAGACTAGGGTTACCATAGCTAGGGTTAGGTTCTAGGCTAGCTCACTAGGTCTCAACAAGTCAAGTCAACCTAGAATTCACCAATTCAACAAATCACCAATTAATTCAAATAAGTCAAAATGACAAAAATATCCTAGGCTAAAAATAATAATTAAATCATCCTAATGACATGGTTAGGCTCTAGGTCATGCAGTCTCTACGGTTTCACTAGCTGCACACCAAAATCACAAGTCATGACTTAAACCAGTTTTTAAATAGTTTTTAAAAATAATTAAAAATTACCAAAAATCATAATATGAAATAAATATCAATAAATAATAATAATAATTACAAAATTTCAAAAATACCCTCATCTGGAAAATTGGGTGTTACAATCCTACCCACCTTAGAAAAATTTCGTCCTCGAAATTAAGATGATCGTATCCCCACTAGGTCAACCCCCAACAATCAAAGTCGAAGATAACATGCAATGCTGTCCTACTGGTCGTGATTCCACAGTCTCGAACAGGGTAGCTACGCTATCTAGCAATCACAAGAAATATTCTGGCAGGTACTAAGGGAAATCACACATAAAAGTGGGGAGGTATAATAAGAAGGACAAACCTGCTAACCCATCACCCGCAGCGTCGGTCTCCTCGACCGCCATCGCAAAAGCTCCACCCCTCTGGTGCTGAGCTACAGGTGGCCTAGCTCCCTCAAATGGGTGCCGTTATCAAGCCTCGCTTTAACTTCTTAAAAGAATCCTGACATTCTGTTGTCCAAGCAAACTGTACATCCTTGCAGATCAACTGGGTCAATGGTGCTGAAATTCGAGCAAAGTCTGAAATAAATTGCCGGTAGTAGCCGACCAAGCCAAGAAAACTGCGAACTTTTGCAACTGTACTGGGTACTGGCCACGTCTTAATGGCCACAATCTTCTGGGGACCCACTTCTACTCCTCCTCTGGTGATGATATGACCCAAGTATGAAATGCGATCAAGCCAGAACTGGCATTTACTGAACTTGGCATATAACTAGTGCTCTCTGAGAGTCTGGAGGACAACTCTGAGATGCTGCTCATGCTCTGCTACACTCTCGCTGTAGACCAGGATGTCGTCTAGGAACATAATCACGAATTGATCCAAATAAGGCATGAAGATACGATTCATGAGGTCCATAAATACAGCCGGCGTATTGGTTGCTCCAAATGGCATAACAAGGAACTCCCAATGCCCATATCTAGATCTGAAAGATGTCTTCGGGATGTCCTGCTCTCTGACTCTGATCTGATGATATTCTGACCGCAAATCAATATTCGAGAATACTGCTGCCCCCTGAGTTGATCAAACAAGTCATCTATCCTCGGGAGAGGATATCTGTTCTTGATTGTCACTGAGTTCAAGGTATGATAATCAACACATAATCTGGATGTACCATCCTTCTTTTTTACAAGAAGCATCGGGGCTCCCCAAGGCGATCCACTGGCACGAATGAATCCCTTGGTCCTGAGTTCTTCAATCATCTTGTACAATATCTTTAACTCTGACGACGCCATTCTGTAGACTCTCTCTGACACTAGGGCTGTCCTTGGGATCAAGTCGATAGTAAACTCGATCTCTCGCTCTGGCGGCATTCCTGGAAGCTCTTCTGAGAAAATATCTGGAAACTCCTCGACTATCCGGGGTAACTGCACTGCTGCTACTGCCATTCGCAATACTGGAGGAGAAGGTTCAACTTCGCCACGAGAAAATGAAAACTCTTGCTCGCCTGGAATGCTAAAAACAATCCTGTCAACATGGCAGTCTATTCTAGCATACTGGTTCCTCAACCAATCCATCCCTAAGTGTCACGACCCGCACCCGCTTTTTCGGATACGAGACGTGTCCAAGCCAGCCTATGCCGCAGAGTCGGCGGCAGAACGCTGTCAAGCCCGCAAGAATATGAATGCTCAAAATAAAACAATATTGCTCATTCACAATTCTACATTTATTACAACATTTACAAATTTAAAGAAAAGTACAAAGTTTTACATTTAATAAAATGATACAACTGTTTTCTATTTCTAGGTTGTCCTCAGCATACCCAAGCCTTCCCCAGTGCTAAGAGTGATAGCGGCTAAACCTGAAAAATGTTGGTTATCCAGTCAGGATTGGAACAAGTACACAAACCGACGGCAGTGCAAAACACAATAGAATCAACAAGTCATGAAAATAGCATATGAGAAATGAAAGCTAGTAAGAAACAATTGTCATAGCACGATAGAGAAGTAAACAAGGAAAAACTAATAAAAGACATCTATCTAGGTGGTGTGAAATATCCGTTTCAACATGTGGACGGCTAGGGGGTAAATCAGGCACACTGCACGTGTCGTGCGCAGTGGCTAGCATTCACGAAAGACAATGGGATATTTCTGGGTAGTCCACATGTTTACTAAGATATTTTCCCTCCCGACAACTCCGTGTGACGAGCGTGTCAACAAGCAGCAAGATATATGTATAGACATGAAATGAAAAGACTACTATGAATCGAAAAGCAATCAGAAAGTGCACTTGCCTGAGGTCCTTAGCTGGAGAAACCAATAATAAATACCACTCACGAGCCACAATCAATCAACACATGCAGAAGTCTCCGGATGCTGAAATAAATAGTACCAACGTTCTCAGAATAGTCAATTAGCTAGGATTGTCTGTCCTTAAATCCAATTCTGGACACAGGGGCAAAACGGTAATTTCGGGCAAAAACGATGTCCGCCATTGGACCCGCTTTGCACCGAAAAGCGTGTCAGGGTCAACGGTCTCTAAAGTCGTCAAACTACATGTCTACGGATCCAGTTTTCCGATACGAACCCCACCGTATGTCCAGAGTTGGATTCCGGCGGGCCGTGCACAAAATCGCCCGTTGAGCGGGACCGTGGGGCCCACAAAACGACGTCGATTTCAACTGTCTCAGAATTGGACCAAACTTGGCATGCAGGACCAGAAAAATGATACGGTCCTGTTGGCGTAAGTTTCGTCTCGATCTGATGAGTGTGTACAAAGTTATGACTGAATTTGCATTGGACGGATACGGGGCGATTCCGACGGATACGCGTCGAATTCGTCGCGCACACGCGACCAATTTGAATTCCGTCAAAGCCCACACGACCATGAAGCTGTTACGCAGCTTTCGATGTCTTCGGTGCACGACCACGTTGCCCGAAATGGCGGGACGGACGTCGTGTGGAGCGATTTCTAGTTTTTGAAAACAGGTTTTTCCTGAAGTTTACATGTGGATAATTCTCTGTACAAAGCAAATTTCTACAAACTTCCTACTGGAGTCTTCTAGCCCTATATGTTGGGTTTAACTTCTGTTTAGAAAATTTCCTGATTCGAAGGATAGATTGATGGGAATTTCTATGTGAAGTTGGGTGTTTGGGACAGAATACGCGTTCTGTTTTAGGACAGATTCGTCGTCGACTTTCAGTCGATTTCCCCAGCGATTTATGGCATCTAAATGTAAGACAATTAAAGGAACTTAAAGATGTATATATCGTCTTCGTACCTGAGGATAAAAATCGGAAAATGATCGATCGAGCACGACGCAGCAGCGTTACGAAAACAGCCCCGCACGTGTCGCTGCTGCCTTCTTTCGTACGCGCGCGCTGATCCCGACTGTGGTCGGCCGGTTGGCCGTGGCTCCGGCGGTCTGTGCGTCAGCCACGTCGGCGCTCGCGTGTGTGGGGGAAGCGCAGGTGGTGCGGCGATAGTTGAGAGTTTAGGGTTTTTGTTACCTCTCGATCTCTCTCTTTCTCTTATAATCCGCGTGGGGTGAGCGAATAGAGTCTCTCTCTGTTGGCTTGGGTCTGGGCTAATTCGCTCGGGCCTGTGAGGGGTTCAGTTGGGGTCGGCCTTGGGTATGGGCTGGGATGAATCAGAGCTTAGCAGCTCTCGGTTGGTGGAGGGTCTCACAGCTACTGGGTTGGGGTGCACTAATGGTCATAATGGTCATTATGACCACGGAAATGTATCTAAGAGTAAGCTTCCAGCTACTCTCGGTTGGGGAGGTCAAGTTCGGATGGGGCTTGAAATATTTAACTATTATGAATGTAGAAATAATGTTACTGCTATTAATTGATCGGGTTTGCTCTACTGTTGGTTTGAGGAATTCCTGTGTAGGAAAGGAAGTTCGGGTTATTCCCTGTGCGGGGTGGGAGGAACCCAAGCTGGGCTCGGCTATGTTAACTGGGGTGTGGGCTCATTCCTGGGGCATGGGGTGGGCCGATAATAGGTACAGTATTAATACATACAAATACTTGCCTGAGGTTAAATAGTCTATTATTTAATAATTGCCTGAGGTTATGTTAGCAGAGTATGGACACTACTTCTGTTTCTTATTCTTTTCTTTTTCTTTATTCTATTTCTCTTAATAACCTCAGTACACATTTATATATTTATATATAGTTACCTATATACCTTCATATATTTACACAATTATTTATCTAAACACCTATATGTATTAATATACGATTATATATATATATATATAAAAAAAAATATATATATATATATATATATATATATATATATATATATATATATATATATATATATATAAATGCCTATATATATACACAAACATTTATATAAATACTTATATATTTAATATACATATATCTATATACAATCATATATATATATAATCCCTATGAATATTCCTAGTCAAAAATATATATACAATTCATTTTAGAAATAAACGAATACCATTTATATTATTTGAGAATAATATAATAATACCAATAATAATAATCATAAGAATAATATAATAATAACAATAAATAATAGTGATAATAATAACCAACTAAAATGTCTACTAAGAGTTCTTGGTGAATCTATTCATACCCCCTTTTCATTTGGCTTTAAAAATATTCGTACACTTATCTAAAACAATTAAATAACTAAAAAATATTTCGAAAAGTATTTCCGGGAAGGGAAGCTACAAATCTACCCACCTAAAAAAATAATTTCGTCCTCGAAATTCAAATTCATAACTATTTCTTAAAATTCGAAGTCTAGTATTCCCTTAACCTCCTCAAATTTAATTTCTCAAAATAGTTGTATCCTCTTTCTTGTCATTTTGTAACTCCGAAAACTCCGAGGACTTCTACCCACCTTAGAGGCTAGGATGTGGTTTTAGGAATAATGGGGTTAGAAAAATTCCAAAGTCCGGATATTGTACCTCGACCCTGGTCAATAAAGAACAAGGCACAGCGTATCGGAATACGATAGATATAAGTCAAGTCACGGGCCGTTCCTCAATAAGTAGAAGATGAGTGCGTGTGCAATGACACATTGTCGATAAAATAGGACGACCTACTCGTCCACAATATTCTTGAGTTGTCGACGGGGTAATCAACTCTAAGGCACATCATATGAAAAGATTCCTAACAACTGGGTCTTGAATTTCTATTGGGGTCAAACCTGCCGGGCTATTGTCACAAGGGTTCTAATTAAAGCAAGCTTCAAACAAATAACTTGAGGCTCACAACAATCGGTCTCTTGAGGATAGATAGTCTCCCAGGTTGACATTTGATCTAGGGAAGATCCTAGTCATTCTCGGGCTCCAATGACTAGAAGATCAAGATAGTAGGTTTATTGTCGAAGGGAGGACGAGTAATTCAAGGCAAGGTTCCAGTCACTGGCTGGCCGTGGATAGCTATACTTGTGTATACAACTATCATAGCCATGGAGATACTTTGTATCTTTCCACCAGTTACGAGCTTTTGTCTTCCCAAATGAGTGAAAGACAAAACAAATAAAGAGTTCAAGAGAGGGGTCACTGAGTATAATTACGTGATTTAAAGGCGAAGATATTATTTCAAGAGGGATTGTCAAAGCAGTCGCGGATGAGATCCTAGAGACAGCTATATCTCAATCCACGTAGAGTAATTAGATGAAGAGCGAACCAAATGCATCATGGTTGATCAGACCGTAATACAATGATTCTGATTAGACAATATGTTAGCGGGCGACCCCAATAAACATAAGTCTCGAATCAAGCTCGATAAAAGAGTAAGCTTACAAAACTAGGCTGTAATTGCAGCATTGGTCAAGAGAGTCAAAATATAAACATGCGAGATTTTTGAAAGTAGAATAAGTCGTTTGAGTTTTGGAGAAAAACAAAACCTTACCTAGTGTTCTTGCTTATATAGTCTTCCTACAATCTTACCACCCCTAAAGTCTTGGTCAACTACAACATAGTTTTAGCAAGTTCTATAACCTATGATCCTCAAAATAATTTCATTTCTATTGGTTGTGCCTCGCCAGTGCACTGTTGGCTGGCCATTGCAGTCGTAAGGTTTATTCCAACTATCTTCCTAAGACTTCTAGGATATTTAGGGGTCCAATCTGATTGACTAGGATAGATAGTGTATCATCTGCCTATAAATCTCAATCCTTACAGTAAAAGGTTGACCGAGGAGGAATTAACTGACGACGAGGAAAATAAGAACATCCTAACATTTACCCCTTATATTTCAAATAGTCGAGGGAAAGACTTTGAATCAATCTACTTCGAGGTTCATACAGGAATACAAAATCAGAAATTATAAACTAATTCCTTATAGTAAAAGAGAATTCAAAAATAGACAATCCTAACTTATCATTTGATGTTTATAACTAATAGGGCAAAAGAAAATTAAACAGTTTATCAAAATCAAAATTAACTCCTTAATTCTAGGCAAGTCTAACATACCAAGTGAATAGTATATTCACATGGGGTCATATCGTCATATCAAAGTAAGAGTGTACCTACAGGGTTCTAGCAAGCAATCTAAATTTAATAACTCCGAATTGTATGGCCTATTTAATAACCTTAACTACCCCACCGGTCAATTTAAACAAGGGACTCCTAGTCCTAGTCATTCTCCTAAATCATTTTAGTCCTAATTGTGAATGAGCATTTCCTGGGCGCAGGCTCGCAATAGTACGACTAACGTACCATCACGAGTTCGCATATCTTTTGCGAAAACGGACCTGCATGGGCCACCACAAAAACTTGTCACGACCCGCACCCGCTTTTTCGGATACGAGACGTGTCCAAGCCAGCCTACGCCGCAGAGTCGGCGGCAGAACGCTGTCAAGCCCGCAAGAATATGAATGCTCAAAATAAAACAATATTGCTCATTCACAATTCTACATTTATTACAACATTTACAAATTTAAAGGAAAGTACAAAGTTTTACATTTAATAAAATGATACAACTGTTTTCTATTTCTAGGTTGTCCTCAGCATACCCAAGCCTTCCCCAGTGCTAAGAGTGATAGCGGCTAAACCTGAAAAATGTTGGTTATCCAGTCAGGATTGGAACAAGTACACAAACCGACGGCAGTGCAAAACACAATAGAATCAACAGGTCATGAAAATAGCATATGAGAAATGAAAGCTAGTAAGAAACAATTGTCATAGCACGATAGAGAAGTAAACAAGGAAAAACTAATAAAAGACATCTATCTAGGTGGTGTGAAATATCCGTTTCAACATGTGGACGGCTAGGGGGTAAATCAGGCACACTGCACGTGTCGTGCGCAGTGGCTAGCATTCACGAAAGACAATGGGATATTTCTGGGTAGTCCACATGTTTACTAAGATATTTTCCCTCCCGACAACTCCGTGTGACGAGCGTGTCAACAAGCAGCAAGATATATGTATAGACATGAAATGAAAAGACTACTATGAATCGAAAAGCAATCAGAAAGTGCACTTGCCTGAGGTCCTTAGCTGGAGAAACCAATAATAAATACCACTCACGAGCCACAATCAATCAACACATGCAGAAGTCTCCGGATGCTGAAATAAATAGTACCAACGTTCTCAGAATAGTCAATTAGCTAGGATTGTCTGTCCTTAAATCCAATTCTGGACACAGGGGCAAAACGGTAATTTCGGGCAAAAACGATGTCCGCCATTGGACCCGCTTTGCACCGAAAAGCGTGCCAGGGTCAACGGTCTCTAAAGTCGTCAAACTACATGTCTACGGATCCAGTTTTCCGATACGAACCCCACCGTATGTCCAGAGTTGGATTCCGGCGGGCCGTGCACAAAATCGCCCGTTGAGCGGGACCGTGGGGCCCACAAAACGACGTCGATTTCAACTGTCTCAGAATTGGACCAAACTTGGCATGCAGGACCAGAAAAATGATACGGTCCTGTTGGCGTAAGTTTCGTCTCGATCTGATGAGTGTGCACAAAGTTATGACTGAATTTGCATTGGACGGATACGGGGCGATTCCGACGGATACGCGTCGAATTCGTCGCGCACACGCGACCAATTTGAATTCCGTCAAAGCCCACACGACCATGAAGCTGTTACGCAGCTTTCGATGTCTTCGGTGCATGACCACGTCGCCCGAAATGGCGGGACGGACGTCGTGTGGAGCGATTTCTAGTTTTTGAAAACAGGTTTTTCCTGAAGTTTACATGTGGATAATTCTCTGTACAAAGCAAATTTCTACAAACTTCCTACTGGAGTCTTCTAGCCCTATATGTTGGGTTTAACTTCTGTTTAGAAAATTTCCTGATTCGAAGGATAGATTGATGGGAATTTCTATGTGAAGTTGGGTGTTTGGGACAGAATACGCGTTCTGTTTTAGGACAGATTCGTCGTCGACTTTCAGTCGATTTCCCCAGCGATTTATGGCATCTAAATGTAAGACAATTAAAGGAACTTAAAGATGTATATATCGTCTTCGTACCTGAGGATGAAAATCGGAAAATGATCGATCGAGCACGACGCAGCAGCGTTACGAAAACTGCCCCGCACGTGTCGCTGCTGCCTTCTTTCGTACGCGCGCGCTGATCCCGACTGTGGTCGGCCGGTTGGCCGTGGCTCCGGCGGTCTGTGCGTCAGCCACGGCGGCGCTCGCGTGTGTGGGGGAAGCGCAGGTGGTGCGGCGATAGTTGAGAGTTTAGGGTTTTTGTTACCTCTCGATCTCTCTCTTTCTCTTATAATCCGCGTGGGGTGAGCGAATAGAGTCTCTCTCTGTTGGCTTGGGTCTGGGCTAATTCGCTCGGGCCTGTGAGGGGTTCAGTTGGGGTCGGCCTTGGGTATGGGCTGGGATGAATCAGAGCTTAGCAGCTCTCGGTTGGTGGGGGGTCTCACAGCTACTGGGTTGGGGTGCACTAATGGTCATAATGGTCATTATGACCACGGAAATGTATCTAAGAGTAAGCTTCCAGCTACTCTCGGTTGGGGAGGTCAAGTTCGGATGGGGCTTGAAATATTTAACTATTATGAATGTAGAAATAATGTTACTGCTATTAATTGATCGGGTTTGCTCTACTGTTGGTTTGAGGAATTCCTGTGTAGGAAAGGAAGTTCGGGTTATTCCCTGTGCGGGGTGGGAGGAACCCAAGCTGGGCTCGGCTATGTTAACTGGGGTGTGGGCTCATTCCTGGGGCATGGGGTGGGCCGATAATAGGTACAGTATTAATACATACAAATACTTGCCTGAGGTTAAATAGTCTATTATTTAATAATTGCCTGAGGTTATGTTAGCAGAGTATGGACACTACTTCTGTTTCTTATTCTTTTCTTTTTCTTTATTCTATTTCTCTTAATAACCTCAGTACACATTTATATATTTATATATAGTTACCTATATACCTTCATATATTTACACAATTATTTATCTAAACACCTATATGTATTAATATACGATTATATATATATATATATATATATATTTTATATATATATATATATATATATATATATATATATATATATATATATATATATATATATATATATATATAAATGCCTATATATATACACAAACATTTATATAAATACTTATATATTTAATATACATATATCTATATACAATCATATATATATAATCCCTATGAATATTCCTAGTCAAAAATATATATACAATTCATTTTAGAAATAAACGAATACCATTTATATTATTTGAGAATAATATAATAATACCAATAATGATAATCATAAGAATAATATAATAATAACAATAAATAATAGTGATAATAATAACCAACTAAAATGTCTACTAAGAGTTCTTGGTGAATCTATTCATACCCCCTCTTCATTTGGCTTTAAAAATATTCGTACACTTATCTAAAACAATTAAATAACTAAAAAATATTTCGAAAAGTATTTCCGGGAAGGGAAGCTACAAATCTACCCACCTAAAAAAATAATTTCGTCCTCGAAATTCAAATTCATAACTATTTCTTAAAATTCGAAGTCTAGTATTCCCTTAACCTCCTCAAATTTAATTTCTCAAAATAGTTGTATCCTCTTTCTTGTCATTTTGAAACTCCGAAAACTCCGAGGACTTCTACCCACCTTAGAGGCTAGGATGTGGTTTTAGGAATAATAGGGTTAGAAAAATTCCAAAGTCCGGATATTGTACCTCGACCCTGGTCAATAAAGAACAAGGCACAGCGTATCGGAATACGATAGATATAAGTCAAGTCACGGGCTGTTCCTCAATAAGTAGAAGATGAGTGCGTGTGCAATGACACATTGTCGATAAAATAGGACGACCTACTCGTCCACAATATTCTTGAGTTGTCGACGGGGTAATCAACTCTAAGGCACATCATATGAAAAGATTCCTAACAACTGGGTCTTGAATTTCTATTGGGGTCAAACCTGCCGGGCTATTGTCACAAGGGTTCTAATTAAAGCAAGCTTCAAACAAATAACTTGAGGCTCACAACAATCGCTCTCTTGAGGATAGATAGTCTCCCAGGTTGACATTTGATCTAGGGAAGATCCTAGTCATTCTCGGGCTCCAATGACTAGAAGATCAAGATAGTAGGTTTATTGTCGAAGGGAGGACGAGTAATTCAAGGCAAGGTTCCAGTCACTGGCTGGCCGTGGATAGCTATACTTGTGTATACAACTATCATAGCCATGGAGATACTTTGTATCTTTCCACCAGTTACGAGCTTTTGTCTTCCCAAATGAGTGAAAGACAAAACAAATAAAGAGTTCAAGAGAGGGGTCACTGAGTATAATTACGTGATTTAAAGGCGAAGATATTATTTCAAGAGGGATTGTCAAAGCAGTCGCGGATGAGATCCTAGAGACAGCTATATCTCAATCCACGTAGAGTAATTAGATGAAGAGCGAACCAAATGCATCATGGTTGATCAGACCGTAATACAATGATTCTGATTAGACAATATGTTAGCGGGCGTCCCCAATAAACATAAGTCTCGAATCAAGCTCGATAAAAGAGTAAGCTTACAAAACTAGGCTGTAATTGCAGCATTGGTCAAGAGAGTCAAAATACAAACATGCGAGATTTTTGAAAGTAGAATAAGTCGTTTGAGTTTTGGAGAAAAACAAAACCTTACCTAGTGTTCTTGCTTATATAGTCTTCCTACAATCTTACCACCCCTAAAGTCTTGGTCAACTACAACATAGTTTTAGCAAGTTCTATAACCTATGATCCTCAAAATAATTTCATTTCTATTGGTTGTGCCTCGCCAGTGCACTGCTGGCTGGCCATTGCAGTCGTAAGGTTTATTCCAACTATTTTCCTAAGACTTATAGGATATTTAAGGGTCCAATCTGATTGACTAGGATAGATAGTGTATCATCTGCCTATAAATCTCAATCCTTACAGTAAAAGGTTGACCGAGGAGGAATTAACTGACGACGAGGAAAATAAGAACATCCTAACATTTACCCCTTATATTTCAAATAGTCGAGGGAAAGACTTTGAATCAATCTACTTCGAGGTTCATACAGGAATACAAAATCAGAAATTATAAACTAATTCCTTATAGTAAAAGAGAATTCAAAAATAGACAATCCTAACTTATCATTTGATGTTTATAACTAATAGGGCAAAAGAAAATTAAACAGTTTATCAAAATCAAAATTAACTCCTTAATTCTAGGCAAGTCTAACATACCAAGTGAATAGTATATTCACATGGGGTCATATCATCATATCAAAGTAAGAGTGTACCTACAGGGTTCTAGCAAGCAATCTAAATTTAATAACTCCGAATTGTATGGCCTATTTAATAACCTTAACTACCCCACCGGTCAATTTAAACAAGGGACTCCTAGTCCTAGTCATTCTCCTAAATCATTTTAGTCCTAATTGTGAATGAGCATTTCCTGGGCGCAGGCTCGCAATAGTACGACTAACGTACCATCGCGAGTTCGCATATCTTTTGCGAAAACAGACCTGCATGGGCCACCACAAAAACTTGTCACGACCCGCACCCGCTTTTTCGGATACGAGACGTGTCCAAGCCAGCCTACGCCGCAGAGTCGGCGGCAGAACGCTGTCAAGCCCGCAAGAATATGAATGCTCAAAATAAAACAATATTGCTCATTCACAATTCTACATTTATTACAACATTTACAAATTTAAAGGAAAGTACAAAGTTTTACATTTAATAAAATGATACAACTGTTTTCTATTTCTAGGTTGTCCTCAGCATACCCAAGCCTTCCCCAGTGCTAAGAGTGATAGCGGCTAAACCTGAAAAATGTTGGTTATCCAGTCAGGATTGGAACAAGTACACAAACCGACGGCAGTGCAAAACACAATAGAATCAACAGGTCATGAAAATAGCATATGAGAAATGAAAGCTAGTAAGAAACAATTGTCATAGCACGATAGAGAAGTAAACAAGGAAAAATTAATAAAAGACATCTATCTAGGTGGTGTGAAATATTCGTTTCAACATGTGGACGGCTAGGGGGTAAATCAGGCACACTGCACGTGTCGTGCGCAGTGGCTAGCATTCACGAAAGACAATGGGATATTTCTGGGTAGTCCACATGTTTACTAAGATATTTTCCCTCCCGACAACTCCATGTGACGAGCGTGTCAACAAGCAGCAAGATATATGTATAGACATGAAATGAAAAGACTACTATGAATCGAAAAGCAATCAGAAAGTGCACTTGCCTGAGGTCCTTAGCTGGAGAAACCAATAATAAATACCACTCACGAGCCACAATCAATCAACACATGCAGAAGTCTCCGGATGCTGAAATAAATAGTACCAACGTTCTCAGAATAGTCAATTAGCTAGGATTGTCTGTCCTTAAATCCAATTCTGGACACAGGGGCAAAACGGTAATTTCGGGCAAAAACGATGTCCGCCATTGGACCCGCTTTGCACCGAAAAGCGTGCCAGGGTCAACGGTCTCTAAAGTCATCAAACTACATGTCTACGGATCCAGTTTTCCGATACGAACCCCACCGTATGTCCAGAGTTGGATTCCGGTGGGCCGTGCACAAAATCGCCCGTTGAGCGGGACCGTGGGGCCCACAAAACGACGTCGATTTCAACTGTCTCAGAATTGGACCAAACTTGGCATGCAGGACCAGAAAAATAATACGGTCCTGTTGGCGTAAGTTTCGTCTCGATCTGATGAGTGTGCACAAAGTTATGACTGAATTTGCATTGGACGGATACGGGGCGATTCCGACGGATACGCGTCGAATTCGTCGCGCACACGCGACCAATTTGAATTCCGTCAAAGCCCACACGACCATGAAGCTGTTACGCAGCTTTCGATGTCTTCGGTGCACGACCACGTCGCCCGAAATGGCGGGACGGACGTCGTGTGGAGCGATTTCTAGTTTTTGAAAACAGGTTTTTCCTGAAGTTTACATGTGGATAATTCTCTGTACAAAGCAAATTTCTACAAACTTCCTACTGGAGTCTTCTAGCCCTATATGTTGGGTTTAACTTCTGTTTAGAAAATTTCATGATTCGAAGGATAGATTGATGGGAATTTCTATGTGAAGTTGGGTGTTTGGGACAGAATACGCGTTCTGTTTTAGGACAGATTCGTCGTCGACTTTCAGTCGATTTCCCCAGCGATTTATGGCATCTAAATGTAAGACAATTAAAGGAACTTAAAGATGTATATATCGTCTTCGTACCTGAGGATGAAAATCGGAAAATGATCGATCGAGCACGACGCAGCAGCGTTACGAAAACAGCCCCGCACGTGTCGCTGCTGTCTTCTTTCGTACGCGCGCGCTGATCCCGACTGTGGTCGGCCGGTTGGCCGTGGCTCTGGCGGTCTGTGCGTCAGCCACGGCGGCGCTCGCGTGTGTGGGGGAAGCACAGGTGGTGCGGCGATAGTTGAGAGTTTAGGGTTTTTGTTACCTCTCGATCTCTCTCTTTCTCTTATAATCCGCGTGGGGTGAGCGAATAGAGTCTCTCTCTGTTGGCTTGGGTCTGGGCTAATTCGCTCGGGCCTGTGAGGGGTTCAGTTGGGGTCGGCCTTGGGTATGGGCTGGGATGAATCAGAGCTTAGCAGCTCTCGGTTGGTGGGGGGTCTCACAGCTACTGGGTTGGGGTGCACTAATGGTCATAATGGTCATTATGACCACGGAAATGTATCTAAGAGTAAGCTTCCAGCTACTCTCGGTTGGGGAGGTCAAGTTCGGATGGGGCTTGAAATATTTAACTATTATGAATGTAGAAATAATGTTACTGCTATTAATTGATCGGGTTTGCTCTACTGTTGGTTTGAGGAATTCCTGTGTAGGAAAGGAAGTTCGGGTTATTCCCTGTGCGGGGTGGGAGGAACCCAAGCTGGGCTCGGCTATGTTAACTGGGGTGTGGGCTCATTCCTGGGGCATGGGGTGGGCCGATAATAGGTACAGTATTAATACATACAAATACTTGCCTGAGGTTAAATAGTCTATTATTTAATAATTGCCTGAGGTTATGTTAGCAGAGTATGGACACTACTTCTGTTTCTTATTCTTTTCTTTTTCTTTATTCTATTTCTCTTAATAACCTCAGTACACATTTATATATTTATATATAGTTACCTATATACCTTCATATATTTACACAATTATTTATCTAAACACCTATATGTATTAATATACGATTATATATATATATATATATATATATATATATATATATATATATATATATATATAAATGCCTATATATATACACAAACATGTATATAAATACTTATATATTTAATATACATATATCTATATACAATCATATATATATATAATCCCTATGAATATTCCTAGTCAAAAATATATATACAATTCATTTTAGAAATAAACGAATACCATTTATATTATTTGAGAATAATATAATAATACCAATAATAATAATCATAAGAATAATATAATAATAACAATAAATAATAGTGATAATAATAACCAACTAAAATGTCTACTAAGAGTTCTTGGTGAATCTATTCATACCCCCTTTTCATTTGGCTTTAAAAATATTCGTACACTTATCTAAAACAATTAAATAACTAAAAAATATTTCGAAAAGTATTTCCGGGAAGGGAAGCTACACTAAGACCACATCATAATCGGCCATCGAAAACTCTATCAATCTAGCGGGAAACTCTCTACCGCTAACTATGATCCGATACGAGGAAAATACTCTATCTACTCCCACAAGACCGTTACCAGTAAGTATATTAAGCCTTACTGATAAGGACTCGGTCTCCAATCCTATCCGTATCGTGAATCGTACAGACATGAATGAATGCGATACACCAAAATCAAATAACGGTGAGGCTGGGAAGGAGTTGACGAGAATAGTACCGGCCACTACCTCACCTGGTGCCAATCCTTCTTCTACGGTCATCGTCATCGCCTGACCATGCCCTCTGGGTGCGGGTTCCCTCTGCTGGAAACCTCTCTACCTATTCTGGATCTGAGCTTGGGCTTGTGCATACTGCTGGGGGTTCTGCTGCTGAAATACTTGGGTCTGAGGCGACAAGGGCCTCGGCAACGGGTACTGCTTGTGCTGCTGGACTGGTACTGGGCTGGTCCCCTCACCGAAGGACTAAAAAAGTTGGACGATGATGAACTACCCCTATTCGGGCAGTTCCCAACCCTGTGGTGCTGAACTGGTACTGGGCTGCCACCATATGTCCTGGCTTCCCACAATGAGTACAACCCATTGCAGAAGTCTGCTTCTGCTTCTGCTGCTAGAGAAATTCTAGGGTCGAATGCTGAATCGACGTCACTGAGGCCGCCCGCCTCGGAGTTCCAATGATCAAAGCCCTAGCTGTCGGGGCCAGTGCTGAAGACTGATTCATATGGCCATGAGATCGCTTCCAACCTCCGGTCCAGTCTACGATTCTCTGGAAGGTATACTCATGCCTCCTAGCTACTCTCAATACTGCATCGAAGGTCTGATGCTCAAACTGCTCTACCGCCAGTAAAATCTCTAGATGGAGCCCTTGCTGGAATCGCTGGGCTCTATCGAACTCGGTCGCTACCAAAATAGGAGCAAACCGGCTAAGTCTGGAGAACTCGGCCGCATATCCATCGACCGTCCTGTCCATCTGCTTCAGATTGGTGAACCTCGTCTGCAGATCGTACCGAGCTACAGCATCGAAGTACTTGGTCTGGAATCTCTCTCGGAATACTGCCCAGGCAATAGGTGCCACTAATCCAACGGCCTGTGTCGCCCACCAGCTGCGGACAAGATCTAATAACTGCAAGTACACCACGGCCACCTTCTCGTCTTCTGGAGTCCTGGCTGCCTTTAGAATAACCTCAGTGTCCTGAAGCCATGCATCAGCAGCAATAGCATCTTCGCTGCCATCAAAGAAGGGAGGGTTCAAGCGCTTAAAACTGTTGGTTGCACTGGTTTCCTTGATGACCGCCTCTGGTCAGAGCATCTTGTACTGCCTGGTGCAATGCGTCACCCCGACGATCTTGAGAAGCTAGCAATGTCCTGAAGAGACCCACCAAGGTGCCATCATCAGGCTCGACAGGCTGGGTTGGCTGAACTGGTGGCTCTTGACCCCCAGTAGGCATGACTCTGGAGGCTACTCCTGAATACTGGGCTTGATCTCCAGGTTACTGCGGGTCCACGGGAGGTGCTCCGCCTTGCCGATCGGTAGGACCAGAAACAATGCCACTGAAGAAGACGACATAGGGAACAATAAAGAAGGACCAGGACAGATCAAAGATACAAGCATGTGACCAGGTCAAGAATTCAGGAATTCAGAGGATACGAGCAAAGATCAAGGACGAGTACTGATTGAGACATCTATTCGGTAAACCCTCACATATCTTGATTTACAAGACCTGTATGGGCCACCACTTAAACCATGTAACGCCCCAGAACCAGAATACTGGAGAGCGGGGGCATACATAGCCAGCTACGTATATTAAAATAGAATCCACCTCGCTATACGGTCACGGCTGTCTAGATACATGAGGGTTTAACTATAAGCCATCAGTCTCTTATGGTCATAAACAAGCCTATTGTCTCAATCTCAAGCAAGTAAAAGCAATTACAAGATGTTAGAGCATCAAATATACAATAGTAAGGCGTCCCATACATTACATATTTGGATGATCATGAAGCTAGTCATTTACAAAATACGAAGACTAGCAAGAGTTTCAGTCATACATGATCAACCCTAGGATTTGCCAATCATGTTACAGCCCGTAGGCAGACAGTAAGTAAGTGCAATCGAGCTAACACGTGCTCATCGGCTAAATGCCTCAAAAGAATATTTTTACAATAGAATGGAAGAGCCAAAATAAACTCACTCATTGCCAGGATTTTGTCTACATGTCACCAACGGGCTGGAAGGTCGGTAGATCCTCTGGAGCTGCTCCGGTATCTGGCCATACAAAACCAGCTGGGTCAGATCCTAGAAAGAGCAAGTGCCACAAAGGAGGCTTCACTTAAGAACTAAAACCAACAAATTAGCACAAGACTATAATTATATAATAAAAGACTTGAGGTATATAAAAATCAGGATGATACACGATAAGATAACCATGGAACTATTCAGATAACCAAGTTACAACCCGTAAACCAAACAAGGACCGGGGTTGTAACTCTTCATCTGAACGAAACTTGGTTCCCTACCATTTATCAATAAAGTAAAGTACAAGCATTCAGATCATGTAACCATCTTGTACAGGATCAGGATAAGACCAGACTGGGTTAAACTCCATCCAATCAATCATGGCCAAGCAATGAGTACGGCTTGATACTTTAACTAACTAGGGTTATTACAGGCCTAGTTACTAGCAAGATACAATGAGATTATTCCAACAGCCACAAGCCCTGCAGACCATCCAGGTTATCCAGGTCGAATATCTTGTTCATGAAGGGTGCAACACATGGTAGTGTGCTGGAAATGTGTCCTACTCGTCGGCAGGCTACAATTCCACTTGAGCGCCCAGATAACGGGATTGCCTGTGGCTAGAAAATCTCTTCATGACAACTAGATTATTCTAGTTATTAGCCTTAGTTGAATTCAGTAGGTATCCCTGACCGTGGTACTCAGGAGCCCTGTCCTAGACATGATGCAAGACAATACTGGTTCATTTGTACAAACACAACTGTCCACGGTGTCCAGGCCATTTATTCTTATCATGTCATGTTAGCCGTCGTAACAGCATATCGAGGTATATCATGTCAGGTTTACTATTCAAGAGTGCGCCACGACGGGCCACTATCATGTCAAGTTACTTGTCAAGAGTGCACCACTACGGGTCATTATCGTGTTTATGGTACATGTACAAGGTTACATGGTACAAGCATTCTATCAAGGGACCCAGGTTACACAGAGGGTCATAATACATGAGCATAATGCAACATTTGAAATAGTAAAAGGGGCAAGACTGGGAGAGGAGTCATCCGGCTCAGGAAAATGGGTTCATGCGGCCAGGGGACTTGGGCTCATGCGGTATAGGGCTCATGGGCTCATGCGGCTCGCAGGTTATGGGTCTCATACGGCTGGAGGGGAACGGTCCATGCGGCTAGAGGGCATGCGGCAGGGGAAGGAAAGGTTCATGCAGCTTTGGGTATCGAGTCTCATGCGGCTCGGAGAATCGAGTCTCATACGGCTCGAGGAAAGTAAACTCATGCGGCCGGGGAGGAAGGGGTCTTATGCGGCTAGTAGGGAACTGGGTCTTATGCGGCTGAGGTAACAGGGTGCATGCGGCTGGAAGTGACTGAGTCTTATGCGGCAGGAAAAGTTCATGCGGCCAGGGAAGTTCATGCGGCCAGAAAAGTTCATGCGGCCAGGGAAAATGGGGCGCATTCGGCTGAGAAAACATGCGGCAGGATTAAAGGCGCATGCGGCTGGGAGAAACTTGTCGCATGAAATAGCCATGCGGTCAAGCACTGTTCTTCTTCTCCAATTTTTCGAGAAGAAGAACCATGAAGGCCATGATCCCACGCTCCATAATTCCTTCATCTAGGGTCAGAATTCGAACTTCCATAGGTCAATCTGGGGCAAAATAAAATTCTCTATAACATGGAACCATTAAAACTTGAAAATAACCAGGTTAAGTAGATCAAAATCCAAGAAATCTAAAAATGAAATAAACTTTGATCTATACGAAATGAGCCATGAAAATTAAAAATACTAAGTACTAAAGTGTCTCAGAATGTTGTGAGAAAGAGAATGGAGCAACAAAAGTTGAGTTCCTCCATGAAGCAAGATGTACTTGCCTAAGCTCGCTCTCTCTCTCTCTCTCTCAGGTAGGTGAAGAGTAATGGTAAGGAAGAAGATGAGTAAATGAGGAGAGAGAAAGGGGTTGGGGTTAATAAATGATGAGGGTGGTGGTATGTAGGGTTGGTTCACAACAAAATCGAACCAAGCCGAACCAAACAAGCCAAACCAAACCAAAATGAACCAAGCAATAAAATGCCAAAATAAACCATGCAAGGAGACATGCAATACGAGACAAAATTACGTACACGTATACCAAAATACGTAATACGAACTACGGTCATTACATATATCCCGACCCAACCAAGTCAACCCGGCCCACAGTGATTGCACCCCAAACCCCACTCGAGCAGAAACCTTCCGACCCTGCGCTATAACCGAATACATATATAACAGAAATCGAGAGAAGAGAAGATAAAACCCTAAACCCACGGTCGGAACAAACAACCCCCTGATGCCTGGCGACCCCTCTCCGCCCATGGTGCCGTCGTATGGGTTACCGTTGGCCGGCCAAACCACGGCCGACAATGGCTGAACCGAGAAACAGAGCAGTGGCAACAGCAGTAACGACAGTGGCAGGCGGCCACTTCGTCGCTCGTTTTCTCCGCGTACGATGGTGCATTTTACGAACCATTTTTCCCGATACGTTCAGAACCTTCAGGGCTATAAACCCTTTCAATTAGTTCGAATTTAGAAGCCTCGGATTGCTCGAAAATTCGATACAAACTTCGACGAAAATGGCTTGGTAAACATGGGATTTTATAGTTCGAACACAAGTTTTGGAAGACTGTTTCCAGTCGATACATTGCCGAGTAAGGAAAACCCCCTAAACAGCCTCCTAGACAATATATAGGGCCCCATAACCCATTTCGTAGAAGTCGATTTCATCGACTACGTGCCGAGAAATCGGATCCCAAAGTTTACCAAAAACCTGTTTTAAAAACAATAAAATTTCTTCGATACGACGTGCGTCCCGCCAATCCGGGCGACGTGGTCACGAACCGAACATATCGAAAGGTGCGTAATGGCTTCATGGACGTATAGGATTTGACGGAATTCAAATTGGTTGCGTGTGCGCGACGAATTTGGTGTGTATCCGTCGAAATTCATCGTATCGGCCTCTGTGCAAATTTTCTAATTACTTTGTGCACATTCGTCAAATCGAGACGAAACTTGCGCCAACAGGACTGTATCATTTTTCTGGTCCTGATGCCAAGTTTGGTTCAATTCTGAGACAGTTGATCGGATCGCCGTTTTGTGGGCCCCACGATCCGACTCAACGGGCAATTTTGTGCATGGCCCGTCGGAATCCAACTTTGGATATACGGTTGGGTTCGTATAATCAAAACGAATTTGTAGACATGTAGTTTGATGACTTTATAGACCAATAACTTTGGTACGCTTTTCGGTACAAAGCGGGTCCAACGACGGACACCGTTTTGACCCAAAATTATCGTTTTTTCTCTGTGTCCAGAATTGGACTTAAGGATAGGCAATTCAAGCTAATTTGACAATTCTAAAAATATTGGTAATATTTATTTCAGCATCTGGAGACTTCTGCATGTGTTGACTGATTGTGGCTTATTAAGAGGTATAGTATTATCGGTTTCACCAGCACAAGACCTCAGGTGAGTACATCTCTGATAGTTTTCGTATTTAATTATCTCTATACTTCTTATATTTAATATTGTTTTATATTGATATCATATTGATTCTTGACACGCTTGTCACACGAGATAGTAGTTATGGATTCTTGCATGTTGTTCGTGACCAATATATTTTCGTGTTCGTGGCATGTTTGAATCCATGGGTACTAGTCGGGCAGGAAAGTATATTAGTAGACATGTAAACATACCCAAAAATATCCCATAATGTCTATTCTTGAATAATAGCAGCTGCACACGACACGTGCAGGGTGCCGGATTTACCCCTTAGCCGTTTACATGTCGATAGTGTATTTCAAATCACTTGTTAGATATAGTCTTGCTACATTACGGTTTTCTTGTTATTTCTTGTCCTGTGTACCATGTTTTCCTGCTTTTACTCGCATGATTCCTACAATGATTTCCTGTTTATCCCTTATCATGTATCTTAGTATTATTACAGATTTATGGATTTCGTCATTTATGGATTCTGTTGTGAGAATGTATTCGTTCCATTCCTGACTGAAAACCAACATTTTTCAGGTTTAGCCGCGATCACTCTTAACACTGGAAAGGCATGGGTATGCTGAGGTCAACCTAGATAGTGGAACTAGCTGCCTTTTCTTTTTTATAAGACATTGTATTTCCTTTTACATATAAATGTTGTAAATGTTGTAAATAAATTTAGAAATGTGAATGAGCAATAAAGTCATTATTTTGTGATTTTGAGCATCTTGGCCGTGACAGCGTTCTACCGTCGACTCTGCGGCGTAGGCTGGCTTGGACACGTCCCGTATCCGAAAAACGGGTGCGGGTCATGACACTACGACAGCACACCAAATTTTGGCGCCGTTGTCGGGGAGTAGTTTTAGTTCAATTTGTGCCTCTTGTGATATTTATTTCATTCTGGTAATAAAATATATTTTTTGTTAGCAAAAAAAAACTTAAACGGGACATGGCGACTAATTCTCAACAATTTGACACTTGGCCAGATCTACCATTTAGGCATGTCAATGAGGTAAATATTTCTTCTCTTGAACAAAAAATTGCTAGTTTAACTTCTCTTGTTCATCAAATGGTTGTAGATAACATACAAACAACAATAGCTTATGGGATTTGTTTAGTAGCAGGACATACAACTGATATGTGTCCAACTTTTCAAGAGAACCCAAATGAACAAGTGAATGAGGAACGTGGTTTTCTTGGACAATCACAAATAAAGTATGATCCATATTCAAACTCGTACAACCTAGGGTGGGAAGATCATCATACTTTTAGCTATGGAAATCCACAATCAAATCAGTCCGCCAATCAAAACTGCTTAAGTTACCAACAGTACGAGCAATTATACCCCCGTGAACAACAATTGGACCAAAATTCTAATTCTGGTATGTATTTAGAAGATATTGTTATGTCTCTTGCCATTAATACCTTACAATTTCAACAGGAGACGAGGGCCAGAATCCAAAGTTTTTACAATAAAATGAGTCAAATGGCTGCAACAATTAACAAGCTGGAGACACAAAGTTTGGAAAAATTATCATCTCAAGCGATAATAAATCCTAAAGAAAATATAAGTACACTCATTTTGAGAAATGGTAGAGAGGTTGACAACCTAGTAAAAGAAGCACCTACATTGCCAAAACAAGAAGAAGAAAGAAACAGCGCTGCAGATCCAAACATTCCTAATGACGAGGTAGTACCTAATGTACATGAAGTTTTTGAACTTAATGACAAAGATGGATTCAATATTGTCGTCAGCGAACATCTCAAGAAAAAGAATGTGGAGCTAGCCTTGAGTAATAATTTGCATAAAATTGTCGCAAGGTTGAATAATTTTATAAAAAGACAACAATCAGGTAATATTCCTTATATTTTATTATCGATTCCTGACAAGAGGCCTTTATCCTCTGTTTTGCATGCCTCTATTCAAGATGTGAAACCCTTGCATAGTTATGTCAAGTGTTCATAGAGTCGAGCCAACGACATATTAAACAAAGGCGCTGCTTGGGAGGCAACCCAAGGGGAGTTTGTTCTTATTCTTGCATTTATATTTTTATTTGTTTTTATCTTTTCTTTGCATTTAGACTTTCATTGGTGACAATGTCAGTTTTAAATGTGCGGGAGGAGATTTATGTTTTGTCTATTTTTTAAATGCATGGTTTTTAAAAAATAAATAAATTTAAATAATAAAACTTAAAAAGAATTTTTTTTTTTGTTGTTTTTTTTGTTCTCAATTTATTTTCTTAAAGAAGGGAGATTTGTTTTTGTGGTTTTCAATAATTTTTGTTGTGTATGTCAGGAGAAAGATTCAACTAAGTATGAAAAATTCATAACACGATTGAATAAATAATCTTTTTAACTTAGAATTAATTAGTCTAGTTATTTTTCTTAATGATGGTAGTGACTAAATTTGGTAGACAAAAGCCGGTGAGATTTTGAGCCTTTAGACTGACACATCAGTCTCATTATTTTTTTGTGAGAGATATTCTTCCATAGATTTGTTTCTCTAGAACTTGCTTTGATTCTCTTCAAGGTCACATCGACGCATGCATACATGAACATGATTAAGGCCATTTTTTTATGCTACTTAAGCCAAATAGCCTACTGTCACACCCCGCTCCCGTAGGAGCGATCGTCCTCGCTAAGGCGTGATGCCGCACGAGCCTAGATTGTGCTCGTACAAAGCAGTTTCATAACGGCCGATTTCAGCAGCTGCGACGGGGTCGTCGCACAGAAGTCCCAAGCAGAAACATTGAACATGCAGCAGAAATTTAAAGGCAAAACATAAGTTATTCAAAAGAACTCTTTATTGATATTGAATAATGAGATTACAATGGGGCGCAAGGCCCTGATTACAAGTCTCTCGTGCTCACTTTTCTCTCATTATACAAGTCACTCTGCTCTCTCTCATCTATCGATTACAATGCTTGAGCCAGCGGAAGCTTCGGAAGGCAATGTCCATACATTATGTCCTGTATAAGTCTTGACTCCATACGGCCGCACGCTTCGAATTGCCAAGGGACTCCGTGCCTCAACGCATCCAAGCGGGCTCCGCGGCGCGAGCTTTTACCTGTGCCTGCATATGAAACAATGTGTAGGTGTCAGTACTCAACTGTACTGGTGGAGTGAGCTCCTCGCCCACCCATACAAAACTGACACGTTCATTTACTTTGTGCAGCTTAAATCCCTTTCGATTGTCTTTCTAATCTTGTCTTAGGATCAATTTAGAACAGAGACGTCTCGGCCTATACTTAACAATGCAACTACAGGGTCGTGCAACGACGGGGTTGTGCCATGCCTTATTAGTGACTTGAATGTATTCGAGGCAGTGCCTCACCGAGCAGAACCTACGCAACTCGACCGTACCATGACTTTAAATTGTTTTCCGTGCCTCAAGACCATTTTTGTTCCAACGATTCTCGTACCAAAGACGACAAGGGGACGACTCGTGCAGGTCGTACCTCTAGACCTTGTTTAGACTTGTTCGTGCTTCAAGATTGAGGCCGTGCCTCACATCTTATCAAGACTTATCCATGCTACTGCCTTGCGGCCTTCCTGTTCGACTCATAAACCAACTTAGACAAGACTTATGAAACATAGTATCGATTTTATGAACATCTCGACGCCAAGTATCGTGCCAAGCACGGTGCCTATGCTGCAGCACAATCTTAGGCCCAGATATGGTGTTACCGACTGGACATGCATTCAAGTTCTAGACTCAATCCAAAGGCATGCACGCGGTTTTGCCGCTATTCTGTCGACCCATCTATATGAGTGGTCACTAGCAATGTCAAGCTATCTTAGACCCGGCTCGGGGATATCGGACCGTCCCTTCGCGGTAGCTAGCCCGGAGGCGCCGAATCTCCCATGCGGTTATCCAGTATCCTACTTTGAGCCGTCTCACTTCTCCCAGGCCAACATGATCCCGGTACCCCGACGATCATTCGAGAAGACTATACCTTGTCGACAAGTTGTCCAATGACCATGTAGACTCAAATCGATCTATTAAGTCCTTCCTTATTCATGACCATGCTTTCCATCTTTCTATCGAGACTCCCAAGTAGCGAGACCGATCTCGCATGATTCCTTATCGAGACTCCCAAGTAGCGGGATCGATCTCGCGTGATTCCTTATCGAGACTTCCAAGTAGCGGGACCGATCTCGTACGATTCCTTATCCAGACTTAGCGAGACTCCCAAGTAGCGGGACCGATCTCGCGTGCGAGGCTTATCGAGACTTAGCGAGACTCCCAAGTAGCGGGACCGATCTCGCGTGCGAGACTTATCGAGACTCTCAAGTAGCGGGACCGATCTCGTACGATTCCTTATCCAGACTTAGCGAGACTCCCAAGTAGCGGGACCGATCTCGCGTACAGGACTTATCGAGACTTAGCGAGACTCCTAAGTAGTGGGACCGATCTCGTGCGATTCCTTATCCAGACTTAGCGAGACTCCTAAGTAGCGGGACCGATCTCGCGACAACCAGTCGTGGGGACTTCCTTTGTTTGTGGCATACTTTTTACTAAACCGACCGTGGCTCGTGCCTTAGATAGACCATGTTCTCTAGGCGACGCTATCGCTCAAGTCATATACTTTATACGACGAGCCTTGTTCTCGAGGGACTTCGCGACTTGACAACCACAGATAGAGCGGGACAGTGCTAGAAATGGCTTCGATAGCCCAGCACAACTCTTGTCTAACTTGTTCGGGCAACGACTCGACGAACAAAGGCTATGCCGAGCTTCGTATCGAGAGGATGGGCCGTGCACACGTACGACTTGAACAACCAAGTTCTCGGGTGCCTAGACTTAAGCCATAAGCCGTACACTATGACCTAACCCACGGGATATGCAAAAGCTATGCCAAACCTTCGACGATGGGACCGTGCATGCTTTATCAAGCATTCATGCGGGCGACGCCTATGACTTAGGCTAATTCGAGCGTTGTGGCATCTTATCAACTTAGGCCAACTTCCTTCTCCCAAGCCACGGGACGAAGGATCGAGTGTCATTTGAAAGCACGCTGAGCCGACTTTTAAGCAGACCGTGGGACCGTTTTCCACGTTCTAAGACATTTTGACCAGTCGGGATAATTCTCTTAGCTATGTGGATGCGTCTCTTTTATTATCAAGCCTAACTTGTGCAAGTTTAAAACATGCGAGTTATTAAGTGAAGGCTAAGATGAGGCGAGTTCACCGAAACTATCCCACCTGAGAGAGGAGTCGCCTCGACCGAGCGAGTCTTCGAGCAGTCGTTGCAAGGCTAAGTCCGAACACCGTCGGCGTTTCGACTCCTCCGATTGACTTTGCGGGACGGGGCACTACACCTACCTTGAAATTATTTTTCCTTTGGTTGAACCCCTTTGGGCCTTATTGATTTTAATTTTGTTAACCCACATTACAAGCTTTAACCTGGAAAAAAAAATCTTTAACCAAGCCGGAAAGCTAGTGGAGCATTATGATATGTATAGGTGTACAATAAATAAGTGTGGACGTATCTGAATTTCTAGATTGGCTACATATTTTTATTTTCAAATTCTTGATCCATCATGATTCAAAAAAAGTGAAAATGAAAAAAAATTGAAAAAAGTGAGGAAAAAAAAAGAAAGGAAGAAGAAGTAATGAAAAAAAAAGTGATGGAGGAAATAACTTTTGATATCTATGTTCATAATTCCTCCCAAAATTTTCTATAAAGGGGTATGTTGAATGCTTTGAATGGAGTGATTGCTTTTACATATTTTATACATTCGAGCTTGAGTTAAATCATTTTTGCTCCACTAGTTTTGATGGTTTTTTAGCTACACTCCCAAATATATCCTACCTTAATCCAAAGCCCCGCTACAACCCATAAAAAGTCCTTATGATCTGTGTTATGCATGTGATCTAAGTGGTGGAGAATGAGAAGATATGCAAGCTTATGGTGGATCATTTCTTTTGGAATAAATTTGAGCGAAATACTTACCCTTCAAACCGATGAGAGTTGAGTGTTTATTCCTATATGCGTCTACCAATTTAGTTTACTATATTTTCAAGTGAAAATCCATACTAAGTAATTAGAAATTGTCTAAGAATATATTTTCATGATATGTTATGAGTTTTAAAGAGCTTGGTTAATCTTTATTTATGGCATTACAACCTTGATTTTCATTTTGAAAAAAATAATTTTGAGTTTTGTCCGAGTACGAACAAAAGTTAAGTGTGCGGGTATTTGATGAGAACATAAAATATTATATTTTTATCCCTTAATGTTAACCATTTTATGCTTATTTTATGACTAAAGGTACTCATTATATTTATATTTTGCTTTAGGATGCAGTTGGAGACACTATGTGCAAAATGGAGCTAAATTGCAATTCTGGACAGTTTTGACACCTTTTACCAAAATGGGCATAACTTTCTCCTCCGAAAAGCAATTAAGGTGCTTCAAAAAGATTTGGAAAGCTAAGATAAAGGGCTACAACTGTCCTATTTTAAGTTTTTCGATATTCAGGCTGAATCATGGACGAAATCAGGCTTCAAGTTGGGTCAAAGATGCTGTGAATAAAAATAGGAACCAAAATAACCATTTTCCTACTTGTTCTATGACTTATTTTTTTTGGTTTGAGAAGTTGTAACTTTTAGAGGATATATGGGAAGATATTTTGGGATTGAAACAACTAATTGAGGGTGTATAAAAGGGGTAGAAATCATGAGAAGAAGACACAACACAACTCTTCTCTTCTTCTACAACTTTTCTTTTGAAGTTTTGATGAACATGTTCGGCTAAGGTCTTGTTGGTCGAAGGAAACGGAAGTTTAACTTCTCTTGTTAAAGTATTGGTTCCTATTTTAGGCACGCTAATGAGGTAAATGTTTCTTCTCTTGAAGAACAAATTGCAAGTTTAACTTCTCTTGTTCATCAAATGGTTGTTGGTAATATGCAAACAGCAATGGCTTGTGAGATTTATTTTGTAGCAGGGCATCCAAGTGACATGTACCCAACTCGTCAAGAGGAGCCTATTGATGAAGTAAATGAGACATGTGAATTTCTTAGAGAGTCGCAAATGATGTATAATCCATATTCAAACACGTACAACCTAGGATGGAGTGGTCATCCCAATTTCAACTATGAAAATCCACGATCTCATCATCCCGGCTTTCAAAATCAACTAAGTTACCAACAATACAAGCAACCATATCCCCATGAACAACCATCAGGCCAAACTTCTAACTCTGGTATGTCTTTAGAAAATATTGTTAAGTCTCTTGCCACTAATACTTTACAATTTCAACAGTAGACGAGGGCCAGCATCCAAAGTCTGAAAAATCAGATGAGCCAAATGGCTACAATAATTAATAAGCTGGAGGCACAAAGTTTGGAAACATTATCATCTCAAATAAATACAAAATAAAATGCAAGTACAATTATTTTGAGAAATGGTAAAGAGGAAGCAACCAAGATTTAATAAATTACTGCTTTGTATTATTAAATCTTAGGAAGAAACCATTCGACTAAATTAAATGCAACCACTTGCGCTTGTGTTGTTTTGTTTCATCGATCTCATTGAGTTTAGTACGCCACTAGATTAAACCTTTAGCGCTTGTCTGGGGTTGTTTAGTAGTTAAGATTAATTAGGTCGCTTGTTTCTAATTATCTGTGGCTAAAGAAGATAGAAAAATAGTTCCAACGATGAATATTCATAATACATATCAATATATGTTTGCATCTATGATCAGTTTCAAGATTCCGATGGTAGACGTAGACTTAGACCAACATTTGTTATTTTGATTTATTTTCATATTCTACTTGCTCTTTTTTATTGACTTTCATTTTATTCATCTCCCCTTTCATTATTCACATAGCACAAGTCTAAACTAATTACTCTCCGTGGAAACGATCCTTACTCATACTGCTACATTTCTAAGAGTATAGGTTTTATTTTTAGGTGCCTACGACAGCACACCAAATGTTGGCGTCGTTGCCGGAGAGTAATTTTAGTTAATTTTTGTGCCTCTTGTGATATTTATTTCATTCTTGTAATAAAATAATTTTTTTTGTTAGCAAAAAAAAAACTTGAACAGGACATGGCGGCCAATTCTCAACAATTTGCTACTTGGCTAGATCTTCCATCTAGGCATATCAATGAGGTAAATATTTCTTCTCTTGAACATAAAATTGCTAGTTTAACTTCTCTTGTTCATCAAATGGTTGTAGGTAACATGCAAATAACAATAGCTTGTGGTATTTGTTTAGTAGCACGGCATACAACTGATATGTGTCCAACTCTTCAAGAGGACCCAAATGAACAAGTGAATGAGGAACGTGGTTTTCTTGGACAATCACAAATAAAGTATGATCCATATTCAAACTCGTACAACCCAGGGTGGGAAGATCATCCTACTTTTAGCTATGGAAATCCACAATCAAATCAGTCCGCCAATCAAAATTGCTCAAGTTACCAACAGTACGAGCAATTATACCCTCGTGAACAACAATTGGACCAAACTCCTAATTCTGGTATGCATTTAGAAGATATTGTTATGTCTCTTGCCACTAATACCTTGCAATATCAACAGGAGACGAGGGCCAGAATCCAAAGTTTGGACAATCAAATGAGTCAAATGGCTGCAACAATTAACAAGCTGGAGGCACAAAGTTTGGAAAAATTATCATCTCAAGCGATAATAAATCCGAAAGAAAATATAAGTACACTCGTTTTGAGAACTGGTAGAGAGGTTGACAACCTAGTAAAAGAAGCACCTACATTGCTAAAACAAAAAGAAGAAAGAAATAGCGATGCAGATGCAAACATTCCTAATAACAACGTAGTACCTAATGCACATGAAGTTTTTGAACTTAATGACAAAGATGGATTCAATATTGTCGTCAGCGAACATCTCAAGAAAAAGAATGTGGAGCTAGCCTTGAGTAATAATTTGCATAAAATTGTTGCAGGGTTGAATGATTTTATAAAAAGACAACAATGAAGTAATATTCCTTATATTTCATTATCGATTTCTGACAATAAGCCTTTATCCTCTGTTTTGTAGGCCTCTATTCAAGATGTGAAACCGCATAGTTATGTCAAGTGTGAAAAGAGTCGAGCCAACGACATATTAAACAAAAGCGCTACTTGGGAGGCAACCCAAGGGGGGTTTGTTCTTATTCTTGCATTTATATTTTTGTTTGTTTTTATCTTTTCTTTGCATTTAGACTTTCATTGGTGACAATGTCAGTTTTAAATGTGGGAGAGGAGATTTATGTTTTGTCTGTTTTTTAAATGCATAGTTTTTAAAAAATAAATAAATTTAAATAATAAAACTTAAAAAAGAATTTTTTTTTTGTTGTTGTTTTTTTTTGGTTCTCAATTTATTTTCTTAAAGAAGGGAGATTTCTTTTTGTGGTTTTCAATAATTTTTGTTGTGTATGTCATGAGAAAGATTCAACTAAGTATGAAAAATTCATAACACGATTGAATAAATAATCTTTTCAACTTAGAATTAATTAGTCTAGTTATTTTTCTTAATGATGGTAGTGACTAAATTTGGTAGACAAAAGCCGGTGAGATTTTGAGCCTTTAGACTGACACATCAGTCTCATTATTTTTTTTCGTGAGAGATATTCTTCCATAGATTTGTTTCTCTAGAACTTGCTTTGATTCTCTGTGAGAGATATTCTTCCATAGATTTGTTTCTCTAGAACTTGCTTTGATTCTCTTCAAGGTCACATCGACACATGCATACATGAACATGATTAAGGCCATTTTTTATGCTGCTTAAGCCAAATAGCCTACCCTGAAATTATTTTTCCTTTGGTATAACCCCTTTGAGCCTTATTGATTTTATTTTTGTGAACGCACATTACAAGCTTTAACCTGGAAAAAAAATCTTTACCCAAGCCGGAAAGCTAGTGGAGTATTATGATATGTATGGGTGTATAATAAATAAGTGTGGGGGTATCTGAATTTCTAGTTTGGCTACATATTTTTGTTTTCAAATTCTTGATCCATCATGATTCAAAAAAAATGAAAAAAGTGAGGAAAAAAAAGAAAGAAAGAAGAAGTAATGAAATAAAAGTGATGGAGGAAATAACTTTTGATATCTATGTTCATAATTCCTCCCAAAATTTCCAATAAAGGGGTATGTTGAATGCTTTAAATTTTGGATTCTTCCAAGTCCAAAATTTCCAATAAAATTATTTTAAATAAAATCCAACTTTCATTCTTCCAAGTCCAAAATTTGGATTTGGTACCCACTTTCTATATCCAAATCCAACTCCAACCAAACATAGAATTCCATGGACTTGGCTCAAAATCCATAAAATCTAAATCCCATCTCCAAATACGGTTTACCAAACGGGCCCTAATGGTAAAAGAAAGTGTAATCGTATGATAGCCTAATGATGATTGAATATTTGTGGCGAGGGGGATTTTTAACCCAACTTATTAGCACTAGTAATGTCTTGTTGGAATTATTCAATAATATGGGCCACACATGTAAAATTAATTGTATTGGGCTATCTAAATAATTAAGCCAAATTAAAGTGGTCTATTGAAAATTGGCTTAAGGGTATAATTGTCATGAAATTAATGTGTAGATACCGGAGATAATTCTAATTTGATGAGGGGCCAAATTCGAAATATCAAAACATATAAATATATGTACTCATTAGGGTTATGGTCCCCAACTTATACGACCACCAAAGAGAAGGTTTTCTCTTTTTCTCTCCTGCATCCCCATCAACAGAAAGAGAGGGACAAAGGATTCGGATTCTTCTTTGTCATTAAGGGTCGTAGCAAGTTGGAAGATCGAATCCCACAAAAGGACGACCGCTTCAAGATCTATCAAGCCTAGCAATGGATTCAGGTACGCTTCCGCAATTAATTTATGTTCTTCATCTCATGAATCGACAGGGTACAATAAAATTCTAACAAGTGGTATCAGAGCCTTCCTGTTTGATTTATGAGGTCGAAGTTTTAGAATCCAATTTTTGATGTTGTCCAGGAACCCTAAATTTTTCGATTAAATTTAATTTAAGGTTCAGATTGTTCGATCGTAGTTTTTTGTTTTGAATCCACCGCTATTGTGTCATTAAGGTTCAGATTGGACGATCATTAAGGTTTATCGTCCAGGAAACCAAAGATTTTCGTTTGCTTTGTATTGCTCTGGATTGGAAGAGTTTGTGATTGCTTGCTATTAATTACAAAGAAAAATATATCTATGAGCCACTTGCATTTTTTTTTTATTTGGCAGCACCATTAATAGACCAATTCGGCCATATCTCAACAGTGCATTATTTTGTATATTGATCCAACAGAAATAAAGTTTAAAGTTTTTTTTATGATGCATGTTTTTTTTGGTTCGTTGTATATATTTTTTATGTTAAAACAATATTTGAATGTTTTTTTTAATTTGTGATTTAAATCATGCACAAGATTTACATACTTTTGATACAGTAGATCAATTTTGGTATAATCTTTAAAATATCATCTGATATAATATGTTGATGCATATATATTTGGTCTTCTATAGATTATTCTATTTAAAGTAATCCTTATGAATTATTTGATATTATCTTTGGATGCATATCCTCCGTAGATTATTTCATGAATTTTGTTATATTGATAATATCTAATTTTGTCAAATTGAAATTCATGATTATGCTTTTGATTACTTTATTTGAGTAATAATCTTATGAATATGCATGTATATAAGATTTTGGACATGATTCAGTTTTGTAAAATTTAGTCAACATTCAATTTTTGGTACCTTTTATGACTACAATAGTTGTCTAATATTCTAAGTAGACCAATTAAAACAAGATGTCGCCAAAGTGACCTCTCTTGCGTAGATAGTCTATGAGGGATGTTGGATGTTTGTGTGTATAGATTCATGCGAGTATTAGTCGGCCCAAAGGAAGGTTAATACTTGGCCGAATTGCACACATACTTGTGGTGATAAATGTGTGATAATTATACGATTTACATGTGAATAATAATCTGATCCAAAGATAGGCTTATTATTTGACATGACTTATTGTCAACGTTTGATCACTACACCAAGAGTACCACTTGCAGTTAATATCACTGTCCAAAGACTTGATATTAATGATGTGCTAGGTATCTTGAGATGGGGTTCACCGTTATTTGAATTTGTTTGACTATATTTTACGCTTTGGTTATTAATTAGAGCATATTTGTTTATTTATTTTTTTCTTCTCTTTTTATCTAATGTTGCTATAATATCTGCCAATACGAATTCAATTTCCATGCTTAATAGGATAAATTTTAAGGGCAAAAGGAAAAGAAATACAGAAGCTGTTGAGGGCCTAGCTCAAAAGAAATAACAATATAAAACTAAGGGTTATTTCTTTTGTGACAAGTTAGGACACATAAAGAAAAGTATATTTCTCAATTTGGTCTGTTCTGAGGTTAATTTAGCTTCATTACCTATAAACACATGGTAGTTAGATTCTAGTGCTACTATCCATATTAGTGTTTCTAGACAAGATTGTCTAAGCTACCGAAAGCCAATTGATGGTGAAAGATACATCTATGTGGGTGACGGGAAGTCGGTAGAAGTGAAAGCAATAGAATATTTTAGGTTATTATTAGAAACCGGTTATTATTTGGATTTGATAGACACTTTTGTTGTACCGTCTTTTAGACGAAATTTAGTTTCAGTTTCCTTACTGGACAAATCTGTTTACCATTGTTCATTTGGAAACAATTAGT
This sequence comes from Iris pallida, assembly GCA_029216955.1. Classification (NCBI taxonomy): domain Eukaryota; kingdom Viridiplantae; phylum Streptophyta; class Magnoliopsida; order Asparagales; family Iridaceae; genus Iris; species Iris pallida. The sequence continues at coordinate 6,683,517 of JANAVB010008800.1, read as the reverse complement.
TTAGTCTGTCTTTAAATTTAAATATTGTTGGTAATGGTTTCCTTAATGTTTATGATAACCTATATTCACTTGAAACTATTGCATCTTACAATAAAACCTTACATGTGGAGTCACATGGTACTAAATGCAAAATTAATAATGAAAATTCAGCCTCATTATGGCACAGGCGATTATGTCACATCTCTAGAAATAGAGTTGAATGACTTGTGTCTGATGGGATTTTGGATTCCCTTGACTTCACAGACTTTAATGTCTATGTTGAATGTGTAAAGGGAAAACAGACCAAAACAAAGAGATTAGGTAAGAATAGGTCTACAGAAGTCTTAGAATTGATTCATACTGATATCTGTGGACCATTTCCTTTGGCTTCTTGGAATGGTCAAGAATATATTATATCATTCATAGACGACTATTCTAGATATGGCTACCTATATCTCATTCATGAGAAATCACAGTCTTTGGATGTGTTCAAATCATTTAAAGTTGAAGTTGAGAACCAACTCAACAGAAGAATAAAAGTCGTCAGGTCTGACCGCGGTGGAGAATACTACGGTAGATCTGATGGATCAGGTGAACAACGTCCAGGACCGTTTGCTAAATTCCTAGAGGAATATGGAATCGTCCCACAGTACACCATGCCAGGATTACCTAGCATGAATGGTGTAGCTGAAAGACAAAATAGGACTCTTAAGGATATGGTGAGGAGTATAATTAGTCATTCTACCTTATCAGAGTCACACTGGGTTGAAGCACTTAAAATAACAGCTTACATTCTGAATAGAGTGCCAACTAAAGCAGCTGCAAAAACACCTTATGAGCTTTGGACAGGCAGAAAACCTAGTTTGAAGCATTTACATATTTGGGGTTGTCTAGCTGAGGCAAGGCCTTATAGGCCATATGAAAAGAAATTGGCAAAACTGTAAGCAGCTACTTTATTGGCTATGCGGAGTGATCAAGGGGTTATAAATTTTACGATCCCACTAAAAGGACATTTTTTGAGATGGGAACTATTATATTTTTTTAGGATGTTGAGTTTGGGGGAAGAAATAAAGTTAGGGACATTGTATTTGAGGAGGAATCGTCTACGATCCCTACTATCACTTTTGACGATGTGCAGGTTTCTGTACCTGTCATTAATCAAGAAGTGAATCCGGAACCTCAACAAGACAATGTTGAATTACCTCTACAAGTCGATGTTGAGCTACCTCAACAAGACAACATAGAGGCACCCCTCATTCAAGATGAGGCAGTTGTTCCTGAGGAACAAACTCAACAACCTCAAGAATTGGTGCCATTAAGACGGTCCACCAGAGAAAGGAGAAATGCAGTTTTGGATGATTTTATCATATTTCTCCAGGAACATGAAAAAGATCATGGAATATTGGAAGATGATCCAATCAACTTCCGTCAGGCCATAGAAAGTTCCAATTCTCAAAAGTGGATTGATGCAATGAATGAGGAGTATAAGTCCATGTAGACAATAAAGTTTAGGAACTTGTCCCATTACCAAAAGATGTGAAGCCCATGGGTTGTAAATGGATATTTAAAACCAAGAAGGATTCGAAGGATAATGTGGAGAGGTATAAAGCACGTCTTGTAGCTAAAGGCTTTACTCAAAAGGAAGGGATTGATTTTAAAAGATACTTTCTCTTCGGTTTCTTCAAAAGACTCTTTTAGAACAATCATGGCACTTGTTGCACATTTTGATCTTGAGTTACATCAAATGGATGTCAAAACGGCATTTCTCAATGGTAACATTGACGAAACTATTTATATGGTGCAGCCAGAAAACTTTGCGTCGGAAGATCCAAAGAATATGGTTTACAAATTGACAAAATCGATTTATGGACTCAAGCAAGCTTCTCGTCAGTGGTACTATAAATTTTACCAAGTTTTTACCTCGTTTGGTTTTTAGGTTAACGTTGTTGAAGATTGTGTGTATCACAAATTCAGTGGGAGTAAAATTATTTTTCTGGTTTTGTATGTTGATGACATACTGCTTGCCATAAATGATATAGGCATATTGCATGACACTAAGAAATTTCTATCAAATAACTTTGAGATGAAAGATCTTGGTGACGCCTCTTTTGTATTAGGAATTCAAATACACCGAGATCGTTCTCGAGGTATTCTTGGATTATCACAAAAGAGCTATATCGATAAAGTGCTTAAAAGATTTGGCATGCAGGAATGCAAACCAGGTGACACCCCAGTCGCTAAAAGAGACAAGTTCAGTCTCAATCAGTGCCCTAAGAATAGCCTTGAAATTAAGGAAATGCAATTGATCCCCTATTCATCAGTTGTGGAGAGTCTAATGTATGTTCAGGTGTATACGCGTCCGGATATTGTATACATAGTTGGAATTCTAGGCAGATATTTAAGTAACCCTGGGATGGATCATTGGAAAGCAGCCAAACGGGTCATGAGATACTTACAGAGAACAAAGGGTTACATGCTCACTTATAGGAGATTGGATCAGCTGGAGATCATAGGGTATTCTGACTCTGATTTTGCTGGATGCCACGACAGCAGGAGATCCACATCAGGTTATGTTTACCTGTTAGTTGGAGGAGCTATATCTTGGAAGAGTGTCAAACAAGCACTCATAGCTTCGTCCACTATGGCAGCAGAGTTTATAGCATGTTTTGAGGCATCTAATCATGGAATATGGTTACAAAATTTTGTCACTGGGCTACGCATTCTGGAGGGTGTTGAAAGACCACTTAAGTTATATTGTGACAATAAATCAGCAGTACTATATTCTAATAACAACAGGAGCTCGTATAAGTCAAAGCATATTGACATAAAGTTTCGAGTTGTAAAGGAGAGAATTCAGAATGGTGAAGTGTCCATAGAGCATATTGGGACAAATTCCATGTTAGCGGATCCGCTCGCAAAAGGGTTACCACCCAAGGTCTTTCATGAGCACACTGCTCATATGGGTGTTATCTCATTTGATGATATGTCAATTTAGTGGGAGTTTGTATTTCATGTATTTGGATGCTATTTGGTTTTGTACACATTTATGTATTAAAGTATTTTAGATATTTATCTGATCAGATATATGGAAATTCAACTCATTCTGTTTTTATTATGTTAAGTAATGATCTCACTAAAGTTAAGGAGGACCAGTTGGAATTTCCATACTGCGCATCCATGATTGATCTACGTTATTTAGCTATATTGGTATATGTGACCATTGATGGTTTAGTTACGCTATATGTGACGAATGCCGCTTTGATACTATGTTGATATGGTTAATGGACGAGATTGTCCGGATATACCATAAGGATTAAGATAGAAATTTATAAGCTCACTAAGGTTAACACAATTATAAGATTACATATGTGGCCCAGTGGAAGATTGTTGGAATTATTAAATAATATCGGCCACACATGTAAAATTAATTATGTTGGGCTATCTAAATAATTATGCCAAATTAAAGTAGTCTATTTGAAAATTGGCTTAAGGGTATAATTGTTATGGAATTAATGTGTAGATACCGGAGATAATTCTAATTTGATGAGAGGCCAAATTAGAAATATTAAAACATATAAATATATGTATTCATTAGGATTATGGTCCCCAACTTATACGACTACCAAAGAGAAGGTTTTCTCTTTTTCTCTTCTGTATCCCCATCAATAGAAAGAGAGGGACAAAGGATTCGGATTCTTCTTTGTCATTAAGGGTCATAGCAAGTTGGAAGATCGAACCCCACAAAAGGACGACCGCTTCAAGATCCATCAAGCCTAGCAATGAATTCAGGTACGCTTCCGCAATTAATTTATGTTCTTCATCTCATGAATCGACAGGGTTCAATAAAATTCTAACACACGTGCATTACACTTACATAAAATAATATTAAAAAAACTAAATATGGATTTATTATAAAAATATCATTTCTATAATTTGAACTCAAGCAATTAAAAAAAAATGCCTCCTATCTTGACCACTTGATTTACGGTTATTTAATTATAAATATTTCATATTAGGTAGTTAAATATTTAGTTAATTTTCTTTAAATAACTCTAGTGGAGTATTTAGGTAGTTATTTTCTTATTAATTTTTTAAATTCTGTACATATGACTTAAACGATTCATTTTTGAGTCGTTTCTAAGCCGCATTATAATAGTAGAGATGTGCATTATTTCATGCTTATTACGCGATGACACATTTAACGACCCATGAACTATTGCAGCTTCTAGAAGCTCTTTGCAACCTACAAGAGCATCACGTAGGATCTTACTTGGAAGTCTTCTTTCCGTAGATGTAAGTCTTAAGGCCATCTCCAATGGGGATTTCTAAAATTGAGTTTCTATACTACTTGGCATTGCACTTTAAGAAAATTTCTATCCTAATTAGTAGAGTTTCTACATAAAATGCTCACATACAAAAGAAAATCTCCAATGGTTCTTCATTTATATCCTACGTGGAAATAAATGAAAGGATCATTTGAATGACGTATAGCCCAATATTAATTGGTACAAAAGATAGAAAATTTTTGTGAGAGTTTCTACCTGTAGAAATCATCATAGAAATCCTTCATCCTACATCACTGCCACATAGGATAGAAATGGAGAATTTTTTTTTCTAAAATGAATTTCTACCATAGAAACCAACATTGGAGATGGCCTAAGGCCACAGTTGGTTAGCATAATCAAAGTCTTGGGAAAGAAAAATGATTCGTTTTTTTCTATTTGGATATCAAAGAAAATGAACAAGAAAGAAAATAGTTCCTTAACATTACAACCGCATAGGAAACATACTACAGCTACATTTACAGGTTACAAGAGTAGGATACATACTACAGCACTTCAGAACGGTGAGGAACATCAAACAGAGAGACCTTAGTAAGTAATAACAATGATATCCAAAGGATGAAAGATAATTAGAACAGTTAAAATTAACTGAAAGTGAAGAAATGAAGACCTGAACGTTTGTTTGTACTGCTTAGTAAAGGTGACTCTAAATTGAGAAAAAGGAATGCAATTGTGCAAGGATAGAGTCCAGAACAAAATCAGTTATACTTGCAGGATATAAAATTGGGCTCAAAAGAGTGGTGCAAAATTGAAAATACGCCGTTGCCGGGGATCGAACCCGGGTCACCCGCGTGACAGGCGGGAATACTTACCACTATACTACAACGACTTTGTGTCACTCCAAAATCATATAAGCTACAGATCCTAGATAAAATCATAAAAGAGAACTGTTTGATTTTAATTACTCACCCACATAGTGTTTAGCCCATTACTATTTTTGTAAATCTAATTTCTATAAGAAAATTACTGATGATGCAGGTTGCTCAGAATATTTGGTGATTTGATTACAAGGACCTAAAAATAGAGCGCAGTGATAGAGGTGCTACAGAAAATGTTAGGAGGTATCACAAATTTTGATGATAAAGACGTTACAGAAAATGTTAGGAGATAACACAAATTTTGACAGTCATCCAATGAATGGGGACCGTCACAATTTTGACAGTCCTATCAAAAACAGTCATTTTTATGTTTAGGACTATTCTGATTTTTTTAGGACGGTCCAAATTTTGGTATTCCTAGGAATATGAAAGTTATAATGTCGCCTAACAATTTTGTAGTACCTTTATCCGTCACACTAGGGATGAGATTCTATGTAGGGGTAAGTGCTCGGATTATTCGGTCTAAACCGGACCGAAACAGTCTAAACCGAATAAACTGAACTTCTAAAAATCCAGAACGAACCGAAATTAGCCGTTACTAAAACTAAATCAAACATATAATTGATTCAGTTTATTCGGTTGTAATATTTTTATTGTTTAATAGATCGGACCCAGAGCTGAGATTATGGTTAAACTATGTTAAAAAATATACAATTTTTATACATATCTAAATTGGGCCGAAAGTTAGACTAGTTACTAAATGATCAAAGTTTAACTTTATGTTTTTAATAAATTTGTTATTTTTAAAAATAGGAGTTTGTTAGAGCATCTCCAACCCTATTGTGACTTTAGAAAAAAGTTAATGCCACATAGGAATGATAAAATTTTATTCAAAAGTTCTTCTCCAATGCAATTGTCAAGTCAATTGTGAAGCTTATGTGGCAAAAATTAAAGAAGACATTGTGAAGTTGATTGTCTTGTTCTAGACAATGCACTTGACAATGTCTTCTCTTCCATGTCATCAATTATGAATAAAAAATATTAGAAAAAAGAAAGAAAATGAGTAGTTGTCTTAAAAGTTGCCTTGAAAGTTGGAAAAAAATACTTTTTGTTGTCTCCTCAATACTTTTGCATTGGAGAGAATTTTTCTATCTCATTGTCTTTTGAGATATAATTTTGTCACATAAACAAGATATTGTCTTGTGGCTCATGCCACATAGGAGCCACCTAAGACTCACAACACTTAACAAGATAATAGGGTTGGAGATGCTCTTATGCCTACAACCAAATGTTTACAACTTCCTTACAACTGCCACATGTCGGACTTCGATTGGTGGAGGGAGGGAAGTGGTGGGATTGGGTGGAACCCATGTAGCAGGGGGGTGAGAGTGAAGGTGGGACCCGGTGGGACCCATGTGTAAGGGGTAGAAAAGAGGTTGTAAGAATTTGATAGTAGACTTAGCATTTAGGTCCAGTGATGATTGATAAAGGCGCTATAAAAAGTGTTAAGAGAAATTTTGATACTCCTCCAATGAATGAGGACAAAACAAATTTGACAGAACTAAGTCAATGACACGTGACGTGTGTACATTGGTCAAAGATCTTGGATCTGTTGCAGGTTGATCTGTTTAGATGCGTCTAGGATCTGGCCCATGAGGAGACTTTGGCATATGACTTTTGGGGTCAAAAGCAAGTCTGAGCGCGTGGCTGTAGAGGTGCATGTAAAGTTTGAGCGCATGATTGTAGAGGCACATGCGAGTGTTCAGTTGGCCACGTGACGGAGCACAGCTGTAACCAACAAAATAGTAATGATTACGCCTCTTCGTATTTTGAAAAAGTTGTTTGTTCAGTCTTCGAGGCTCGTGACGTTGTTATTTCTGTCACTTAGCATTAAATGTTTGATGGATGGAGAGCTTAAGTGGGCGTATCAGACGTGCAGCGCATGGAACTGACGAGCGCATAAGTTGCATGGTGCATCTTCTTTGCTCAGCTTTGTTGAGTCTTTCGAGGCTCGAATTGATTACTCTTTGACTTAGCTGAGTTTGAGGTGGCAGATTCATCATCAATAATGCTTGGTTCATCGCATTTAGTTCGGAGAGAGTTGCTACTTGGCGCATAGGTCTTGATTGCCTTGGCCTATAAATAGCATCATTTGTGAAGAGAAATTCTTATTTCCCCCAATTTCTTCTGTGAGGATGAACTTAACTGATCCTCCTCCTTTGCGAGTTGGCATGCTGTGGGTTGTGGATCTCCTCGTTCAAAGAAGTTTTGATCTTGATGATGAACTCCTTCAGAAGACTACGATGTACCCAAAAAGCTATGGACATAACAATTCATGCTCGTGCCCCTTGTCGACAGTGTTCTTCTTCGGAATGGCGTTAGGTTCCTGTTGCATGCAAAGATTGGAATTTTCGTGCCCCAACTTTCATCATGCTTGAAGTACCACCGGGATTGGATTGATTGCCAACCCACGTTCTGCTCAATAACTGCTTCATTAGCCGAAGCACTTGTGCTTTGACGACGAAGTGATTCGCTCTGATGAGGAGGAATGATGCGCCTATGCTGAGATGCCAGAGTGATGCGCCTAGACTGAGACGTCAGAGTGATGCGCCTAGACTGAGACGTCAGAGTGATGCGCCTAGCTGCAGAGTTTTAGACTAGGCTTCTTTGTAATAGATTTTTATAAATAGAAAAAGCCATGTAATAGATTTTCATATAAATAAAAATCTTTTTTTCATGCGCTTTTATCCTTACTGTCTTTGACTGATGTGCTGACATTTATCTTATGTCTTCGGCGCATAATGTGTATGGCGCATAAGAATTTTGGTCCTTTGGATGCGCCTGAAATTCCATGCTTTTACAAGAAGGTCATGGTATTCCTTGTAACCAGATTTAATATCTTCCATACTACTTTCAGTCATTCTTGAATCAGTTTCTATCTTCATTCCTCCCTTACAGGTTTATCAGAGATCCAAGGACAGACCAGTGATTCTGTCGAATTCAGCCCTCAATCAATCAGCTCTCGTGCATGAGGTTCCTGCTTCTATTCCCACAGATACAGATGATCTTTCCATTGCTCTTAGGAAAGGCAAATGACCTCGAACCATATCGTCTAAGTACTCCATTTCTAATTATGTTTCATTACACCGTACTTCATCATCTATTCATGCATTTGCTGCTTCATTATCTTCTACTTTCAACCCTACAACATACAAGCAGGCTATGTCCTCTTACGGTTGGAAAAGTACAATGGATGATGAAATGTTTGCTTTACATCAAAATCAGACTTGGGAGCTTACCTTACTTCCTGATAGAAAGTGGACAGTAGGTTTTAGATGGGTATACACTGTTAAGTATCATCCGGATGGTTCCGTTGATCGCCTCAAAGCACGGTTGGTTGCCAAAGGATATACTCAGACATATAATGTGGATTATATGGAGACTTTCTCTCCAGTGGCTCGACTGAACTCAGTTCGAAGTTTTATTTCTATGGCGGTTAATCGCCAATGGCCTATGCATCAGCTAGACATCAAGAATGCTTTCTTACATAGTAACTTACAGGAGGAGGTTTATATGGATCAAACATCGGGTTACATTGTCGCAGGAAATGACAAACTCGTATGTCGATTAAAGAAAGCATTATATGTACTAAAACAATCACCTCGTGCTTGGTTTGACAAGTTTAGTTCATTTCTCATTCAATATGGCTTTCGGCGCACCACATCTGATCATTCGGGATTTTGCCATTCCTCCTCAGCAGGAATTATCGTGTTGATTGTTTATGTTGATGATATTATTATCTCTGGGAGTGATCATGCTGGGATGGAGGACTTGAAAGTCTACCTTAATCGTCAATTTCATACCAAGGATTTGGGTCTTCTTCGTTATTATTTTGGAGTCGAGGTTGCTCGTTCTAAGAAGGGTGGTGTGTATCTGTCACAACGCAAGTATGTTCTAGACTTGCTTTTCGAGACTAGGATGTTGGAGTGTCGGCCAGTTGAGACTCCTATGGATTATCATGACAAGCTTGATGCTGACAGGGGAGAGTTACTTGACGATGTCGGACATTATAAAAGGTTGGTTGGAAAACTTATATATCTTACTGTTACTCGACAAAACATCACATATGCCATCGGAGTAGTTAGTCAGTTTATGCATGCTCCTCGGCAACAACATTGGAAAGCTATCTCTCGCATTCTTCGTTACTTAAAAGGTGCACCTGAGAAAGGTTAATTGTACAAACCTTATTCCCAGTCGCTCACAGTAATGGGGTTCAGTGATGTCGATTGGGCAGGCATCGCAATGATAAAAGGTCTACTTTTGGTTATTGCACGTTCGTGGGTGGCAATCTTGTCACGTGGCGTAGTAAGAAGCAGAATATTATGGCTCGTTCTAGTACAGAGGCTGAGTACCGTACGATGGCTCATACAGCTTCTGAGATGATGTGGGTCAAGTCTCAGCAAATGGGGATTATAATTCTCATTCCGATGGAAATATATTGTGATAATCAGCCAGCTTTATCACAAGTAATCTGGTATTTCATGAACGCACAAAGTACATCAAGGTGGATTGTCATTTTGTTCTTGATCTTGTTGCTGAAAAAGGAGATTATCACCTCCTTATGTTCGATCAGAAGAACAATTAGGAGATATTTTTACCAAACCACTTCTACGTGGTCCATTTTCTGTTTTATGTAGCAAGATGGGCATGTCTGATCTATATGCTCCAGCTTGAGGGAGGATGTTAGATGTATTTTATTTTTATTTTAGTATAATGGGCTTTAGTTCCACATCGGGTATAGTAAGAGGATAGGAGGTTAGTCTCCCATATATATATATATATATATATATATATATATATATATATATATATATATATATATATATATATATATATATAGTCTCTCAAGAACAAGATCTCCTATCTTTGTGATAGAGATCGAGTTCTTGAGTGTAAGGAGAGAAGTGTTGAGAGCTATTGTAATTCATTTTCTTCTTCATAGTGGAACTAAATCATCCTCATTTGTGGAAGTAGGCATCTTGGCCGAACCACGTAAATCATTGTCTTTGTGGTTGTAAATTTTTTTTGAGTTTCTTGGGTTTATTTCCGCTGTGCCACAACATGGGGTTTCTCATTTTGTCCTATGGTTAGCAATTATTATATATTTTTTACCAGAATAACTCTTCTTAGATGACAACAAGGTGTAAATTGCACAAATTGTGTGCATCTGTCGACCAACTTTGGAATGTATTATGCACATTGTTTTTTTCATTAGTAGTAAAGCTTTAACTTCCCAAGATACATTGAGCACCTTTCTTTCACTTCTTTCATTGTCCTCTAATCTTGGTCTGAACTCTGACCAAATCCTTTTTTTGTTGTTGTTCAGTGGGTTTGTGGTGATTTTAGGATTAATGTCAATGTTTGTGCTATATATGTATAATTATTGGAAACATTTCAATGTCTAAAACAGTAAGATTTTACGATATGCTGATCAAATAGGCCTTTACAGCTGTCTCCGGTCTTCCCTTTGTGAGAGCAAATTCCTTGTCCCCAAAAACAGTATATCAGATGTATCTCATCTCCTATAAAAATATGGGTTCCACTGATATAATTTTAAAAATAACAACCACAATTAGAATTTCCTTAGTGATTACTGTATTCTCTGTTAGACCTAAATGCAGCTGCATGCGTGCAAGTGAGATTGGTTAAAATAGATATTTGGCTTTCTGATTTAAGGACTTATACATTACGATATGCTGATCAATTATGCCTTTCCGAATTCATTTACTGGTTCTTTCTTCTGGAGCTGTTGGTTAGAGCTTGCTTGCAACGAGGAAGAGCTGCTCAGATGCTTCTTTGTACATGTTAATTAGAAAAAAGGGATTACAATAGCTCTCAACACTTCTCTCCTTACACTCAAGAACATTAGGCATTTATTCTAAGATGTGGTAGACCAAGGATAAATTAGGAGATCAAGAACAAGATGAAGAATGATAAGTAAAGGGAGAAAGAATTTGACAGAGTGATATTATAATTTCTTTATTCTCTCTCTTGAATGTCATGATCTATGTCATCATCCTAACCAAACAACAATTTATTCACTTCCAACAACCCAAGATATAATAATAATAATAATAATAATAATAATAATAATAATAATAATAATAATAATAATAATAAATGCAGTACCCAATCTACTAAACACTAGACTGACTATACAACTTACATCCAATAACTTTTCTTCTTTGACGAATACATCAACATACATTGTATCTAAAAGGAATTATACGATACTTGTATCTTCATGCATAGTCGACTAGGTCTTCCAACGTCGATATGTTCCATATGAGTTGTTAACTTTGGAACATTCTTTTTCCATAATGTGATTGGACCAAATAAGCTATGTTAGGTTAATATGCTTTCATTTTCTGTGTTTTATGTATAGTAATCTTTTGTTTGTTGGACTAGACTAGATCTGATGCAATTTTGCATAATGACTTTGTATTAATTTGTTGTACATCTATAGAACGCATAATATTGTTTGACTTGTTTACTGGATGACTGGTAGCAGCCTGAGCTAGGTGCTAAACATGGTGAACACGATGATCATCTGTGTCGAGGGCGGAAAGGAGGCCAAGAGCGAGGAGAGTGGGTGGGAGGAGGTATAGCAGTAGGATCGACCTTCCGGAAGGGTTGTACGCCATTAGTAGTAGGTAATGTATTGGTTTCGATGGTTGGGATTAAAATGTAACCATCCTTCTAAAAAGTAAGGGGTATCTACTTTTGTTGGGCATGCAAACTTAACTTTATTGAATTTAAATATTGTTTTTGAATTTATATGCTATTTTTTTATAAAATGTGGATTTGTGTATTACATTATGTTGAAATTAGTAATTATCATGACATGTAACCATTTACGACGTTATTTTTTATATTTCCAATTGCTATGGTGATCGGAAAAACAAAATTGCGACAACACTCAATCATCAGAAATGATGTTTGTAGAATTCAATCATCATTTTCGACAAGTAATTGAGAAGACATATTCTCGCAAAAATATAATTCCGACTACACGAATTTTAATTTCCGACAGCTTTAGCAATCGCAAACAAACATTTTCGATGATCTCCTTTCATCGAAAATAATCTCACACATTTTCGTGGATCTCCTTTTATCGAAAATAATCTTACAACCTTTTTTCCGAGAAGCTAAATTCTTTTTCCAGTGTACGTTTATTGTCGAAAATATCTATTATCGATAAACAACATGTGTCGCAAATAAATAGCCTATCGTAAATAGTATTTTCGAGAAACACTGATTGTCGAAAACACAATGTCGAAAAATAAATTGTTCGTCGTGTTTGTAAACATTTGTGACAACCAATTCGTTATTTTCGAAGGCGTAAACTCATCGAAAATATCCATCTGCCTTATATTATAAAGCTTGTTTACGACAATGGAAAAACAAATACGATGGTTAATTCCTATCGCTAATACTCACATTTTCGAGGGCTTGTCGGAAAAAATACCTTTTCCGATGCTAGAATTTTCGAGGGCAGACGACGGCAATTTACCCTCGGAAAACACTATTTCCGACTACAAATTGCTTATTCCGAGAAAGTATTGCCTTCGAAAATGAGGATTTTTTTATAGTGAATTAAGTCGAGTACACCTAATAGATCTACTAGATCTACAGAAGACAAGTAGATCGAATAGATCTACTATTTTTTTGTCGAATAAAAATCGTGAGCACACATATGTACTAAATCTCTAGTAGATCTACAAGAAACTTGTGAAAAAATGAAAATGAGGAAAGGAAAAAAAAAAACACTCGAAACCAAAAAAAATTCCCTTTCAGTGTTGTAGGAAAGGCGGGAGCGACGGTTGGTAAGGGTGATTGGATGGAGGCCCTCCAAAATGATTGTTCTTACGTACTTTCACCCGAGAACTCCCTTGCTCTTTTCAAAGTTCAGAGGTCAAATGCGAAGGAGAGAGGAGACATGATCTAGGAGCAGTCTTCTCACTCAAAACCTACTTCCAAATACCATCACAACCAAATGGCCACACTTCACACTGCAACTAAAATGGAGTAACTTCCACGTCCAGATCGAACAACTAAACAATTACTAAAAGAAGAATCTTATATTGAAATACATACTTGAAATTTGTCACATTGACGATGCGGGATCATTCTCTGGAGAGTAATTTTAACTAAACCCCAACATTTATCACAACTAGAACTTAGAGCTGCAAATGATTTTATAAATTACGGAAACGATTTCTGTCTTCAACGATAAACTGAAGGCTGTGTTTGATTGGGCTTTTTTCTCATGAAAAATATTTCCATCACAAATTTTTCACCAATAATAGTGTTTGATAGCATATATTTTCTATGGAATTATTTTCCAAAGAACTATCATTTTCTATATTTTCTTCTAAAATGGTGGAAAATAAAACTTGTCCAACCTATAGAAAAATATCATTTTTCATAAAAAATAACTATTTTTCGTGGAAAATAATGACAATCAAACACACAAATTAAGTTTTCCATAGAAAATTTTTAAAGTTTTATGAAATTGTTTTCCTAGAAAAAAATTTCATAAAATTAATTTCTTTTCCACATATTTTCCACCTTGCAATCAAACACACGGGTGCGTTTGATTGCAAGATGGAAAATATGTGGAAAAGAAATTAATTCCATGGAATTATTTTCTTAGGAAAAAAATTTCATGAAATTTTAAAAAAAAATTATGGAAAACTTAATGTGGGTGTTTGATTGCCATTATTTTCCACGAAAATAGTTATTTTTCATGGAAAATGATATTTTCCTATGGGTTGGACAAGTTTCATTTTCCACCATTTTAAATGAAATATGAAAAATGATAGTTTTTTGGAAAATAATCCCATGGAAAATATAAGCTATCAAACACTACAACTGGTGGAAAATTTGTGATGGAAATATTTTCCATGGAAAAAAAAAAACCCCAATCAAAGGAGTAACAGTCATGAAGTGAAAGGACATGAAAACTGAAAATTGAACTACAAGAATTTGAACATAAATACTAAAATATCTGGTAAGAAGACAAATATTAATTATAGCATGTGAATCATGGTAAACCATATAATAAAATTCTCTAAGATCGATGTAGCCTATGTATCACAACTAAAAGAAAGTGTAACCGTATGATAGCCTAATGATGATTGAATATTTGTGGCGAGGGGGTTTTTTAACCCAACTTATTAGCACTAGTAATGTCCACGTGCATTACACTTACATAAAATGATATTAAAAAAACTAAATATGAATTTATTATAAAAATATCATTTCTATAATTTGAACTCAAGCAATTAAAAAAAATGCCTCCTATCTTGACCACTTGATTTACAGTTATTTAATTATAAATATTTCATATTAGGTAGTTAAAAATTTAGTTAATTTTCTTTAAATAACTCTAGTGGAGTATTTATGTAGTTATTTTCTTATTAATTTTTTAAATTCTGTACATATGACTTAGACGATTCATTTTTGAGTCGTTTCTAAGCCGCATTATAATAGTAGAGATGTGCATTATTTCATGCTCATTACGCGATGACACATTTAACGACACATGAACTATTGCAGCTTCTAGAAGCTCTTTGCAACCTACAAGGGCATCACGTAGGATCTTACTTGGAAGTCTTCTTCCCGTAGATGTAAGTCTTAAGGCCATCTCCAATGGGGATTTCTAAAATTGAGTTTCTATACTACTTGGCATTGCACTTTAAGAAAATTTCTATCCTAATTAGTAGAGTTTCTACATAAAAATTGCTCACATACAAAAGAAAATCTCCAATGGTTCTTCATTTATATCCTACGTGGAAATAAATGAAAGGATCATTTGAATGACGTATAGCCCAATATTAATTGGTACAAGAGATAAAAAAATTTGTGAGAGTTTCTACCTGTAGAAATCATCATAGAAATCCTTCATCCTACATCACCGCCACATAGGATAGAAATGGAGAAGTTTTTTTTTTATGAATTTCTACCATAGAAACCAACATTGGAGATGGCCTAAGGCCACAGTTGGTTAGCATAATCAAAGTCTTGGGAAAGAAAAATGATTCGTTTTTTTGTATTTGGATATCAAAGAAAATGAACAAGAAAGAAAATAGTTCCTTAACATTACAACCGCATAGGAAACATACTACAGCTACAGTTACAGGTTACAAGAGTAGGAAACATACTACAGCACTTCAGAACGGTGAGGAACATCAAACAGAGAGACCTTAGTAAGTAATAACAACGATATCCAAAGGATGAAAGATAATTAGAATAGTTAAAATTAACTGAAAGTGAAGAAATGAAGACCTGAACGTTTGTTTGTACTGCTTAGTAAAGGTGACTAACTTGAAAAAAAGGAATGCAATTGTGCAAGGATAGAATCCAGAACAAAATCAGTTATACTTGCAGGATGTAAAATTGGGCTCAAAAGAGTGGTGCAAAATTGAAAATACGCCGTTGCCGGGGATCGAACCCGGGTCACCCGCGTGACAAGCGGGAATACTTACCACTATACTACAACGACTTTGTGTCACTCCAAAATCATATAAGCTACAGATCCTAGATAAAATCATAAAAGAGAACTGTTTGATTTCAATTACTCACCCACATAGTGTTTAGCCCATTACTATTTTTGTAAATCTAATTTCTATAAGAAAATTACTGATGATGCAGGTTGCTCAGAATATTTGGTGATTTGATTACAAGGACCGAAAAATAGAGCGCAGTGATAGAGGTGCTACAGAAAATGTTAGGAGGTATCACAAATTTTGATGATAAAGACGTTACAAAAAATGTTAGGAGATAACACAAATTTTGACAGTCATCCAATGAATGGGGACCGTCACAATTTTGACAGTCCTATCAAAAACAGTCATTTTTATGTTTAGGACTATTCTGATTTTTTCAGGACGGTCCAAATTTTGGTATTCCTAGGAATGTGAAAGTTATAATGTCGCCTAACAATTTTGTAGTACCTTTATCCGTCACACTTGGGATGAGATTCTATGTAGGGGTAAGTGCTCGGATTATTCGGTCTAAACCGGACCGAAATAGTCAAAACCGAATAAACTGAACTTCTAAAAATCCAAAACGAACCGAAATTAGCCGTTACTAAAACTAAACCGAACATATAATTGATTCAGTTTATTCGGTTGTAATATTTTTATTGTTTAATAGATCGGACCCAGAGCTGAGATTATGGTTAAACTATGTTAAAAAAAATATACAATTTTTATACATATCTAAATTGGGCCGAAAGTTAGACTAGTTATTAAATGATGTTTTTAATAAAATTGTTATTTTTAAAATATACATAAAAATAGACACATTTTTAATCAAATATACACAAAAATTGGGCTCAGCATATATTAGAAGATAGGAGAAATTGCCTATTTAGGAAAAAAAAAAAGGTGCAAAATAGAAAAATTGAAACTACGCCGTTGTCGGGGATCAAACCCGGGTCACCCGCATGACAGACCGGAGTACTCACCACTATACTACAACGACTTTGTCTCTTTTCATTATAATATATATTAATAAATATACATTTAGTTCCTATTTAACTGTTTGCCCATGATAGATAGAATCATAAAAGAGAGATGTTTGATTTCAATTACTCACACACATAGTATTTAGCCCATTCCTATTTCTATAAGAAAACTACTGCTGATGCAGGTTGCTCAGAATATTAGAATACTTGGTGATTTGATGATGGTCAACTCCACGTACCATCAGGGTCGGAGACCTACAAAATAGAGAGGTTGTAAGAAGGTTATAAGAAGAGAGAGGTTGGTCGGAGACCCATGTGTAAGGAGTAGAAGAGAGAGGTTGTAAGAAGATTGTAAGAATTTGGTAGTAGACTTAGCATTTAGGTACAGTGATGATTGATAAAGGCACTATAAAAAGTGTTGGGATAAATTTTGATACTCCTCCAATGAATGAGGACAAACAAATTTGACAGGACCATGTTTAAAAAAATCAAGACCACTTCCGTCCACTTTTATTCAAATAAAAATGGAAATAATATCTCCTCTTTTCCATATAAAAGAAAAGACCATGTTCCTTTCTCCTTCAATCTTCAACCAAACACTACTTGAAATCTATATGTAAAATTAGCTCAATATCTGTCTAACTTTCACACTTCCACATCCCACTTTCACACAACCAAATAGCCTTAGAACATCATATAAGTCTTCCTTCACCTTCCACGATGGGATCGTCTGTGGGTCTACTAAAGCCCCAATGAATAAACCGACAAGAGTCCAATCGGTCATGAAGATATTGACAATAACCTACTGAATTATCAAGCACACAAATAGAAACGTTCACAATTTGCAAGGTCCTAGCATGGTGAAACTCAAACAAACAACATCATACTATATCTATCCCAAAGGGCTCGAAACCGTTCCTACAATACAAGCCCAAAAGCTAGACACAGACATGATAAATTTGTAAGGTACGTTCAGAGAAATGAGAAACATAGTGGACATTTACACATTCACTGCCATCAGCTATACAAATTCAACCAAAATTTGTCATCGACTAATTCAGATACGTTGTAGTATTGGTAATACTCCTTCAACAATGTCATTTTCCTCTGATTCGGAGAGGGAAGGCATTGGTCTTGTACATATTCCACAGCTGAGGCCTGAGGGAACATCCACATTTTTTAGAATAGCTGTAGACAAAACATATGCCATCAGTCGAGGCCTAGAGAAAGTTGAAATGGCGTCTTTTACGAACTACTAGTTGTAACTGAAAATAATTATGCAGAGACATGTATACGAGTATAACACCAAAAGATATCCAAATTAAATTAGCACAAAACTTTTTGACAATATGCCTTAAAAGTCGAAGAACCTGTGTGCTGTGAAGGTTCTGCGCTGAGCATCTAAAAAAGCAAGAAAAATCATAAAGTCAGACACACAATATCAAAGAATGTGGGTTTTCAGAAACACCAGACCATATCATATCCAGGATAACTATTTTATTCCAAAAGGGTTTCCTAACATGTTCCCTGAGGGCACACACAGCTAGAAACTATTTGTTACAAAAGGGTTTTCTAGGGCACACGTTAAGATGTATTTAATGTTCGTTAATTACCTCCGACCTTCATTATTGTATATGTTTTTTGGTGTCTGTTTTTACTACTACCTACCCATTTTAACATTAAATACCATCATGCATTGCACCAAGTGCCAAATAAATATAGAAAGTTTCAATCAATTATATACTACTAGTAAAAGAATTTGTTGAAAAATAATTTAAATTACAATTTGTTATACATAACGCTATCATGTGGGATCGAACCCATCCAACCAGGGAGAATATCTCCCACCTTAACCACGTGAGTTAGAGTGTATTTGGATATAATTAGATAATATTAAGTAGTTAAACAATTAGTTATAATTTGTTTATTTTTAATTTTTAATTACGTGAGGATATACATACGGCTTAGACGGCTCATTTTGAGCCGTTTTCAAGCCTCTTTGTAACGAGAGTAGAGATTTGGTAGACAAGTGAAAATTTTGAGGGGGCATCAAATGTTAACATGCCCTGAGAGCACACCTTAGAAAAAACCATTTCAAATCATGAAGATATACCAGTTCTATAGGGTGGGGGTTGACAACGTTTGTCTCGTTGGTCATGACAGCCGGTGCAAATCCTTAGTTTGAACGTGTGTTTCTTGTTTGAACCCTTGTGCATGTGTCGTCTGCATTGTAGTGCATGAAAATCCACTCGATCTCTCTCCTTGGAACCTACCTAGTTCTCTACTCTGGACCTGTTTTCCCTAGACTACTCCAGCCCCTTCCCTCCCTCGTCTCAAAGCTTTCTTAAGTACTATTGACAGCTCCTTTTTTATCTACTCATATTTTCAGTCATCAGTTCCTGTTTTGGTTATCATCTGTTGCTGCGATAAGGAAACACAAAGACAAGGAGATCTCAACTCTCAAGAAATAACAATATTATGTATGGTGACATCTTTGCTGCCAAATATAATTTCTAAATGTTCAAGGCTGAATTTGGGCTTCTTTAAATTACTATTTTCAGGATTCCCCTATTGGAAAGTTTTAGGCATTAGCATGGTGTGGGTCATGCAGAAGCGACACAAACAACAATAACCTTAATGACAACCTTAACAATGATGAGTAAATAACAAGACACATATAACCAAATAAATAGCAACCAAGAAGACACCAATCTTTAACGTGATTGGTCAAGCACAACCTACTCCACGGGACTTGGGAAGAAATAATTGTATTGAATCAAGAAGATAACCTTACAATGATTACTAAACACACAATATTGTAATGTGAAACCCTCCCTTACAAGATCTTTGACGAGCTCCCTCTTTCTTCCTCTGAAGACTCACTTAATGGCCTCAGTGGCGGACCCAAATGTATTGCACTGGGTTGTAATGTGAAACCCTCCCTTACGAGATCTTTGACGAGCTCCCTCTTTCTTCCTCATGAAGACTCACTTAATGGCCTCAGTGGCGGACCCAAATGTACTCCACTGGGGTGTCACGACCCGCACCCGCTATAAGGGCACGTGCACGTGACAACGCCCAGCCCTCACCGTAAAAACGGCGTGGAACGTTGTAGGTTTTCTACTCTAACAACAGTTTATATATATATCAAAAACCTGTCGAGAATATGGTCAACTCCGAACGGAGGACAAGCAATGAATATATATGAGTGCTCAATCACAACTCTAAGATGATAAAGTAAAGACTGAAAGATAAAGACAACAAGACGATAAAATATAACCTGTCAAGTCCAACACAAAAAATATACAAGTCCAAGTCTCTAATACAATCCATAATAATAACAGTCTCAAAAGTAGCTGGAGACAAGGTCCAGTACAAAAGACCTACTCTAACTAAGCAATAGGTAAAGTCTCGTCATGCGGAGCCAAGCCCTGCTGGACCAAAGTCTCCAAGTCTAAGCCCACTACGTCATCCGGACCGTAGTAGGTACTGTAATCCCCCTCATCAGCATCTGTAATATTTTGTCAACATATCCAGTCAGGATGGAACGAGTACAATCTACTAACAACAGTTCACAAGATATGACAAAAGCTATAAGACTGTAAATAGAGAGTATATACAAGAAAATCATGAAATGTACATGTGAGTATCATGGCAAGGTAAGCTGTAAATCTAGAGCTAGAACAAGGCAAGTAAACTGATCATGGCATGTACAAGAATCAAGAATCATATATCTAGGTGTGTGAGTACTAGCTACAACATGTGGCCGGATTGGGTTTGCACAAGGTTATGATCTAGCCAATCATACATGTGGTGTAGGATTGGCATTCACAAGGTTCACAATATATACAAGGCGGGTATTGATCACACATCTACACTAGTACTCTCCGTCCCCGACTGGTAGAGTGGATCCAAGCAAGACACGTTACGACATGGAATCTACGAGAAGGGAGCAAGTCTCCTCGAGAATCGGTGTCCATATACTGCACAAGAACTACAAGGAGGCTTGCACAAGATATACCAAGATAACGAGGAATAACATCTCATGTCGGGATCCATGAAAACCAATCCGTGTGACCAATGTGTCGAGAACAAGCATATCTGCACTAATTACATGAATTATAACAATCATCGTAAATTGAAAAAGTGTCAGAGAATGTACTCGTCTGTGATATGATATGATATGTCAACGGGATCCAATGCTGCGTCTCGAGGACCTATAGAGAACAAGACGTATCAATACTATGTTTAGGAAGTAAAGTCAAATCAAATTAAATCTTATTTAAGTCATTCTAGGTCAAGATACGGCAAACTAAGTCAATCTAGGTCAAACAAGGTCAAACTATATTGTACATGGTCGATCTAAGTCATTTTAGGCCTAACTAGGTCAAACTGGGTCAATGCAAGTCAAACGGAATTAATCTAGGTCGATTTAAGTCAACGGTTGACTTATAGTTGACTTTTGGTCAACTGGTCAACTCTGGTCAACTCTAGGTCAACCCTAGGTCAATCCTAGGTCAATGGTGACTAACAGTTGACTTTTGGTCAACTGTCCAAGTTTAATGGAATTTGAGACTAAATTGGGTAAAGTGTTGACACATAGTTGACTTTTGGTCTAAAAAGTCAACCGTGGTCAACCAAGGTCAAGACTAGGTCTAGACGACTATTTCTCATCATTACCAACCCTTACAACCCATATCCAAGTGCATCTTGGACTTCGAAACTCAAATCTTGGCCGTAGGCCAATATCCTAATTTATCCTTTATAAAGGTAAATTCCTAGCCTAGGTGAATACCAAGTTAGCCTACCTACGCTTGGTATTTCGACCCGTGCTTCCTAGAGTAGTAGGATACTAGCCTATACATACGTTACCTACCAAGATACCTAGGTAGAGTGGACGTCTAGTCCATCTTACGGCCCATTGCCGATATCTTGAATATCTCAAGATACGCAATGGTACGGCGCGATACCGGCGTCCTAAAACCCCGATTTCAACTCGGGAGCCTACCCGCAAAATCTAATTCACGTATTCTAGGTCTCCTCCAAGTTTCATCTCATTCCGACACTCGGGGCTCAAATTCACTCTCTAACTCGATTTTTCCTAAATTGATTTCCTATACTTCTACTTCTCATTCCTCTTCTAATTCTTACTCTTCTAATTCTTCTCCTTCTAACTCTCCTTCCTTCTCCTAATTCTAATTCTTCTTATTCTTTTCCTTCTTCCTATTCTTTCTTCTTCTAATCCCTCTTCTCATTCTTTTTCCTATCCTCTTCTAATTCCTAATTTCCTATTCTCCTTTCCCTCCTTCTCTTCTAATCTTCTTCTCCTACTTCTTCTAAACTTCTTCTTATTCTTCTTATCATTCTTTTCCTCTAACTCTCTCTCTCTCTCTCTCTCTATATATATATATATATATATATATATATATATATATATATATATATATATATATATATATATATAGGGTGTTATTGGGATTATATAGGGCTAAAAGGGGGCTTAAAAGGGGGGGGGGGGGGGGGGGGGGGGGACTTGCTACTGCTGCTGCTACAATATGCTATTGCTGCTGCTGCGTTTTGCTGCTACTGCAGCTGCGTATGCTGTTGCTACTGCTATAATACTGCTGCTGCTGCTGTGGTTTCCTATTCTTCTTCTTCATCTAATTCTTCCTCTACTTCTTCTTCTCTATATATATATATCTATATATATATATCTCTCTATATACCTATATCTATCTATATATATATATATCTATCTATCTAACCATCTATCTATATATATATCTACAACACACATACATATCTATTTATATATATAAACACATACACACATATCTATACATATATAAATACATACACACACACACATGTCTATATATATATATATATATATATATATATATATATATATATATATATATATATATATATATATATATATATACACCCCCACACAAACACACACACACTCTCTCACACACACTCACACAAGCACACACACACACTCTCACACAAACACCACCACCACCATCTCATGACATCAACACCACCACTCTCACACACAAACACAAATATATATATATATATATATATATATATATATATATATATATATATATATATATATATATATATATATATATATATATATAATACAAACACATATATATATACATATATACATATATATACCACTCTATATATGAAAACCCCTAATTAATTCCTTAACCTAGATTTCTAGGAAAACCTATGAAATCTATGGACAAAGTGTGGAGAATCACCTCCTCTACAATTATTGTGAAAGCCATAAATGCTAAAGAGTAATAAATAGGAAATTTATGGCATACCTAGATTAGGTTTTCCTTGGAGAGAGAAGAAGCTTGGAATAAAGAAAGAAATTTGAGAGAGAGAGAGAGTTTGCTTTGTGGAGAAGCAAAGGGGGGGGGGGGGGGGGGGGGGTGCTCCTCTACTTGGCCGGCCATGGGGTCTTATTGGGTTTGGGTGGTGATCCAATAAGCCCCCAAACCCAATAGACTTGGTTTTGTTTGAATTGAATTCGGTTTGGTTCGGTTTGTTTCGGTTTAACTCTAATTAACTAATTAAGCCTCTAAAAAGACTAATTAAGCCAGGAAAGTCGGGTTTATGCTTTCTAGCCTAATTAGGATGGTATGTGGGCCAAGCCCAGCTAGTATGTGGGTCCCACTAGTGTCCAGGCTACCCGGATCTCCAACTTAAGTCCGAATTGGATAAAATCCAAACCAAATCAAACAAATCCCTAAAAATCATATAAAATCAAATAAAATTTCTAAAAATTATAGAACTTAAAAAATGACGAAAATACCCCTAATTCGAAAACTGTGGGTGACATGGGGGGCGAGCACCTCAGTGAATTAAATTTGTGCATTCTATGAGGAGTGCGAAGGAGGGAGTGGTCTGTATGTTCAATTTTTATGCAAAGGAGGGAGTGGTCTGTATGTTCAATTTTTAATTATGTACTTTTTTCTTATATGTTTAATTTTTTTGGGACGTTATCTCCGAACCCTCTTATGATTGTGCCCCCAGTAAAATTTCATCTTGGATCCGTCATTGAATGGCCTCCTTAGAAAACCCTAAGAAACCCCTTGTTTTTTGCTCAAGAAGTCTCTCTCAAGCCTCTAGCCTCTAGTGATCAGAGCCTCCAAAGCTTTGTCAACCAGACATAGGGCTGATGGGGCCCTTAAATAGGATCTCCAACATTTCCCAAAAGTTAGGCGCAATCTTGACTGTCGATATACCTCTTTTTAGATCTCAACCCGCACACACAAAGTGACCGCTCCGACCCGAGCGGTATACTGGCTAGTATACAACCAGTATACAACAGGTTTATTTAGTAAATGTCTGGTTCATTTAGTAAATGTTTTGCACGATTAACAATATTCAAAGTGACCACTGTAATTTTTCATGTTCAAATAAATTGTATGATCCGTAAATTTAGTTCAACTACCAATTGTTTCTTACATAGTACCCTAACAGCAGAAAAGCAAATATTTGCAGCACAAGTGTTGGGACTTGGGTAACAAATTCTGTATGATGTTCCTCCAAGTTGTTTACGGAGGCTAAGCTAGATTCTCTAAGTTGTTTACTGAGGTTAAGCTAGATTTTCTTTTTAAGTTACATAGACATTCATGAGTCATGCTTGGAACTAGACAAATGATGGATAATGGGACGAAAATTTGGTATCCATAGCGTGTAGTTACATTATTCTACTTTAAAAAATATTATTCAAGATTCTCACAAAACAAGAATGATAAAGATGTTCCAGTTATTAGTCGTATACAGTGTGCACCTTCTGGGAGAATGACAAGAACCAGTTATCTGATTTCTTATTAACCGCGTAGGCAAGGCATCTCAAGTAACTAAACAATGCAAAACATTGATAAGCAAAATTTTGTTTTCCAACATAATTCTTGAAAAGGTACAAGCTGGTGCAGAGTGACAATAGCACACAGCACGGTGTGTTTGATTGGATGTGTTGGAAAGAGTATCACCGCTCCTCATGCAACAAAACGTATGCACGTTTTTGGTTGCAGTTGCAACTTTACTTGCATCCTACGTTGCAAGTGCTTTGTCTATAAAGCTACACCAGAAACCATCGTCAACACCTGATGTAATCCACCACATCAACAAAGAAACAATGCAGACCTCCTCAATTAACCGCTACCATACCTTGCTGCAGTTGCATATGCATTGCAACCAAATGGTGCATTGCTGCAAGGTTGCATGCAAGTGATGCAATACAGTTATAGTGGCACATCCGCTCCATATGTGTGCAATCAAACAACTCGTAAATCTGAAGTGTAACAATACTTGATCCCGATAATGCACTTTCAGCATGGAGTCTCCAAAAAGACGAACGCAACGCCTCCTATATAGAGGGCCCTGGCGGGTAGAAAGACAGTTGCAAAGACAAAATGCTGCTAAGTTTGTAGGGAGTATCTTTTCCTCTGGACCACAATCTTATATTTGCATATCATCTCAAAGAGCATACTTGGAAATATGAAATATTAGATCCTCAAGTTTGTCAAAAGTATCTTCTGATTTTATCATCTGTGTTGAGAGTATTAATGGACTTTTAGTCCCACATCGGATAGAATAATAGGGAGAGGGGTTAGCCACTCCTATATAAGTGTAGCTCCACCTCAATAATAAATAAGTCAAATATTCTTCTAAATTCTATTTGGTATCAAAGCTACCACATCTCTCTCCCCAAACCCTAGCCGTCATCCCTCTCCACAAAATCCTAATCCTACCCCACAAAACCCTAGCCGCCACCCCCCAACCCCTTCCCACCTTCAACGCCCCCACCGCCCGACCCAACCCGCCCGAGTTGCACCCCTACACACGGTTACCATGTCTCTCTACTGTAATATACACTAGGAAGTTCAGACACTGCAAATATCGGTGTTTGTTCCATGTCTATGTCTAGTGAAGGATAATTGTCTAGACTTAGTCAACTTCGTCCAGTTTGACTAGTTTGTCCAAGATATTGACTTAGTCAACTCAACTTCACCCAGGTTGACTAGTTACTGCGGTGAACATGTGTGTCCATCTTTGCAGAATTATATCCAAATGGATATGAATTACTTGCGGAATCGTTCATGGATGTACAATCGTCGTCCTGATGATATGTGTGGTGTGCGGAAAGAATACATAGTGGGAGTAGAGCAGTTCCTGCAGTTTGCTAAGGCGTTCCCTCAGTACATGGACGGCACCAAAATTAAGTGTCTGTGTATGAAATATCATAACGTGAAATATAATCCAGAAGTGGAAGTGACATATCATTTGTACTCGAGGGGTTTCACGCCTAATTACTATTAGTGGACCGCACACGGAGAACTTGTGTCTTTAGCATCAGAGCCGGAGCCTTATGTTGAGCCGTATATGCATGCGGGACCTAATTTTGTTTCAGATAATCATGCATACGATGACGGGTGCGTGAACATGGTTTTCGACGCTGCGGGGCCTAGTTTCGTTCATGATGCTGCTGAGGAGGCACCCAATGTCGATGCTGCAAAGTTCATGGAGTTGCTGGAGAATGCAAGGACTCCATTGTATCCTGGTTGTGAGGATCATTAACCGTTGGAGGTGGTTACAAGACGGTTGAGCATTAAGTCAGATTTTAACATGTCGCAAGAATGCTACAACCGAGTATTGGAGTTGATTATAGAGATCTTGCCGGCGGGTGCTAAGTTACCTAAAGACTTCTACCGGTCTAAAAGGATGGTGAGATCGCTCTGGATGGGATACAAAAAAATCGATTCTTGTCGCAATGGGTGCATACTGTACTACAAAGACGACAAGGACGCAGATGTGTGCAGATTTTATGGTGTTGATCGCTATAAGACAACTAGTACAGGAAGGTCTACTGGTGCAAGAAGACTGACCGATTCAATGTACTACTTGCCTTTAACGCTGCGGTTGCAAAGATTATTTATGGTGAAAGAGATGGCCGAAAATATGAGTTAGCACATACGAGAACAGATTGAAGGAGTGTTGGATCACCCATCCGATGGAGAAGCGTGGAAGCACTTTGATCGAGTGTATCCTGATTTTGCTTCAGATCCGCGTAATGTCAGGTTGGGGCTATCTTCTGACGGTTTTACTCCTTTTGGTCTTTTGGGATCCCAGTATTCGTGCTGGCCTGTGATTGTCACTCTGTATAACCTACCGCCTTGGATGTGCATGAAGACTCAGTACATGTTTCTAACCGTTATAATTCCTGGTCCGAACAATTCCAAGAGGAACATTGATGTGTACTTACAGCCTTTGATAGATGAGTTGAATCAGTTATGGAAAGTAGGCGCTAATACGTACGATGTTTCCAGGAAGCAGAATTTTCAGATGAAGACAACCCTTATGTGGACCATCAACGACTTTTCGGCCTATGGAATGTTATCTGGATGGAGCACTCATGGCCGTCTCTCATGTACGTATTGCATGGACCGTACTAAGGCTTTCCGCTTGAAACACGGAGGAAAATCGTGCTTCTTTGATTGTCATCGACATTTTTGCCAAAAGATCATCCGTTCAGAAGGAACAGGAATGCATTCCGTGCCGACGTTGTAGAGAAGGGTGATCCACCGCCAAGGTGGTGCGGAGCCACGATATGGGAGGAGGTTAGAGATTTTTCAAGTGCTATCGAAGATCCTACAACTGGGTACAAGTGCGATGGATTTGGTAGAGATCATAACTGCACAAAGAGGAGCATATTCTGGGATCTGCCATATTGGAGTACCAATCTGATCAGACATAATCTTGATGTCATGTATATTGAGAAGAAGGTATTTGATAACATAATTAATACTGTGATGGACGTAAAGTAAAAAATGAAAGACAATCCCAAGGCCAAGTTGGACTTAGAAGAAATATGCAAACGTCCTGCGTTGCATTTGATAGAGGAGAATGAAAAACAGTTCCTAGCGAAGTCAATTTTCTCACTGGACAAGGAGGATAAAGTGAGACTTTGTCGGTGGATCCAGGGCCTAAAATTTTCAGACAGATATGTGTCAAATCTGAGAAGATGTGTCGATCTGAAGGAAAACAAATTGACGGATATGAAGAGCCACGATTGTCACATATTCATAGAGAGGTTAATTCCGATTCCATTTCGAGAATTCTTACCGCATGCAGTTTGGGATCCATTGACGGAGCTTAGCATATTCTTCTGGGATCTTTGTTCTAGGAAATTGCTCGCTGATCGTCTAAAAAAGTAAGAGAAGGACATTGTGGTAACATTGTGCAAGCTAGAGAGGGTGTTTCCTCATGGATTCTTCGACTCTATGGAGCATTTGCCTATTCATCTTTCCTATGAGGCACGTGTTGGTGGACCCGTCGAATATCGATGGATATACCCGTTCGAGCGACATTTGAATCACTTAAAAAGAAAGGTAAAAAATAAGGCACGGGTCGAGGGTTCTATTTGTGAAGCCTATGTTCTCGAGGAGATTATAAACTTTTGTTCGATATATTTCAAGCCTCATGTTGCAACTAATAGAACGAGAGCAGCTTCCAGAAACGACGACGGAGATCATGAATGTAATGATACAATACTGAAGGTATTCAATGCTCCAGAAAAGCCATCGGGTAAAATGAAGAAGAGATATCTGAACGATGATGAGCTAAGGGTTGCTCAGCAGTATGTATTGCTCAACTGCGACAAGGATGAAGTAGAAAAGCTGGAGGGGTAAGTAATTAATACGTCTACATTATTTTAATAGTGTTGATTATTATACTATTACATTAATTGAACGATGTTATTTTCAGCATATTTAATGATAATGTGAGGTCAGGTAGGCCACACATAACAGAAGACGAACTAGAACAAGAAATGAGACGTTATTTCCCATCATGGTTGAGTGCATATGTAAGACTTGAGAACTCTATAATTACCTTTCTGTATATGCACTTGAGAATGAGCTTAATTTCTTTTTTCGTGGTATTTAGGTCGATCGTCCATACGCAAGACTTGAGAATGAGTCTATTAGAACGCTAGCCAAGGGACCAATTTATCCTGCAAAAACATGGCCAAGCTACCGTGTGAATGGATTTAGGTTCAAGTCAACAACTTGCCCGATCAGAGACAACTTTATGGATCTCGATTCCACCAAAAACAGTTGTTTGTGTATCAGATCTTCGAACTACAAAGATGTTGATACGGACAACGATTTCTATGGCATCCTACGGGAGATTGTGGAGCTGACATATAGTTATGGAATAGAGCCTGCTAAGATTGTGTTATTCTGGTGTGATTGGTTCGATCCGATTGAAGGTCAAGGTTGGAAAGTAGACAAGCACGGTCTTATGGATATAAACTATCGGCGTCGATATCAAGCCTGTGAACCATTTGTCCTATCAAGTCAGGCTCGGCTCGTGTACTTCATAAGTTATCCTAAACGGAGAACAACAAGGTCGGACTGGTGGACAGTATGTAAGACCAAAGCTATAAATACCTTTGAGGTTGACAATATAGCTTATCAAGAGGATGAACTACCTCTTGTAATAAATATTATAGAAGTGGACACGACGAAAGTTTCTCATTACACATCTAATTGTGTAGAAGAAGTATAATTATCTGAAGAGGAAGATGCAGATGAAAATGAAGATGTAGAGGAGAAAGAAGAAGAAGAAGATGAGCTAAACGAACAAGATAAATTTTCAGAAGAGGATTAAATCTGTACGTTTGTTTTGTCATTATATTTGACACTTTAGTGACACTTTTGTGACTATAATATTTTTTAAAAATCTGTGATGTCTATCATATAAATATGTATATTTATTTTATTGTCATATGTTATTATCAGGTATGACTAGACTAGGAGGACGACGCGGAGGATATTCTGTTAGGCAGTCCCATGTGCGTCAGGTTGGAAAGGCAGATTTCGTACCCTCATCCTCATCTCCGAGTACGCCAGTGTACCGTTCTGTTCCCGGTCCATTATCGGGACAGGGCAGTTCCAGCAGGTTGGCGACTCCTCCCTCGTCGTCCAGCATTCCTCCCGCGTCCAGCATTCCTCCTGCCGACGGCTCCATGGGGAGAGCCGACGCCGAGCATATAGAGGACGGCGATCAGACTGATCCTGGTCAGGCAGGAGGTGAGAGCGACCCTCCATGCGCTCCCCCGGATGAGATGCGTATGGAAATTTGGATGGACGGGCCTACGAAGTAAGTTAATTAGTTAATATATATTTCTTAAATGATTATATGTACATATATATTCATAAAATTTATTATTGTATAGATATCGGCCTCCTGCAGTACAGAGACAGCTGGAATTATTTCTGAGACAGAACTATGGTGGGCCTTGGATTAACTACTTAGATGCTCCCGCAGATAGGAAGGCCTTTTGGTTGGCCCACTTCAAGGTAAAAAAATTGTTTATTTTTAAATTTTAATAATCATTTGTGTATATTATACAACTCTTTCTATTTTACTTCTTGTAGGGGACCTATTTCTATCCACCACACCGGACGGCGAAGATCGAGGCCCAATTTTTTGCCGTCGCAGGCAAGCTCATCCGTAATGTGATCCACGACCAGAAGTCTCGTGATCGCTCCGGAAAGCCGATCCATGGTTGGATCACGCCAGAGCAGTGGACTACGATGAAGGTTAGATTCGGCGAGGCCAGGTACTAGGAGCGGTCTGACAAGGCCAAGGTGGCGCGGTCGAGCGCCAGTAAGTGGTGTGGTGGCTCCATTCCTATGACGGAGCATTTTCGTCGTCTGATACGTTTTCTTTACCGGACATCATTTTATATATAGTTGGATAGAATGTTTAATACTAATAATAGATAATATATTTTAACAGGTAAAAAAGGGTGAGGACCCCAACAAGGTGACCGTCTTTCTAGTCATTCATCGGAGGGCTGAGGAATTTATTGACGAGAGGGCGACGCAGGCATATGTACGTTCTATTCTTTATGTTAATTTACTATAATTTAGAAAACAGAAAAATAGATATCAATATAGACTTTAGCAAACACTTAGACGTTAGCAAACAATGTTCTAGGTCGAGTATCTTCGGCTACAAGAGGAGGAGGCTGCTGCTGCTTGTGCGCCAGCAGAAGGAAGGGCTGGTACTTTCTTCCAGCCGCCTACAGCTCCATCGCCGGACGACCTCTGGATGACCGTCGTTGATGGTCTTCAGAAGGGTACGTACTGTGGTACGGGATCCTACGATGCCTATTTGGCTTCAGAGTCATCCCGGGCCCCCTCTGTCAGTGCGCAGTCTCCAGCTTCGCAGGCGTCATCACGAGCTCAGGATATTAGTCGTCAGATCGACGAGCAATGTCGCGAGTTACAGCAGCAAATTTCTTATCACCATACTGCAGAGCGACGATCCAACGATCCGATGATCACCGGACGATTTGATACGATCGAACGCAGTATATAGGAGCTGATGAGTCTGTAGCAGGCTACAGCTGGCAGCTTGCACACGCTCACCGAGTCTACGGAGCGCACAGAGCGTAGACAGATCGAGCTGGAGGGATCGTAGAGGACCGTGACTGCCTCACTCACCCAGCTACATACTTCTCTTGAGGAGAGTACTCAGAGGATGGTGAGTACCCTTGTGTTTGCCAATAAAATCTTTTGATGTAATTTTAATACAAACAGAACAGTGTTACAATATAGGACTTAGACGTAGTCCTAGGAGTACACTTTTGTTTATCTGGGTCCCTTGTGCCGATGGAGCGAGTGGTAATACGTTGACTCTGTTGACGATCTGACGACGGTTATCGGTTCTCTGAAGGTCTGAGTTACTCTGGGTGCTGGAGCTTGCGGAGAGAAAGAAGACGTTGAGTGTCTGTATCTGCCTCGGTGGTTATGCGATGTCACTGTCTGTCTATGTATGTTCGTCTGTGGAAGAAGGAAATGACCCCCCTATTTATAGTCTGTAGGATGGCTGCTCGTGCGCGCATATGTAGGATACGCCTGGATGCGGGGACGTCACGTGGTGATTGCTGATAGAGGTGCATGGACGATGCGCCCTGATTGAGGAGTTGAATTCTTCATGCTACTGTTGTGGGCTGGCACGTAGCAGGAGGGAGAATCTTTCTGTTGCTGAGATCTTGGGTGAATCGAGTCAAAGGACACGTGTCGTAGGCCCATGGCTCGGAGATCTCGGATTTGGTGGAGAATGATCTGGTAGGATGCGCCTGGGATTGGGCGTATAAGGAGACTTTGGCTCGTAACCTTTGGGAGTCACGAACCATTCGGGGCGCATGGCTTTTGAGGCGCATGCGAGGCTTCAGTAGTGACTTTACTTCTGTCTTTAGGGATCAGAGAAAAGTCTGAGGCGCATGGCTTTTGAGGCGCATGCAGAGCTTTGGGCGCATGGCTGCGGAGGTGCATGCGAGATGGTTGGGCGACTACGTTGTTGTAACCGTCGGAGGGAAGTAATGATGATGCTGACATCGGCGACGCTTCGTTTTCTAAAAAAGCTGTCAACTGCAGTCTTCGAAGGACGTGCTGCCAACTCTGTCAGACTTCA
Organism: Iris pallida; assembly: GCA_029216955.1. Taxonomy (NCBI): domain Eukaryota; kingdom Viridiplantae; phylum Streptophyta; class Magnoliopsida; order Asparagales; family Iridaceae; genus Iris; species Iris pallida. The sequence goes on along the minus strand of JANAVB010008800.1, from coordinate 6,651,319 downwards.
GCATTTAATGTTCTTTGACAGGTGATGGGTTGTTGAGTGGGCGCATCGATCGGCGTTCCACTAGGCGCATGGGGCCGCATGGGGGCGCATGCTTGTGAAGCGCTTGGTGCTGAGGGGCGCGTCTGTGTGATGCGAGGTCTGTCCGGCGCATGCGCTCCGCTTGACACGTCTTTTGGTACGACTGTTACGTTCTTCGAGTGCTTTAAATAGCTATTTTTAACTTGGCTGAATTCGAAGCGTCAGGTTCATCCATTTAATGCAAATTTATTGTACGGGATTCGGAGAGCCAGCCACTTGGCGCATGGGTTTGATTTGCCCGACCTATAAATAGTGGCATGGAGAGGGTTTGCTTCTCGTTCTCTCACGTCCTCCCGAAATAAATTTTTTTACTCGAGCATATTCTGTTAACGAGATGCTCCCGAGGGTGAAGATGCGACGCAATGTCTTTATTGATGTACTTGAAGGTGACTGTTACATCCAAAAGTCGGAGTCGAGGGCTTCTGAGGCAGGCAGAAGGTGCCTGTTGCATCCAAAGATTGGGATGCTCGAGCCTCGTCTCCGTTATGCTGGAAGAGCCGTAGATCGGAATTGCGGTGCTGCGGCTTTGGGGGCTCTTTCTTCTGTCAGAGTGGGTGTTGCCCATTCTGGTTGTGTTGAAAGCTGTTCCTTTAGCCGCGGTTTCGATTGCGGTCTTCCTTGGCCTTTGGAGGCTCTTTCGAAGCCTCCCCTGGCCACAGGTTGATTTACGGTGCTCTTCTCTTCCTCTGTTTGGGGAGCTCTTTCTCCAGCTAGAGGGTTGATTGCCGTCCTCATTCTGTTCAACAAATGCTTCACTAGTTGAAGCATTGGATGGCGCATATGCTGACACTTCATGATGCGCCTGGCTGGAAGGGTGGCACATAACTGAGCTACTGAAGGGATGAACATAACTGAGGATGAAGGGATGCACATAACTGAGGATGCACATAACTGAGCTGCTGAAAGGATGCGCCCGGCTAAGAGCACATGGTGGGATGCGCCTTACTGAGAGCGCATGGTAAGATACGCCTGTTCAAGAGCGCATGATGACTGCTGCGCCTGGCTGTAGACTTAGGGTCTTTTCTTTTTGTAGAAGTTCTCCTTTGTACAGCCTTTTCTAGACATGTAATAGACTTTTATATGTAAATAAAAATCCTCTTTCAATGTCTATACTTTTGTTTTGCTGTGTCAAGTATTTTATCTGAGCTCCCTGGCGCATGTAGTGTTTGGCGCATAGGATTTCTGGTCGTGAAATTCTATGCTTCTACAAGACCCCCTTCAAAGTTTTCAAAACTTTTTCGTCAAGTTTTGGAATACTTTGAATAAGAAGCATGATGGTTGGGGCGCATGACTGTTCGGGCGCATGACTGTTCGGGCATCAGTGATGGGGCGCATGCTCCTCTCAGTTAATGCAAACGATAATGCCTCAATAACCAAGAAGATTAATGATGATCTTTTTGGATTTATTTGCAGTTATCTCCTCGCAGAACCCGAGGCGGCGGCTGAGGTCACACTTCATCGGTTCATGCGTGCGACTGAACCTATAAATAGGCGTGAGGTGAAGAGAGAGAGAGTTCTTCCTCTCTTTTGCTTTTGTCTTTTAGAGTTCTTCTTCGAAAAATCCTAACTTTTTTTCCCTCAAGGAATGGCTCCCAAGACTCCTCGTGGCGGTGCTGGCAAGGGACGAGGCAAAGGAAAGAGCCTGTAGAGGCTGCCGCGGCTGATGTTCCCCGTCCGCCTGTCGACGTTCGGCCATCGGTAGTTGGTGAGTTTCATCATCCTCTTCCTGTACCATACATATGCTGACGCACATGGACCTTGAGTCCTGATGATGTGCTATGGTTTTTCTGCCGACGCGCATGGGTTTAAGCCCCGAAGATGCGCCGAAGCTCCACTGCTGACGCGCATGGGTTTAAGCCCTGAAGATGCGCTGAAGCTCCATATTACCAAAATAAGCCATATCAGCGACGAAATTAGCGACGCCAACTTAAAACGTCGCTAATATTTCTGGAATTAGCGACGCCAAAAGTAAGCGTCACAACACGTCGCTGATAGCGACAAACAGCGACATATTACGACTACCTTTAGTGTAATAAAAAGCAACGTCATTGATTTGTCGGAAAACGTTGCCAGTTTTATTAGTTCAGCGACGTTTAGCGTCGCAAAGCTTATGGCGTCACTGAATATTAAAGGAAAGTCGACGCTTTACGACGTATTTACAGACATCGCTAACTTGCTGCTAAATAGGGTTTCCTCTGTTCGACTTTTTATTTCTCCCTCTCACCAAATTTTTTGTTCCCGTCCCTCTTCTTCCGACCCCGACGACAGCCCGACCCCCTTCCCTCCGGCGCCGCTCATCCTCCTCCTCCACCGCGAGCCCCTGCTCCTCCCTCCGGCGAGCCCCTTCTCCTCCTCCTCCTCCACCGCGAGCCCCTTCTCCTCCTCCACCGCGAGATCCTCCTCCTCCTCCACCACCGAACTCGTTCTCCTCCTCCTCCTCCACCACCGCGAGGAGACTGAAGGTAAACCCTAACCCTAATTGAGGTGTTTTTCGTGTCCAAAATGGACACGGAGACACATTACGACCATGTGTTCACTGATACAGTGTGTTCGTGAGGTTTTGGATACTTTGTGTCCATTTGTTGGACACGTGGACACCCCCAAGCATGCATATATATGTATTTCACCTCTGTACACTTAATCTCCTACTTACACTTGTGTATTTTCGTATTAATTTGGATTTACATATTGGGTTTGGGTTTCGATATAGTGTTTGATACATTGTTTCACCTTGCAACATTCCTACACTTAGAGACGTTTAGTACACAACTAATTATTTTATCCTAGTTCGCAAGTGTACTTTTGGATAATCTAGGTATATTAGTTTACCAATATCCCCAATGGCCGGAGATTTTAAGGATCGATGTATTGCAAAAAATGATAGCAACACCAATGTAGTTATCAATTTATTTGTTTTATGTTATCAATTTATCTGTTTTATCCGCTGCAAAACTTTTACAAAAATAACTATTTTATAAATATACACGAGTATGACTTGTACTGTGCAACATAGACTTGTACGATATCACGTCCGTGGCGACTTATTGATTCGACGGAATCGAAGCGAATAAGTATGATTAGATTATTGTAGAGGGTTGATGTTACTAAAGAGAAATACAATCTGTTTGTTCTAGAGGGTTGATGTTACTAAAGAGAAATACAATTTGTTTGTTGTAATGGGTTGATATTATTATTCAAACACCTCTGGAATCCAAGAGCCATCAGGGTACACTAGAGGTCTCTCTCCACTGTAATAGAATTGATTTTAGTTATGATGTATAGGTGTGTATTGGACACAAAGCAGAAAGGACAGGACGAGAAGAACTCCATATACATATTTTGGTGAGTGTCTTTGCCTAATACAAGTTTGACACTAACCAGTTTGAAGCATCTTTGTGCTTCCTAGGTTTAAGTTGGGGCTCACATAAGTACAACAAGAAGTAAAAGAGAAAGGAAATGTTAGTTAATATAAGTTGTCATTATATAAAAGCCTTCTATATCCATCCTACATCTGGAACTATGCGCAAACCAAGAACTATCACTGGAGTATAGGAAGATTAATAAAATTTCACTAAACCCTTAGTTCTCTTTATTGTTGAAGTATATGAACCAATTAGTCAACATCTATTTGTTGAAGTATGGTACTCCATTCTTCGTAAGTTCTAGCTATATATGTCTCAAGATCCAATACTCAAAAATCCCAAGAAGAAGAAGAAGAAAAGTGTGAGTTCTACAGCATGGTTCTCTTTGTAGAATTGTGTCTTATTTTAGACAACAAGGATTTCCTATTTTTACAGGTAACATGACAACATGTGTAAGGGAACATATAGGTGTGTATTTGTGTTTGAAAGGGAGTGTCACAAGAGTAAGGCGTGAGCATGTGTTAGTATTTTGAGCTGTGAGAGTGTTTGTTCTATTGAGGTTAGTGTTTGTTACAATTATATTATTTGTGACTATCAATCTTACCAGATGGCACCCATGACCCGAGGAGCGGCACGTCGTTTGAGGGAAACAGTGAATGCTGAGGTGGCTCCTCCTACAGTTAAGGAGGAAGTGGTACCGGTTGCTAGTGAGACCGGGAGTTCTATTCATCCAGCACCGGTAGCTAGTGAGACCGGGAGTTCTATTCATGCAACACTTGCAAGGGACGACATCTCTCCTCACGCCAAAGATCTCGCTTTTTCGAGGTGGTTGCGTGATCGTATCACTGAGCGTTTGCGTGAGCTGCATGGTTCTCATTAGCTATTAGTACTTATTTGTATTGGACTATTTGTATTGGGTTGTTTTTGTATTAGACTATTTGTATTGGACTACATATATGAATTAGTACTGTGTCAATCTCTGGATTGTATTGGACTACGACATGGTGATCAGGACATAGTCCCTGCAGCTATTCGACTGGCGAGGCAGAAACTATGTAGCCGTAGATAAAGTTGACTGTCCTCCGACCCTCATCCCTCGGCAATGATGATACGACAACCTATCAGAATCCTCGATTCTCTTTCGCTTCTTGGATATTGACCCAGCTTCCAATCTCTCATTTCCCTCCGGGTCCACTCTACCCCCAATCTCTTCCTCTTTTAAACACGGATCTACAGAATCAATACCATCCAAGGAAGGCAAAACTGAATCAGTATTGTCTTCTGGATCGTCCTCATCATGGCATAACGGGCTGCTCAGCGTGCCCAGCTTCTTCAACTTCTCGCTGGCTGCAGAGTCGAAATGGGAACGGGTCCTCTTTGCCGGCCCGGAGCTCTGACTCGCACTCGTCGCCGCGCTACCGGTTTTCTCTCCTCCTCTGACGCGGGTCATAAGAAAAGAAATTTCATACCTCTTCTTCACATAAACGTCATTGCCGCCTTGTACTCGAGCCTCCTCGTCTGTGATGCTATCCAACTTCTCGGTGCCTACGTTGTCACTCGAATCTCCCATTCGACTCGTATCGTCCTCTTCTTCGCTTGTCTTTTCGCTTCCTGTCTTGCAATCATCTGCTATCACCGTCGACTCATTCGACTCCTTCTCCGATGACTCCGAGGAGGAGGAGGAGGAGGAAGACTCGGAGAAGGAGTCGAATTAGTCGGCGGTGATAGCAGATGATTGCAAGACAGGTAGCGAAAAGACAGGTGAAGAAGAGGACGATACGAGTCGAAGGGGAGATTTGAGTGACAATGTAGGCACCGAGAAGTTGGATAGCGTCACAGACGAGGAGGCTCGAGTACAATGCGGCAATGATGTTTATGTGAAGAAGAGGTACGAAATTTCTTTTCTTATGACCCGCGTCAGAGGAGGAGAGAAAACTGGTAGCGCGGCGACGAGTGCAAGTCAGAGCTCCGGGCCGGCAAATAGGACCCGTTCCTATTTTGACTCTGCAGCCAGCGAGAAGTTGAAGAAGCTAGGCACGCTGAGCAGCCCGTTATGCCTTGATGAGGACGATCCGGAAGACAATGCTGATCAAGTATCTTCCTTCTCCTCTCCTCCACTATGGCTCTGGACCCATCTGCTCCTCCCTACTTCCCTTCTTCTTATTTGACTCTCTCAGCCACATATGATATCCACCTCAAGTGTAGAGTCGGAGGAGAAGAAGTGGGCAGGAAGAGGAGGGGGAAGCAGCACAGCCGGCGGCATGACCCGGAGGAAGTACATATATTTTCTTCAAATCCGTAGGAGAACTATAAGGATATATCTTTTCACAACATGTCACCTTGTCAAAGACCCTTAATGTGAATATCATGTTACCGCGGTGTCGGAAGACTAACATGTCATAATTTTTTAAGCCGTGTGTTTTGACATAATCCTCCCAACTCTTTCCTCCTATGTAGCGACTTTGAACACGTCACTAAACCACTGACAATACGACGGTAATCGTCGGTAAAGTTACCGACGCGTAGCGACGTCAAACACACGTCGCTAATACAACGACGACACGACGGTAGACGTCGGTAATATACCAACGTATATATACGTCGGTAAACGTCGGTACTTGCGACGTTTGGCGACATTTTGAAGATCAGCGACTTACATTTCCGCGACCAGCCCAAAACGTCGGTAATTTCGTCGCTAAATATTTTTAGCGACGAAAATTATCGTTTTAGCGACGTCTTTAGGCGTCGCTAAAATGACGTATTCTGGTAGTGCCACTGCTGACGCGCATGGGTTTAATCCCTAATGATGCGCCGAAGCTCCACTGCTGACGCGCATGGGTTTTAGCCCAGATGATGCGCCGAAGCTCCACTGCTGACGCGCATGGGTTTACGCCCAGATGATGCGCCAAAGCTCCACTGCTGATGCGCATGGGTTTAAGCCCAGATGATGCGCCGAAGCTCCACTGCTGATGCGCATGGGTTTAAGCCTTGATAATGCGCCGAAGCTCCTTTTTAGATGCGTTTGAGCCTGATGCACTTTTGATGAGAACGAGGCTCAGATTCTTTTGTTGTTTGTAACATCCCTGAATCTTTGCCTTTTTGTTGAACATCAGTGTCGATGACTGTCCCACTCTTGAATGAAGTGCTTCTGGATGCTGCCCTCTGCCAGATGGGAGTAGATTACAAAATCAGGCTTCAAGTTGGGTCTAAGATGCTGTGAATAAAAATAGGAACCAAAATAACCATTTTTCTACTTGTTCTATGACTTAGTTTTTTTGGTTTGAGAAGTTGTAACTTTTAGAGGATATATGGGGAGATATTTTGGGATTGAAACAACTAATTAAGGGTGTATAAAAGGGGTAGAAATCATGAGAGGAAGACACAACACAACTCTTCTCTTCTTCTACAACTTTTCTTTTGAAGTTTTGATGAACATGTTCGGCTAAGGTCTTGTTGGTCGAAGGAAACGAAAGTTTAACTTCTCTTGTTAAAGTCTTGGTTCCTATTTTAGGCATGCTAATGAGGTAAATATTTCTTATCTTGAAGAACAAATTGCAAGTTTAACTTCTCTTGTTCATCAAATGGTTGTAGGTAATATGCAAACAGCAATGGCTTGTGGGATTTGTTTAGTAGCAGGACAACCAAGTTATATGTGCCCAACTCTTCAAGAGGAGCCCATTGATGAAGTGAATGAGACATGTGAATTTCTTAGAGAGTTGCAAATGATGTATAATCCGTATTCAAACACGTACAACCTAGGATGGAGTGGTCATCCCAATTTCAACTATGAAAATCTACGATCACATCATCCCGGCTTTCAAAATCAACTAAGTTACCAACAGTAAAAGCTACAATATCTCCATGAACAACAATCGGGCCAAACTTCAAACTCTGGTATGTCTTTAGAAGATATTGTTATGTCTCTTGCCACTAATACTTTACAATTTCAACAGGAGACGAGGGCCAGCATCCAAAGTCTGAACAATCAGATGAGCCAAATGGCTACAACAATTAATAAGCTGGAGGCACAAAGTTTGGAAACATTATCATCTCAAATAAATACGAAAGAAATAGGATGAACACCATACTTAACTACCCTTGTGCAGTTGGCGATATTTAGGCTATACCTGCAATTCAAAATACATCTAGTATTGAATCACTGTATTTTGTTCTCCTATATTTTGTTATTAGTATTGTTATGATAATTGATGTGTGTATATATGTATATAATTATCATTGGTTATTTCCTATTTTTGATAACAAATATATTTTATCTGTGTACATATTGTTATAATAGCTCTATACCTATATATATATATAGGCACACAAATATTTATTCAGAATTTATTAATGTATATGCATATATACATGTCATATATATAGGTGTATATGTGTGTGTGTGTGTATATATATATATATATATATATATATATATATATATATATATATATATATATATATATATTTTATATATATATATATGTGTGTGTGTGTGTGTGTGTGTGTGTGTGTGTGTGTGTGTGTGTGTGTGCATAAATGTAAGTATAAATATATAAAGGTATGTGTGTGTATATATGTATAGATATATATAAAGGAAAGAAAGCAGCAATATTCAACCCAGGCCTGAGCCCAACCCGAGCAGAACCCAGCCACAAATAAAGTAGATATGTAAATATTTATACCTATAGGCTATGTAAATATATGTAAATATATGTAGATATATATCCCGGCCCAACCAAGCCAACCTGGCCCACAGTGATAGCACCCCAAACCCCACCCGAGCGGAAACCCCCCGACCCTGTACTATAACCGAACACATATATAACAGAAATCGAGAGAAGAGGAGATAAAACCCTAAACCCACGGTCGGCACAAACAACCCCCTGATGCCTAGCGACCCCTCCCCGCCCATGGCGCCGCCGTATGGGTCGCCGTCGGCCGACCAAGCCGCGGCCGACAATGGCTGAGCCGAGAAACAGAGCAGTGGCAACAGCAGTAACGACAGCGGCAGGCAGCCACTTCGTCGCTCGTTTTCTCCGCGTACGATGGTGCATTTTACGAACCATTTTTCCCGGTATATTCACAAACTTCAGGGCTATAAACCCTTTCAATTAGTTCAAATTTAGAAGCCTCAGATTGCTCGAAAATTCGATGCAAACTTCGACAAAAACGGCTTGGTGAGCATGGGATTTTATAGTTCGAACACATGTTTTGGAAGACTGTTTCTAGTCGATCCATTGTCGAGTAAGGAAAACCCCTTGAACAGCCTCCTAGACAACTTATAGGGCCCCATAACCCATTTCATAGAAGTCGATTTCATCGACTACGTGCCGAGAAATCGGATCCCAAAGTTTACCAAAAACTGTTTTAAAAACAATAAAATTCCTTCGATACGACGTGCGTCCCGCCAATCCAAGCGACGTGGTCACGAACCAAACACATTGAAAGGTGCGAAATGGCTTCGTGGATGTGTAGGCTTTGACGGAATTCAAATTGGTTGCGTGTGCACGACGAATTTGATGCGTATCCGTCGAAATTCACCATATTGGCCTCTGTGCAAATTTTCCAATTACTTTGTGCATGTTCGTCAAATCGAGACGAAACTTGCGCCAACAGGACCGTATCATTTTTTGGTCCTGATGTCAAGTTTGGCTCGATTCCGAGACAGTTGATCGGATCACCGTTTTACGCGCCCCACGATCCGACTCAACGGGCAATTTTGTGCACGGCCCGCCGGAATCCAACTTTGGATATACGGTTGGGTTCGTATCATCAAAACGAATCCGTAGACATATAGTTTGATGACTTTAGAGACCATTGACTTTGGCATACTTTTCGGTGCAAAGCGGGTCCAACGGTGGACACCGTTTTGATCCAAAATTACCGTTTTGCCCCTGTGTCCAGAATTGGACTTAAGGACAGACAATTCTAGCTAATTTGATAATTCTAAAAATGTTGGTAATATTTATTTCAGCATCCGGAGACTTCTGCATGTGTTGACTGATTGTGGCTCATTGAGTGGTACAGTATTATCGGTTTCACCAGCACAGGACCTCAGGTGAGTACATCTCTGATAGTTTTCGTATTTGATTATCTCTATACTTCTTGTATTTAATATTGTTTTATATTGATATCATGTTGATTCTTGACACACTTGTCACACGAGATAGTCGTTATGGATTCGTGCATGTTGTTCGTGACCAATATATTTTCGTGTTCGTGGCCTGTTTGAATCCATGGGTACTAGCCGGACGGGAAAGTACATTAGTAGACATGTAAACATACCCAGAAATATTCCATGATGTCTATTCTTGAATAATAGCAGCTGCACACGACACGTGCAGGGTGCCAGATTTATCCCTTAGCCGTTTACATGTCGAAAGTGTATTTCAAATCACTTGTTAGATATAGTCTTGCTACATTACGGTTTTCTTGTTATTGCTTGTCCTGTCTACCATGTTTTCCTATTTTTACTCGCATGATTCCTACCATAATTTCCTGTTTATCTCTTATCATGTATCTCAGTATTATTACAGATTTATGGATTTTGTCATTTATGGATTCTGTTGTGAGAATGTACTCGTTCCATTCTTTACTGGAAACCAACATTTTTTAGGTTTAGCCGCGATCACTCTTAGTACTGGAAAGGCATGGGTATGCTGAGGTCAACCTAGATAGTGGAACTAGCTGCCTTTTCTTTTTTGTGAGACATTGTATTTCCTTTCACATATAAATGTTATAAATGTTGTAAATAAATTTAGAAATGTGAATGAGCAATAAAGTCGTTATTTTGTGATTTTGAGCATATAGGCCGTGACAGCGTTCTACCGCCGACTCTGCGGCGTAGGCTGGATTGGACACGTCTCGTATACGAAAAACGGGTGCAGGTCGTGACACAACGACAGCACACCAAATTTTGGCGCCGTTGTCGGGGAGTAATTCTAGTTAATTTTTGTGCCTCTTGTGATATTTATTTCATTCTTGTAATAAAATAATTTCTTTTTGTTAGCAAAAAAAAACTTGAACAGGACATGGCGACCAATTCTCAACAATTTGACACTTGGCCAGATCTTCCATTTAGGCATGTCAATGAGGTAAATATTTCTTCTCTTGAACAAAAAATTGCTAGTTTAACTTCTCTTGTTCATCAAATGGTTGTAGATAACATACAAACAACAATAGCTTATGGGATTTGTTTAGTAGCAGGACATACAACTGATATGTGTACAACTCTTCAAGAGAACCCAAATGAACAAGTGAATGAGAAACGTAGTTTTCTTGGACAATCACAAATAAAGTATGATCCATATTCAAACTCGTACAACCCAGGGTGGGAAGATCATCCTACTTTTAGCTATGGAAATCCACAATCAAATCAGTCCGCCAATCAAAATTGCTCAAGTTACCAACAGTACGAGCAATTATACCCCGTGAACAACAATTGGACCAAAATTCTAATTCTGGTATGTATTTAGAAGATATTGTTATGTCTCTTACCATTAATACCTTGCAATTTCAATAGGAGACGAGGGCCAGAATCCAAAGTTTGGACAATGAAATGAGTCAAATGGCTGCAACAATTAACAAGCTGGAGACACAAAGTTCAGAAAAATTATCATCTCAAGCGATAATAAGTCCTAAAGAAAATGTAAGTACACTCGTTTTGAGAAATGGTAGAGAGGTTGACAACCTAGTAAAAGAAGCACCTACATTGCCAAAACAAGAAGAAGAAAGAAACAGCGCTGCAGATCCAAACATTCCTAATGACGAGGTAGTACCTAATGCACATGAAGTTTTTGAACTTAATGACAAAGATGGATTCAATATTGTCGTCAGCGAACATCTCAAGTAAAAGAATGTGGAGCTAGCCTTGAGTAATAATTTGCATTAAATTGTTGCAGGGTTGAATGATTTTATAAAAAAGACAACAATCAGGTAATATTCCTTATATTTCATTATCGATTTCTGACAAGAGGTCTTTATCCTCTGTTTTGCAGGCCTCTATTCAAGATGTGAAACGCTTGCATAGTTATGTCAAGTGTGCATAGAGTCGAGCCAACGACATATTAAACAAAGGCGTTGCTTGGGAGGCAACCCAAGGGGAGTTTGTTCTTATTCTTGCATTTATATTTTTGTTTGCTTTTATCTTTTCTTTGCATTTAGACTTTCATTGGTGACAATGTCAGTTTTAAATGTGCGGGAGGAGATTTTTGTTTTGTCTATTTTTTAAATGCATGGTTTTTAAAAAATAAATAAATTTAAATAATAAAACTTAAAAAGAATTTTTTTGTTGTTGTTTTTTTCTAGTTCTCAATTTATTTTCTTGAAGAAGGGAGATTTGTTTTTGTGGTTTTCAATAATTTTTGTTGTGTATGTCACGAGAAAGATTCAACTAAGTATGAAAAATTCATAACACGATTGAATAAATAATCTTTTCAACTTAGAATGAATTAGTCTAGTTATTTTTCTTAATGATGGTAGTGACTAAATTTGGTAGACAAAAGCCGGTGTGATTTTGAGCCTTTAGACTGACACATCAGTCTCATTATTTTTTTGTGAGAGATATTCTCCCATAGATTTGTTTCTCTAGAACTTGCTTTGATTCTCTTCAAGGTCACATCGACACATGCATACATGAACAAGATTAAGGCCATTTTTTTATGCTACTTAAGCCAAATAGCCTACTGTCACGCCCCGCTTCCGTAGGAGCGATCGTCCTCGCTAAGGCGTGATGTCGTACGAGCCTAGATTGCAAGAGTTTCGGTCATACATGATCAATCCTAGGATTTGTCAATCATGTTACAGCCCGTAGGCAGACAGTAAGAAAAATGTACACGAGCTAACACTTGCTCGGCGGCTAAACGCCTCAAAAGAATAATTTTATAATAGAGTGGGAGAGCCAAAATAAACCCACTCGTTGCCAGGATTTCGTTTAGTGGTCACCATCTGGCTGAAAAGTCGGTAAATCCTCTGGAGCTGCTCTAGTATCTGGCCATACTAAACTAGCTGGGTCAGACCCCAGAAAGGGCAAGTGCCACAAAGGAGGCTTCACTTAGGATTTAAAACCAGCAATTAGCATAAGAATAATAATAATATATAATAAAATATAGTAATTAAGGAAAAGCATGACAGGTGATATACGATGAGATAACCATGGGACTATTCAGATAACTAGGTTACAACCCGTAAACCAAATAAGGACCGGGGTTGTAACCCTTCGTCTGAACAGAACTTGGTTTCTCCCACCATTTATCGGCAAGATAAAATAAGAAATCAGGACATGTAACAATCTTGTACAGGATCAAGACAAGACTAGACTGGTTATTCCCTATCCAACAATCACGGCCAAGCAATAAGTACGGCTTGATACTTTAACTAACTAGAGTTATCACAGGCCTAGTTACTAGCAAGATGCAGCGAGATTCTTCCACAGCCACAAGCCCTACAGACCATCCAGCCTATCCAGACGCAATTACGAGTTGAATTCAAGTGGGTACATCGTCCAGAAAATGCATGTACCCTTAGATGACTTAGAGGGTGCAACACATGACAGTGTGCTGGAAATGTGCCCTACTCGACGGCAGGCTACAGATCCCAAGTGGGGCGCCCAGATAACGGGATTGCCTGTAGCTGGAAAATCTCTTCATGACTACTGTGTTATTCTAGTTATTAGCCTTAGTCCATTTCAGTAGGTACCCCTGACCGTGGTACTCAGGGGTCCCTGTCCTAGACATGATGCAAGACAAAACGGATTTATTTGTACAAGCACAATCGTCTACGGTGTCCAGGTCGTTCATACTAGTCATGTCAGGTTAGCCGTTGCAACAGCATTTCGAGAAATATCATGTCAGGTTTATCATGTCAAGAGTGTGCCACGGCGGGCCACTATCATGTCAGGTATATCATGTCAATTATATCATATCATGTTCACTGTCAGGAGTGCGCCACGACGGGCCACTATCATGTCAGTTGTCAAAAGTGCACCATAACGGGTCACCATCGTGTCAAGGAACACACTTAAATTAATGTGGCACAAGTATACATGTGATAATTAAATATTAGCAGGAGCAAGGGCCGTGGGGGACTCATGCGGCTCAGAAAAATTTTCATGCGGCCAGCAAGTCACTATCAATCATTACACTAACAAATCGTGCTTAGAAAAGCAATTTAGAATCACACATTATTTAATCATAATAATATAATTATAAAGACAAATAAGATAAAAGATAGTGGGACCCGCAATTAATGCAAGCATGCCATGCGGCTCAAATTAAATATTCACGCAAGCAATCATGCGGCCATAATTATTATTTAATTGGCCATGCAAGCAGTTGGCCATATGCGGCTGGACAATTATTGGAGGGGTACATATGCGGCTAGCAAATATTGGAGAGGGGCATATGCGGCTGGCATGCAAGCAACCATGCGGCTAAATGCAATAATGGCCTATTAATTAAATGCACAAGGCTGACGCATGCATGTAAATTAAATATGCATGCGAGAATACATGCATTAAATAATTTAGCATGCAAAGCTTGTCAGGCCATGCGGCCAAGATAATCATGGCCATGCAGCCAGGATTTGCTCTGGCATATGCGGCTCACAAATAATGCTAATGCATTTAAGTGTTAAATACATTAGTGCTAATGCATGAAGTGCTCAGGTTAATGCACTAAAAGCAAATTCATGAAGTGCTCGGGTTAATGGTGCAAAATGCTAATGCATTAGTCAATTAACCATTCCATATGCGGCCAAGCTAAGAACAGTTCCATGCGGCCATGGACTAATATTTGCATGCGGCCATGCATGCATGCAAAATAGTTGCATGCGGCCACCTTGTGTATTACCATGCAGCAAACTACTATTTACGTAAGGCCATGCGGCCACCTATAAATGGCATGCAAGCTACTGCTTGTATTAGCAAAATGCAATTTAAATATTGCCATAAAAGGCCATGCGGCTCACTTTGAATAGTAGCCATGTGGCCAAAATTGATTGGCCATGCAATAATATTATATGCTGCTTATGCGGTCAGCAATAATAAATAGTGGTCATGCCAGCTAAGCAGTGCCATATACGGCTAGTGCAAGGAAAGGCTCATGCGGCCAATAATAATTAATTCAATTAAATGGCCATGCGGCCAGAGAACTGTTCTTCTTCTCCACTTTTCGAGAAGAAGAACACCATGAAGCCATGCTTCCAAGCTCCATAAATTTATCATCCAGAGTCCAAAGTCGAACTTCCATAAGTCAAATTGGGGCAGAATAAAATTTTCTACAACATGGAACCATCAGAACTTGGAAATAACAAGGTTAAACAGATCAAAATCCAAGAAATCTGAAAGTAAAATAAATTTAGATCTACATGAATTTAGCTATGGAAATTAAAAACGCTAAGTACTAAAGTGGGTTAGAAACACATAAGGAAGACAATGGAACAATAAAAATGGACTTCCTCCATGAAGCAAGATGCACTTGCCTAAGTTCTCCACTCTCTCAGGTTGGTGGAGAAGTAATGGTGAAGAAGAAGATGTAATGGAAAAGAATTAATGAGGAGAGAGAGAGAGGAGTGGAAGTTAATAAATGGTGATGGTGGTGGTAGGTAGGTGGGTTGGTTCTCAACCAAAATCGAACCAATTGCCTAACCAAATCAAGCCAAACCAAACCAAGATGAACCATAACCAAGCAAGAAGACATGCAATACGAGACAAAATATGTACACGTATTCCAAAAATATGCAATACGAACAACGAGTATTACAATTCCTTCCTTACAGGTTTATCAGAGATCCAAGGACAGACCAGTGATTCTGCCGAATTCAACCCTCAATCAATCAGCTCTCGTGCATGAGATTCCTGCTTCTATTCCCACAGATACAGATGATCTTTCCATTGCTCTTAGAAAATACAAATGACCTCGAACCATATCGTCTAAGTACTATATTTCTAATTATGTTTTATTACACCGTACTTCATTATCTATTCATGCATTTGCTGCTTCATTATCTTCTACTTTCAACCCTACAACATACAAGCAGGCTATGTCCTCTTATGGTTGGAAAAGTGCAATGGATGATGAAATGTTTGCTTTACATCAAAATCAGACTTGGGATCTTACCTTACTTCCTGATAGAAAGTGGACAGTAGGTTTTAGATGGGTATACACTGTTAAGTATCATCCGGATGGTTCCGTTGAACGCCTCAAAGCACGGTTGGTTGCCAAAGGATATACTCAGACATATAATGTGGATTATATGGAGACTTTCTCTCCAGTGGCTCGACCGAACTCAGTCCGAATTTTTATTTCTATGGCGGTTAATCGCCAATGGCCTATGCATCAGCTAGACATCAAGAATGCTTTCTTACATGGTGACTTACAGGAGGAGGTTTATATGGATCAAACATCGGGTTACATTATCGCAGGAAATGACAAACTCGTATGTCGATTAAAGAAAGCATTATATGTACTAAAACAATCACCTCGTGCTTGGTTTAACAAGTTTAGTTCATTTCTCATTCAATATGGCTTTCGGCACACCACATCTGATCATCGGGATTTTGCCATTCCTCCTCAGTAGGAATTATCGTGTTGATTATTTATGTTGATGATATTATTATCTCTGTGAGTGATCATGCTGGGATGGAGGACTTGAAAGTCTACCTTAGTCGTCAATTTCATACCAAGGATTTGGGTCTTCTTCGTTATTATTTTGGAGTCGAGGTTGCTCATTCTAAGAAGGGTGGTGTGTATCTGTCACAACGCAAGTATGTTCTAGACTTGCTTTTCGAGACTAGGATGTTGGAGTGTCAACCAGTTGAGACTCCTATGGATTATCATGACAAGCTTGATGCTGACAGGGGAGAGTTACTTGACGATGTCGGACATTATAAAAGGTTGGTTGAAAAACTTATATATCTTACTGTTACTCGACAAAACATCACATATGCCATCGGAGTAGTTAGTCAGTTTATGCATGCTCCTCGGCAACAACATTGGAAAGCTATCTCTCGCATTCTTCGTTACTTAAAAGGTGCACCTGAGAAAGGTTAATTGTACAAACCTTATTCCCAGTCGCTCATAGTAATGGGGTTCAGTGATGTCGATTGGGCAGGCATCGCAATGATAAAAGTGTTGGCCCAATAATTGTATCATATTTTTGAATATGGTTAATATGTTTAGTTTAGCTTTTTATTATCACTAATCTTAATACTATCACTATAGTATTTCTACTTATACTTATACCTTTGGTGATATATGCCTATTGGTTTACTTATTAGTGATATGAGCTTTATCCATCTTAAATTTAATCGGGTTGCCAAAATTAAAACTATGTTTTTGATTGTGGTCATTCAATTAAGTTTAATCATTATGATATCACTAACATTTATGCTATCACCTTAGCACTTATACTTAAACTCAGTATTGTCCTAATGTGCATTAAACTTATCACACTTGCTACTATGTATATTGCTTTGTTCATCTAACATGTACATGCAGAAAAGCAATAAGCAAGATCAATGTGGACAAATGCAATGAAGAAATCATGGTGGGCCAAAGACGACGGATCCCACAAGATTTCTCTGAACCACCCGACGACATCTCCAGAGCCACGCACTCGGGGGTTCCGCTGTCCGGTCAGCGGACGGGGGTCGAGGGGGCATCGCCCCTCGTCAGGGGTTCGGGGGCGAAGCCCCCGAAAGGTATTCAGTTTTCGCAAACTGGATATCTTTGGACAGCTACCGCCAAGGGAAAAAGCCAGACCTATCAAAAAAAGAAGCCAAGCCATACCATCATCATTTCAAGACTCTGAAGAAACCTGCACCTGCTACAGTATATCTGGAGTCTGTAATGAGTCTTAGGAATAATTGTAAACACCAGAAATGGATGGCAAAATCGAAAGCTATGGTAGAAACTAGCCCAGGATCATTTTCGGCTGAAAATCGGTATACCGGTGCATACCGACGGTATACCGATTTTGTTCACAGAAAGTTTCTGTCTACAAAATCGGCATACCGACGGTATACCGGATCATACCGACGGTATACCGATTCAGTAACGTTGAAAGTCCAACGGTCGGATTTTCATCATTAAATGATCCCAACGGCTATATTTCGAGCCGTTGCAATCCCAGACCGGTATACCGACGGTATGCCGACTCATACCGGCGGTATGCCGATCGCTGACTGAAAAGTTGCCTTTGGCTCTTTTCAATGCTTTGGTTATAAATAGCCTTGAACCCCTTCATTCAAGGTTGATGCTTTGAGCCTAAAAATTTTTAAACCACCAAAGCCTATCCACAAACAACTCTACAAAGCTTTCATTTGCCATCCACAAATTGTGTTAGAGTTATTGAGTTGAAAAGTGAGATCTTCATCTTATTGTATAAGGAGATCAAAACCTATTGTGAAAGGTTGAAGTTGGGGAGTCTTCGTATCCAAACTCTCGGTTGAAGTTGGAGAGTCTTCGTATCCAAACTCTCGGTTGAAGTTGGGGAGTCTTCGTATCCAAACTCTCGGTTGAAGTCGGAGAGGCCTTCGGATTAAAGCTCTCGTGTAAGAAGTTGGCGAGTTCTTCGGATCCAAACTCGTGTGTAACTATTTGCTCAAATAGTGGATTAAATTCGGAGAGAGTTCCGGGACTGGATTGCCTCTAAGGAGGATACCAGGATACATCGGGTGTCGGTATTGTTATTGCTTCTTCTCTTGCACTTATATTTTTAAATTGTCAATTAGCTTGTGTTAAGTGCTTGATTAGTTAGCTTGACCCTATTCACCCCCCTCTAGGGTTCCTACAAAAAGGTCTACTTTTGGTTATTGCACGTTCGTGGGTGGCAATCTTGTCACGTGGCGTAGTAAGAAGCAGAATATTGTGGCACGTTCTAGTGCAGAGGCCGAGTACCGTACAATGGCTCATACAGCTTCTGAGATAATGTGGGTCATGTCTCAGCAAATGGGGATTATAATTCTTATTCCGATGGAAATATATTGTGATAATCAGCCAGCTTCATCACAAGTAATCTGGTATTTCATTAACGCACAAAGTACATCAAGGTGGATTGTCATTTTGTTCTTGATCCTGTTGCTGAAAAAGGAGATTATCACCTCCTTATGTTCGATCAGAAGAACAATTAGGAGATATTTTTACCAAACCACTTCTACGTGGTCCATTTTCTGTTTTATATAGCAAGGTGGGCATGTCTGATCTATATGCTCCAGCTTGAGGGAGGATGTTAGATGTATTTTATTTTTATTTTAGTATAATGGGCTTTAGTTCCACATCGGGTATAGTAAGAGGAGAGGAGGTTAGTCTCTCATATATATATATATATATATATATATATATATATATATATATATATATATATATATATATATATATATATATATATATATATATATATATATAGCTTTAAAAATATATATATATATTGCTTTAATAAAGAGGATCCCATTATTATTATTCTCTACTTGCACCAATGACATAATTAGAAGAAGAAAAAATATGCCAATTGGCAAATGAGCATCTAGCCATGAGGGTCCTGCTTCTATTCCCACAGATACAGATGATCTTTCCATTGCTCTTAGAAAAGGCAAATGACCTCGAACCATATCGTCTAAGTACTCCATTTCTAATTATGTTTCATTACACCATACTTCATCATCTATTCATGCATTTGCAGCTTCATTATCTTCTACTTTCAACCCTACAACATACAAGCAGGCTATGTCCTCTTATGGTTGGAAAAGTGCAATGGATGATGAAATGTTTGCTTTACATCAAAATCAGACTTGGGAGCTTACCTTACTTCCTGATAGAAAGTGGACAGTAGGTTTTAGATGGGTATACACTGTTAAGTATCATCTGGATGGTTCCGTTGATCGCCTCAAAGCACGGTTGGTTGCCAAAGGATATACTCAGACATATAATGTGGATTATATGGAGACTTTCTCTCCAGTGGCTCGACTGAACTCAGTCCGAATTTTTATTTCTATGGCAGTTAATCGCCAATGGCCTATGCATCAGCTAGACATCAAGAATGCTTTCTTACATGGTGACTTACAGGAGGAGGTTTATATGGATCAAACATCAAGAATTATATATATATATATATATATATATGAGACTATATATATATATATATATATATATATATATATATATATATATATATATATATATATATATATATAGTCTCATATATATATATATATATATGTATATATATATATATATATATATATATATATATATATATATATATATATATATATATATAAAATAGCTCTCAACACTTCTCTCCTTACACTCAAGAACATTAGGCATTTATTCTAAGATGTGGTAGACCAAGGATAAATTAGGAGATCAAGAACAAGATGAAGAATGATAAGTAAAGGGAGAAAGAATTTGACAGAGTGATAATATAATTCTTTATTCTCTCTCTTGAATGTCATGATCTATGTCATCATCCTAACCAAACAACAATTTATTCACTTCCAACAACCCAAGATATAATAATAATAATAATAATAATAATAATAAATGCAGGTACCCAAACTACTAAACACTAGACTGACTATACAACTTACATCCAATAACTTTTCTTCTTTGACGAATACATCAACATACATTGTATCTAAAAGGAATTATACGATACTTGTATCTTCATGCATAGTCGACTAGGTCTTCCAATGTCGATATGTTCCATATGAGTTGTTAACTTTGGAACATTCTTTTTCCATAATGTGATTGGACCATGTTAGGTTAATATGCTTTCATTTCTTCTTTTATGTATAGTAATCTTTTGTTTGTTGGACTAGACTAGATCTGATGCATTTTTGCATAATGACTTTGTATTAATTTGTTGTTAGGGATCATTCTCTGGAGAGTAATTTTAACTAAACTCCAACATTTATCACAACTAGAACTTAGAGCTGCAAATGATTTTATAAATTACGGAAACCATTTCTGTCTTCAACGATAAACTGAAGGCTCAAGTAGAAAAGATTTTCGTAAGGTATCCATCCACTTGTTGAAGTTATTCAATTAGGCTGTGTTTGATTGGGCTTTTTTCTCATGAAAAATATTTCCATCACAAATTTTTCACCAATAATAGTGTTTGATAGCATATATTTTCCATGGAATTATTTTCCAAAGAACTATCATTTTCTATATTTTCTTCTAAAATGGTGGAAAATAAAACTTGTCCAACCTATAGAAAAATATCATTTTCCATGAAAAATAACTATTTTCCGTGGAAAATAATGACAATCAAACACACAAATTAAGTTTTCCATAGAAAATTCTTAAAGTTCTATGAAAAAAATTTCCTAGAAAAAAAATTTCATAAAATTAATTTCTTTTCCACATATTTTCCACCTTGCAATCAAACACACGGGTGCGTTTGATTGCAAGATGGAAAATATGTGAAAAAGAAATTAATTCCATGGAATTATTTTCTTAGGAAAAACATTTTATGGAATTTTAAAAAATTTCTATGGAAAACTTAATGTGGGTGTTTGATTGCCATTATTTTCCACGAAAATAGTTATTTTCCATGGAAAATGATATTTTCCTATGGGTTGGACAAGTTTCATTTTCCACCATTTTAAATGAAATATGAAAATGATAGTTTTTTGGAAAATAATCCCGTGGAAAATATAAGCTATCAAACACTACAACTGGTGGAAAATTTGTGATGGAAATATTTTTCATGGAAAAAAAAAACCCCAATCAAAGGAGTAACAGTCATGAAGTGAAAGGACATGAAAACTGAAAATCGAACTACAAGAATTTGAACATAAATACTAAAATATCTGGTAAGAAGACAAATATTAATTATAGCATGTGAATCATGGTAAACCATATAATAAAATTCTCTAAGATCGATGTAGCCTATGTATCACAACTAAAAGAAAGTGTAACCGTATGATAGCCTAATGATGATTGAATATTTGTGGCGAGGGGGTTTTTTAACCCAACTTATTAGCACTAGTAATGTCCACGTGCATTACACTTACATAAAATGATATTGAAAAAACTAAATATGGATTTATTATAAAAATATCATTTCTATAATTTGAACTCAAGCAATTAAAAAAAATGCCTCATATCTTGACCACTTGATTTACAGTTATTTAATTATAAATATTTCATATTAGGTGGTTAAACATTTAGTTAATTTTCTTTAAATAACTCTAGTGGAGTATTTAGGTAGTTATTTTCTTATTAATTTTTTAAATTCTGTACATATGACTTAGACGATTCATTTTTGAGTCGTTTCTAAGCCGCATTATAATAGTAGAGATGTGCATTATTTCATGCTCATTAAGCGATGACACATTTAACGACCCATGAAATATTGCAGCTTCTAGAAGCTCTTTGCAACCTACAAGCGCATCACGTAGGATCTTACTTGGAAGTCTTCTTCCTGTAGATATAAGTCTTAAGGCCATCTCCAATGGGGATTTCTAAAATTGAGTTTCTATACTACTTGGCATTGCACTTTAAGAAAATTTCTATCCTAATTAGTAGAGTTTCTACATAAAAAATGCTCACATACAAAAGAAAATCTCCAATGGTTCTTCATTTATATCCTACGTGGAAATAAATGAAAGGATCATTTGAATGACGTATAGCCCAATATTAATTGGTACAAAAGATAGAAATTTTTGTGAGAGTTTCTACCTGTAGAAATCATCATAGAAATCCTTCATCCTACATCACTGCCACATAGGATAGAAATGGAGAAGTTTTTTTTTTCTAAAATGAATTTCTACCATAGAAACCAACATTGGAGATGGCCTAAGGCCACAGTTGGTTAGCATAATCAAAGTCTTGGGAAAGAAAAATGATTCATTTTTTTGTATTTGGATATCAAAGAAAATGAACAAGAAAGAAAATAGTTCCTTGACATTACAACCTTATAGGAAACATACTACAGCTACAGTTACAGGTTACAAGAGTAGGAAACATACTACAGCGCTTCAGAACGGTGAGGAACATCAAACAGAGAGACCTTAGTAAGTAATAACAACGATATCCAAAGGATGAAAGATAATTAGAACAGTTAAAATTAACTGAAAGTGAAGAAATGAAGACCTGAACGTTTGTTTGTACTGCTTAGTAAAGGTGACTCTAACTTGAGAAAAAGGAATGCAATTGTGCATGGATAGAGTCCAGAAAAAAATCAGTTATACTTGCAGGATGTAAAATTGGGCTCAAAAGAGTGGTGCAAAATTGAAAATACGCCGTTGCCGGGGATCGAACCCGGGTCACCCGCATGACAGGCGGGAATACTTACCACTATACTGCAACAACTTTGTGTCATTCCAAAATCATATAAGCTACAGATCCTAGATAAAATCATATAAGAGAACTGTTTGATTTCAATTACTCACCCACATAGTGTTTAGCCCATTACTATTTTTGTAAATCTAATTTCTATAAGAAAATTACTGATGATGCAGGTTGCTCAGAATATTTGGTGATTTGATTACAAGGACCTAAAAATAGAGCGCAGTGATAGAGGTGCTACAGAAAATGTTAGGAGGTATCACAAATTTTGATGATAAAGACGTTACAGAAAATGTTAGGAGATAACACAAATTTTGACAGTCATCCAATGAATGGGGACCGTCACAATTTTGACAGTCCTATCAAAAACAGTCATTTTTATGTTTAGGACTATTCTGATTTTTTCAAGACGGTCCAAATTCTGGTATTCCTAGGAATGTGAAAGTTATAATGTCGCCTAATAATTTTGAAGTACCGTTATCCGTCACACTTGGGATGAGATTCTATGTAGGGGTAAGTGTTCGGATTATTCGGTCTAAACCGGACTGAAATAGTCAAAACCGAATAAACTGAACTTCTAAAAATCCAAAACGAACCGAAATTAGCCGTTACTAAAACTAAACCGAACATATAATTGATTCAGTTTATTCGGTTGTAATATTTTTATTGTTTAATAGATCGGACCCAGAGCTGAGTTTATGGTTAAACTATGTTAAAAAAATATACAATTTTTATACATATCTAAATTGGGCCGAAAGTTAGACTAGTTATTAAATTATCAAAGTTTAACTTTATGTTTTTAATAAAATTTAAAATATACATAAAAATAGACACATTTTTAATCAAATATACACAAAAATTGGGCTCAGCATATATTAGAAGATAGGAGAAATTGCCTATTTAGGGAAAAAAAAAAAAAAGGGTGCAAAATAGAAAAATTGAAACTACGCCGTTGCCGGGATCAAACCCGGATCACCCGCATGACAGACCGGAGTACTCACCACTATACTACAAAGACTTTGTCTCTTTTCATTATAATATATATTAATAAATATACATTTAGTTCCTATTTAACTGTTTGCCCATGATAGATAGAATCATAAAAGAGAGATGTTTGATTTCAATTACTCACACACATAGTATTTAGCCCATTCCTATTTCTATAAGAAAACTACTGCTGATGCAGGTTGCTCAGAATATTAGAATACTTGGTGATTTGATGATGGTCAACTCCACGTACCATCAGGGTCGGAGACCTACAAAATAGAGAGGTTGTAAGAAGGTTATAAGAAGAGAGGTTGGTCGGAGACCCATGTGTAAGGAGTAGAAGAAAGAGGTTGTAAGAAGATTGTAAGAATTTGGTAGTAGACTTAGCATTTAGGTACAGTGATGATTGATAAAGGCACTATAAAAAGTGTTGGGATAAATTTTGATACTCCTCCAATGAATGAGGACAAACGAATTGGACAGGACCATGTTTAAAAAAATCAAGACCACTTCCGTCCACTTTTATTCAAATAAAAATGGAAATAATCTCTCCTCTTTTTCATATAAAAGAAAAGACCATGTTCCTTTCTCCTTCCATCTTCAACCAAACACTACTTGAAATCTATATGTAAAATTAGCTCAATATCCGTCTACTTTCACACTTCCACATCCCACTTTCACACAACCAAATAGCCTTAGAACATCATATAAGTCTTCCTTCACCCTCCACGATGGGATCGTCTATGGGGCTACTAAAGCCCCAATGAATAAACCGACAAGAGTCCAATCGGTCATGAAGATATTGACAATAACCTACTGAATTATCAAGCACACAAATAGAAACGTTCACAATTTGCAAGGTCCTAGCATGGTGAAACTCAAACAAACAACATCATACTATATCTATCCCAAAGGGCTCGAAACCGTTCCTACAATACAAGCCCAAAAGCTAGACACAGACATGATAAATTTGTAAGGTACGTTCAGAGAAATGAGAAACATAGTGGACATTTACACATTCACTGCCATCAGCTATACAAATTCAACCAAAATTTGTCATCGACTAATTCAGATACGTTGTAGTATTGGTAATACTCCTTCAACAATGTCATTTTCCTCTGATTCGGAGGGAAGGCATTAGTCTTGTACATATTCCACAGCTGAGGCCTGAGGGAACATCCACATTTTTTAGAATAGCTGTAGACAAACATATGCCATCAGTCGAGGCCTAGAGAAAGTTGAAATGGCGTCTTTTACGAACTACTAGTTGTAACTGAAAATAATTATGCAGAGACATGTATTCGAGTATAACACCATAAGATATCCAAATTAAATTAGCACAAAACTTTTTGACAATATGCCTAAAAGTCGAAGAACTTGTGTGCTGTGAAGGTTCTTCGCTGAGCATCTAAAAAAGCAAGAAAAATCATAAAGTCAGACACACAATATCAAAGAATGTGGGTTTTCAGAAACACCAGACCATATCATATCCAGGATAACTATTTTATTCCAAAAGGGTTTCCTAACATGTTCCCTGAGGGCACACACAGCTAGAAACTATTTGTTACAAAAGGGTTTTCTAGGGCACACGTTAAGATGTATTTAATGTTCGTTAATTACCTCCGACCTTCATTATTGTATATGTTTTTTGGTGTCTGTTTTTACTACTACCTACCCATTTTAACATTAAATACCATCATGCATTGCACCAAGTGCCAAATAAATATAGAAAGTTTCAATCAATTATATACTACTAGTAAAAGAATTTGTTGAAAAATAATTTAAATTACAATTTGTTATACATAACGCTATCATGTGGGATCGAACCCACCCAACCAGGGAGAATATCTCCCACCTTAACCACGTGAGTTAGAGTGTATTTGGATATAATTAGATAATGTTAAGTAGTTAAACAATTAGTTATAATTTGTTTATTTTTAATTTTTAATTACGTGAGGATATGCGTACATACGGCTTAGACGGCTCATTTTGAGCCGTTTTCAAGCCTCTTTGTAACGAGAGTAGAGATTTGGTAGACAAGTGAAAATTTTGAGGGGGCATCAAATGTTCCTTAACATGCCCTGAGAGCACACCTTAGAAAAAACCATTTCAAATCATGAAGATATACCAGTTCTATAGGGTGGGGGTTGACAACGTTTGTCTCGTTGGTCATGACAGCCGGTGCAAATCCTTAGTTTGAATGTGTGTTTCTTGTTTGAACCCTTGTGCATGTGTCGTCTGCATTGTAGTGCATGAAAATCCACTCGATCTCTCTCCTTGGAACCTACCTAGTTCTCTACTCTGGACCTGTTTTCCCTAGACTACTCCAGCCCCTTCCCTCCCTCGTCTCAAAGCTTTCTTAAGTACTACTGACAGCTCCTTTTTTATCTACTCATATTTTCAGTCATCAGTTCCTGTTTTGGTTATCATCTATTGCTGCCATAAGGAAACACAAAGACAAGGAGATCTCAACTCTCAAGAAATAACAATATTATGTATGGTAACATCTTTGCTGCCAAATATAATTTCTAAATGTTCAAGGCTGAATTTGGGCTTCTTTAAATTACTATTTTCAGGATTCCCCTACTGGAAAGTTTTAGGCATTAGCATGGTGTGGGTCATGCAGAAGCGACACAAACAACAATAACCTTGATGACAACCTTAACAATGATGAGTAAATAACAAGACACATATAACCAAATAAATAGCAACCAAGAAGACACCAATCTTTAACGTGATTGGTCAAGCACAACCTACTCCACGGGACTTGGGAAGAAATAATTGTATTGAATCAAGAAGATAACCTTACAATGATTACTAAACACACAATATTGTAATGTGAAACCCTCCCTTACAAGATCTTTGACGAGCTCCCTCTTTCTTCCTCCTGAAGACTCACTTATGGCCTCAGTGGCGGACCCAAATGTACTGCACTGGGTTGTAATGTGAAACCCTCCCTTACGAGATCTTTGATGAGCTCCCTCTTTCTTCCTCATGAAGACTCACTTAATGGCCTCAGTGGCGGACCCAAATGTACTCCACTGGGGGGCGAGCACCTCAGTGAATTAAATTTGTGCATTCTATGAGGAGTGCGAAGGAGAGAGTGGTCTGTATGTTCAATTTTTAATTATGTACTTTTTTCCTATATGTTTAATTTTTTTGGGACGTTATCTCCGAACCCCCTTATGATTGTGCCCCCAGTAAAATCTCATCTTGGATCCGTCATTGAATGGCCTCCTTAGAAAACCCTAAGAAACCCCTTGTTTTTTGCTCAAGAAGTCTCTCTCAAGCCTCTAGCCTCTAGTGATCAGAGCCTCCAAAGCTTTGTCAACCAGACATAAGGCTGATGGGGTCCTTAAATAGGATCTCCAACATTTCCCAAAAGTTAGGCGCAATCTTGACTGTCGATATACCTCTTTTTAGATCTCAACCCGCACACACAAAGTGACCGCTCCGACCCGAGCGGTATACTGGCTAGTATACAACCAGTATACAGGTTTATTTAGTAAATGTCTGGTTCATTTAGTAAATGTTTTGCACGATTAACAATATTCAAAGTGACCACTATAATTTTTCATGTTCAAATAAATTGTATGATCCGTAAATTTAGTTCTGTTGGTCCCTTGACGAACAATCGATGGAAAAAACACGAGTTCAGAAACAATTGTAAAGACAATATTTCTGGCAACAACACCCTAAAGAAGGTGAAGTTGTTTTACGAGAATCTAAAAAGATTATTTCGTAATATTTCTCGAAGGCAACAGAACCGTATAACTTCTAAAGAGAAGCGACGGTATTCTCGAAGGCAACCGAACCGTATTACTTCTAAAGAGAAGCGACGGTATTCTCGAAGGCAACAAGAGATGATCAACAACAGTTGAGTCTCAGATTCTCGAAGGCAACAGAAAGAGGGAGGAAGAAGAAGAACGGATCTCGCTGGGGTGTAGAACACCGGCGCTCAAAGCTATATCCGCAGTACGGATAAGCTCCCAGGAACCAGCAAGTTCAGGAGAACTTCTGGAACGCTCGTAAGTCAATATTTGAGACTTGAACGGGCTTCCTGGACTTAACAGACTCCCTCAACTCTCTTCTTTTTTGCATCTTTCAAAGGAGGCCAAGGGGCTCTATTTATAGAGTGGAGTTGAGACTTCACCTCTTCTCCTATCCGATGTGGGACTAAAATACCAATACTCAAAATAGAGTTTGATATTTTAGATCATCCCACAATCAGCATAGAAGTGTGCCAGTCCACGCCTACCCCCCGAACACTCCCGTGCATGCACGAGACATCCTGGAGTCCGTGTCCGAGTCCGAGTCCGCATCCGCATAACAAAAATTAACTTTCATCCTTGTTGGATTTAATCCTTTTTTCTTCTAGAAAATACTTCCACATGGCACAAACTTGTGCCCCACTACACCTCATGTGCACACCTCAACACAAGCAATGCATTATATTGAGATAATCACCATTTGGTGTAGCCGATGTGGGACTATCTTTTCTAGTCCAAAGGCAAAAACACCAACAATCCCCCACATATCTCAATATATGGGTTGAGCGTTCCCCACAGTGATTGTCCATCATGCATTAGGAAAGATGTCGCTACGACTTGAATCTTCCCGCATAGGTTAAATAACAGCATGATACAAGAATGGACTAAGCCTTGAATTCTGCACCATAACTGCAATTCTTCCTACTCATATAATGACATCAACTGTGCTTCTGGCTGCACATTGAAGGCCTTGTGCCAGCCTGGTTTCAGTGTATAATTTTGGGCGTCTACAAGCTTACCCTCAAGAGACGGCCTGATATCTCTTTCCATACACTATAGGTGAGTTCTTTATAAAGAGTCATGGCATGAAGCATTGCGCTTCTTTGCGGTGCTACGCCGCTATGACATGGCTTAAAGCCGAGGCTTTACCCCACTTGGGTACCTCATCGTAGTGTCATACTACTGTAGCATGAGGTCACAAGCCCCTTTATAGTGCCAAACTACCCAGCATGAAGTCTTGCGCTTCCGTGCGGTGTTACGTCGCTATGACATGGCTTGCGAAGCCGAGGCTTTACCCTACCCGGTACCTCTTCGTGGTGTCATGCCACTGTAACATGAGGACATCGTCCTCTTTGTAGTGCTGTCTACCTCTCTTTATTACGATTATCATACAGCATTAGGCTACCTGCCTATTTGCGGTGCTACTCCGCTGTGACTTAGCTTGCAAAGCCGAGGCATTATCCCTACCTGGGAACCTCATGGTGGAGTCACCCCACTGTAGCATGGAGTTTCACTCCTTGTAGTGCTGCTCTACCGTGCTTCCTGTAAAGCACACCAGGCATTCACTCTGCCTGAGAACTCATTAAGGCGTTTAAGCCATCCTTCCCACAGGATCAATTTTCCGCAGAAAATACATAGTAGACAACAGTGGTTATGGGTCCGTAACCCTTCCATGTTCCGCAGAACAAGTACCCACTGTTAACTGATATTATTCTAGTCAATGATCCTCCTTTGAACCAAAAATTAAATGTCTAGTAGATTTCTCTTTGAACCAATAACATAAAATTTTATGGTAGGATTACAATAACACAATATCAGAAAGTCTTCAAGCCCATCTTCCTTGCTGTGTCCTCGACCAGCTGACGCTTGAGACCCTTCGTGAACGGATCCGCCAGGTTTTCCTGACTCCGAACATCGATCACTGCAATGACGCCCCTTTTGATGAGATCGTTCACTGCTCTGTGCTTCAACCGCACAGTCCTCTTCTTCCCGTTGAAGAGTTCATTTGATGCCACTGCTGCTGCCGCCTGGTTGTCACAGTATATCGGAATCGCCGGTATCTGAGCCCCAAGATTACGTCGGCATCCCCCAAGTCCTTCATACTGAACTTGGTCGAGAGGAATTTCTTTGTCTCTGTGACGCAGCTTAAATCCGTACCTAGGATTAGCATGTCGTCCACGTATAGACAAACGATTACTCCTCTTCCGTCAGCAAACTTCGTATAGACACACTTGTCTGTTTCACTGACCCTGTAGCCATTTGACCTTATCACCTTGTCAAACTTCTCATGCCATATTTTGGGAGCTTGCTTCAAACCATACAGAGACTTCATCAACTTGCAGACTTTGTCTTCCAGACCTCTGACGACAAAACCTTCTGGTTGTTGCATGTAGATCTCTTCGGTCAGCTCGCCATTAAGGAATGCCGTTTTCACATCCATCTGATGTATCACCAGCTTGTGTATTGCTGCTAAAGCAATTAACAATCTGATAGTTGTCATCCGAGCTACTGGAGCATAAGTGTCAAAGTAGTCGATCCTCTGCTTCTGAGCAAATCCCTTGGCCACTAGCCTGGCCTTGAACTTGTCAATGGTTCCATCTGCTTTCATCTTCTTCTTGAAGATCCATTTGCATCCGATGGGTCTTGCTCCTTCTGGTAGGTCGACCAATACCCATGTGTTATTGGAGGTGATTGAGTCAATCTCGTTGTCAATCGCCTCCTTCCAGAATATAGCATCTCTGGTCTTCATCGCCTCATCATAGGTAAGCGGATCTGCTTCCACATGATAGGTGACGAAGTCATCTCCGAAGTCTTTCGGCCTCCTCGCTCGCTTAGTTGACGGCTCAGCGAGTTCTGGTTCAGCTGATGTCTCCTCGACAACAGCTCCATCTTGGACTACCGGTTCGATAAAGACCTCTGTCTGCTTCGCACCCTCATTATTCTCCGGAATATCCGCGAGAACAATGTTCTTGTACCTTGCAAACTTTTCTTCAAAATATTCAGCATCGCGAGATTCGATGATATGATTTGACTCGATATCAAGGAATCTCCGAGCATCACTCTTCTCGGCATACCCCAGGAAGATCGCCTTAGTAGTCCTTGTCCCTAGCTTCTGAATCTTCAGATCCGGGAGCTTCACATAAGCCAGGCACCCCCACACTCGAATGACATTCAGGTTGGGTCTTACTTTGAACCAGAGTTCATGAGGAGTTATGTCGGAAGTTGCATATGGCACTCTGTTCAGAATGAAAGTGACCGTTAATGCAGCTTCTCCCCAATAGCACTTTGGGAGACCCGCAGTCAACAGCATAGAGTTCATCATCTCTGTCAACGTTCTGTTCTTCCTTTCTGCTACTCCGTTGGATTGTGGAGAATATGGAGCCGTCGTCTCGTTGATGATTCCATGTTCTTTGCAGAATGATGAGAATTCGTGAGACCTATATTCCCCACCTCGATCACTCGTCAGCCTCTTGAGTTGTTGTCCAGTTTGACGTTCAGCCTCGGCCCTGAACTCCTTGAACTTCTCGAATGCTTCGTCTTTAGATTTGAGTAAATAGACGAAGGCATACTTGGAGAAGTCGTCTATGAAAGTAATGAAATACTTCATCCCGGCCTTTGTAGAGAATTGTTTGAAGTCACAGATATCTGAGTGAACCAACTCCAGAAGATCTGTGCTTCGATTGACCCTGTGAAAGGGTTTCCTTGTGATCTTCGTCTGAGCACATATCTCACATTTCTCTACCTTACCCCCACACTTGGAGATAAGTCCTAGACTAGACATTTTGTTTATTCGCTTACAATGAACATGTCCTAGTCTATTATGCCACAATTCAAGAGAGTAATTCAAGCAAGTGATAGCATTAACATTATTATGCTGGGTTACAACAAGCTGAATTTTGTACATTCCTTCAGTCTGAAAAGCTTTTTCGAAGAAAGTACCCTTCTTGGACATCACCATTTGGCCAGCATTGATGTCCATCCTCAAGCCTACGTTACAGAGCAGGCTCCCAGAGATCAGGTTCTTTGCGATTGCAGGAACATGCTTCACACCTTGAAGCGTCAGAATGTTCCCCGATGTAAGCTTCAGCTCCACCGTCCCGATCCCCAGTACTTCAGCTTGTGCCTGGTTCGCCATCATGACTTTCTCGGAAGTAGGCTCATAGGAGACGAACCAGTCCTTGTCTGAACAGACATGACATGTCGCGCCAGTGTCTATCCACCAGTCCAAGTCTGCCCCCACAGTTGCAACCTGTGCTATCATGGCAACCTGATTAGTAACCAAAGAAACCTTGTTAGGCTCACCTTGCTCTTTGGGCTTGGACTTGCATTCACTTTTATAGTGACCCTTCTTGCCACAGTTGAAGCAAGTCACATGGGACTTGGACTTCTGTTGCTTGAATCCTGGACCCTTCACTTTCAGATTCGAGAAGTCCTTCTTCTTGTGGTGAGAAGCCGCCTGCTTCCCTTTGTTCTCTCTGGTGGCTTGAACTAGATTTGCCGTTGCTAGTTGCTTGGATAGGGCGTCCAACTTCTGTTGAGAGCGCATTTCGTCCTCAACATGAATCTCACTGAGGAGATTATCCAGGCTAATCTCCATCTTCTTCCTATGCATCCTTGCATAGATGTTGCTCCATCCTGGAGGAAGTTTTACCACGATCCCTCCAACGACGAACTTGTCGACGAGGGGCATGCTATCATCCTCCAGTTTCTGGCGCAGCTTCAGGAACTCTTTCACTTGGGGCAGCATGGTCTTCTCGTCTTCAAAGACCCATTTGTGGTATTTTTCAACCATGAACATCTTCGACCGGGCCTCGTCGTCGTCATACAGCTTCCCCACGGACTCCCAGATCTCTTTGGCAGAAGTCTTCTTTGTGTAGGACTCGGCCAGAGAGTCTTCCATGGAATTCAGGATCAGCAGCCTGCATATGCTGTTATCCTTTTTCCACTTCGTCTGCTTGCTCGTAGCAGCGGCCAGAACAGCAGCAGATCCTGTTGCTGGAACGATTGGTTCTTCCTCATCCAACACGTGATCAACATCCACGAGTTGAAGGTTCAGAGTCACATTTCGCTTCCAGATCTGGAAGTGTTCACCGTCGAATTTCTCCAACTTGTTAAAGCCGGTATCGACAAGCGAAGCACGAGTGTTTTCCATCGAATCGTATAGCTTTGAGATTGTTGGTCCCTTGACGAACAATCGATGGAAAAAACACGAGTTCAGAAACAATTGTAAAGACAATGTTTCTGGCAACAACACCCTAAAGAAGGTGAAGTTGTTTTACGAGAATCTAAAAAGATTATTTCGTAATATTTCTCGAAGGCAACAGAACCGTATAACTTCTAAAGAGAAGCGACGGTATTCTCGAAGGCAACCGAACCGTATTACTTCTAAAGAGAAACGACGGTATTCTCGAAGGCAACAAGAGATGATCAACAACAGTTGAGTCTCAGATTCTCGAAGGCAACAGAAAGAGGGAGGAAGAAGAAGAACGGATCTCACTGGGGTGTAGAACACCGGCGCTCAAAGCTATACCCGCAGTACGGATAAGCTCCCAGGAACCAGCAAGTTCAGGAGAACTTCTGGAACGCTCGTAAGTCAATATTTGAGACTTGAACGGGCTTCCTGGACTTAACAGACTCCCTCAACTCTCTTCTTTTTTGCATCTTTCAAAGGAGGCCAAGGGGCTCTATTTATAGAGTGGAGTTGAGACTTCACCTCTTCTCCTATCCGATGTGGGACTAAAATACCAATACTCAAAAATAGAGTTTGATATTTTAGATCATCCCACAATCAGCATAGAAGTGTGCCAGTCCACGCCTACCCCCCGAACACTCCCGTGCATGCACGAGACATCCTGGAGTCCGTGTCCGAGTCCGAGTCCGCATCCGCACAACAAAAATTAACTTTCATCCTTGTTGGATTTAATCCTTTTTCCTTCTAGAAAATACTTCCACATGGCACAAACTTGTGTCCCACTACACCTCATGTGCACACCTCAACACAAGCAATGCATTATATTGAGATAATCACCATTTGGTGTAGCCGATGTGGGACTATCTTTTCTAGTCCAAAGGCAAAAACACCAACAAGTTCAACTACCAATTGTTTCTTACATAGTACCCTAACAGCAGAAAAGCAAATATTTGCAGCACAAGTGTTGGGTAACAAATTCTGTATGATGTTCCTCCAAGTTGTTTACGGAGGCTAAGCTAGATTCTCTAAGTTGTTTACTGAGGTTAAGCTAGATTTTCTTTTAAGTTACATAGACATTCATGAGTCATGCTTGGAACTAGACAAATGATGGATAATGGGACGAAAATTTGGTATCCATAGTGTGTAGTTACATTATTCTACTTTAAAAATATATTATTCAAGATTCTCACAAAACAAGAATGATAAAGATGTTCCAGTTATTAGTCGTATACAGTGTGCACCTTCTGGGAGAATGACAAGAACCAGTTATCTGATTTCTTATTAACCGCGTAGGCAAGGCATCTCAAGTAACTAAACAATGCAAAACATTGATAAGCAAAATTTTGTTTTCCAACATAATTCTTGAAAAGGTACAAGCTGGTGCAGAGTGACAATAGCACACAGCAAGGTGTGTTTGATTGGATGTGTTGGAAAGAGCATCACCGCTCCTCATGCAACAAAACGTATGCACGTATTTGGTTGCAGTTGCAACTTTACTTGCATCCGACGTTGCAAGTGCTTTGTCTATAAAGCTACACCAGAAACCATCCAACACCTGATGTAATCCACCACATCAACAAAGAAACAATGCAGACCTCTTTAATTAACCGCTACCTATACCTTGCTGCAGTTGCGTATGCATTGCAACCAAATGGTGCATTGCAACCAAATGGTGCATTGCAGCAAGGTTGCTGCAAGTGATGCAATACAGTTATAGTGGCACATCCGCTCCATATGTGTGCAATCAAACAACTCGTAAATTTGAAGTGTAACAATACTTGATCCCGATAATGCACTTTCAGCATGGAGTCTCCAAAAAGACGAACGCCTCCTATGTAGCAAAGACAAAATGCTGCTAAGTTTGTAGGGAGTATCTTTTCCTCTGGACCACAATCTTATATTTGCATATCATCTCAAAGAGCATACTTGGAAATATTAGATCCTCAAGTTTGTCAAAAGTATCTTCTGATTTTATCATCTGTGTTGAGAGTATTAATGGACTTTTAGTCCCACATCGGGTAGAATAATAGGGAGAGGGGTTAGCCTCTCCTATATAAGTGTAGCTCCACCTCAATAATAAATAAGTCAAATATTCTTCTAAATTCTATTTGGTATCAGAGCTACCACATCTCTCTTCCCAAATCCTAGCCGCCATCCCTCTCCACAAAATCCTAATCCTACCCCACAAAACCCTAGCCGCCACCCCCCAACCCCTTCCCACCTTCAACGCCCCCACCGTCCGACCCAACCCGTCCGAGTTGCACCCCTACACACGGTTACCATGTCTCTCTACTGTAATATACACTAGGAAGTTCGGACACTGCAAATATCGGTGTTTGTTCCATGTCTATGTCTAGTGAAGGATAATTGCCTAGACTTAGTCAACTTCACCCAGTTTGACTAGTTTGTCCAAGATATTGACTTAGTCAACTCAACTTCACCCAGTTTGACTAGTTACTGCGGTGAATATGTGTGTCCATCTTTGCAGAATTATTTCCAAATGGATATGAATTACTACTTGCGGAATCGTTCATGGATGTACAATCGTCGTCCTGATGATATGTGTGGTGTGCGAAAAGAATACATAGCGGGAGTAGAGCAGTTCCTGCAGTTTGCTAAGGCGTTCCCTCAGTACATGGACGGCACCAAAATTAAGTGTCTGTGTATGAAATAACATAACGTGAAATATTATCCAGAAGTGGAAGTGACATATCATTTGTACTCGAGGGGTTTCACGCATAATTACTATTAGTGGACCGCACACGAAAAACTTGTGTCTTTAACATCAGAGCCGGAGCCTTATGTTGAGCCGTATATGCATGCGGGACCTAATTTTGTTTCAGATAATCATGCATACGACGACGGGTGCGTGAATATGGTTTTCGACGCTGCGGGGCCTAGTTTCGTTCATGATGCAACTGAGGAGGCACCCAATGTCGATGCTGCAAAGTTCATGGAGTTGCTGGAGGATCAAAGGACTCCATTATATACTGGTTGTGAGGATCATTCACCGTTGGAGGTGGTTACAAGACTGTTGAGCATTAAGTCAGATTTTAACATGTCGCAAGAATGCTACAACCGAGTGTTGGAGTTGATTATAGAGATCTTGCCGGCGGGTGCTAAGTTACCTAAAGACTTCTACCGGTCTAAAAGGATGGTGAGATCGCTCTGGATGGGATACGAGAAAATCGATTCTTGTCGCAATGGGTGCATGCTGTACTACAAAGACGACAAGGACGCAGATGTGTGCAGATTTTGTGGTATTGATCGCTATAAGACAACTAGTACATGAAAGTCTACCGGTACAAGAAGACCAACCGATTCAATGCACTACTTGCCTTTAACGCCGTGGTTGCAAAGATTATTTATGGTGAAAGAGACGGCCGAAAATATAATTTGGCACATGCGAGAACAGATTGAAGGAGTGTTGGATCACCCATCCGATGGAGAAGCGTGAAAGCACTTTGATCGAGTGTATCCTGATTTTGTTTCAGATCCGCATAATGTCAGGTTGGGGCTATCTTCTGACGATTTTACTCCTTTTGGTCTTTCGGGATCCCAGTATTCGTGCTGGCCTGTGATTATCACTCTGTATAACCTACCGCCTTGGATGTGTATGAAGACTCAGTACATGTTTCTAACCGTTATAATTTCTGGTAACAATTCCAAGAGGAACATTGATGTGTACTTACAGCCTTTGATAGATGAGTTAAATCAGTTATGGGAAGTAAGCGCTAACACGTACGATGTTTCCAGGAAGCAGAATTTTCAGATGAAGGCAACCCTTATGTGGACCATCAACGACTTTTCGGCCTATGGAATGTTATCTGGATGGAGCACTCATGGCCGTCTCTCATGTACGTATTGTATGGACCGTACTAAGGCTTTCCGTTTGAAACACGGAGGAAAACCGTGCTTCTTTGATTGTCATCAACAATTTCTGCCAAAAGATCATCCGTTCATAAGGAACAGGAATGCATTCCGTGCCGGCGTTGTTGAGAAGGGTGATCCACCGCCAAGGTGGTGCGGAGCCACGATATGGAAGGAGGTTAGAGATTTTTCAAGTGCTATCGAAGATCCTACAACTGGGTACAAGTGTGATGGATTTGGTAGAGATCATAACTGCACAAAGAGGAGCATATTCTGGGATCTGCCATATTGGAGTACCAATCTGATCAGACATAATCTTGATGTCATGCATATTGAGAAAAACGTGTTTGATAACATAATTAATACTGTGATGGACGTCAAAAAAAAATAAAAGACAATCCCAAGACCAAGTTGGACTTAGAAGAAATATGCAAACGTCCTGCGTTGCATTTGATAGAGGAGAATGGAAAACAGTTCCTACCAAAGTCAATTTTCTCACTGGACAATGAGAATAAAGTGAGACTTTGTCGGTGGATCCAGGGCCTAAAATTTCCAGACGAACATGTGTCAAATCTGAGAAGATGTGTCGATCCGAAGGAAAACAAATTGACGGGTATGAAGAGCCACGATTGTCACGTATTCATGGAGAGGTTAATTACGATTTCATTTCGGGAATTCTTACCGCAGGCAGTTTGGGATCCATTGACGGAGCTTAGCATATTCTTCAGGGATCTTTGTTCTAAGAAATTGCTCGTTGATCATCTAAAAAAGCAAGAGAAGGACATTGCGGTAACACTGTGCAAGCTAGAGAGGGTGTTTCCTCCTGGATTCTTCAACTCTATGGAGCATTTATCTATTCATCTTTCCTATGAGGCACGTGTTGGTGGACCCGTCGAATATCGATGGATATACCCGTTCGAGCGATATTTGAATTACCTAAAAAGAAAAGTAAAAATAAGGCACGGGTCGAGGGTTCTATTTGTGAAGCCTATGTTCTCGAGGAGATTACAAACTTTTGTTCGATGTATTTCAAGCCTCATGTTGCAACTAATAGAATGAGAGCTTCCAGAAACGACGACGGAGATCATGAATGTAATGATACAATACTGAAGGTATTCAATACTCCAGAAAAGCCATCGGATAAAATGAAGAAGAGATATCTGAGCGATGATGAGCTAAGGGTTGCTCAGGTGTATGTATTACTCAACTGCGACGAGGATGAAGTAGAGAAGCTGGAGGGGTAAGTAATTAATATGTCTACATTATTTTAATAGTATTGATTATTATACTATTACATTAATTGAACGATGTTATTTTCAGCATATTTAATGATGATGTGAGGTCAGGTAGGCCACACATAACAGAAGACGAACTAGAACAAGAAATGAGACGTTATTTCCCATCATGGTTGAGTGCATACGTAAGACTTGAGAACTCTTTAATTACCTTTCTGTATATGCACTTGAGAATGAGCTTAATTTCTTTTTCGTAGTATTTAGGTCGATCGTCCATACACAAGACTTGAGAATGAGTCTATTAGAACGCTAGCCAAGGGACCAATTTATACTGCAAAAATATGGTCAAGCTACCGTGTGAATGGGTTTAGGTTCAAGTCAACAACTTGTCCGATCAGAGACAACTTTATGGATCTTGATTCCACCAAAAACAGTTGTTTGTGTATCAGATCTTCAAACTACAAAGATGTTGATGCGGACAATGATTTCTATGGCGTCCTACGGAAGATTGTGGAGCTGACATATAGTTAAAGAATAGAGCCTGCTAAGATTGTGTTATTCAGGTGTGATTGGTTCGATCCGATTGAAGGTCAAGGTTGGAAAGTAGACAAGCACGGTCTTGTGGATATAAACTATCGGCGTCGATATCACGCCTATGAACCATTTGTCCTATCAAGTCAGGCTCAGCTCGTGTACTTCACAAGTTATCCTAAACGGGAAACAACAAGGTCGGACTGGTGGGCAGTATGCAAGACCAAAGCTAGAAATACCTTTGAGGTTGACGATATAGCTTATCAAGAGGATGAACTACCTCTTGTAACAAATATTATAGAAGTGGACACGACGAAAGTTCCTCATTACACATCTAATTGTGTAGAAGAAGTAGAATTATCTGAAGAGGAAGATGCAGATGAAAGAGAAGATGTAGAGGAGGAAGAAGAAGATGAAGATGAGCTAAACGAACAAGATAAATTTTCAGAAGAGGATTAAATCTGTACGTTTGTTTTATCATTATATTTGACACTTTAGTGACACTTTTGTGACTATGATATTTTTCAAAAATCTGTGATATCTATCATATAAATATGTATATTTATTTTATTGTCATATGTTATTATCAGGTATGACTAGACCAGGAGGACGACACGGAGGATATTCTGTTAGGCAGTCCCGTGTGCGTCAGGTTGGGAAGGCAGATTCCGTACCCTCATCCTCATCTCCGAGTACGCCAGTGTACCGTTCTGTTTCCGGTCCATTACCGGGACAGGGCAGTTCCAGCAGGTTGGCGACTCCTCCCTCGTCGTCCAGCATTCCTCCCGCGTCCAGCATTCCTCCTGCCGACGGCTCCATGGGGAGAGACGACGCCGAGCATATGGAGGACGGCGATCAGACTGATCCTGGTTAGGCAGGAGGTGAGAGCGACCCTCCATGCGCTCCCCCGGACGAGACGCGTATGGAGATTTGGATGGACGGGCCTACGAAGTAAGTTAATTAGTTAATATATTTTTTAAATGATTATATGTACATATATATTCATAAAATTTATTATTGTATAGATATCGGCCTCCTGCAGTACAGAGACAGCTGAGGTTATTTCTGAGGCAGAATTATGGTGGGCCTTAGATTAACTACTCAGATGCTCCCGCAGATAGGAAGGCCTTTTGGTTGGTCCACTTCAAGGTAAAAAAATTATTTATTTTTAAATTTTAATAATTATTTGTTTATATTATACAACTCTTTCTATTTTACTTCTTGTAGGGGACCTATTTCTATCCACCACATCGGGCGGCGAAGATCGAGGCCCAATTTTCTGCCGTCGCAGGCAAGCTCATACGTGATGCGATCCACGACCAGAAATCTCGTAATCGCTCTAGAAAGCCGATCCATGGTTGGATCATGCCAGAGCAATGGACTGCGATGAAGGTTAGATTCGGCGAGGCCAGGTACCAGGAACGGTCTGACAAGGCCAAGGTGGCGCGGTCGAGCGCCAGTAAGTGGTGTGGTGGCTCCATTCCTATGACGGAGCATTTTCGTCGTCTGGTACGTTTCCTTTATCGGACATCATTTTATATATAGTTGGATAGAATGTTTAAT
This sequence comes from Iris pallida, assembly GCA_029216955.1. Taxonomy (NCBI): domain Eukaryota; kingdom Viridiplantae; phylum Streptophyta; class Magnoliopsida; order Asparagales; family Iridaceae; genus Iris; species Iris pallida. Next base: position 6,611,440 of record JANAVB010008800.1, on the reverse strand, counting down.
ACTAATAATAGATAATATATTTTAACAGGTAAAAAAGGGTGAGCACCCCAACATGGTGACCGTCTTCCTGGTCACCCATCGGAGGGCTGGAGAGTTTATTGATGAGAGGGCGACGCAGGCATATGTACGTTCTATTCTTTATGTTAATTTACTATAATTTAGAAAACAGGAAAATAGATATCAATATAGACTTTAGCAAACACTTAGACGTTAGCAAACAATGTTCTAGGTCGAGTATCTTCGGCTACAAGAGGAGGCGGCTACTGTTGCTAGTGCGCCAGCAGAGGGAGGGGCTGGTACTTCCTCCCAGCCGCCTACAGCTCCATCGCCGAACGACCTCTGGATGACCGCCGTTGGTGGTCTTCAGAAGGGTACGTACTATGGTATGGGATCCTACGGCGCCTATTTGGCTTCAGAGTCATCCCGGGCCCCCTCTGTCAGTGCACAGTCTCCAGCTTCGCAGGCGTCATCACGAGCTCAGGATATTGGTCGTCAGATCGACGAGCAACGTCGCGAGTTGTAGCAGCAGATTTCTTATCACCATAATGCAGAGCGACGATCCGACGATCCGATGATCACCGGACGATTTGATGCGATCGAGCGCAGTATACAAGAGCTGATGAGTCTGCAGCAGGCTACAGCTGGCAGCTTACACACGCTCACCGAGTCTACGAAGTGCACAGAGCGTAGACAGGTCGAGCTGGAGGGATCGCAGAGGACCGTGACTGCCTCACTCACCCAGCTATATACTTTTCTTGAGAAGAGTACTCAGAGGATGGTGAGTACCCTTGCTGTGCATGGTGATCGACTGCGAGAGCTGGAGCAGATACGTCCTCCCGGTCCATCGACGGCGCAGACTCCAGACGTTCCAATGCCTCCGGACGTTGCACAGCTCACACAGGAGCAGTACGACATCATTTTATCCCAGATGCGCAGCCGGGGTCCTTTGTGATTTTATTTATTTTTTTATCATATGTTAGTGATACACTTGTTTCTCTGTTTGTGAGACTTTTATTGGTTGTGAGACTTGTATTGGTTGTAGACTGTTATGAAGGGAGACTATTATTCATCTATTGGTTGTAGACTGTTATGATGGAAGACTGTTAATTATGATGATATCTGCGACGGGGATGACAAATATACATACGCTGGGTTATAAGCGATGATCTGATATACAAAGGAGGTGCTGCCCAAACTTTAAAAAAATATTGTGTGTATTTTTGTGATGATGTGTGTCTGTGTTTGCAGTGTATGTGAAATGCAGTGTTCGAAACCATCGATAGTTTTGATTACTGTTGTATATTTTATCTTGGACAGAAAGAGCAACAGTTCAGGGTGTACTTCTGAGAGCTTCATTTTCACATCCTTCACTTTTTCGGGACGTCGTAAAGGATCCCGAGAAGGTGAAGGACGTGAAGAGGAAACTCTGAGAAGTGCACCCTGAACTGTTGCTCTTTCTATCCAAGATAAAACATAGAACAGTAAGCAAAACTTTCGATGGTTCGAACACTGCACTTCACACACACTGTAAACACAGACACACAGCATAACAAAAATACCAATCATATTTTTTTAAAAAAAATTTAATAATATCTGCGACATATAGCGACGATCTGTGACGTATAGCGACGTATAGATCCGTCGCTAATTAGCGTCGTTACGTTGTTATCCGTCGCTCAGTAGCTGACGTCGCAGAGAGATGACGTCGCTAATTTGGTCGCTGTATGTCGCTACACTGCTGAAGTGGCAGGCATGCCATGTCATCACATAAAAAGAAATGACGTCGCTAAGTGGTCGCACTACGTCGCTGCTTTGGCGACGTACTGTTACGGCGCTATATGTCGCTAATTTTACGACGTCCTAGCGACATTGGTTGTGACATCGCAAACAGCGACGAAAGGCAACGAAATTGTCATCTGCGACTAGCTTTTTCGCGACCTTCATGTTTCGTCACTAAAGTCGTCGCTAATTCCTATTAGCGACGTATTTTCATTATTTAGCGATGTATCCTGACGTCGCTAATTTGCCTTATTTTAGTAGTGTACAACATCATCAAGTAAACCTGCAACGTATCCTGTCAGGAAAAGAGAAAAGTACAACCCCGACAAGAAGCACTAAACAAAGTAAACTGAAATGCTGCACAATGAACTATGATATAAGCATGGAAACATGAAACTATAGTACATTAACAATGATGAAACTATAGTACCAGATCCTGAATAATGAACTAGACTAGCAGTGTAATATGCATTTGAAATAACTATCAAAGTATGCGACCGGCTGGGGTAGTACAGGATACAAGAGCACATGAATAATGGTACGGCTTAGAGTCCCACGTGCACGATGTGAGACCTAAGCTATTAGTCAGTGCCTAGCTAATATAGGATTGGTCACATATCTGTAGTATTTCTCCACCCTAATGTACAAGTAAAGAACATTGAACAATGAACGATGAACAATGAACGATGAACGATGAACAATGAACAATCGTGTGTACAACGTGTCAATATGAGAACATGAAGCAAGACAGAAATACAGAGTAAATGGTTCGAGTCGGTGTACTTGCCTTGCTTTGGAAGAACGAAAGTAATAAAGCATAAATCTGAATATCCACATGGTTGTACAAGTTTGTTAGATTCTAAAATAAAGATATTTAACTAGTTTTGACTAAACTAGCTAAACCTTGCCAATTAACTATTTAGCTATACTAGCACCAAGCTAACCAATATATATATACAATATATACATACATTTAAAGTATCTTAACTTATTTATTTAGAAATAATTGTTAACTTAGAATTTTTATCTATTTATAAGAGTAACATAAATATAACAAAACATACTAGTTTTATTTTGAGAAAAAACTAATATATTTAGAAGATTAGTTTTATATTATAACTTAGAGTAGTTAAACTATAACAATAATAATTTACTTAGTGAAATCGTTTAATAGCAATATACTTTTAGAATAAAATATTCTATCAAATACAATTTTTATCTAATTATTGGAATTACCAAGTCACTAAATACATATACATATATTAACTACTTAAATACCCAACCACCTACCAGTTACTGGTCTGGCCCAACTAATATAAATACCATGCTGGATTTAAGCCCAGCCTTCATTTGTTTCAAATGAATTATCATCAACCTTGGACTTTGAAGTCCACAGCAATATCCGGCATTGGCTAAACACAAAATTTTATTAAAGCAAAATCGGATAGGTTTAATCTTAGAATCTAATGTAAAACATTAAACAATACTCAAAATATGACAGCACTTACTTTTAGTATCCAATACATATATATATATATATTATATAGTACACTACTCCTGTACTCCCTCCGATTGCACCAACAGAAATTAGCTTCACACATCTGCCATGTAGATTGGCCCATTCAGAATTTGAAAGGTCAAATGACCCTACCAATTTCAAATGGCCAAGTCCCGTCAGCATTCATGCTCTATGACTAAAGTGGTAGGAACCATATGGAATGGTCATTCTAACTCCGAAAGGCCGCGTGGGTTGGCAGCTTTCCGATTTTGAAAAATGTGCTGCCAAAAAGTTAAAAGCAGGAGAGAGAAGAAGGAATTAAGAGATGTATTGAATCTCTATCCCTCTCTCTCTCTCTCTCTCTCTCTCTCTCTCTCTCTCTCTCTCTCTTCCCATTCTCATTTCTAACCAGCCGCAACCCCAACTCTTCTTCCCTTCCCAAACACATTCAAGAAACCCTAACTCAAAATTCTTCCTCCTTATCTCCAGCCACCATAAATCCTAACTGTCACGACCCGTTACCCAAATTGTTGGGCCGGGCCGAGCGATGTCCAGCCTACGCTTGGTTAAAACGTAGTAAGCTGTTCTAAGAATAGACAATAAAGGATCTAAGTAGCTAACAGTTCTAAAATCATATTTAAAGTTTATCACAACACAGCATCTATAAGCGAAAGTAAAACGTACAGATATAATAATACACTTTATAAGTATCTAACTGGAGACAAAGTCCAGTATCCAAATATAAGTACAGACCAAAATCTAAGTCTCAAAATACAAGAAAGATAACTAAGCAAGGTTTCCCGTTTGGGCCTCTTCTGGAGCTAAGACCAGGTCCTCAAAATCAGTGCCATAATATGTAACACATAGTATTTTCTCCTCGAAAGTATACCTACAACGTTATCCTGTTAGGACGGGAGCAAGTACAACCTTTACAACTAAAGTACTGAATATATAATGAAAGAGATGTACAACAAGAAACATGGTGTGATAAGTCTATAAAATAGGAAATACTGGAAACATGGCCTCATGGTACAACTGGGATCACAGTATCATAGTAACATAGGGAACATGGCATATCTGGAATCTTGGTATGACTGGAATCACGGTAAAATACATTTGTCAAGATGACACATGTATATCTAATGTTTAAAACTGGAGCAGATACGTGATCGGTCAATCGGTGTACAATGTGCAGGGGCACATGTAAATAAAATATACATACGTACAAGTGTACAAGCATAGGTGTACATCCGTACAGAAATGTCGGATAATGGCCTACGGTGCAGTAACATGTAGAATAAAACTTTGCTCGGTACGATGATGGGGGCATGATCACGTACTCAACTATCAGTTTTTCCATAACCCATATTCTAACATGTGAGAGATACGAGAACAGTAAAAACATGTGGGAGATACGAGAACAGTAAAAACATGTGAGAGATATTGGGAGTAGTATAAGCATGGCAGGTACTGGGAGCAGTATGAAACATGTGAATACTCTGAGTAGTATAAAGCATAGTGAAACATGTACTGAGAACCAGTAAGAAGCAGGTGAAGATATAAGAACTGTCCTAAGCATGGTAGGTACTGAAAGTAATACAACATGTGAAAATTTAACTTGCGACCTCAAGGATCAGTATTTTAACAGGATTAATACATGTTCTAGCATTAAAAGACAGTAAATGAGTTTGTAGATGTACTTGTCTCGAGCAAAGCAAGAATACAAGTACGAAGATATAGATGTTCGGTGTCCTGTCAATAATGATATACAAACTCAGCATCTAAGTTATGTTCAAGATTACATTAGTGGTGTGACACGACTTCTAACTGGATACTAGCCAAGTGGGGACCTAGCATAAAAGTCTAATGTGGAGTGCCACTATATCCAAACTAATTTTCTAGGGCCTTTACACTAGTGCGGGGTGAGGTCCAATACTATAATAACTCAAAAGAACACAAATCATTGAAAGTCGTAATTATTCAATAAATAAATTAAACTGTACATTGTGTTCCAACAATTTTTGAGATAGACAAAAAGCTTAATTTTACATAAAATAAAGTACCAAAATGATCCTTGTTAATTATAGAAATTTATACTAATTTTTCTGAAATTTATAAACCCTCATAGATATTTATTAAAAATTAGCAAACACATGTATCCTGAAAATGAGTTATATTTTTCTATTTTTATAAAATACCAAAAGTACTTATTAAACACTGGAAAAATTATAATAAATTAGCTAAATTAACAAAGTATTTAAATACAATTTTTTCCAAATTTTTACAGTAATTAAAATATATATAAAAATTGAAAAATAGCCTAACCGGATCATCCGGCGGATTACCGACGGATTTTCCGAAGTGTCACAGCAAGTTTAGTGGTGCAAGTTCGGATTTTTCAACAGATTTCTGCGGATTTCCGACGGATTTTCCGAACCGTCACAGAAAGTTGATTTTTGAACTCAAAACTTGTTTCGGCCATAAAAACTTCATTTTAAATCGAAATTCGGATTTTTAAAAGTCAAAATTGCATAGAACTGAATTTCCTACAACATGGGACTATTAGTTTTCACAAATCAAAATATTTGATAGATCAAAACCTCAAAATACTTGAAAATCATATCTAGAAACTCAGATCTACGCAATACTGTCGATCAAAACCAAAAGTGCTATATACTAAACATGTTAAAAATTTAAAGAAGTATATTATAGGCCAATAAAACTTTAGTTTCTATGGAAAACAAAAATAAAGTATGGTCATGTCACTTTTGAGCAAGATGTACTTGCCTAGGTTAAGCTCCAAGCCTAATCTTCTACTCCACCACCAAGAGGTGTACGAAACCACACTCTAGACCTCAAGGCCAAGCTCTTGGCAAGCTCCAAGGGAAGAGAAAGGAAAAAAAAATGAAGAGAGAGTGAAGAGAATGAAAAGAGAGAGGAGAGAGAAAGTAAAATGGTATATATAGAAGGGGGAATTAATCTTAGCCGTCGGATCGTGATCCATGTGAAAGTCTAGGTCAATCATAGCCATTCAAACAAAACCAATTATCCATTGGATAATAGAGTGTATCTACACTATTCACGAAAATATCTTAAACACTATTCATCAAAATATCCAAAATACTATTCACAAAAATATCGAAAACACTATTCATGAAAATATCTGAAATCGAAAATATCTAAAATGTGGAAAATCTGTCTGGACGGTATGCCATCGGTATACTCCGGTATACTGGCGGTATGCCGGCCAAGGAGAAAACCTATAGTTTTGGAAATATTTAAAGCATTCCGGAAACCAAGAGAATACGAAATACGCTGTAAAATATGTATTTAAATTAATATAAATGCTATTGAAAATTATAAAAAACTATTTTTTTGAAATCTAGGGGCTTACAGAACGAGTTCAAGTGGGACATGATATATCAAAACGAAGATAATCTTGTCTACTACAAAACTCGTAAAGAGAGTTTCCAGAGATTGGCATCCCTAATGCTCCAGAAGTCAAAGTCACGGAATGGGACATAATGATCAAAACAATTAAATAATAGAATATTTATCGAAAATAATTCATTTAGAAAATTTAAAATAAACCCTGAAATTCAGGGGACTTACACTAACCCTAGATGTTCATCTCCATGGCCGTCCAATAGAAACCCTAACCCAAGGTTCATTATCAACTTCCACATATAAACCCTAATTGCATAAACAAGAAGAAGAAAGGGATCTAGAGGAAGAAGATGAAGACGAACTCACTCAAGCGCGGTAGGGATGTCGATCCTCTAGCAGATCTGGCGAGCTGCTCGTGGTTCCGGCCGGCTATGTGGCCTTAAGACGGTAGTCGTGGCTCACATCCGTCGATATGAGCTGTCCTGGTGGAGGTAAAGGCTGGTCGAAGTCTCAATGACTCCGGAGACTCCGGATCGGTGGCTCTTCGAGGAAGATGATGGTTACTCCATTCTCGAAGGATCGGCTCGTGCTGATCCGGACGGCGGTTCGGCGGTGTGGTTCGTCACTCGAGGAGAACTCGGTCTGTCAGCGGATGGCGCCCGGCTGGGTTCGGGTTGATCGATATGGCCGGGAGGTGACTCTTCCGGTGATGGCAAGGAGACGAATTCGAGGACACGATGAGGAGATCAGTTGGACACGCCAGACCTATCGATGGACACGGCCAAGACACGGTCAGGTTAGGGTTTGAGTTTGATATGAATATGCTATGTGATGTGCAAGTGTACTGCACTGGCCAGGACACAAAAATGGTGGATGTGATGTTTGTAACGTGTCCAACTACTGAACACGATAATGGAGTAGTGTATGCGTGTCCGAATGCTGGACACAGAGAATTGTAGGTGTAAAAGTTTAACCAATTGAATGTATTTGTGGACATACCTATGATACGGATCTGCAGCAGGACACGAATGAATGTTGACACGCCGGGGTCGGACCCGAGCAGGAAACGAGGAAGATGCAGTAGAATGAGTCTTGCAATGTGTCCAGGAAATCAGGACACGAAAATTGTTTCTGGAATTTGTGTCCTGGCAATTTAGGACACGAAATGCTATGGACAGGACACGAGAAATAGTTGGAGTTTGGTAATAATAGGATTTGATTTAGGAATGAAAATTAGAGGGTATTTATAGGAGGAAGTGACTTGGACTCCAAGCAAAATTTGTTAGAAAATCAGTTAGTTAGTTATAACTAACTAATATGCACATGCTAAATAATTAAAACACGTATCTTAATTATTTAACTCTAGAAAGTTTTCTTCTAACAACTGGAAAAGAGAGAGGAGAGCTCAGAATGAAGGTCGTGGCTTCTTAGACAAGTGGTGGCTTCAAGGGCTTGTGGTCGTCTTAAACAAGTGGTTGCTGGTATCACAAGTGATGGATAAGCCTTTAATGGCTGGTCAAGAATGGCCAGGCCCATCTTGGCTTGGCCCAGGATGAAGGAACTTACTCAAGGATCGAAAATGTTCTCAAAAATATATTTCAAGAACAAAATACTCTAAACAATATATGAAAAATTATAATCACTCAATTAAGAGATAAAGTCAAAAAATAAATCCTGAAAAATATGCCCAAAAAAATAAAAAAAAAATTCTGAAATTGAATTTCGGAAAAGTGGGTTTACAAATCTACCCACCTTAGAAAAATTTTGTCCTCGAAATTTCAAAGGACACGACTAGGAATGGCATGATAAATCAACCAAGCACGATTTTAAAAAAATAGAAGGATTAATTTGGCATGGTTTAAGCATGATTAGGAAATAAGCAAAGAAATTCAAAGACGATCCATTAATGGTCAAGTCCGTCAAGGCACGATTAGAGATACGATCTTGATTAAATTTAAATCACAATTAAGGATAATTAGAATTACGATAAAATCATTTGGAACGAAATAGTCACAATTTATAAAAATTCTATATAGGCACGATTTCGATATAATCGATATTTAGGCATGATTGAAAATTAGAAAGGTTTGGCACGATCCGAAACACACAACATAGTCATGGTCAGATTTAGAGTCTAAGCATGATCATAATTAATTAGGCACGAAATGAATCGAAGGTTGGAAAGATTTGACACGATCTGAAACAAAATCATGGTCAATTGAGAATCTAAGTTACTCAGGCATGATTGGCATGATAGATTCAAATCATTTAGGCACGGTTTACTCATAACTATTGAAGTCGTCTAGCCACAATTAAATTCGAGGCATGGTTGAAAATCAAGATAACTTCTGATAGAGTTGTCTGTAGCACCCCGTCCCGCTCAGTCAATCAAAGGAATCGAAACGCCGACGGCGTTCGAACTTAGCCTTGCAACGGCTGCTCGAAGACATCGCTCGGTCAAAGCGACCGCTCACTCAGGTGGGATAGTTTCGGTGAACTCTCCTCATCTTAGCCTTCACATAATAAATCGTATGTTTTCAACTTGCACAAGTAGGCTTGATAATAAAAGTGACGAATGCACTTAGCTAAGGGAATAATCCCGACGGGTCGAATTGAGTTAGAATATGGAAAAGTCCAACGGTCGGCTTAGAGTTGGTGCACGGCGTGCTTTGAAAATGACACTCGATCCTTCGTCCTGCGACTTGGGAGAAGAAAAGTTGGTTTGAGTTGGCGAAGTCATGAACGTAGCCTAAGTCATAGGCGTCGTCCGCATAAATGCTCCATAAAGCATGTACGGTCTCATCGCCCAAGGCGTGGCATAGCCTCTGCTCGCCCGACGGGTTAAGTTGTATTGTACGGCTTGTGGCATAAGTTTAGGCACCGTAAATCACTTGGTTGTTCAAAGTCGAACGCGTGCACGGCATGTTCCCACGATGCAAGGCTTGACGTAGTCTTTGCCCGTCAAGTTGTTACAAAGTTAAGTTAGGCAAGTCGTGTTAGGCAACCGGAGTAGTAGCAAGCACGGTCTCACGAGTTCTACAGCAGGTATAGCCACGAAGTCCTACGGTCTCAAAGCTGGTCATATGGAGTGTGTGTTGGATGATAGTGTCGCACGGAATACAAGTCGGTTTAAGGCACGAGCCACAGTTGTTTCAAAGTGAGTTATAGAAAAAGGGGGCTATCAAATAGTCATTCCTAAGTTCAGTAAAAAGGGATATAATATCAAGGAAGAAGGCTCGCGACCGTGGGTCGTCGAGGGATCTCAAGGATAGAAGTCTTGAACTTGGTTTAAAAGAGAGGGTAACACTGAAAAGAAGGATGACTGTGTGAGACGTCAGTTTGAGTCGAGTCTTGCATGGTCATGGACAACTTGTCGACAAGGGCGATGTTTCCTCGAGCGGGAACCCGGGGCCACGGGACCGACTCGGCCTAGGAGGAAACAGGGTATAGTCGTGCATAAGGTTTTAGCACGGGTTAAGCGGGAGCTTGCAACAGAGCTAGCTACTTGCGTTGAAAGAACCCCGATTAACAAAGCTATACGTCGCAGGATAGCTTGTTATGCTAGTGGCCAAGTTCATATAGATGTCGGTAAAATAGCGGCTATCCGCGTGTACGCCTTTGGATTGAGTCGAGTTGAATGTGCGTACAGTTAGAACACAAAAGTTTGGACCTAAGATTTGGTTTCGACGTAGATGTCGTGCTTCGGCACGAGATGTGGTATCAAGTCTTAAGTTGTTGGATAGAGTCGCATAAGTTGGCTTGAGTCGTTAGAGTTTAAGTCAGGAAACCATCGTAAGGCAAAGTTGGTTGAGTGACACTAAGTTCACAAATCTCGATTGGGTCAGTTGGTGACCAAGATAGAAAGGGCCGCGAGGCGGCGATATGGTTTAGTCTCACTGAAATGCGAGGCACGGCCTCAATATGGTTTTGTAGCACGGTCACGTGGAAATGGAGTCTCATCGCGTAGTTGCGTCCCTGATTTTAAGCCGTAAGGCAAACACGACTTGATAGGTTAACGTTGTCGGTACGAGAAGAGTCTAAAGGCAGGATATATATTAACGTTGTTGTTGCAAGCACGGGATGGTCTAGAGACACAAAATAGGCCAAGGCGTCGGTCCTAAAATAATCCTAAGGTAAGAGTAGAAAGACAATCATAAAGGGACTATGTTGCACAAAGTAAATAAAATATGTTAGTTTTGTATGGGTGGGCGAGAAGCTCATTCCACCAGTACAGTTGAGTACTGACACCCACATAGTTTTTATGTGCAGGCACAGGTAGAAGCTCGTGGCACGGAGCTCACTTGGATGCGTCGAGGCACGGAGTTTCTTGGCGATTCGAAGCGTGCGGCCGCATGGAGTCAAGACTTATACGGGACATAATGTATGGACGTCGCCTTCCAAAGCATCCGCTGGCTTAAGACTTGTATTGAGAGATGAGAGAGAGCTGAGTGACTTGTAATATGAGAAGAGTGAACTTGAGTGACTTGTAATCTTGGCCTTGCGCCCTATTGTAACCTTTGTTTCAATATCAATAAAAGAGTGTTTTGCAATGACTTGTGTTTTGCTTCAAATTTTTGCTGCTATTATTCAATGTCTCTGCTTGGGACTTCTGTGCGACGACCCCGTCACAGCCGCTGAAATCGGCCATTATGGAACCCGCCTTGCACGAGCGCAATCTAGGCTCGTGCGGCATCACGCCTTAGCGAGGACGATCGCTCCTACGGAAGACATTGTCAATGGTGATAAGAGGCCAAACATGGTATATAACACGGATATAATCTCAATAGTATCCGAAAACTATATATATTCGAAATCACTTTGCCTAGAGTTCCTACCCCGCAAATGTAGTGTACATCTGACTGCAGCAATGACTCAAATAGTAATCAATTACCGAATATTTATTTCAACTTTATCCATGTTATCGGAACAACTCAAGAGATCAAAAATTTTATGATTTAGGACATAGCCTCAATAATATCCGAGAACCTATGAATACCTTAAATTACTTTGACTTAGAGTTCCTGTCTCGCCAGTGCGCAGCTGGCTGCAGTGAACCCGCGGTCTCCATAATCCAAGTAAATGACTGCAGTGCACATCTGCCACGTCATAGTAGGTCATTGAATACTCTTTCAACTTTATCCATATGAATTTCAAAGGAGTTATGAAAATTCAAATGAGTTCTAAAAAGTATTAATCATGATAGAAAATGAAGATATCTGCTCTTTAGAGAGAAAAAAGAGAGGAGTTTTATAAGAAACAAACAGTAAGACAAGTGGACAATAGAAACAAAGTCTCAAATAGCAAATGAGGAAGTTTTTAGAAAAAACTAGATGCTAGAAGAAAATTTAAGGAATGATCAAATATTAGTAATCAAACATTATACTAGCGAAATATATGCAAGTAATAACCTCAGAAGCCTCAAATGCAGGGAAATTGATAATCTTGGTGCTGCGTGTCTGAACCACCTAAAAAATAGAAAACTGGTTAAATATGGCCTAACTACAGGATAATGAGCAAACTTAGTAAAACTATTTCCATAACTATTTCCCACGGATCTTATGCTATGATGAGTTTTTTCTTAGTTTTGTTGGTCCCCCAATAGCACTTTATAGCCTAAGTGCCATTAGGACAGACCTGCATGGGCCACCACTAAAAAATGTCACGATCCGTTCCCGAATAATCGGACACGCCCAGCCTTCGTCGATGGACACGACAAAGTAAGCTGTACAATTCTAAGAAAAACTCCAAGTCACAATGATAATATAAAACATCACAACTACTATAAATGTTCCCAGAACAGATCTCCACAATCCACCAAGTCAATACAATATCATCCGAAGACAAATACGGTAACCAGAATAAAATTATACAATCCTGAATCCTCAATACAAATGATAAAATCTCTAAAACAATCTAAGAGAAATCTAACTATAACTCTGAAATTCTAAGTCTATCCTGAGCCAACTCTATCCTGCCTTCGGGCTCTGGCACATGAAGGAGATACAACATCATCAAGTAAACCTGCAACGTATCCTGTCAGGAAAAGAGCAAATTACAATCCCGACAAGAAGCACTAAACAAAGTAAACTGAAATACTGCACAATAAACTATGATATAAGCACGGAAACATGAAACTGTAGTACATGAATAACGATGAAACTATAGTACCAGATCCTGAACAATGAACTAGACTATCAGTGTAATATGCATTTGAAATAACTATCAGAGTATGCGATCGGCTGGGATAGTACAGGATACAAGAGCACATGAATAGTGGTACAGCTTAGAGTCCCACGTGCACGATGTGAGACCTAAGCTATTAGTCAATGCATAGCTAATATAGGATTGGTCACATATCTGTAGTATTTCCCCACCCCAATGTACAAGTAAAGAACACTGAACAATGAATGATGAACAATGAACAATGAACAATCGGGTGTACAACGTGTCAATATGAGAACAAGAAGCAAGACAGAAATACAGAGTAAAGGGTTCGAGTCGGTGTACTTGCCTTGCTTTGGAAGAATGGAAGTAATGAAGCATAAATCTGAATATCCACCTGGCTGTATAAGTTTGTTAGATTCTAAAATAAAGATATTTAACTAGTTTTGACTAAACTAGCTAAACCTTGCCAATTAACTATTTAGTTATACTAGCACCAAGCTAACCAATATATATATACAATATATACATATATTTAAAGTATCTTAACTTATTTATTTAGAAATAATTGTTAACTTAGAATTTTTATCTATTTGTAAGAGTAACATAAATATAACAAAACTTACTAGTTTTATTTTGAGAAAAAACTAATATATTTAGAAGATTCAGTCTTATATTATAACTTAGAGTAGTTAAAGTATAACAATAATAATTTACTTAGTGAAATCGTTTAATAGCAACATATTTTTAGAATAAAATATTCTATCAAATACAATTTCTATCTAATTATTGGCATTACCAAGTCACTAAATACATATACATATATTAACTACTTAAATACCCAACCACCTACCAGTTACTGGTCTGGCCCAACTAATATAAATACCATGCTGGATTTACGCCCAGCCTTCATTTGTTTCAAATGAATTATCATCAACTTGGACTTTGAAGTTCACAGCAATATCCAGCATTGGCTAATCACAAAATTTTATTAAAGCAAAATCGGATAGGTTTAATCTTAAAATCTAATGTAAAACATTAAACAATACTCAAAATATGACAGCACTTACTTTTAGTATCCAATATATATATATATATATATATATATATATATATATATATATATATATATATATATATATATATATATATATATATATTATACTACTTATGTACTCCCTCCGATTGCACTAGCTTCACACATCTGCCATGTAGATTGGCCCATTCAGAATTTGAAAGGTCAAATGACCCTTCCAATTTCAAACGGCCAAGTCCCGTCAGCATTCATGCTCCATGACTAAAGTGGTAGGAACCATATGGAATGGTCATTCTAACTCCGAAAGGCCGCGTGGGTTGGCAACTTTCCGGTTTTGAAAAATGTGCTGCCAAAAAGTTGAAAGCAGGGGAGAGAAGGAGGAATTAAGAGATGTATTGAATCTCTCTCCCTTTCTCTCTCTCTCTCTCTCTCTCTCTCTCTTCCCATTCTCATTTCTAACCAGCCGCAACCCCAACTCTTCTTCCCTTTCCGAACACATTCAAGAAACCCTAACTCAAAAATTTTCCTCCTTATCTCCAGCCACCATAAACCCTAACCCTAGATGTTCATCTCCATGGCCGCCCAATAGAAACCCTAACCCTAGGTTCATCATCAACTTCCACATATAAACCCTAATTGCATAAACAAGAAGAAGAAAGGGATCTAGAGGAAGAAGATGAAGACGAACTCACTCAAGCGCGGTGGGGTAGATCCTCTAGCAGATCTGGCGAGCTGCTCGCGGTTCCGGCCGGCTACGTGGCTTCGAGACGGTAGTCGTGGCTCACATCCGTCGATATGAGCTGTCCTGGTGGAGGTGAACGCTGGTCGAAGTCTCAATGACTTCGACGACTCCGGATCGGTGGCTCTTCGAGGAAGATGATAGTTCCTCCATTCTTGAAGGATCGGCTCATGCTAATCTGGACCGGTTCGGCGGTGTGGTTCGTCACTCGAGGAGAACATGGTCTGTCGGCAGATGGCACCCGGCTGGGTTCGGGTCGATCGATATGGCCGGGAGGTGACTCTTCCGGTGATGGCGAGGAGACGAATTCGAGGACACGACGAGGAGATCGGTTGGACATGCCAGATCTGTCGGTAGACACGGCCAAGACACGGCCAGGTTAGGGTTTGAGTCTGATATGAATATGCTATGTGATGTGCAAGTGTACTGTACTGGCCAGGACACGAAAATGGTGGATGTGATGTTTGTAACGTGTCCAACTACTGGACACGATAATGGAGTAGTGTCTGCGTGTCCGAATGCTGGACACAGAGAATTGTAGGTGTAAAAGTTTAACCAATTGAATGTATTTGTGGACATACCTATGATACGGATCTGCAGCAGGACACGAATGAATGTTGACACGCCGGGGTCGGACCCGAGCAGAAAACGAGGGAGATGCAGTAGAATGAGTCTTGCAATGTGTCCAGGAAATCAGGACACGAAAATTGTTTCTGGAATTTGTGTCCTGGCAATTCAGGACACGAAATGCTATGGACAGGACACGGGAAATAGTTGGAGTTTGGTAATAATAGGATTTGATTTAGGAATGAAAATTAGAGGGTATTTATAGGAGGAAGTGACTTGGACTAAGCAAAATTAGTTAGAAAATCAGTTAGTTAGTTATAACTAACTAATATGCACATGATAAATAATCAAAGCACATGTCTTAATTATTTAACTCTAGAAGGTTTTCTTCTAACAACTGGAAAAGAGAGAGGAGAGCTCAGAATGAAGGTCGTAGCTTGTTGGACAAGTGGTGGCTTCAAGGGCTTGTGGTCGTCTTAAACAAGTGGTTGCTGGTATCACAAGTGATGGATAAGCCTTTAATGGCTAGTCAAGAATGGCCAGGCCCATCTTGGCTTGGCCCAGGATGAAGGAATTTACTCAAGGATCGAAAATGTTCTCAAAATTATATTTCAAGAACAAAATACTCTAAACAATATATGAAAAATTATAATCACTCAATTAAGAGATAAAGTCGAAAAATAAATCCTGAAAAATATGCCGAAAAAATAATAAGAAAATTCTGAAATTGAATTTCGGAAAAGTGGGTTTACAGGTTTCAAGAAATATGTGAGAATTATCGTGTTCGAAAAATTCATTCATGAACCCTAAAGTGATTCTAAACCTAATTTATCAAAACTTTTTTAGAGAATTAACAAAAATTCTGTGAATTTGAAACAAATGTAGAAAAAATGTAGAAGAAATTAGGGAAGAACATACCTAGACTCCGATGATGGTTTCGACTTGCGTGTCATCTCTTGGAATGGAGTGGTGGAGGAGAGAGTGGTGGAAGAATTTGGAATGGAGTGGTGGGGGAGGGTGGAGAAGAGTGGAGTTTTAGGGCTTGGGGGAGATTTTGGTAGAGAGAGAAAGAAAAAGAAGAAATGAAATGAAAAGGAGGGTTTGGGGGTTGGGCTAGCCCCAAGCAACTTGTGGGCAGCCCCCAGCAAAAGTTTCACCTTCTTGGGCTGCCCCCAAGTAAGGGCTAGCCCCAAGTAAAAGTGGTAGTGCCCTTAGAAAAAGCCTTTATAAGACTTTCACATGGGCCGGAGTAGAAAAAAGAAAGCCCATGGAAGTCCAAGCCCACTATATTCCGCAGCCACATAATCATTTGACTTGAGACAAAATGGGCCAAGTTTGGTCCCGTTTCGATCCCATAGTCTATAGGATAATTATTATCGAATTTGACTGTTTTGAAGTAACTTAAGAAAACTTAATTATCTATCCTAAAATGTTTAAGCTTGGAAAAAGTGCAAAATATTGAAAGATGGTGGACAAATTTATGATATTATCAGGGGGTAAAACAAAAAAATTTGGTGCTGAGGAACAAATGAGTCTCTCACTTATTCATACTACAGGACCTTAATGGGTTTACATAAAACTTATGTAAGGAGAATGTTTCAAAAAAAAATTTAGGTCCTAGATATTTACAATAAAGACTCTATAACATCTAGAAAGTTATGGAGACTTCATAACTCTTCAAGAAAACTCCAAAATCTGAAAAATTTCGGAAGCTTCCAGCTAAACCTCTGTCAGATGAGGGTTATACAAATCTGTCTCGATGGACCGAAAAATATTATGCGAGACTATTGTTGAGTTGATAGCTTCAAAATAAAGAATGAACTGGATCAAACCTAAGGGTGTGTTTATTTCTTTCATAGCTATATAGTGCTACCACATGCTACGCACTATATGGTGCTAGCATTTTAAAGTGCAAATTTGTTTATTTTTTACAACTGTGCACTTTAAAGTGTTGTTGTTTATTTTTTTACAACTTTAAAGTGCATTATAAATGTATAAATTAACTCTTTTATCCTAAAATACTATGACATTATGTTGGACACAAATTCACTAGTATAAATGGGAAAAAAATATAGAAGTTCACCATCAAGTATCAACATGACAACCCATCAGAACTTCAATCTTGACAAACCTAAAACCCTAATATTCAAAATTTCCAATTTATATCAGCAAAAATTAATCCAAATTAAATAAAATTTTAATAAAAAATTAGGGTTGAGCTAACATGTGGTTTCTTGCAGCAAAAAAATGCAAAATATAAAAAATTAGGACATAAAGTTTTCCACTTACGAAAGATTATGATTGCTTGAACACATTTTTGATATTTAAATTTATTGTTGGATACACTTGTCTTTTTGCACTGATAATTTGTAAGCTCAAAATTTGTAACTTACAATTTATCACTCATAAAGGATATCACTATAAAATGATGAACATTTTAAAGTGCAAAAACTAAATACCTTAGTTGATATGTCCCACACTTATTTGTGCATTTTAAAGCACTCAACACTATATAGTTCCAAAAAAGAAAGAAGACTTAATTGCAACTTGATACCCTCAACTATCACCGTTTTTCAACTTGATACATATACTCAACAACTTAATACCCTCAACAATCACCGTTTTTCAAATGCATACCCTAAAATAAATAATTCCAGAAATACCCCTGCCCCCTCTCTCTCCCTCCCCCTCCTCTCGCTCCGGTGATGCCCTCTCCCCTCCATCTTCGGCGATCGATGCCTCCTCTCATCCTCTCCGGCGGTGCGCGACAATAAAGACGGACGGTGGGAGGAGGGGGTGGAGGTGCGGGTGGGGACGGACGGGGGTGGGGGAGAGGGGAGGGGGTGGGATGGCGAGAGGAGGGTGGGGGCGGCCTGTCACGTTCCGCTCCCGTAGGAGCGATCGTCCTCGCTAAGGCATGATGCCGCACGAGCCTAGATTGCGCTCGTGCAAAGCGGGTTCCATAACGGCCGATTACAGCGGCTGCGACGGGGTCGTCGCACAGAAGTCCCAAGCAGAGGCATTGAATATGCCAGCAAAAATTTAGAACAAAACACAAGACATTCAAAAGATGCATTTTATTGATATTGAAACAAGGATTACAATGGGGCGCAAGGCCAAGATTACAAGTTACTCAAGCTCACTCTTCTCACATTATAAGTCACTCAGCTCTCTCTCATCTCTCAATACAAGTCTTGAACCAGCGGATGCTTCAGAGATGCGAAGTCCATACATTATGTCCCGTATAAGTCCTGACTCCACGCGGAACGCACGCCTCGAATCGCCAAGGAACTCCGTGCCTCGACACATCCAAGCGAGCTCCGCGCCACGAACTTCTACATGTGCCTGCACATAAACACTTGTGGGTGTCAATACTCAACTGTACTAGTGGTGTGAGCTCATCGCCTACCCATACAAAACTGACACGTTAATTTACTTTGTGCAACTTAGTCCATTCTTTTCAATTGTCTTTCTAGTCTTGCCTTAGGATCGATTTTAGGACAAATGTCTTGACCTATTTTGTGTCTCTAGACCATCCCGTGCTTGCAACAACAACGCCAACACATAACAGACCCCTCGCTCAGGTGGGTGGCATTGTTGTTGCAAGCACGGGATGGTCTAAAGACACAAAATAGGCCAAGACGTCTGTCCTAAAACTGATCCTAAGGCAAGACTAGAAAGACAATTGAAAAGAAGGGACTAAGTTGCACAAAGTAAATTAACGTGTCGGTTTTGTATGGGTGGACGAGGAGCTCACACCACCAGTACAGTTGAGTACTGACACCCACACGGTGTTTATGTGCAGGCACAGGTAGATGCTCGTGGCGCGGAGCTCGCTTGGATGCGTCGAGGCACGGAATTCCTTGGCGATTCGAGGCGTGCGTTCCGCGTGGAGTCAGGACTTATACAGGACATAATATATGGACATCGCCTCTCTGAAGCATCCGCTAGTTCAAGACTTATATTGAGAGATGAGAGAGAGAGCTGAGTGACTTGTAATGTGAGAAGAGTGAGCTTCAGTGAGCTTCAGTGACTTGTAATCTTGACCTTGCGCCCCATTGTAATCCTTGTTTCAATATCAATAAAATGCATCTTTTGAATGACTTGTGTTTTGTTCTAAATTTTCGCTGGCATATTCAATGTCTCTGCTTGGGACTTCTGTGCGACGACCCCGTCGCAACCGCGCCGTTGTGGAACCCGTCTTGCACGAGCGCAATCTAGGCTCGTGCAGCATCACGCCTTAGCGAGGACGATCGCTCCTACGGGAGCGGGACGTGACACGACCGTGGGAGGGAACAGATCGGAGAAGTGGCGGGAGGAGGGAGGTGCACAGGTGGGGACGACCGAGGGAGGGGCCGCGACGGAATGAGGCGGGTGTTGGCCGATGGAGGGGTAAGGGGGCAGCAATGGTGGAATGGGTGGGAAAGTGGGAGATGGAAGGGGTATTTTCGGAAAAAAAAAAAAAAAAAAAAACTTCAGGGTATCAAATTGAAAAAAAAGGTTTAGGATATCAAATTGAAAAACGGTGATAGTCAGGGTATCAAGTTGCAATTAAGCCAAGAAAGAAAGAAAACACACGCCTCTGGAGTTTGGGATATTGTAGTCAGCAAAAAGCTCTACTACACAGGTTCTAATCATTAGGCCCATGTTCCGAACCTGGCCAACCTTATGGGCAGAGAAAAGGAACGATACCAATACCATGCTCCAGCACATCCCACAGCTCTACCAGTCGACCAAATTTTTTTTTTTTTTTTTTTGTACAATTACGCTGGAAGAGCTCAAAGGAAATCCTCACATACAAGCTAAAAAGCTGGATTCTATATGGGAAATTTATAAAATATATCGAGAAAACCCAAGAATGGAGTGAACTAAACATTTCGTTTCCCTAATTTTTCTACATAAATGTGCTGCTGAGATGAATTATTAGCTGTACACTTCTGACAAAATTTGTTACACCTACTTCAAGCATGTGGTCATATTGCCAATGTTCCTTCAACACTATCCTGTTCGTCTGAATCAGAGAGAGGAGCTTTGGGCTTGGACACGATACTCGGATACCCGTAGCCGAGGGAACTTCCACTTGTTTGACATAGCTGCAGGAAAACAGTAGATGCCATCAGTAGACGCCTTGAAAAAAGAAAGGTTGATCTAAAGTTTCAAATTCTAAGTTGGTCATCAGGAATTAGATGATCTTAATGTGAGGTTGTCGACCAGTGATCCAAATTTTCGAGTCCAGAATATTTCTTGCAAACTACATCTAACATACCTAAAATATATAAACGAATGCGTATAGGGTTTTTAAACCTAAATTACCAAATTCATTTTTGGGGAAGTTTGATTCCACTCCCTCTAAGTTTTCTCTAAACTTGAACCCGGTCTCTACACAATTGCCTATATCTACACCCTTGAACAGTCGAATTAGTTTTATTGAAAAGAAAATAGAAAATGCAAGACTACCCTTCCCTTTCCTTTTCTTTCTTCACACAAATAACTAAAGAAACTGTTATATATTATTTAGAAAGAGCGATGGTAGCTTTTGAACCCAAGATAATTTTTAATATATTAAATGTTTCAACCACGTGAGCCGTGAAATTTGTTGTTGAAAATATTTAATTGGTTTGTAAAATTAAATATTAAAAAAAACAA
Source organism: Iris pallida (assembly GCA_029216955.1). Taxonomy (NCBI): domain Eukaryota; kingdom Viridiplantae; phylum Streptophyta; class Magnoliopsida; order Asparagales; family Iridaceae; genus Iris; species Iris pallida. The sequence continues at coordinate 6,590,626 of JANAVB010008800.1, read as the reverse complement.
TAATGTTGCTTTGAAGGGGTATCAATAGTCACTCAAAACACAAGGGATCAAAGAAATTTGAAGGGGGTATGTAGAAGCATGGCAAAATCAAGTCATGCGCCTTAGAGGCCATGCGCATGACAACCCATGCGCACAATAAACCATGCGCTCAGAAGAAGCCAGCCTATGTTGTGCCTAGATGGTCATGCGCCTAAGACACCCAATCGTCACTTCAACATTTAATACAATGTCATCTGTCAGATTGGAACGTGGAGCAGCGTACGCCTCGAAACATGTGCAAGTGACGGTTGCATAATAAACAAAACGCTAGCATGATTCCATGCGCCCTGGGCCGCCATGCACCATTATTGCCTTGTGCATTGAAAGTTGTTCACTAAATACAAAGTCGCTTCGAAGTACGAGATGACAGCCAACGTCAGCACGTACGTCAGCGTAATCATTACTCATTGTCTGTTACAGCTGCCATGCGCCCAGATTTGCTACGCGCCCCTAAAAGCCATGCGCCAAGTCTACCTCGACACATCGAAATCTTTTCGTTCCAACAGATCGAGATCTTCGAGTCATCAACACGCGCCACGTGTCAAACGACTCAGTCATGCCTATGACGGGTGTCAACAGCCTAAGATCTCAACAACCACCCTATCCCAACCACGGCCACGTGGCAGTCAGTTGCGCCATATGCGCACAGTTGCAACTGCATTCTGTTCAGAAATGTCATGTGGCAACAAAACTCATGCGCACAGCTGTCCTGCGTGTCAAAATCTATGCGCGCATGGATGGGTTTCTCAAGATTACTATAAATAGGAGGAGTCTTTCTTCATTTCAACCCCTCGACACTCAGAGTTTGAGCAAACTTCAGAGAGCCGAATTCCCGTCCACCTTGCCGATGAGCAAAAGACTTGCAATTTTCTCCGTCTCATCGTCACATCGTCAACGGAGTAAAGGAACCACTGCAGCGTTCGATCTCCATCGTCACGCTTACCCATAAACAAATTGTACTCAGAGATCCTGTTTAGGACTCCTTTGTACTTTTTCTCGTTTGTCAATACATAAAAGTTCGTAAAACTTTTCAATGGCAAACGGTAATCTATAACCGAAGCATGATTGAACCAACCAACTATTTATGCAAAGCATAAAAGAAGTTTTCTGACAACACCACATAGTTTTTGCTAAAATAGTTGATAATTTACAATGCCACATGTATACAATACCACTGCCACATACAGTTTCTAATACCACATCCCAGTTTCCAATACCACAATACAGTTTTTCATACCACATCACAGTCTTGCATACCACAAACATTTTCTTGTACCACAATATAATCTTATAGTTAATTATTATAGGTTTTACTGTCGCGGTACAACAATTTAAACATAAAGAGTATTTTGTATCACAATACATTGCAACATGTGTCTAGTATCAATATGTGTTACAAGTATCAATGTGTCTATTATCAATATGGACAATAGTGATATTACTAACACAAAAGCATAACTAATAACACTAACAGTACCACAACACCGGTCATAGTGGTACTATTATTGATATTTACTATTATCGCTATCGTATTGTTAGTATTGTTATTGTGATACTATTGTGTCACCTGAATCTTGTCATGGCATATCCGTGCCCATGCAACATAGATTTTAAGCCTAATAAAATTTAAGTAATAATAAATGTATCAATAACAACGACATAACCAAGTGGTGACCCCTACTTAGATAGGGAAAAGGATTAGAGAGAGGTCCAAGGTTAGAATCACATTGGCTTTTATTAGGCAGAGAAAGCATGAGAGGAAAGAAAGAGCGGAGGGGAGAGAGAGAGAGAGATGAGAGAGAACGCACAAGAGAGAGAGGTTAGAGAGAGAGGGAGGGAAGAAACAGACATGAGGGAGAGTGGGATTAAAGGGCAATTTGTCTTTCTTATTTTTATTATTTTGTTTTTAATAAAATAGCTTTGACTAGTCAAGGGACCCGGTAATTACAGAAAATTAGCTAGGCAAATTTAAAAAACCTATAGGGAGCGGAATCAAATTCCCCTTCATTTTTCATTACATTTCCACAAGCATGAAAAACAACTAATGTTGTTGAAGGAAACGCGGAAGAATTCTCTCCAAAAAATGATCTTTAAGATTCTTCACTAAGTATCAAGCAGTCATAAGACAGAAGAAAGGTTCAAGATTATCAAATAAAGTTGATCTTATTGCAGTTGTCTACTCAGTAATCCATATCCGTACTAACTAGCCAGGAACATTTTTGGAATATCATAACATGCAGTTGTACATAGTGGGCAGTTGGCAATTTAATGTCATAGATCATAACAGCCAGCAAAGGCCAATTTGAATGGTCCTAGTGTACAGACACCTGTGCATGTGTTCTGCTGAATGAATGTCAGCATGCCCATATGCATCAACACAGTGTGAATGTAGTGCATGAGAACCCACTCAATCCCCTATTGAACCATGTAGGCAACATTTATTAATTCTGCCTAACAGCAACGTTTTAACACATCAATAATTTAGAACAGTTACAGACAATAATAAATTTCAAGCAACATTTCAACACTCAGCAGTTTGGAACATCAATAGCAAAACTGGCAAAGAATGTTCAATGCAAAAATAAGCAAAATAATACATACAACTTTGGTTATACATACCTCAGTGAGCTCACCAAGGTGGCGGGATCGGAATTCATTAATTGTTGCTGCAATCTCTGAGGTTGGTAACTTAGCCTGCAAGGAGGGGACAAGTTAAAAAACAATGTTGCATCATGGAACACTACTGCTTGGGCCCTCAGTACAAAGAAAGCAAAATAGCTTCCACAGCAGTAATATTGTCTTCTCACCTGTGCAAGAACAGCAGCTGCTAACTGAAGACTTGGTTCCAATGTTTCTGGGACAACCTTCAAAAATTTTTAAAGTGTGGCTATATTATCCATAAGAAACAAAATATATAATTGGCAGTTCCCGAATTATCCAGAAGAGTTAAGAACAAAAGACCCATTCTTGACCACGATATGAAATCATATGTTTAACTTACCGCAGTTGCACCTGCCTTCTCCAAATTAATGCCATGATCGACATCATGGGCACGGACGAAGGTCTTCACATTCGGAAAGTACTTGCTCAATGCCCAAACAGTTCTATAATTTGCACCTGGAGTATCTAAGGTAATTGCTGCAGCACAAGCTCTCTCAGCCCCAACTTTATGAAGAATCTAATATCCAATACATTAATAAAAGTCACGATCAGATTAAACAGAAGCTTATTCCACATCTAAAATACTTCCTTACCTCTCGGCTCCCTGCATCCCCAAAATATACAGGAAGGTCAACTGCACGCCCAACTGACACCCGGTCACTGATGAAATAACCTAACAATTAGTTCAACTGTTCTTCTATGCTCCAACAGTATGCACATACGTATATAGATAAGGTACATAACACTTTAAGAAGTCAGATATTTGAGCAACCCAACAAATAATTGGAAGAGAGATTATTCGAGAACTTAGAATAGAGATGATCGCTGATCAGCTTCTCTCTTAAAGTCATGCAAGCATTTTGTATTGATATAATTCGTATTTTGGACTTGTTATCCTTTATCCATTGGCTTTCTTACTCTAAGGGGCTGTTTGGTTCAAGTTTTAGAGACTTGAGAATGGTTTTGGATTCCTTGCCTATGTTTGGTTGTGGGTTTGGGAATTGGGAGGAAATATAGGGGGCTTCACATTCCCACAAATGTAGTAAAATCCAAGCCCTCCGGAAATATTTTTGTTTTCTTGGGAATGTTGGTTGGGTGCACTAATTACAATTTTTTTGGACGGTAATACCCTCAATGACACCAACTGAATTTAGGTAATAATAACATAATAAAATTAATAAAAATGTATTTATGAAAAACTAAAAAAAATTAAGATTTCTATTCATGTCTGAACCAAACATGAGAATGAAAAAATTGAAGTTTTCACCTACATTATCCCAACCTAACCAAACATGGGTGTAGGAATGTTCAAAGGTTCCTAGGAATATAAAACATTCATCCAAACGCGCCCTAAGGGGATGTTTGGTTAGCGGAATACTATATAGCCGTGAGTTCTATATTTCTGAAATCCGTCCAGAATTTTATATTCCTTGAAATTAAATTTCCGGTAATTAAATTTCCTGAAAAATTATATTCCCATGTTTGGTAAATATATAAATATTCCCCAAAAAAAATGAAAAAGGAAAAATCTAAAATAAAAATAAAAAAGGATAAAAATATTGAGATAAAACTCAAAAACAAGAAAAAAAAATTCTTAAAAAAATTAATACATGAAAAAACAAAAAATTATTATTTAAAAAAATAAAAAAGATAAAAACTGAAAAAAAAAAAAAAAAAAAAAAACAAAATATCATTCTTTAAAAGATGAAAAAGATGAAAAAAAAAAAAACTGGAAAAAAAATCTTAAAAATAGAAGAAGATTAAAAACTGAAAAAAAAAATTCTTAAAAAATGAAAAAAAAAATACCAAAAAACTGAAATAAACCCCCAAAAAATCTAAAAAATAAAAAAGGATAAAAAAACGAAAAAGAAAAAACTATTAAAAAGAAATTTCTTGCCGGACAAAAAAAATATACCTACCTATTCTTAAGGGAAAGGATTCTCATGTTTTGTGGATAAATTGTTTACCCGGATATTTGTAATTCCCGGAAATAAATTTTTATAAACTAAACAAACATGGGAATAGGTTCTCACTCTAAAATTTTCCGGGAGTAGAAAAAAATTCCCGAGTACTAAATGCCCCCTAAGAGAAGTAATTTGCATGACTATTAGCATGTGAATGGTGAAGTACAGCAAAGACGTCTAATGAGATTAATTGATACAATCTGGCATGCTGCACTCTTATGTCTCAATATGTTGATAGTCCTGGGTATCTCAAGTACTATCTATTTAGCATGTTTCACACATATATTGCACAGGCATGGGAAAATGGTGTCTATCCGTACTGACCGTAGCCGTATCAATATTCGTGTTAAATATGGGAGACTACATATGTACCTTTTTCAACATATTCGTATATCATATTGGTACCGTGTCCTAAGTGTATCCGCACCCGTCTTCATGCAAGATATTTCCACACAATTAGCTCAAAGAACCTAACCGTTATTTCAGACTCCTCATACAAGAGAAAATCGATTGTTTGTAGGAGTGTGCAGTATGTGGTTCAAACCACAAAACCAAACCTAACCGAATCAGATTATTCATACAGGGTTTTTTACTTTCTTTTTCTGGGTGATGGGGTAGTTGGGGTGTCTGTGTTTGCGTATGTGGGTGGGGGTGGGCGTTGGGGGGGGGGGGGGGGGGGGGGGGGTGAGGTTTTGGATCAGTAAATTTGTGGTTTTTCTGTTCGGTTTATGGTGTACTGAGAAGACGGCTCCATATGAACTGCAAAAACAACATTTAATTTAATGTGAATAAAAGGTAGCCTAATATTTAATGCCATGCAATGCATTTATGTATTTATACACCATGGTTTAGCTCTTCATTATATAGTTGCTCTTATTTATGTGTTGCAACTCATCATGCTCTCTTCAACTAATTCAAAGTCATGCCATTTATTAGTATGTCTTGAAGTCATGGCTCAACTTTTACTTTTCTTTTTTAATGTTATGTGATATGTTCTTAGTATCTTACGATGCACGATAAGTATTTTTATGATACGATATGGAATACTACCTATTCGTTACGCATAGGTTAGATCCAATACGATACATATAGGCTGATAGGTAGTATCGGTTTTTTACTAGTCGTGCAATGTATGTTTAATAATTTAGATTCTGGAACTACATAAACTTGTAAAAATGAAACAAATAAAAAGTTTATGAAAAAGTTATATTAGATAATGTTCCTATATGTATTTTAGAAATATAGAGCTAAACTTCAAGAGTTAATTTATCATATGATACACAACAGCAAATCAATAACTATACGTGAGTTGACAACCTATAGGTTATGTGGTTTGTGGTTAAGATGGAATTAACCCAAAAATAACCAATTTATTCAGTATGATTTGGTCAAATATTGTTTTGAAATTATGTGGTATGATTCTGTTCGTGTTATGCTGTTGGCGATTACGTGCGATTTGGAAAAATATGGTAACGGACTAAACCAAATGCACACCCTTGCTTTTTGCAGCACAACTCTTACACATTCACCACAATTTTGTGATGATAAACTGTTCCTCTAGATCGTATACTGAGGCTAGGCTATCTTACGAGTTAAAAGGACCATTCACTAGATAGAGATGGAACTGCAATGATTAACTCTGATATAAGTCAATTTTGTAATTTCATTTCTCTGTAAAATGTATCATTCGAAACTGCCCAAAAGCTGCCAATTAGGAAGGTCTGATACATGTTCCAATACCGGTACTCGAACCATGGTTAGTAGTTCATATCGTACACCTTTCAATAGAGAAAGTCAATCACCACTTATTTCACATCACATAAGGAAAAAAACACTAAAACTTCATAAATGACTACATTGTGCAGAGTATTGATCATGCCAAGATTTTGTTTGAGAAGGTAAAGTTTCTCAAGTAACTAAACAATGTTAAACATTGATGTACCAAGAATTTGATTCGCAACACATTTGCCCTTGGAAAAGACGAGCTTCTCCCAGAGAGACGATTTCTCTCAAAAGGGCCTATGTGCTTCGCTGCTGTGCTACACGGGTACAGAGACAACCTGATATAAGACACAGTGACACAGACGCAACACCAATTCTGGTGTCCTGATGTTTTTGCAGTGTTCTTGCTGTTTCGAAATAGTGCAACATACTAAATCCGGATGCATTGGCTGCATTTGTTGCATGAATGCAGCTTAATTGCAAAACTTGAACCTATGTCACAAAATCAGCTATGTTCATTCCCTACACATGCTTCAATTTAGCAAAACTCCTATCACTAAAATGGCTGGTCAGGCTTTGTAGAATTTGTATTTCAACTTCATGGCTATCCTCCGCCAGCAAAGCACTTCAAATATACTCCATATCAACAATCTTGTTTAAGTCGATGAACAATATACTTCTAAGTCTCTCCCAAGGTAGTCAAAGGCGCAACGCGCACTCGAGGCGCAAAGGGTCCATATCGCCCGAGGTGCAAGACGCACTTAAGGCGTGCGTCCGAACGAAACAAGGCGCAAAAATAAAAAATAATAAAAATATACATACATAAATAAATAAAATAGTAATGTGAAAAATAAAAGCAAATAAAATATAAAACATAAAAAAACATGTTAAAATATAACCAAGTGAACTAGCAAAGTAGCGGTAGCAATAACAATCAACAAACTAACAAGAGTTTGTACTCTTCCTATCACGCTTTTAGTAAATTATAATTTTTTTTTAGTTCAACTATAACCAACTTTGGCAACCGTATAAAGAGCTATCTCTTCCCACTTGTATGAGATAAGAGACATCTCGTCTCAAAGTTATATATATATATATATATATATATATATATATATATATATATATACAGTCCCCTTCTTATACGGGATAACCAATTTCTTACGGAGAAAAAAAAAACTCAAAAAATATACGGCCGAAATAGACGTATGTTTCTCTTCTGAATTATTTTCTCTTTAAAAATTTAAATCTCTTCTTTTAAAAACAAACATATCTCTATCTTAAAAAATAAGACTTATTTATTTATTTCTAAACAAAGAGAGATTAATTTACTTTTTAAATTAGGGATAGATAAATTATTTCATTTTTAAAATAGAGATAGATTTTTTTTAAACAATCTATCTTTAGAAATAAATATACCTTTAAAAATTATATTTAAATATTAATTTTAATGTTAATCTTAATATTAATATTGATATTAATTTTAATTTTTAATTTTAATTTTAACATTAATTTTAATTTTAATGTTAAAGTTAATCGTAGTGTTAATATTAATGTTAAATCTAATTTAAATTTAATTTATTTTAATTTTAATTTTAATATAAGATTTTTAATGTTAATGTTAAAATTAAAATTAATATCAACAACAAAAAATTAACATTTGAAATAATATTAAAATTAACATTAATATTAAAATTAATATTAATATTTTTAATATAATTTTAAAGGTTTATTTTAAAAAAATTCATATCTATTTTAAAAAAATATAAAATTAACTTATCTATCTCTATTTTTTAACATAGATAAATAAATCTCTCACTATTTAAAAAATGAATAGACTTATCTTTAAGATAGAGATAGGTTTATTTTTCAAAGGAGAGATTTTTTTTTTAAGTGAAAGAGATTAGAAGAGAACCATACGTGTATTTTCTCATCCCGTAAGTTAAATATAATTTTTAAAGGTATATTTTAAAAAAAATTCATCTATATTTTAAAAATATATAAAATTAACTTATCTATCTCTAATTTTTAACATAGATAAATAAATCTCTCACTAATTAAAAATGAATAGACTTATCTTTAAGATAGAGATAGGTTTGTTTTTCAAAAGAGAGATTTTTTTTTTAAGTGAAAGACATTAGAAGAGAACAATACGTGTATTTTTCCATCCCGTAAGTTTGTCCCGCAAGTTATTCCCGTTTATATATATATATATATATATATATATATATATATCTTGGAAAAAGGGTAAATTTTATTCCAAAATCAACTCATACAGCTTACAGTACATCCCATGAACCTCTCACCCTACTAGGGTGACATAGCAGTTACATCAAACTCAATATTGTGAAGTATGCCTATTGGGAGAGTGGAAACCCCCTCAAAAATACATCGATTCCGTGTGTGTGTGTGTATATATATATAAGAACAAAAAACAAAAAACAAAACCAAGGTTCTAAATGGCAGTAGGCGGGTGCGCGGCGGAGAGAGACCTCCTACCCGCTAGGCCACCTGGGCACCGCCTAGGCGGTCAATACATTTTGGATATTTTTTACTATTTTACCATTGTTTTTTGCATAATATGCATATTTTAAGGGTGTTCCATGCATAACTAAGTTGTAGAAAGAAGATTTATGAAGTTTTAGTTTTGTAAAAGTAAACCATAAACCCATAATACTTGTAAGATCTTTTGGCCAAAACATCTTGTTAGATATTGCTTCCGTCTAAGCGCTCGCCTACGCCGCCTCACCGCTGCGTATGTTGTCATACCTTTGTTGGCCGCCTACTCCACCGCCTACCTCCTAGACGGCCGCCTCAACCGTCATTTAAAACATTGAACAAACCATAATGCGCGTCTAGGCGCACCTTTTCTTGGTCGCGCCTTGCTGAAAGGCGCAGTTTAGGTGCGCCTTTGGTGCGCTCGGAGAAAAGTGCCTCGCCTAGTGAGGTACATGGCACAATTGTTGCACCTTTCTGCAATGCACACCTTTGACTAACATGGTCTCTCCATGCAATGAATTAGTGATTCTAAATACTAAAAATTGTTATTATTATGGTGTCATTTACCTATTAATATGGACTCATCCTCCTTATTTTTTGACTTCTAGTTGAAGTTACATATATTATTTCCTTGTCATGCTAATTTAATATTCAAATATCGTAAGTTCAATTGTAGAAACATAATGTGTCAATTTAAATTGTCCATGGTATCAATGTTGTAAAAATCGGACTGGACGGTCGACTAGTAGTCGACAGTTGGCCGTCCCCGACTCGATTAGGATATGCGGCGGAGAAATCTGCCACAGCAGTAATCGGACCTAGTCGACCGACTAGGCGGCTAGCAGGGCCTAGTCGGCCGGCTAGGCAACAGTTTAGAAAAAAATGGGTGGAAGAGATGAAATCCGACCCAATTACCCATTCTTTCAGAACCTAAAAAGTAGCCGACAGCAGACAATTTTCAGAGAATGAGAAAGAAGAGGAGAGAGTTCCAGGAAGAAGAAAAAAAAAGGACTGTCATGATCCCTGCTAACCGCTCCGATCCCCGCCGAGAGCTTTTGCAAGTAATATTTTTCATTTGTTGCAATTTTTTGCATTTTTTCTTTGCTCTTATTCTTGCTTTTCCTGCATTTCTCTTTTGTGCTTCTGCTCAATTTTTTTTTGTTTTTGCTTCTTATTTTTGTTTTTTTCTACATTTTTTTGCTGCAAGCTTTCCCTAGTCTTTTTTCTTATGTGCTTAGTTGCATTTTTATGTATTCCCAAGTTTTTTTAAAGTTTTTTTGCTACTGCATTTTTATGTTTCTTTTTTAAAACAAACAAAATACCAATTGAGCCGAGTCATATACAATATACTGAGCATTCGAATCGAATTAAAAATGTTGGAGAAACAGTAAACATTCCAATAACATATACTGACTGACTGGGCATTCCAATAACATATACTCACTGAGCATTCCAATGCCATATTAATAGCATATAAATTATAAAAAAAGAAACACCAATTTAATATATGTGCTACTATTAATATATATATATTATATATATTTTTTTATATATATATATATATGTGCTACTATTAATATATATATATTATATATATATATAATATATATATATATATATATATATATATATATATATATATATATTTTGGCATACATGTTATTGATATGATCCTATTGCTTTATAGATATGACTACTTCATCGGTCGCTTCAAATTTCGATGTTGGTGAAACAGCAAGTGATTTGAACATTCAAAATGCTCTTAAACGAGCATCCGGTACGTTGGATGGAAGTTTGGTGAACTTGTGGATGTGAAGGCATTAGACCGAGTTAGATACAAGTTTTGTTTGAAGATTAGGTCCGGATACATCTACCGGCTCAAATGTCAAGTAGACGGCCGGTTCGGAAATGTGAAAGCTTGCAATAAGGCTCCTAAAGAAGCAATACAAGCATGTGTAGAGACACTTAACGGTGCTAAGAGGAAGAAGATACAAAAGCAAAGTGAAGAGAACTTACAAGAGAAGTGTCGACATCACATGATGATATGGAAATTGATACAGATATGGATGTCACGAGATCAAAAATGTCTACTATTGATAGATTTGTGGAGATTAATCCAGAAAAAAAATACAAACTCTACAATGTCCAGAAAGCAAGCTAATTTGATGGTCATAATGTACAAGAAGAAGGTAATGGTTGTGCAACAATACATAGCATGGTGGGTCATTGAGAGTGGCATTCCTTTCAGCGCCATTCAAAATAACAGTTTCAAGCTCATGACAGAGGCTATTGGATAGTTTGGTCCAGGATTACCTACATCAAGTCGATACTGATTGAGTCTCATGTTTGAATACGGAGGTGTTGCGAGTTAAGAACTCTTTTAAAAAAAGTATGAAGATGAGTAGGCCATATCTGGTTGTTGCATTGTGACTGACGCTTGGACCGACCGTAAACAGAGCATTATGAACTAGTGTGTTCATTGTAGGGAAGGGATCTCTTTTATTTCTTCAAGGGAAGATTATGATGCATCCCATATGAGGTCCTACATATTTGAATATGTCGGCAAATGTATTGAAGATGTAGGGCCAGAAAAGGTGGTCCAAGTTGTGATGGGATAATGCAACAAACAATATGGCGGCTGCGACTTTGAAGGCAACCAAAAAGCCTAATTTATTTTGGACTTCTTGTGCCACACATATGATGAATCTTATGCTTGAGGCGAATGGTAACCTTCCAAGGTTCAAGAATACAATTGATAAGGCAAGGACCTTAACCATTTTCATATATTCTCATCACTTAACCTTGAGTATGATGAGAAAGTTGACAAAGAAGGGTGACATAGTACGGCCGGGAGTAACATAATTTGCTAGTAATTACCTTACTTTGCAAAGCTTGGGGGAGAAAAAGGAACAACTAAGACTTATGTTTGCTTCCGAAGAATGGGTTCGGAATTCACATTCCAAAAGTGTGAAAGAAAAAGTGGCATATGCAACCGTTGTTAGTATCTCTTTTTAGAAGTCGGTGAACTCATGCTTGGTTGTTTTCCGGCCATTAGTGAGAATCCTTCGCCTTGTTGACAACGATAGACCATCTATGCATGATTGTATGAAAAACTTGAAGTGACAAAAAAATAGATCAAGGAGAAAGTCTATAATGGAGTTGAAAATAATTATAAACTGAAAATGACATTATCGAGACTAGATCCAAAGGTAGCCTTGATTCTAATTTGTGCTTAGCGAGATATTTGCTTAATACATACTACTTTGCAAAGAATGTGGTAGAAATAGGAGAAGATTTAGTTTGTGTGAAAACTATTCTCAATTGTGTGGAAAAAAATTCCTCGACGACTTGATCACTCAAGTGAAAGTGAGTGATGATGAACTAATCATGTATAAGAATTTGGTAGGAATGATTGGAAGAAAACAAGCGGAACTTACTTATCAAACTAAAGGTGTGAATGAATTTAATTCCGGTAAGTCTTAACTCCTAAACTCCTAGTTACTTATTTAATTGATTACTTCATTGACTAATAGTTATTCACATGCTTTCTGTGATAATGAATGCTAGCCGGGTGGAGTAATTAGGGTAGCAATGCACCAATTTGAAGAAGATGGCAATTAGAATCCTCTCATTGACCACAAGTTCATCGGATCGTGAGAGAAATTGGAGTACTTTTGAAGGGGTATGCTACTTTTTTTGACATATTATTTTTGGTATTCTTCATCTAAACTAATTAGAATGTTTTACTTTTATATTGTAGGTGCATACAAAAAAGAGAGAAACTTGATTCGTAAAGATTAAACAAGTTAGTGTATGTCCAATTCAACTTCAAAATTCAAAATAAGAAGAAAATAGTAAATGATGATAATGTTCTTCAAGCGGATTATTGTACTCTCAACATTGTTTGGTTGATGGGATCCATGATGAGAGTGATGTTGATCCCGTCATCGGAGTTACATGGGAGGTACTTGACCAAGCGGTGGGAGCAAATGAATACTTAAACCTAGGAGGAGCTCTAGGATCACGAGAGAACTTGATTATGAAAAGTTTATCTCGAAGGCCGAGGAAGATGATGGAGATGATAACTTTGAGTCTGACGAAGAAAGAGATGTCTCCTTAGTGGATGACACGATGATATCTTTGATGATTGAGGAGCATTTTAATTTATCTCCTTTTGTTTTGGTAAAATTTTGATTATGTACAAGATTTTGTCACTTTGGAGTTTGGGTACTTAAGCTATATATATATATATATATATATGGGAGCGGATCAAAAGCCCCCCCCTTAGAAAACCCCCTAAAAAAACCCCTCACTCTAATTCGTAATATTAATGTTAATATTAATGTTAATGTTAATATTAATTTTTTTTTATATTACTGTTAATGTTAATGTTAATATTAATGTTAATGTTAATATTAATTTTAATGTTAAGTTTAATGTTAATTTTAGTATTTAATGTTAATATTAACATTAATATTAACATTAAATTACGGATTATATTGAGGGGGGTTTTTAGGGGATTTTCTAAGGGGGGCTTTTGATCCGCTTCCTATATATATATATATTTGGAATAAGGGTAAATTTTATTCCACGCAAATCACAGTAAAGGTATTACAATACACTATTCTCACCTCTCCCCCCAGTTAAGGGGCCATTATATATATATATAAAAAAAAAAATATATATATATATATATATATATATATATATATATATATATATATATATATATATATATATATATTTGGAAAAATGGTAAATTTTATTCCAAAAGCAATGCAATAATCTTACAACATACAATCAAAGTGGGACTCCCACTCTTCAGTTCCCCATAGCATTAACATCAAACTCTATGTTATGGAGGATGCCTATCGGAGGGGTGACCAGCCCCTCAAAAATACGACGGTTTCGTTCCCTCCATATATGCCAAACTGATACCACCAGTCGAAGTCTGGCGGTCCGGAACCAGTCCTGCCATCTACCTCTGCTATCCCGGAGCATAGTGATAATGTCTCCAATTTCCTTCCCGGAGTCACATCCACCAAACGCTCTACACTGCTCAGACCAGATCTGCCATGCCAGATCACACTCGAAGAAAATGTGCCCTATAGATTCATTCTCCACCCTGCATAGCACACATATCGGATCTGGGACCGGCACCCCAAACGAACTCAGATGATCCCTAGTCAAAAGACGGCCCAGTAGAAGCTTCTAGACACAAAGCTGCATCTTCTTGGTGAGACCCTTGCACCATACGAACTCGTAGTCAGAGCTCCCAGGAAAGGTGCGCCGGATGAGATTGTAGCAGCTCCGGAATTGAAACTCCCCACTTCCCGAAGCTGCATCTGTCGGCTCCCAAATCCACCGATCAGCAGGCCAGTCCGGATCAATGGCAATAGTACTGATAATCCCTTCCAGCTCCTCGGTAAACCGATAAGACTCCGGTTTCCACTCCCCGTCGCATATGATACGACTACACGTCAGCCCGTGCCCGTCCTTCTGACGTGTCGGGGCACCCCTGATGTCCAATAGTGAAAGCCGATCTATCCAAGGATCTCGTCAAAGGTCCGTTCCAGACCCATCCTTCGTGACCTTCCGGATTGCTGATTTGAGAACCCCCCTTTGTCTCAAGACAGTCTTAAAAGTGACAGTAATTGTTGTCAGAAACACAGGTCCAGAAGTTGCCCTGCTTCACGTATCTGTTGTGCATCCCGTCAGCCCAGAGGGACCCCCTGTTAATGAATCTCCATGCCAGCTTTAGCGCAGAGGCCTCCCTGATCTCCAGCAACGGCCTTAGCCCCACCCCTCCCTCCTTCCTGGGTCTACAGAGCTGCTCCCAGGAGATCGCGTGCATACCCCCCCTCCAAATGAAGTCTGCGCAAATCCGCTCCACTTTCCTAACAGTGGCAACTGGAAGGATGGATTGCAGCCAGAAATGAGCCACAGCCGAAATCACCGATCTGACCAGTTCGATGCGACCCCCAAAGGACAATCCGGCGGATTGCCAACCTTCCACTCTCCTCTGGACATACTCCACCAGACTATGGCAGTCCTGATCCCGCGCATAGTTGACTGTGAGAGGAACTCCTAAATATCTCACCGGAAGATCACTCCTCTCAACTCTCAGCACATCGGCCCGCTCCTCCTTCTGGGAACATAGGGAGCTGAAGTACACCCTACTCTTATCTCTGTTCATCTGAAGGCCCGAGAGGGATTCCAACTCACTCATAATCTCCGCAATCGTCTGCATACCCTCCGTCGATGGCTGGATGAACACCAAGAGATCATCTGCATAGATAAGGTAGGTAACTGGGGGATCCACCCTCCTAAACAATGGGACCAGACTCCCACGATGCACTGCCAGGTCCATCAAACATGTGAAGTATTCAATGACAAGCGTGAACAGGTAAGGTGACAGAGGGTCACCTTGACTAAGCCCACGGTTGCTATGGAAGTACCCATAAGGAATGCCCTGGATGAGGACAGAGAAAGTGGGCGACGTGATGCACTCCCGGATCAATGCAACCCAGTGGTCCTCAAAACCCATGGCGGTTATCAGATGGCAGAGGAAGTCCCGATTGACCATATCATACGCCTTCCTCAGGTCCAGTTTCACACATGCTTTCTCCCCTCCGGGTTTGCTAAAGCCTCTCACCATCTCATGGGCCAAGAGGCCGTGCTCAGCGATCGACCTCCCCTTGATGAACGCAGCCTGATTCAGAGATACCAAGTCCTACATGATCCCCTCCATCCGCCGGCACATGAGGTGCGTAATTATCTTATAGAGATAATTACAGCACGCAATAGGTCTAAGTCCGCCAGTGATGTCGCTCCCTCCTTCTTAGGCACCAAGGTCAGGAAAGTGTGGTTCAGCTCTTTTAGTAGTTTTTCTTTGGTGAAGAACTCCTGCACCACCTCCAAGACCTGATACTTCAGAATATCCTAGTGGCGTTTGTAGAACCCACTGCTAAAACCATCTGGACCGGGTGCCTTGTTGGGATCCGCCAACTTGACAATTGATTCCACCTCCTCCAAAGTAACAGGGACAAGAAGAATGATATTTCCATACGGAGTCACCAATCTCTTCGTAACAACATCTGGGAACACAGACAGGTAGTCAGTCTGAAAATATAACTCAAAATAGTACCTGACAGACTCGCCCTGGATCTCAGCCGGCTCTCCCACCAGGTTGCCATCCACATCAAGAAGCTGGGAGATGTGATTCCTATGATGTCTGGTCCGGATGACATCATAGAAGAACTTGGAACAACGGTCGCCGTCCTTGAGCCAGGAACATTTGGCACGCTGAGCCGTGCTAATCTCCTTCTGCAGCCGCAAGATGTTGACTTCTCCGATCAGCTCCTTCTCTCTCGCCGTCAGCTCACCATTAAGCATGTCAGATTGCATGTCCTGCTGAATAGCCCGCAACTCCGCCTCCTTATCTTCTAAGGTAGACTTGGACAACCCCTTCACCCAACTCCGTATAGCCTTCTTCGTAGCCTTGAGTCGACGCACCAAGCGATACTGGGCCGTCCCCTCCTGACAGCTAGTAAGCCCTTCTGAGACAGCCTCCAGGTACCCCTCCGAGAGATACCAACTGTTGTTGTACCTGAATGGACGGGACTTCCCAGGAGACCGAGTAGTGAAGCCAACCCTGATGGGGGAATGATCGCTCGTCCCAGCGGCCAGGCCCTCAGCCGAAGAATTGGAGAAGTGCCGGAACCATTTCCCATTACCCAGAGCCCGATTAAGCTGGCATGCAACCCTGTTCCGGATAGCTTTGTTATGCCAAGTCCAAATGAAGCCTGAGCGCGACAATTCCTGGGGCCCCGCCTGGAGGAGACATCTCTGAAAATCATACAGAATAGAGTCTGGAACTGGGCGCCCGTCCACCTTCTCCCCTCGGTGCAGAAGGGCATTGAAATCCCCAATCAGAAGGAGCGGAAGAGACGACGAATCAGCAGCGGCGGCAACACTGGAGATGTCGCTCCACAGGGACTCCCGTCTCCTTCTGTCGTTGTGGCCGTAGACCACCCCCAGCAAGAACCGAAAACCACCCTTGTTCGAGAAGGAGATGGCGATCAACTGCTCCGTCATCAACATCAAGTCACCTTTCCAACTCTTCGAGTTCCATCTAACCCAAATCCTGGCCATGTCATATAGAGCCAGGTTGTAAAGTTGGGCCCAATGGGATGGGGTCCTCCGAGCCATACATTTAAAAGGCGCACCTAGGCGCGCGCCTAGGCTCCAGGCGCAGCGAGGCGCAGGTGTTGCGCCTAGACACAAGCTAGGCGCACCATCGTAAATAGGCGCGCGCTTTAAGTGAATAGGCGCAGGCGCCAGGCGCAAGGCAAGGCGCGCCTCATGGTTCGATCAAGCCAGCAGGCTAGCAGCAGCTGTTTGGTTTTTTTTTTCTTTTCTTTCCCTATTAGCAACTTGATATGTGCATGCAATTGCACTTTTAGCACAAAGACGTGAATGCAAGCCCTGCAAACCACAACATCATTAAGTTTTGAACAAATCAAGTTAGTTTTTCTGTTTAATAAGGAACGGGCCTCTTGCTGACCATATCTTTATACTTACATATCCAAATTGTATGGAGCTACTTCCACTTTCATTGGCTCACCTTTGTTATATACCACAACTCCACAAGAAACTAAAGGACATGCAGACTTGAATTTCCACAACATACACATAACATTTGGTATTTCTTGAATTGGCTTTATACATAACAGTTTGGTATTAGAGAAAACTAAGGACCAGAGGAGTCTCCTAATTATAGTATCTTTACACTTTCAGTAATTATATACAAATGAGCAGCTTTCTTGCTTAGATGCATCGGCTAGCAAATATTGTGCAGCATCACCAAATATTGAGGGAACATTTTTCTAGATTTCCTGGAAGATAGAAAAGTTTTTGTTATAATTTCCGTATAGCAAAGAGAAGATTATAACATGTTTGAGATTTTTTTTTGCCTTTACAATAAAATCCGGGATAGAAAATGCTTAAAGATAGAAAGACATTGGTATAATATTTATTTATTTTTTTGAGAAAAAAGTGCGCCCAGCTTTCAAAAGGCGCGCCTTGAGCCTTGCGCCTAGCGCCTCAGGCTCCAGGAACCTTTGCGCCTTGGTACGCCTTTCGTCTTTTAAAACTATGCTCCGAGCAAGGGTCTTTTCACCTTTGATCTTAGATTCTAACAGTACAGAAATGTCGCACTTCTCTCTGTGAAGAACCCCACAAATCTCTCTCCACCTCCCTAGCGAACACGCTCCCCTTACATTCCAGGCGATGATAGCCATTAATTAATAAGAGGATGGGTCCCCCGGGAAACACCCAGATCGGCACCTGGAAAATGTACCACAGCCGACGATAATATATCCTCCTCTATCCCAGTCGGAATGGCATGCTGAGGAGCGACCTGAGAAAGCACCATCGTCCAGGTAGGGTTGTCAACACACACCGCCTCCTCTCTGTCAATAGAGTGCCCCCCCTCCCTGGATGGACCGTCTCTCAGCGGACCAACAGCACGTCGCTTCCTACAGTAAACATGCCCCTCAGTCGATCCGCCAACCCCCCCCCCCCCTCCTCTCTCCCCGACGCTACCATACCTCTGGTAATCATACTACTCTGACCCGGGCAAGTGGTCAAAGCCCCACTCGTGGGAACTAGCTGGGTAGAGACAATGAGGCTCATTCCGCCATCGCTCACTGGAGGAGTAGCCTCTCCCACCAAGACCTCATCTCCACTGTCATCTCTGGAGTCCATGTCACAGGGTGAATCTGGAACCTCACTAAGAGGAATATTAGGCTCCACCGGAGGGCCTACTGCCGAACAAGCACTGGCCAGATGACCAAAACAAGAACATCGTGAACAGGTAGGTGGAACCCATTCGTATTCCACCTTCTGGGTTAGCACCTCTCCAGAAGGAATTTCATATTCCACCATCTTCGGTGACTCCCCCCCCAGTCCGAATCTCCACAAAAATCCTGGCGTACATCAACCTCGATCGGAAGGCAGTAGCTTCATCCGTCTTGATCGGGGTGCCCACCAAGCTCGCCAGACGCATCAGCAAAGGGATACTCCAGAACCGGACAGGGAACTCAGGGAAGCGAATTCATACAGGAATGGCATTCAGGACTTCCCTCTCACATCTAAGTTCTAGTGTCCATTCCTTCAGGATGAGTAGCCTGTCGTCGAACGTCCAGGGGCCACCTTGCAGGATCCTTGTGACATCCTCCGCAAGTCCAAACTTCACATAGTAGAAGCCGTTCTCGCGGACAAAAAACTCCATATTGCCCTTAGGCTGCCAGACTCGTGCCACATAACCCCGGATCTGTCCGTAGAAAGGCTTGTTGCCTAGGACGTACAGAACCAGAGTATTCTCCCAGTAGGCGGTCACCTTCTCTATCTCCTCCGCAGGAAACAAGGCCCGGAAACCCCTCCCGGCCTTAATCGGCGGCACGTACTCCATCGATGTGGAACTTTTCGGTCCCACAGGTTTGCAAATATCAGCCCAGGACCTTCCAGCCTGCCGTGGAGTCGCCCTATGTGGCCTGGGGACAGCCCCCGGGGAGGGATACCCAGACCCCAGACCGCCGGGTTCCGCCACCTTGCTCTTCCCTTTCTCCGCCGCAGTCGCCTTGGGCCGCCAGCCCACCAATCTCCCAGCAGACGCCACAGGACCACGGGCCGATGGCCGCGCCCCTGACCCGCCTTGTCGTCTGTCAGCAGTGTAGCGATCCCTAAGATGGCCATGTCCTCCTCCTACCTTTCCCCCAGTCTTTGCCACGCGACGACGCGTAACCGTCGTCCAATCTTCTCCCTCCATCTGTCCCACCTGAGATCCAGATCTTGCTCCGAATTCGAAAGTCGCATCGTTGGAGACACCCGGAGAGATCCGATCCCCGTCCGATCCCATAGTCGGACCGCCCGTAGCCGAGTCCGTCCCGCCCGCCGGAGGGGGTACGCCCGACCCCCCCGGAACCGACCCCAACAACTCAGCCACCGACCGGGGGGGTCCGCCTGACCCCCCCACCGACGCTCCCCCCCTACCGCCTGGGGGGTCGCTGCCGCTTGCAGCCGCCCTGGGGGGTCCGCCCGACCCCCCCACCACCGCTCTCGCCCCCCCCACCGCCTGGGGGGTCGCCGCCGCTAGCAGCCGCCCTGGGGGGTCCGCCCGACCCCCCACCACCGCTCCCGCCCCCCCCCCCCTCCGCCTGAGGGGGCGGCGCCACCGACCAGATAAGGCTGCACGACCCCCCCCCCTTCTTCCCCGACTTCCTCCCCCCGCTGGCGAGGGGGTCTGGAGGCCGCGGGGGAGGGGGGTTCCTCGGAACCCTAGCCGACTTCTCGCTCGCACTCGCCATCTATATAGCCTTATATATATATATATATATATATATATATATATATATATATATATATATAACCCCAAACTGACTAATCCGACTACTCCCCGATTAATCCCTAGTCGCTGCGAACCGACTAGCGGTTGACTAGAGATTTTTACAACCTTGATTGATATTGGAGATAATTTGTTATGTTTTTGATGCGGGCCCACCCATTATCACCTACACACGTCGCAGGAGACGTGGAGCCATTTAGGCCCACTTTTTAGGCCTTTAAGTTATTTTAGTCATGGAGGGGTATTGTGGTCTTTCACCACAATAACCCTCCTAGGGTTTGCTTTTCTTTTCTATTTATAGTCAGGGTTAGCCGTCATTACTTTTATGCTTGGATTGAGAAAACTCTCTCAAGTGTCATCAAGAAGGATTTATTACTTTGTTCCGTTCAATCAAAGTTGGGAGTTTTTGTTCTTTTCCGATATTAAAGATCATTCTGTTTCGATTCCTCTTATTCTTTGTTTTATTTGCTTTCTTTTGTGAATCGATTGAGTCGATTCACAACAATTGGTATCAGAGCTCTCTACGAATCCATGGCGCACGAGACGAGGAACACGATCGAGGAGAAGATCCGAGGCCTTCGGGAGGACTTCACCGCCGAGATCCGAAGTCTTCGGGAGGACTTCACGGCTATAATGACTCTCTTACAAAACATCTCGAAGAAGATCAACGGCGAGGAAGCGGAGGCGGTAACAACCCAAACCCTAGGCGATCAACTAGGGTTTGCTCCTGCGAAGGGGGAGGCGACCGAGGAGGAGGAAGGACCGGCCAGCGGCCGCTGTCCCGCAACCGCCGTCGCCGCCGCACCTCCGGGCTGGGCCCTGGCGGTCGGCGATCACCGCCGGACAGCAGCCGAGGGCCGCGGGAGCGCCACAGCAGGCCGCGCGAGCCCAGGCGGGGTCGCGGCTGCTGTGGGCGGCCGCTGGCCGGCCCCCGACCGCCACCCAGGGCCAGCCGGCGCCAGGGGAGCCGCCGGCGAGCGGCTGTGGCCGGACGCCGCCGACCATTTCGGTCCCGGCGGACCGGTGCCACACCCGGGAGAGGCCCTAGGGCTTGGGGCCCCCTATGGGGGTCGGACGATGAACTCGAACTACGGTGATAGGTTCACGGGTTCGGGAAGGGGCTTAGCTGGAGTTCCGGCTCGGACGGGAGGGACGGAGCCGCCAGGAGGGACGAGGAACACCGGAGGCAGCAATTTCTTTGGAGAAACGACGGATCCCGCCAACTTCCAGAGAGGGGATCTACCCCCACGACGACCACCACGGACGAGGATCCGACGGAGGAAGAGGCCGCTATAGCAACAGACGCAGTTCTCAGATTTCCACCTTGAGGACAAGGTGGCTCTTTTAGGGGACGGTATTGATGCGGGCCCACTTTTTAGGCCTTTCAGTTATTTAGGCATAAAGGGGTATTGTGGTCTTTCACCACAATAATCCTCCTAGGGTTTGCTTTTCTTTTCTATTTATAGTCAGGGCTAGCCGTCATTACTTTTATGCTTGGATTGAGAAAACTCTCTCAAGTGTCATTCAGAAGGATTTAGACTTTGTCCGTCCATCAAAGTTGGGAGTTTGTTCTTTTCTCTAATAAAGATCGTTATTTTTCTTTTAGTTCTATTTTTCTATAAATTATTTGTGAATCGATCTGGTCGATTCACAACAATTGGTATCAGAGCCCTCTACGAGCCATGGCAGACGGGACGAGAACCACAATCGACGAGAAGATCCGAAGTCTTCGGGAGGACTTCACCGCCGAGATCGATAGCTTGAAGAAATCCATGGAGGCCTCCGTTAAAGATCAAGCATCCACGAACCAGGAACTCCGCACGGAGATGCGGGACATGCGGAAGGAGACGACGGCTATAATGACGCTCTTACAAAACATCTCGAAGAAGATCAACGGCGACGAAGCGGAGGCGGTAACAACCCAAACCCTAGACGATCAAGTAGGGTTTGCTCCTGCGGAGGGGGAGGCGAACGAGGAGGAGGAAGGACCGGCCGACGGTCGCTGGCCCGCAACCGCCGTCGCCGCCGCACCTCCGGGCTGGGTCCTGGCGGCCGGCGATCACCGCCGGACAGCAGCCGAGGGCTGCCGGACAGCAGCCGAGGGCCGCGGGAGCGCCACAGCAGGCCGGGCCGCGGCTGCTGTGGGCGGCCGCTGGCCGGCCCCCGACCGCCACCCAGGGCCGGCCGGCGCCAGGGGAGCCGCCGGCGAGCGGCTGTGGCCGGACGCCGCCGACCATTTCGGTCCCGGCGGACCGGAGCCACACCCGGGAGAGGCCCTAGGGTTTGGGGCCCCCTATGGGGGTCGGACGATGACCTCGAACTACGGTGACAGGTTCACGGGTTCGGGAAGGGGCTTAGCTGGAGTTCCGGCTCGGACGAGAGGGACGGAGCCGCCAGGAGGGGCGAGGAACACCGGAGGCAGCAATTTCTTTGGAGAAACGGCGGATCCCGCCAACTTCCAGAGAGGGGATCTACCCCCACGACGACCACCACGGAGGAAGAGGAGGAGGAGGTTCCGACGGAGGAAGAGGAGGAGGAGGAGGATCCGACGGAGGAAGAGGCCGCTATAGCAACAGACGCACTTTCCAGATTTCCACCTTGAGGACAAGGTGGCTCTTTTAGGGGACGGTATTGATGCGGGCCCACCCATTATCACCTACACACGTCGCAGGAGACGTGGAGCCATTTAGGCCCACTTTTTAGGCCTTTAAGTTATTTTAGTCATGGAGGGGTATTGTGGTCTTTCACCACAATAACCCTCCTAGGGTTTGCTTTTCTTTTCTATTTATAGTCAGGGTTAGCCGTCATTACTTTTATGCTTGGATTGAGAAAACTCTCTCAAGTGTCATCAAGAAGGATTTATTACTTTGTTCCGTTCAATCAAAGTTGGGAGTTTTTGTTCTTTTCCTATATTAAAGATCATTCTGTTTCTATTCCTCTTATTCTTTGTTTTATTTGCTTTCTTTTGTGAATCGATTGAGTCGATTCACAACAGTTTTAATTTTTGTTAGTATTCTGGAGGAACCAACTTAGGTTTTATTACACTTGTATCTACCAATGCATGAATTGTAAGATCTTCATAGTTATTATAAGAAATATCAACCTCCATGTAGACATAAGTACTAGTATATTCATTTAAATTAAAAATAATGAATATCATACAAAAATTATTTATGGAAGAACAACTAGTTTGCGTTTGTAAAATGATACATATCTATCATTATTCCTTTGCTTTTGAATAAGGCTAGTGACTTCTATTATTTATGGAGTATAAAAAATTGTCTATGATGATTAGTGCAATTTTATACTATGTTTGATTTGCAAAGGTTGTTGACAGTGTTTTTTCATTAAAACCTTGATTTACCAAAATATAATTTGGATCTTTTTCTCCATTTATCCAAATATTTCGTTGAATAGCTCATCCTTACTTGGGAGCTATACTACCATAGTATCAGTTTGGAATTTTCATAGCTATACGGGTATGTACAACTTGTTGTAAATAATTCAAGTATTTTCTTTAATCGAATAGAGATCATATGCAATAAAATCATACGATCTAGTAGGTAATATAACTTTCGATAAAAGTTTCTTAACTAGCAAATACATTAATATCACAGATAGTATTGTTACTAGGATTATATAATTAAAATATATGTAATAGGAATATATTTTTGTATGATAACTTGTCATATAATCATTTTAGTATATGATTCATTATGAATCCATAATTGAGGGTGTTCAACTCAACTCTAAATTTTTCAGCTTAAGTGAACATATAAAGTCAAATAGTTTTTTTTTTTCTTGATCACTTGTGCATTCACCAAAACATATTTCATATCGTCATTGAAAATAGCAATATTGATATTTTTTAAGTTTTGACTTCATCTTCGCATTCGTTTACAAAAGTGTCCAAATTTTCCATAAACAAAATATTTGCATTTTGACTTTGGTTTTCTCGGTCTACTATATTTGTTTGTTTTTTAGAAAAAAAAAAACATTTTTTTAAATTTTTTTTCAAAATTTTGTTTGGGATATTTCTTCCTAAACTTCTTCTAACAAGATCTTTTAAAATTGTTCTTCTTTGGATTGCATCCAAATTCATAGCTTCTTTAGAAATAGGATGAATTAGAATCACAACAAGATAAACCCAATTTGGAATATAAACATGAAATTCGAAAATTTTGTTCAAATCAAGGTACTTTTTTAGAACTCTTACAATTCTTGGATTACAAGTGGATGTCTCTTCAAAAAGAAGTGTTCGTCTATATATATATATACATAGAAAAGATGATCTACTTTTCTGAAAGTAAATTCAGAAAAATAAGAAATTTCTTTTACAAAGCTACTTTTGAAAAAAACAAATCATCTTTACAAAAGTAACTTTAATGAAGAAACTTTATTGAAGTAGCTTTATAGAAATACAATAGGTCCACCACATCTTTTCGTGTGCTAGATGAATATGCAGTCGTCCACATTTTGTATAACTCCAAGATATTATCAAGATTGTGCTCCTCGACAATATCTCTACCTTAGAAGACAGAAACTTCTAGAAGGTCAACGAATCTCAGTTAGAACCTCGATTCGGTGGTTCTTACTTGGGAGATCGTTGGGAGCTCGCTTCCCCGACGACAGGAGCTCGTTTCTCCGGCAACGGGAGCGCATTTCTCCGACGACATGAACACGTTTCTCCAACGACATGAGTGCTTCCCCATAATATGACCATAATTTAAAAAAGAGAAAATTGAGAAAAATTAGAAGATTTTAATACACGTTTATCAAAGTACCGAGAAACTAAATATTACTAACCTTGACTTCATAAAAAATCAACATGCGAATAATTTCTCTATAACTTTGAATTAAACTTTATAAATTATAATAAATATTAAGATATTTATAAGTTTTGATAACAATAATTAATAAACATAAATTTTTTATTAGTGCAGGCTCCAACTTTAGAATTTTCTAAGTAGTCGCACTCTCCCGCCCCCACTTCAGTCCTCGTTTTCGCTTCTGGCTTCTAAAATCTCTACAGAAGGACTTCGTCTAGCATGTACAAACCTAAATGTTCACGAGAACACTATGGAACCAGCAAATATTGAGCATTTCCTTAACAAGCTGCTAAATTCGGGGCAAAAATCAAATTGGCATGGGACAACTTCAAACAAGTCTATGTTGAAGCTAAGATAAGATGAATTTGCTTGCACGGTTAGTAGAGAAGTTAGGAGATATTGTCGAGGAGCACAATCTCGAAAATATATTCGAGTGATAGAAGGCGCTATACGTAGACGACTGCATATTCATCCAACAAACGGAAAGGCCGGTGGCCCCTTGTACTTTTCTACAGATATTTTAATAAAGTGTTTTTTATTAAAGTTACTTTTGTAACAATACTTATTCACAAGTAGCTTTTTAAAAAAGATTCCTTACTTTTCTCAAGTTACTTTAAGAAAATAGATTAAACGAGCCCTTCTTTCTGAAGGAGCATCGGCATGTAATATAAGAATAATAAAAGTACTCAAGAGGTACTCTGGTATGAATAAAAATTTTGAGTTTCGCATTTATCTCCCCAACTGGTATCTTAGCCTAACTTCTTAATGAACAATATCCTACCACGTTTTAATTCAATGAACAATATCCTTCTAAGTGTCTCCAAATGATGAATTAGATCCTAAGTATGAAAATTGAACTCTAATGGCATCTTTTGCTTATCAATATGGACTCACCCCTCATTACTTTTTGACTTCTAGTTGAAGTTACATTCTATGTTGTTAGTATCTAACTATACACAATACATATCTTACGTAACGATACAATATACTATCATTTGTTACATATCGGTTAATTTGACATGATACGTGTGATATATACTTCAGAATCTGGATATTTGAACCAAATAGACTTGCAAAGATAAAGCAAATAAAAAGAATTATGACAAAATTATATTAAATCATTTTTCTATATTGGATTTAGAAGTATAGAACTAAACTCCTAGTGTTAATGTATCACACGATACACGATATGCAAACAAATCAATACACGATACAATATGCAAGTTGACAACCTAGGACATTTCATATACTATGTTCTTGTCATGCTATTTTAAAATTCTTATATTCCAATGTTTCTCTTCACAATTCTACTTTAGAAGTTAAACCATTTCATGTTCCATTAAGTAACACAATATCATTGTCAGCAAACATCATACACATGGAATCCTATCCTGAATATGACTAATAACTTCATCTATGACTTGTGAAATAAGTAAGAGTTAAGACAGTGATGAAGGGAAAGAAGTAAGAGTTAAGACAATGATGAAGGGAAATGGTGTTGCATCTCCTCTAATTGTTCAGATAACAGTGATAATACTATCATATATATCCTTTATAATTTAACTATATCTACCTAGAGACTTGTTTATTCTCTGAAACCAAAAAGATTATATCCTTCAGTACTCGAACATAAGCTGTTTTACGTATATCATCTTTCAATTCTTCTCTATAAATTTTCTATTAATCTTCTTAGAAAGTAACTAACTTGAATCATAGATCTCTCCGGCATAAAACCAAATCTATCCTTTGATGTTCTTTCTTTTCTTAATCTGTCAATTGTGTACTCCTAAAATTTCATGGTATGGTTCAGCCTGGACTTGATAGTTATAACCTTTTGTATTTTCCTTGTTTTTTACATATAGGTACAATAATAGTACTCCATTTTCCAGTCCCATTAATTTGGGTCATAAATTAGTTAGACACATAAATCCTTTTACTCAAACATTTACAAACCTCAATGGAAATATCAAGTCCCACGACTGTCCAGTTTTCATTTCTTAAAGAATCCATAACTTCAAAAATCCTAATCTTAGAACAATGGATAGTTGGAAACATAGGATCCTGAAATCCGTCAAAAGTATACCCTTTTTGTTGTTCATCAGCAATCATACGTTTAACAATGTTGTGTTCTTTAATGTATTGACTTGGGTGTATTATGTATGGAGTAGCTCACAGTAACAAGAAAATTATAGGGCTCCTACAAACATGACAAGCCCTATGCTAATATGACTATACTGGCACAGGTATATGAACTTGCTTCATTCATCTTTCACCCTTTTAACAGTTTGCTTGTTCATCCATGTCAAGGATTGATTTATAAGACATTTTTGTTCCATTAGCCCCCCTCTTTGAACAGAAAAATATTTGTCGTTCAAATTTGCTTTAATTTCTTCCGTAAGAAGCATACGTTATTAAAAAAGGATCAAAGTAAATTTAGAGAGGAAGAAAGTAACAAGAGGAAGAAAACAAGAAACTCCTTGAACATGAAAATGAATTGCCACGTTCAGTTTGAGTTTTTTAATTTTATATATATATATATATATATATATATATATATATATATATAAGGAATTAATTATGAAGTAAAAATAATAATATATGCAATATATGCTATATGTCATCAAAGTATTAACTTAAGTACCCAAAAATAATATATGTCTTTGGTATGCACTTTTTTTTCTGAAACTTCTTCTCCTTCTCTTCTTTTTCCTTCTCCTTCTCTGTCGGTTGCTTTTAGATTCTTGAAAGAACTGAATTTCGGGTCGAATTTAGATCTTTTGTATCCATTTTTTGGGAAACCGAGGCCTAGTCGTCCGACTAGGCCCATCTAGCCGTCTTGTCGGCTGTTTAGGTCCAATTATTGCTTGAGCTGATTTTTTTGTCGACTAGCCCCCTAGTCGAGTCGGCGAATGCCGACTACCGACTAGTCGGCCAACTAGTCGAATTTTTACAACAATGATTATATTTAAAGATGATTTCTTTTTACAGATAAATTATTTTTAAAGATATATTATTTTTAAAAGATAAATTATTTTTCAAAGGTAGATTATTTTTCAAAGGTAGATTATTTTTAAAAGATAGATTATTTTAGAAGATAGGTTACTTTTAAAAGATAGATTATTTTTTTAACATTAAAAATAAAGTTAACATTAACATTACTATTAACATTAAAATTAACATAAAAACTAATATTAAAATTAATATTAACATTACCATTACCATTAAAAAATATTAACATTAACATTAACATTAAAATTAACATTACCGTTACCATTAAAAAAATATTGACATTAACATTTAAAAAATTAACATTAACATTAAACATAATATTAAGATTAAAATTAAATTAACATTAGCATTAGCATTAACATTAAAATTAATATTTTTAAATGTAGATTTGTTTAGAAAGATGGATTATTTGTTAGATTTGTTTTAAGGAAAGATTGACTTTTTTAAGAGAAGGTGAGACCATGTATGTTTTTTAGAAGTCATGTAATCATCCTGTAATCAATATCCCGTATGAGTGTGTATATATATAAGACTAGAGGTAAGCCTAAATGAATAGGGATTGAAGTTTTAGAAAAGGATACAATTTATCTTAGAAGCCAGAAACTCCTAGAAGGTCAATGAATCTCAGTAATAACCTCGATTCGGCGGTTCTTACTTGGGAGCTTGTTGGGAGCTCGTTTCCCCTATGACGGGAGCTTGTTTCTCCGATGACGAGAGCGTGTTTTTTCGAAGACATGAGTGCTTCCCATTATATGACCATAATTTTAAAAAAGGACATAAATTTTGGAAAGGAAGAAGATTTTTAAACACGTTTATCAAAATACCAAGAAACTAAAGATTATTTATCTTGACATTATAAAAAATCAACATGCGAATGATCTCTCTATAACTTTGAACCGAACTTTATAAATTCTAAGAAATATTAAGATATTTATAAGTTTTGATAACAGTAATTAATAAACACACAAAAAATTATTAGCACAAGCTCCGCTCCGCTCCTAACTTTAGACTCTTCTAAGTAGACGCGTTCCTCCTCTCCCACTCCTGCCCCCACCCCCGCTTCCGCTTCCGGCTTCTAAGGTTTATACAGCATGGAGTATCGGACTATCATTATTAACAAAGAAACAGTACACACTGACCAAATATTATGCTTTTGCATTATTACTGTGATACGGTTATCATTTATCATTTATTTAATATATGATACAAATTACTAAAAAATGCCTTCAACCGTTTGTTATATAAGGTCACATTGCTCTTCCACCTCGTACCAGGATATGAACACCTTTTCCATTCTATAGCACTACTTTCTCTATTGATCCATATAGAATGTATCTGAAAAGTAAAAAAAAAAAAACTACCATGCTTTCATCTCTTGGCGTAGTAAGCCCACATCTTCATTTAAGTTGGATTAAATTGATATTTCATGTGTTGTTCTTAATTCTGCTTCGTCGATCATTCTTCTAAGTAAAAAGAGATGAGGGCTTGACGCTATGTGCACAGCTACGTCCACTATAAGGGACATTTTGCTTCCTATGACCATATATAGGTCTACTATGCCAACACTTACCTTGCACTTGTTTATATTTGCAAGAAATGTAGACAGATAGACAGTTAACAGGAGTTCTAAGGAGTATGTTATTAAGAATACTTTCAGATAATAATCTTATTTACTAAATATGGATTACATAAGTTACCGTCCGCATAACTTCTTATTTCACAGTGAGATGCAATAAAGTTCAAGTGTACTGCATTATAGATAATGATAAAGAGCACACCTTCTGACATCAAGAGCAACAAATGGAATTAAGCGCTCAGAAAGCAGCTGTGCAATGATCTGCCAGGCACATTTTTAGGTTAGTCCACTCAAGTTATTAGTCATAGCGAATTAGAAATGTATTTTCTGTTAACGAATTAGGAAAGTGAAACAACCTGACCAACTCGTCCAAACCCACATATAATGATATGATCTTGCAAGTCATCAGTCTACAAATACAAAGACGTTCAAAAAGTATTAGAGCAGCTAAAACCAAAAATGTTTGCAATAAACAATAGATGTTGTATACTGAATCATGTGTATAGTTTGCATAATGGTAAAAACTTCTTAAAAACTGTATGCTCTGATAGAATACCAGGAATTGTTCAAATCATACTTCATTTCTGCATCCTAGACATATTGCAGTAATTAGAAGTAGAACTTTTTATCATACACATAATATTATCAGAATGAATATTCGGTCCATTTCCAATTCAAGATATTGAGTTATCCCGCATACAAATATATTAATCAGCATTACCCATGGCAACCGTGATAGTATGTGGTCTTTCAACAGTAAAAGTTACCATTTACCTGTAAAGAATCTAATTATAAGGAAAACAACACACCAGAAATATGCTTACCTCAGTCAATCACTAAATCAACAAGATATCATCACAGACAATATTCACTTTCATAACTTAGGTATATCCAGAATGAACTACGCACTTAAGCTCTCCTGGAAACAAAACGTTTTCCAGAGCAACTTCATGAAAACCTTCCAAATGAGACATCAATGTGGTTAACCTTTTTTGAACCTAATCACTATCCACATAAGTAGCAATCATGATATTTCTAAGGATATGGTAAAGCATTGGTATAAACATGAACCCAAAATCAGTACTAAATCCTGTTCTATCAAGATATAGTCAAACATGGAGGAATATTTCTATCAAGAAAAGCATTAATTTAAAGTTGCCTATCAATACTAGTTGGTTTTTGGTGAGCAATAGAGAAACTAGGACTACAAAAGTCTCATTACATCTTTTACTGAGTTTATATGCTTATAGTCGCATTTATTCATCACAATTCTGGCATAAAAAAACAAATTTGGATTACTGTAATAGCTTAAAGACTTTCACTAAAAGCAATGAGATTTTTGCATAAACAAAATAAGAATGCATTAATAACTTCAGTTACAAAAGTAAATTTCAATGCAGCACTTTACCTCACTTTCCACGGGCAACAAACTCCGAACATCATGTTGCTCAAATCTAGATGCTAACAACTGACCTCCAGCTGCTAACCATGGTGTGACAGCCATTGAAATGCCAACCACCAAAAATAATAAAGATGATAGTTGGGGAGACAGTATACCCTGCAAGAAACATATTGCTTTTCTTTCTTAATGCAAATAATTATTACTTGAGATGCACAGTACAAATCTACTTAAGGTACAAACAACACCACCAAATACATGCATACAAGATCATTATATCTGTGTTCAAAACAAGGTTTAGGAAAGAGATTCCACTCATAAGAACTTAAAATCAGCTATTTCAGAACACTGAAGGATATAAGACATTGACATCATATTTGGTTCAAATACCTGGTTTACAGCTTCCCCAAAAGCTACAAAGGCAAATTCTCCACCAGGTGCAAGAAGAAGACCAACTCGAATTGCAGCTATAGTAGAAATTCCAAAAATCTTACCTACTAAAGCAACCAATATAGCCTTGCCACCAATCAAGAGGCTTAAAGAAGACATAATAACAGGAAAATTGGAGAGGAGAAGTTTTGGATCAATAGACATCCCCACCTGGAAAGTGCATGTGAAAGAGAAATTGTAAGCTATATCTTAATACTGATGATTTAGAGATATTGCCATAAATAAACATACCTACTGCAGTTAGATTAAGATATCACAATGTAATCAATCAACTTCAGAAATTACCCCAAAAAAAATTACTGTTAGTCGAACTATAGAGCAAATAATCCAATGTAAGTGAATTTCTCGTGTGACCCTGCCCACCTATCACCAATCAACCCCGAGCCCCTAGATCCTCGATCCACCTCGTGACTTAGGTGCCTTCTCCGCCTTCAGCCACCAGTTGCCTTTGCTCCGCAAGTTCCAAACGAGCCCACAACCAACCACTGCCGAGATGTCAATCGAGGGCTAACACTTGAGTTGGTCCTTGCCATCGATTATTGTGAAGTTCTTGACTATGGTCAAGAGATATAGCGAAGAACTACTCTACCTCCAACTCCACGGGCTGACACCTTGTGTCTTAGGTGCCTTCTCCGCAATCAGCCACCAGTTGTTGCCTTTTCTCCGCAAGTTCCAAACAAGCTCACAGCCAACCACTGCCGAGATGTCAATTGAGCGCTAACGCTTGAGTAGGTCCTTGTCATTGATTATTGTGAAGTTCTTGCCTATGGTCAACAGACATAGCGAAGAACTCCTCTACCTCCGACTCCACGGTCTGACACCGTAGACGTCAGACCAAACTCCGATGACACTTCACATTCCTCTGACTCACTCCTAACACTTTCCTACAGATCCAACACTCTTCGCCTTCGCTTGGATCCGAAAAGAGTCTCTCTATATCCATTGACACCAGGCTATCGGATCTCAGATCCAATTATCACCCCTATGAGTCCATGGGAAGCTCTGTGACTCCTATGACCCACATTGTTCCTCCAGCACCTTTCGTTGTCTGACACGCACACTTTACATGGCCTGCAGCAATCCACGACTGGCCACGACGTCTCCGCTATCGACAAGATCCTCGTCTTCCTGTTTCAGTAGTCAGCAACGCCTCTGGCGACCCACACAGGTCTGGTGCAACCCTCCTCAAACTCTGCTCGACTCCGCTACCGGAGCACCCCGACTCCAGTTCGAACCTGCTTGTGCCTCCATCGACCCGAGAATCCTTTTTCATTTTAGTTTTGATGCCTTTTAATTGTGATGCAAAAGAAAGAAGAAAAAAAAAGACAAGAAGTAAAAACTAAAAAGTAAGAATGAAAAGAAAGGAGAAAAAGGAAAAGGAAAGGGAAAAAAAAACAATTTGCTTCGAAGTTGAACATGCTTGACATCTCCAAATTAAAGGGGAAGTATTGGCAGATATTGTAGTACCAACATCTCAGCATCATTGCTCCTTGCATTGAGATATCGACTTTCAGTGTCTCGGCATTGTTGCTCATTGCTTTTAACATATACTCTTGAATTTGTCATGCATCCTCGTGCACCAACCTCTACTCTCGACTTTGTCATGCATCCTCATACACCAACCTCTGACTATGTTGTGTGTTCTCGAGCGCCAACATCTAGAC
This sequence comes from Iris pallida, assembly GCA_029216955.1. Classification (NCBI taxonomy): domain Eukaryota; kingdom Viridiplantae; phylum Streptophyta; class Magnoliopsida; order Asparagales; family Iridaceae; genus Iris; species Iris pallida. The sequence continues at coordinate 6,557,407 of JANAVB010008800.1, read as the reverse complement.
ATGACTATTGTAACCCACGTTTCTCTAAATTTCAAAATTTTATTTATTTTAAATATTTTGCATTAGAGAATAGATTTGTATTTGAATTTCTACAAAGGAAATCGTATATAATTTCGAATGAGAAAAAGGTTTATCAAATTATATTTTCTAAAAATTTAATTTTGGTTTGTGAAAATATTTTGAATTATTTTGATGATTAAATAATAGTTAAATTATTTAGAATTATATTTGGTTTAAATTTTAATATATTAATTATTATCTTGACCGATTAAATCTATAGATATATTACTTAAATAAGATCGTATTTATGAAAACATATTTTCAAATTATTTGATAATATTTCATATTATTCCTATAGTTGATTTGATCAAACTACTTTTAATTTAAACTTATATAAATCTGATTTTGATTTACTCAAATTTATGGAAAGATTGATTTATTGAATCTTAAACCTTCTCTAATTAGGAACCTTCAACCCCTATATAAAGGGGGAGTCCTCTTTGGTTCTCCACAAACCAACACAACCATCATCCACCATAACCATCGTGCATCGTGCATCATGTCCGTGTCCATGACATTCCATTATCTTTCCTAGTTCTATTACAATTACATCTTCCTGTCCGACAACCCCAGACACGTTCTCCCAAATTATGTGTCTCGCAGGACAATTCCCAAATCCTTAATTCTAACCCTAACCCTAACCCTAACCCTAATTGGCCGACTCCTTCCCTGCCTTCATCGCCCCTGCCACCGTCGATGCCCCGACCAACCCCCGGCCAATCCTCTCCATCAACCTCCTCCATGTTCGCCCCCAAATCAGAAAACCCTAACCCTAGATTGGGCCGAAACACCGACCCACCCCTACTCCGATCACCATCACCACAACCATCAACCCCTGGATCTGACCTAGCCGCTGCCATCTCTCACCACTCTTCGGTCCTCTTTCGACTCTGAAGCTCCCATTGTGTCCTCCGGCGTCGAGGAATCGAGACGCCGCAACTGACCTCCTCCATCCGGAGACCTTCCTCGAACCGAACCTCGACCCTGCCACCAGCGGCCGTTCTCTGCCTCCTCCCGGATTTAAGCCGCCTAGCGTCCACCACCTCCTTGGTCGGCGGTTCTCCCTTCTGGTCGTGCGCCACCATCACCATCGCTCGTAGCCGCAGCCTAGCCGGCCGGTTGCCCTAGCCAGCCGAAACCTTTCCAGGCGCCGACCGGAGCCCTTCGTTGAAGCCCGTCGAGACCCCCTTCCCCGTGCTCTCGAGCATTCCCTTTCTCCCAATCCCAGCCCCGGCCGCCGTCGTGGTGAGCCTCCGGCGGCTCAGTCGAGTCCCTCTCCCTCTGACTCTCCTCGTGTCCCTCTTCTCCTTCCTCTCGCTCTCGACTTTTCCCTTCTGTTGCTTCCCCTCTCAACTTTAATCCAGCTCTCTCTCTTTTACTATACTGGGAACATGGGTCCCCAGTATTCTTTCTCCTTCCAAAGTAGCACACGAAAACCGAAGTGAGGAAAACGTTTTGTTGTTTTTTTTTAATTATTTTAATTTTATATTTCTTTATAAATATCAGTATATTCGTATAGGTATTAGTATACTACTATGAGGAGTATATATATGTATAATATACAGTATAGTATATCTATATTATTATTATTATTATTAGAATTATTGTTGTTTAGTAGTATTGTTGTTATTTTTATAATATATATATATATATATATATATATATATATATATATATATATATATATATATATAATATTTTTCCTAAAATTATTTTGTAATAAAAATATATATGGTTTTGGATTTGGCCTTGGGTCTAGTATGATATTTAACTTGAATATATTTTCAAAATATGAGATTATTATTCTATATAGAGATTTTTATAAAAAATAGTTATATGGATTTTTATCAATTATAAGATAAGTCCTTTAAGGGTTTCTTATATCCATTGTACCCTAAATAGTTTATATATTTTCTAAAGTAAATATATATATTAGTAAATGATAAATACTTTTCCTAAACGGTTATTCCATATTTTCAAGTAGCTACTAAAATATTTTGACCAATAAGAAAATATAGTTTTAAATGTTGCAACTATTTTCTAGAAATAATTTTATTTATTTATTTTACTAATTTCTTCGAATATTTATTCTTGTCCATGACTAAATCAAATCATTTCTATCTTCTTGCGAAATTCGAACTTCTTTATATCGTTCCTAGCTAAATTGACTGTTCCGGACTCAATGGCATGGTCCGTCCCATCATTTGGGATCATCTTGCATAGTTTTGACCTCTGAGACTATTTCGGTGCCGACACGATCATATCGTGCGTCAACTGCAATTTAACTCAAGACAAGTTTCACTATGGCATTATATTATCTTTATTTTGTACTGCATGTATTTGTGTCGTCTTTTCACTGTTACATCTTCATATTTCTTGTTATCACAGTTCTAGATTCATCATGATTATTGCTTGTACATGAGAGTTAGAGTCGTTAGAGTATATGTACATGTTCATGCCTAATTTCTAGTTTATCGTGATTCTCGTTTATCGTGTTGCTAATGTTAATCGTGTTGGACATGTACTTGTGAGATAGTCGGGTGGGAGAATATGACTAGTAGACATGTGGTACCCCAGTGTAGCCCAGAGTTTATTCGGTCAGGGGACCGTCTGACAATGTTTGTTCAGTCAATACACCTCACGTGTTGACTGTCCGATTCCTAACCCAACCACATGTTGAACGTTGGTATTCTAAAATACATAGTACACATTACCTCTTGTTGCTATATTGTCCATTCATTTCCTTTCCATCGAGTTGACTGTCATGTTATCATTATGTTATAGCTAAACTCTTTCGTGTCATGCATCTAGTTCGTTTTCATTCTTATTGTTTCCTTCATGCATGTATATTATATTGTGTAGTGTGGTGTTATGGTAAACTTGTTCCAATCCTGACTGGATATATTTTTTTAGTTGACAGGTTCTTGATGACTTGCTATCTTGCTTTAGGTTTCTTCGGGTGGAGCTAGACATATCTTGGAGGCCAAACATAGATTCTAGTAGATTAGATAGTTATTGTATTTAAAGTTAGCAGATTTGTTCCCAAATATCATTTCAATGTATTATTGTATTGTAATTTGGATAATTGTTGTGAATGAGCAATAGATGTGATTTTGATTGATATAGAGACCTAGACAGCGTACTACCGCCGACACTGCGGCGTAGGCTGGCTTAGACACGCACCCGAAAAGCGGGTGCGGGTCGTGACAATTATGGTGCATTCTTGTGTGCCAACCTCTATTGTTGACTATGTCATGTGTCCTCATGTGTCGACCTCTACTTTCTCTTCTATATTGTGTCGACCTTTACTTTGACTTTGTTGATGATGAAGTTTCTCCTTGTGATTGCATTTTCCTTGTTCTTTCTACTTTATGTAACAAGCTGGACATGTTTACATTTCCAACTTAAAGATCAACGTTAGATTTAGTGAACATTAGAGTTTGTGGGTCCATTTAGTCCATGTTTAATTCCGCATTGGATACACTTATATGAAAAAGACTCTTTTATACACACACACACACACACAACAACAACAACAACAACAAAGCCTTTATCCCGATTTTTTGGGGTTGACTATTTGAATTATTTTCTTCCATTCAACTATGTTAAGGACATGTCCTCTATTATACTAATATAAATTGTATCCTTTTCTAAAACTTCAATCCCTATTCATTTAGGCTTACCTCTAGTCCTATATATATACACACTCATACGGGATATTGATTACAGGATGATTACATGACTTCTAAAAAACATACGTGATCTCTCCTCTTAAAAAAGTCTAAATCTTTCCTTAAAACAAATCTAACAAATAATCTATCTTTCTAAACAAATCTACATTTAAAAATATTAATTTTAATGTTAATGCTAATGTTAATGTTAATTTTAATCTTAATATTATGTTTAATGTTAATGTTAATTTTTTTAAATGTTAATGTTAATATTTTTTAATGGTAATGATAATGTTAATATTAGTTTTTATGTTAATTTTAATGTTAATGTTAATATTTTTTAATGGTAATGGTAATGGTAATGTTAATATTAGTTTTTATGTTAATTCTAATGTTAATGTTAATAGTAATGTTAATGTTAATTTTAATTTTAATGTTAATATTAAAAAAATAATCTATCTTTTAAAAGTAACCTATCTTCTAAAATAATCTATCTTTTAAAAATAATCTACCTTTGAAAAATAATCTACCTTTGAAAAATAATCTACCTTTGAAAAATAATTTATCTTTTAAAAATAATATATCTTTAAAAATAATTTATCTGTAAAAAGAAATCATCTTTAAATATAATCACTGTTGTAAAAATCCGACTAGTCGGTAGTCGGCCTTCGCCGACTCGACTAGGGGGCTAGTCGGCAAAAAAATCGGCTCAAGCAATAATTGGACATAAGCAGCCGACTAGGCGGCTAAACGGGACTAGTCAGTCGATTAGGCCTCGGTTCCCAAAAAATGGATACAAAAGATCCAAATTCGACCCGAAATTCAGTTCTTTCAAGAACCTAAAAGCAACCGACAGAGAAGGAGTTTCAGAAAAAGGTGCATACCAGGACATATATATTATTTTTTGGGTACTTAAGTTAATACTTTGATGACATATAGCATATATTGCATTTTTTTTTTACTTCATAATTAATTCCTTGTATATATATATATATATATATATATTTTTTTTATTTTATTTTTTTTTAATATATATATATATATATATATATATATATATATATATATATATATATATATATATATATATAATTAGAAAACTCAAACTGATTAATCCAACTAGTCCCCGATTAATCCGATTAATTCCTAGTCCCCGCGAACCGACTAGCGGCCGACTAGCGATTTTTACAACCTTGAATATAATCTATCTTTAAAAATAAAGCTAAAATATAATCTACTTCTAAGGAGAGATTTAGATTTATTTTTTTAAGAAAAGAGACCATGTATGTTTTTTTACGGAAGATTTTTTTTTTCCGTAAGAGAGGTTTGGCTTTGGTTTAATCATCCCGTAAGCTATTCCCGTATAGGAAGGTGGCTGTGTATATATAGACACACACATACTTGTATTGTGTGTGCCAAACCACTAAATGAAAGCTATCCTAATTATTCCCAATGTAGTCTTCTGCATTAAAAAGAAGTTTGAATTCAATGACTAAATAAATCAATCAAATAAAGAGAAGTCGATAACCAAAGTATTGAATCAACTAGAACTTCACCTAGAAACTGACACTTTTACAGCATAACTGACAATACTGATCCTACATAAAATGTATATATAGATTATTGCAAACTCGTTGATTTTGAAACTTGTTTTGTTAGGTTCCAAGAGTCTTTCACGATATCATTAAGAGTTTCCATACCCACAGAGGTATTCGTACCTGTCTAATTCCAGTTTCACAAGGTAGGAAAATTTATACAAGTATCAGTTTATTCCATCAGAGGAACATCAGGTCACCAGAAACTTCTATATGAATGTCAAGAATTTGAAACGTAGAACAGTTGGTAAGTTATTGATACTAAGAACTTACTGTCATGAAAAAAAGACCCAGCAGAAGTCCACGATATGGAGCAATATCTGACTCAACCTGCAAAGAAAATTCTGTTTCCGCTAACAATAGACCAGCCAAGAACGCTCCCAATGCCATAGAGAGTCCAGACTGTAATAGAATGTTATTCCAAATTATCATTTATTAGAGAAAATTGTATAGCTCATACTATAGAGACACATACCCGAGCAGTAAGGAGACTTGTCCCAAGAATGACAAGGAGAGTATTTGCAGAAAATATCTCTGCATTTTGGTTCTCTGCAATTTGCTTATAAATTGGCCTAAGGAACTGCCAGGTTTCATTTTGGAAATAGTTAGTACAGGTACATCTTCAAGTAAAGAATAAAAGTAATAGAGACTGATTTCTAACTACATAACTCTTCCACATGAAGTATTGACAGATGGAGATGGTAATAATTTAATATTATCCCCAACAGGGTTCTATAATGAAATCTTATCACGTTATAAGTTATACAATTTAAATCAACTTCTTAATGAAATGGCTGAACAGCCTGCTCCAATTTAATGGAGAAATTCAGGTTAGACATCATTTGGATGTGAAATCAGGGAGAATGTCCAACACTTGTGGCACACGCCTTATATTACAGAAAAACAGAAATAGTTCCTAATATCTGAGCCATGCTTTATCAAATTGAGAGTAGTAGCATACTTTTGATTAACAAAAAGGTAAATAAGCACGATATTATAATATGGGCAAATTAATCGCAAGGCTGTAAGCCCTCAACTTTCTTCTCAGAAAACTAGAAAACCTCAAACATTTACACTGTTAGATGGAGTCTGTGAACCTGTTAAAGTCGAAACAATGTGAAATCTCTTTTGACTCGATAAAGAAAGAGATGTACAAAGAAAGAAAGACAAATAACAAAAGATATTATGTTTCTCTTCACTTCCTCTCAGCTGACAAAAAAACCTACCTTTTGGCTCTCCCTAACTCTTCATGTCCCTAGTGAACCCTCACCACCTCCCACCCCACCCCACCCCACCCCAATACACTCACACCATGTTTTCGTTTTTTTTTTTTTTTTTGCTGCCTCCCCCTCTGATCAGAGAAAATTGGAGGAGAATGGGATGGGAATAATGAGAGAAAAGGGGGAAGGGGGAGAAGAGAGAACTGGGGAAGGATTCTTTCTGAAATACAGCTTTTTATCATTGTATATTTTAATTCTCTCTCTTCTTTTACTGAGGGGCACCTTTGGTCTATTTTGACTTTTAAGACACAATGAAGGCATCCCGTAAAAGACCAAAGAACATATGTTTGGGCTTTCCAGTTTTCTAAGGAAAACATAAGGGGATTACAGGTAATTTGGCCATAAAATTTACAAGAAATCATACGACTAACAAAGGGAAACCCCATAACCATATGCCAGAGAAAACAACTACTTTGAAATTAGTATTAAGATATTATACTGATTTCACTTGAACCATAAATTCTTGTAGCAAGCAAAATCATGATAAACGAACTCAGACAAAAAATACTACATTGAATTTGCAAAACAAAAAATTGAATTGCTTCTATCACTATAGATTCGTTATTTGGATTTCAAAAGAGCCTTACCAAGCGTCCACCAGCAATAATGGCAGTAATAGCAACCATTGCCTTTATGGCAGCCAATCCAAGAGCTTCTGCTATTGCTTGAAAACCAACCTGGGACAAAGATGTAGGTGTATTCATGCATCAGGAACAACAATCAGTAGATCTGGCATACTTGAGAAGAAAATGGGAAAATATCAATCAAAAGAAAATTATTTCTTGATGAGGATGATCGAAACAAGTTTGTATAGAAAGGGGAAATGTTCGAGTAATCAGTAGTCACCTACAAAGAGTTGGTCGAAAAGATGGAGCCGAGTAATCCACTTATTTATCAGAAAATGAAACTTTAGGACCCAGTTGCAAGTACATATTTATAAAATCTGCAAGTTATGTGCTCTGCATAAGAAGCACTAACTCCAAGCCTCCTATTATCAACCAGTGACAACTCAGACAACCAAGAGGGTAGCCCGGGCTAAGATACCATATAGGCACCCATAAAAAACACTTATCTAATACTAATAGAGAGTATTACCTTGGAAAAAAGTTCCCATCGTATATGCTGAGAGGGATCAACTAATTGAGATATCTTTATATGTCAAGCTGGGTTTGGATAGAAACTGTTGGGACAAGGGTCGAAGAAGAACCTTGGTGCAAATGTCTCCGGTTGTGTAGAAACAGTGTAGAAACTTACACATGCTAAGGAGGGGGTAGGGGCCAGGGGGGATTAGGATTAGAGAGGACTGGGGAAAAGTTTAATGGGGTAATGAAGCAATCCTGCTCAAACACCATGCTCAACTAATTTGGATATCTTTATTAGTATAGGATGGGTACATATATTTGATGAAGAGAGGTGCCTCTCTTTGTACATTATCGGATTCGGACTAAAAACAGCATACTAAAAGAAGAGTTTACATATAAGAATCTTTTAAAGTTTCAAACTTCCAATACAGGTGCACCTAAATTGTAATATCTTGATTTTGAAAGAAAACTCTTTGAAACGAGCTAGTAATAGCTCCATGATGAGTACAAAAGTGTTCTTGCACTTATATCTAATTATGTGCCTACAGTGGCCACTGTTATGGCATTTTAAAGTTACACCTAAAGCTTCCCAATTTTAAGGATTTGATTTAACTGTTATGTGATCATTATCTTGGGGAAATGATGTTGCTTCTACTTAAAGTTCAAGATATCGGATATCGGATTCATATTGGTTTGGATTTTGAGATATTGGATGTCGGATATCGGATATATATCATAGATATATTGAAATATCGGATATCAATAAATATATAATATACTATATTATATTATATATATAAACTCACCTTTGTGTTCTTCAAGAAACCATCTTAGTTCACGAGTAAAAAAAGGGGGGGTAGACAACACAGAACAAGAACAAAATAAAAGCAAAATCAAACATCAGAGAGAGGAGAGCTTACCAAGAGAGAGAGAAGGGGGGGCGGCTTTTTAGTTAGTAGATTTGGTTAACAGGTAGGATAGGACCAAACCCGATATGATATTTTAATATAGAGAGATCAGTCGATATATTGGATTTCGACCTATATATTGTCCGACTTTTCTGAAAACGAAATGGACGATATATGTAGCCGATATATGTTGGTTTGGACCTCAAAGCACCTATATCTCTTAGTTCACAATGCAACTTTTTTTCCTTTCTTCTAAGTTCTAATCTATTCTACCTTCCCTATCTCAATGCGTCTAAACCCTTAAAGTTGATAAACATTAATTTAAATGATAACATGTGTAAGCCCTTTCGTCTTCTCCGCACCCCCCACCCCCCCCCACACACACACCTTCTCTCCCTTTGTTTTCCATGGTTTATCCCCTCCCCTTATGTCTCCTACTTTATTCTTGATTAGTTAAATAATAAATACTGATATGATAAACACTGTTTACCTTGTTGGTGACTTCCTACAGAAGAATGATACTAGCATTTGAGGAAAATAGTTCTATTATGTGTCATTGATCATGAGTAGATTTATATTGCAAGAACACCTTGTTGGTGACTTAGACTACAGAAGAATGATATTAGCATTTGAGGAAAACAGTGCTATTATGTGCCATCGAGCATGAGTAGATTTATGTCGCAAGAACACGGTCATAACTCAGACATGAAATGGACATGGATTTTGGCGCATACATGTATGTGTCCGTGTATGACATGAACAAGACACTGATTCTGGACATATTACCTGGAATGTGGTACATCATGAGTCATGGTACGGGAACGGTGTACGCTACTCGTCTTTATTTTTAGTGCAGAAGAGGTATGGTGAGTTGGATCGCCAATTCAATCCATGGTACACTTTAAAATGCCGATTGGTGCACATTACTAACTAGTCGTTCAAATGACTCAATACTTGTGTCATATATATATAGAAATAAAACTTTATATAAAAACACAACAAATTTCAAAATGCATTACTTCATTTAATAAGATGTAAAATAGAGTGAAGGCACATAAGTCATGACTCATGAGGCAATAAAGAAACGACACACCTCGAAACCAAATAATCATATGTTCATAACCATGGAGGCCCAAATTGACGAGACATCTCAATTTTTTCGTCACTTTTTTTTTGCATTGGATGGATCTTCCGCAAAGCAAGTCTACACTGAGGCTGCAAGGATTGATTACCAAATCTAGTGATCCGGATCGAAAATGTACAACAAACAGGAGCCTCATACCGAACATGGTTTAATGGTGGTTTAGCTGTATCAGGTAAACTATGGTTCTGGATGTTTGCCTGTCTTAGGTGCACATGTATGTTTTTACCTACTGTACTATAAGTAGATTTGGTTCTTTCCAAAAATATTCGAATGAAAATTGAAAATAAGATTAATCTTCACTACGGTCAAGGGTGAAGGTTGTAGTGCCCCGTCTCTACATCGTGCCCTGTACTTCGTCTACGGGGTGCGCGAGAAAGGAACACTGTCGCTATCGATTCGGTCGGGACCGATAGGTCGGGATCAATCGAATCGATCGAACGGGAACGGTTGAATTAAGATTCATTTCTCGTTATGGAATGTCTTCTTCGGAACCAAGTCCCATATCCAGCGGGTTGCGCCTCAAGGATTGACTCTGCGGCTGAGTCAGGAGAGACCTCCCGTTGCTCTGCTTTTCACGCCGCTTGCGTTGGTTTTGGCTTTGTTTTCTGAATGCGTTTTCGCGAATGTTTTCGATGGTTTTCATGGCTTGCATTTCGAACTCGCATTTCCTATCGAACTTCTTGAATAATGCAGTGTTCTAATCGGTTGCTTGTGCGATTTCAGGTAATCGCGTAGGCGACGTCTAGCGCGGCCAACAAGTTCTCTCGCCGAAGTAAACTCAAGGTGAGTGGCTGACCCTTCTCTTCTCGACCCCTTCTTAGGTAAATCGATAGTGTTGTTGCGGAAGAAAGAATGAATGCAAGAGCACGGACACGGTAAAATGATTAAGTTTCAAAGTGAACGAAGGCTATACCTTAATAACTGAATAATGTCTTAACTCGGTCATTGGACAACTTGTCGACAAGGAGAAAGTTTCCTCGAGCGACAACCCGGGGCCACGGGACCGACTCGGCCTAGGAGGAAACACGGTATAGCTGTGCTGGATGATAGCACGGGTTAAGCGGGGACTTGCAGCGGGGCTCGCTACTTGCGCTGCAAGGGCCCCGGCTAACAAAGCTATAAGTCCAGGATGGCTTATGGTGTCAGTGACCAATCACACGTAATATTGCACTTGGTATAAAAAATGATAACAATTGACAGGGAAGAACATGGTAAGTCTCATAAGGCGCGGCGCGGCCCGCCGTGGGTAAGTCTCAACGTGTTTCATATTATGCTTGTCATATGCTTGTTCAAAATTCATTAGGATGGTTAGAAACATTCATGAACTAAAGTCATATAAACTCTTCAACCAAATGAGAGCTTGGAACTTAAATAGCCACGCACCAGTACAAAGTGTAATGTACTGATCCTCGCTCTCCACGCAGGTACCCCGAACCACGAAGGGCGTGCCACTTGAAACTCAAGGCGACGTGAACTCTTTTTGAAGCCTCGTCCGCGTGTAAAGACTTGTGTTTCTGGATTCCTTTTGAAGAAGACCCCGCACTCAGTCCAAAAGAAGATGACGACTCGACTCCCCTCGATAGCAGGTGGAAAGTGTTATATTTTGCTTGTAAAAAGGGATGTAATGTATGGAACGACTATCTCATCGGCGTTCGTTTTGTAAGTCGAGTCATGTTGTAGCCCGCGCGGCAATGAATGTAATGAAGTCAATGTAAATGAAGTTTTATTATCAATGAAAAAGTCTACTTCTATTTCAAATATATCAATCAATTTCTCTGCGTACTCTAACTTGATGTTGTGTTTCGGATGACCTTATGACTACGCCTTGTGCGATCGCAACTTAGGTTTGCACGGCATCACGCCCGGGGGACGACTATCGATTCTACGGAATCGGGGCGTGACATAATGGTATCAGAGCACGGCTTTACATCCTTTGACCTCGCATCGATGAGATAAGTTGTTCCATACAATGAGTCCGTAATAATTTGTGACTGATGTGTTTGCCTTCGTATCGCAGAAGTGACGGAACCCACGGCCGAGCGAGAGCAGAGCGCTTCTAGCGGCTCTAGTAGTTCTCGTCGCGGGGCGGACCTTCTAACGATACCATCGAAAGGATGTTGCGCATGATGGAGGCGCAGCGGAACCAGTCCGAGACCCGACATCAACAGACAGAGGAACGACAGGCCCAGTTCGAAGCTCGCTTCGAAGCTCGCCTCGACGCACATGCTAAACTTCAACAAAAGCAGCTGGATACCCTGCAGCAGATCGTCCAAACAATCGTGACCAATGGAAATTCTGCGACTGTGCCTGCCGTCACCACACCTACTGTCACCGTGCCGACGGTCCAACCCATTGAAGTCGACACGGAGGAGCCCGAGCGTCAACCTGCGGCACCGAAAAAGTATAACTTTGAAGTGTCAGAATTCAAGAAAGCGTGCCGCACTTCCTTCAGCGGTACCGAAGGCCCTTCCATGGCAATCGACTGGTTGGAAGAGCTGGAAGATCACTTCGAGCTCCTCGGCATTGAAGAATCAAAGCAAGTCGCCTACGCACAACTTCAACTACGATTGAACGCGCACGACTGGTGGGCCGTGTATAAGCGAGCGATCCGACGTGACAACAACTCAGCACCGATCTCTTGGGCCACGTTCCGCAAAGCTTTTGAAGTCGAGTACCTTCCGTCAGCCGTTTGTCAAGCAAAGGAGAATGAATTCATGCAGTTGAGGCAAGGGAACCGGACAGTAGAACAGTACGCCACAGAATTCAACAAGTTATCCAAGTTTGCTAGTCAGTTTCTGCCTACAGAAGAGTGTCGTGTGCGACGGTTCGAAGTGGGTCTGCGACACTCTATCGGTGCGCATGTCGGGGTCCCGGAGTACAAGACCACGGGCGAGGCTCTGAATCATGCTCTCCGCCTTGAGAGCCCGCATCCTTCCGGTGCTGCCGACGTTGTGCGCCACTCCAATCACAAACGTCCTAGCTATACGGGAGGCAACAATTACGCGTCAAAGCGTCCAAACAACGGCGGCTATAAAGGACAGAACCCATCTCCTCCCTGCACCAAGTGCAACCACCACGGGCAAACTGAAATAGACTGTGCGGTCTTAGATGGGGGATGTTTCTTTTGCGGAAAAAGGGGGCACCAAATGGCGGATTGCTAGGCTCGAAGACAAAATCGCAACGCACCACCACAACCGAACCGTCAAGAGAATCGAGGACAGGCGCCCCGACCTCCTCAGCCCATTCAACCCAACAACCAAGCCCGACGCCCTAATGCTCAGGGGCGTGTCTTTGCTCTGACTCGAGACGAGGCGTTCGCTTCCGACACTGTCGTGACAGGTATATTGAGTTTCAATAATGTACCTGCTCGTGTGTTATTTGATTCAGGCGTCTCGCATACTTTCATATCGGCGGACTTCGCCGCCGAGCACAAATTTCCTGTAATGTTGTTAGACCTTGACCTTAGCGTAAGTATGCCTTCGGGCGTGCCACTACTCACAAACTTAGCCTGCGGGGGAGGAGCCATATGTATTGGGGGTCAAAAGATCGGTCTTGATGTGATAGTTCTAGATATGAAGGGCTTCGACATCATACTGAGCATGGATTGGCTCGGTCCGTGCAACGCAACCATAGACTGCGCTGAAAAGAGGGTCACATTCCGCATACCTGGAGTGCCTGAATTCTGCTACTCGTGTGGTGAGGCGTCGTCGACCTGCATGGTGATCTCCGCAATATCTGCTCGACGGATGCTACATTCCGGGTGCGAAGGCTATCTAGCTTCCGTTCGAGACATACGACAGGATGGTGCAAACGCGGGTCAGACCGACGTTGTGACAGAATTCCCCGATGTATTCCCGGACGAGCTGTCCGGCATGCCATCCGATCGAGAGATAGAGTTCACCATCGACACATTCCCCGACACCCGGCCGATCTTGAAGGCTCCGTACAGAACGGCCCCTGCAGAACTGAAGGAACTAAAGGCACAACTACAAGAATTACTCGACAGAGGGTTTATCCGTCCGAGTGTCTCGCCGTGGGGTGCGCCCGTGCTATTCGTAAAGAAGAAGGATGGATCAATGTGACTCTGCATCGACTATCGGGAATTGAACAAAGCCACCGTCCGGAACAAATACCCCCTGCCCCGCATCGACGACTTGTTCGACCAGCTCCAAGGTGCAACAGTGTTTTCGAAGATTGATCTGCGATCGGGTTATCACCAACGATCGACTGCAGCGTGACTTGGAAGGAATGGGCATTGAACTCCGAGTTCGTTTCAGAGACGTGAAACTGGCACAACTGCGGGTAGAACCGAGCCTACCGGAGAGGATCAAGTCTGCACAGAAGGACGACCCATACCTGGAGAAGATGCGGAAGCTGATATCGACAGGAAAAGCGTCCGACTTTGCAGAGGACGAGTCGGGAGTGATGCGAGTGAAGGGACGGCTATGCGTTCCGGATGACGCAGAACTTAGAAAGGAGATAATGTCGGAAGCGCATTATGCTAAATATTCTTTGCATTCTGGTAGCACCAAGATGTATAAGGACCTCCGCGTTGTCTTTTGGTGGCACGGCATGAAGAGGGACGTAGCGCTCCTTGTGTCAAAATGTATAGCCTGTCAGCAAGTCAAAGCCGAGCACCAGCGACCGGGCGGAGAGATGCAGAACCTTGCCATTCCAGAATGGAAATGGGATCACGTCACTATGGACTTCGTTGTTGGCTTGCCGAGGACGCCGCGGGGAAACGACGCCGTCTGGGTCATCGTCGATCGACTAACCAAGTCAGCGCACTTTATCGCCATCAAAGTTACTTGAAGCGTCGACCGCCTTGCTCAGATATACCTTGATGAAATAGTTCGGCTGCACGGGATCCCAGTATCTATCGTCTCTGATCGGGATGGACGGTTCGTAGCACGCTTCTGGAGTAGTCTACATTCAACGTTGGGGACCAAGTTGAAGTTCAGCTCAGCTTATCATCCTCAGACTGACGGCCAAACAGAGCGGGTGAACCAAATTCTCGAAGACATGTTACGACTCTGTGCGATCGACTTGAAGTCAAGTTGGGACGTCCATCTACCGCTGGCCGAGTTTGCATACAACAACAGCTATCAGTCCAGCATCCAAATGGCGCCGTATGAAGCTTTGTACGGCCGAAAGTGCAGATCGCCCATTTGCTGGGATGAAGTCGGGGAACGGCAGATACTTGGTCCGGAGCTGGTAGAGCAGACCATGCAGAAGATCAAGTTAATACGAGAGAGATTGAAGATAGCACAAAGCCGGCAGAAGAGCTATGCCGACACGCACCGACGCCCCCTCGAGTTCTCGGAAGGCGACCATGCATTCTTGAAAGTCATGCCCATGCAGGGAGTTTCCAGGTTCGGTGCGAAAGGGAAATTGAGCCCAAGATTTGTTGGCCCGTTCGAAATATTAAAGCAAGTCGCCCCGGTAGCTTACCAAATCGCCTTGCCGCCTGCGTTGTCAGAGGTACATGACGTCTTCCACGTATCACAATTGCGGAAGTACGTGCATAATCCGAGCCATGTGGTGGATTTGGGTAAGCTGGACCTGAAGGCGGACTTGTCATATGTCGAAGAGCCGGTGAAAATCTTGGAGCGCAAGGATAAACTTCTCCGCAACCGTGCTATTCCTCTCGTCCGCGTCCTCTGGAGAAACCATTCGGTCGAAGAGTCGACGTGGGAGCTTGAGTCAGAAATAAAGGAAAAGTTTCCTTCATTGTTCTCGTAGAGGTAGGTTCTATTTTAAGTTTCGAGGACGAAACTTTTTCTTAGTTGGTTATGGTATAGTGCCCCGTCCCTACATCGTGCCCTGTACTTCGTCTACGGGGTGCGCGAGAAAGGAACACTGTCGCTATCGATTCGGTCGGGACCGATAGGTCGGGATCAATCGAATCGATCGAACGGGAACGGTTGAATTAAGATCCATTCCTCGTTATGGAATGTCTTCTTCGGAACCAAGTCCCATATCCAGTGGGTTGCGCCTCAAGGATCGACTCTGCGGCTGAGTCGGAAGAGACCTCCCGTTACTCTGCTTTTCACGTCGCTTGCGTTGGTTTTGGCTTTGTTTTCTGAATGCGTTTTCGCGAATGTTTTCGATGGTTTTCATGGCTTGCATTTCGAACTCGCATTTCCTATCGAACTTCTTGAATAATGCAGTATTCTAATCGGTTGCTTGTGCGATTTCAGGTAATCGCGTAGGCGACGTCTAGCGCGGCCAACAAGTTCTCTCGCCGAAGTAAACTCAAGGTGAGTGGCTGACCCTTCTCTTCTCGACCCCTTCTTAGGTAAATCGATAGTGTTGTCGCGGAAGAAAGAATGAATGCAAGGGCACGGGCACGGTAAAATGATTAAGTTTCAAAGTGAACGAAGGCTATACCTTAATAACTGAATAATGTCTTAACTCGGTCATTGGACAACTTGTCGACAAGGAAAAAGTTTCCTCGAGCGACAACCCGGGGCCACGGGACCGACTCGGCCTAGGAGAAAACACGGTATAGCTGTGCTGGATGATAGCACGGGTTAAGCGGGGACTTGCAGCGGGGCTCGCTACTTGCGCTGCAAGGGCCCCGGCTAACAAAGCTATAAGTCCAGGATGGCTTGTGGTGTCAGTGACCAATCACACGTAATATTGCACTTGGTATGAAAAATGATAACAATTGACAGGGAAGAACATGGTAAGTCTCATAAGGCGCGGCGCGGCCCGCCGTGGGTAAGTCTCAACGTGTTTCATATTATGCTTGTCATATGCTTGTTCGAAATTCATTAGGATGGTTAGAAACATTCATGAACTAAAGTCATATAAACTCTTCAACCAAATGAGAGCTTGGAACTTAAATAGCCACGTACCAGTACAAAGTGTAATGTACTGATCCTCGCTCTCCACGCAGGTACCCCGAACCACGAAGGGCGTGCCACTTGAAACTCAAGGCGACGTGAACTCTTTTTGAAGCCTCGTCCGCGTGTAAAGGCTTGTGTTTCTGGATTCCTTTTGAAGAAGACCCCGCACTCAGTCCAAAAGAAGATGACGACTCGACTCCCCTCGATAGCAGGTGGAAAGTGTTATGTTTTGCTTGTAAAAAGGGATGTAATGTATGGAACGACTATCTCATCGACGTTCGTTTTGTAAGTCGAGTCATGTTGTAGCCCGCGCGGCAATGAATGTAATGAAGTCAATGTAAATGAAGTTTTATTATCAATGAAAAAGTCTACTTCTATTTCAAATATGTCAATCAATTTCTCTGCGTACTCTAACTTGATGTTGTGTTTCGGATGACCTTATGACTACGCCTTGTGCGATCGCAACTTAGGTTCGCACGGCATCACGCCCGGAGGACGACTATCGATTCTACGGAATCGGGACGTGACAAAGGTGAAGCGCAACATTATACACTTTGACTTTTTAAAACATCAAGAAGTGATATTATGTGTTAAGGAGTCATGGTAGAACTTCTAGTTAATATATCCTATTAGGTTAGAGAGAGCAAGGAACATCAGTTAGGTGGTGGTAGTTGCAATATTTTAGAAACCACTATATTTGGGTATTTAGGAAACAATGCACGCTATTTCTAAGATAAACACCCTATAGTTCTTGATATTCTTGGCGTTCTTGAAACACATATTTTGTTATCATGTCAGTTTTTGAATAAGCACAAATCTAGTCATTTTACAAGTATATAGAGCCCATATTTTAATAGATCAATAAGAAAAGTTATATTATTGTTAATATAATAAAAGTACATTATTAAATCAAGATGGAAAGCTATAATTCATGAAATTATTCATTATGATTGTTTCCGGCAAACATAAATAATAAATAAAGTTTCATATTATAGACCATATTTCTCTCATGGCCTTAATAATCCCAGATACCTATATGAGGAAAATATTATTACATATTATAATTACAATATTAATAATCATTAAGCAGCATGGTTGATTACTTAAATAATATTTTTTCATAATGATAATAATATCCTAATAAATAAATCTGTACTCTAATTTTTAAAATAATGAATAAGCATAATCTTATCAATATTTTGTAAATGAATTTAAAAGTCAAACTGGAAATACAAAAAAAAAAAAAAAAAAAATCCATCACTGGTTTTTCAAAGGAATTGGTGACCACTCATTTTTGCATAATAATAAAAAAATAGTTTATTTAGATAAATAATAGTCAAAATGAACAATTATAAATCATGTAAGGGAATAAACCATAATGAATAATAGTAAATTAATAATGGATAACCATAATAAAAAGTCTAAACTTTAATTTAATCTTTCATAACTTAATACTATGAAAATAAAAATTAAACAACATTTGAAACTTGATTTCGAATAATGAATAACGTGTAACATATTTAAGTACGACTACTAAAAAAACTTGACTACAAGGATAGAATCCTACAATAAAGTTATTTTCATGAAAAATTAGCAAAGCAAGTTACTCATGTAATTGTTGCAATTACCCATTATATGTAAATAAAAGTAGGGTGTGTATTGTGGTTGCTCGTGTCATCTGTGTGTATAGGCTGGTATCTCTGGATGATTTTCTAATCTGATGTGAATCTTAAACCTCAACAGGCTCTACGGCTGGTTTGGTACAGCTTATTTGGCCAGCTTCTGCTTATTATTCTTGAAAGGCATAAGCTGTTTGGTACTGCTTTCGCTTAGTTCAGTTTCGGGGCAGCTTTTGAAAGCAGGGGGAGGTGCTTCTGCCTTTGAAAAGCAACAGCAATAACAAACCAGTCCTAACAATAATATTGTAATAGCAAGTTCAGGTATCCGTGCCACTAACAACTACACTACAATACCCAGCTCAAATATCTTACCGCTAATAGCATGTTCAAGTTATCCTTGCCATACTTATATTTCAAAGTTGAAATTATGGATGTAATTGCACATTTACACCGGAATATGGTGCATGGATACAGGTACGGTATGTATACAATATGGCACAATACAGACACTGGTTTTGGTGTGTTTGCTGGGACAAGAATCGATAAGATACAGCACAAATTGTGGAGTACACATGCTACCGAGGCACAGGCAGTTCCTACTGTAGACCTAACATATGTTTGGCTTCAATTTCATATTAACCTAAATACAACTACGCATTTAGCATAATTAGTGTCCAATATTTTCCTAATACTTGTAAACACCTGCAACTGTTTATTAAACGATGTGCTCTCAAACATTAATAGAAAAATACTCTCAAAGCAAATGTAAACTAGAAAATTACCATAAATTTGAAATTTGCTAAAGATTGGTAAATAAATACATGAAACGCACGCACACACATGTATATATATTGTGCATTCTACGAAGAAAGAATGAGGTTAGAAGGCTACCCCTCCTTTAGAAGAATTTGGTGAAATAAGAGGTATCAATATAAGCAAAACCACCACTGCCAAGTCCTGGAAAGAAACAAGAGAAAAGACATCATCAGAAGATTAATCAAACTTATAAGTAGATGAGACAAACCAATTATAGGCCAAACTCATAAAGTATGTGCATTCTTCAACACTATTCTCGTATATGTACACCCGATACACAAAGAGGAAGAACTAGCAACGTTCAACTAAGTTCACCCCCATGAAGTATGAAATGCATAGAAAAACACAAGAGGCGTTTGAAGAAGAAAGGGAACAAGCTATATGCGATCACATAACCATTACAGGTTCTGCCTCTTTATCATATAGCCAACTACTTGAGGATAGAGTGGCATAAAAACATTTGATCTTGATAAGAAAGGAACAGGTACCTGGAAGAGTAAAACAGAAAACGTAGCACGACCATGGCGTGATGTGCTCTCCCCTCGCTCTTGGAGCACCTGAAGCACAAAGCATTTTGACTTATAAGTTCCACAGAACAGATATATCTGAGTCCAGACAATCACGAAACTTAAAACCAGAACATGCTTACTACCTCCCAAATTTACAGAAAGATATGGACTTTAGCAGGAGCAAAGTAGCCAACACTAGCCAATATAAGGCTATCCAAGTCTTAAGTTGCTTAATCAAAGAATCTAAGAGAGAACTAGTTCTGGAAAATGTACATGAAGAAAATCACTACAGCGTTAATATGAGAAGGCCCTCGCCGCCATCTGAAACCATCCGTTTTCAGCTGCAATTACATCAATAACATAATTATTTAATATGCTACAACTAGAAGTAGTTCTTCCCTCCCCTTCTTCAATTCATCTCGACCGCTTCATATTTCACAGTCGGTGTTGCTCTTTCAAGCATATCCCACTTCCTTTCTACTACAAAGTACACTTTCAAGCATATGAAGTTTTGCATGCTTATATCAACAGTTCCTACACCCTTTCTAGTAAAATTACATATACTGGGCTTTATTACCTACTAAACTTGTAGCCGTCATTCAACATCATTCAGATTGTTTCATTTCTGACTAAGAATTAGGTGAACAAGCACTTTTCAAATTTGTAAATATGTACTGTCCTAAAGAAACCTTTTTATCCATACCGGTTGCAACTTTGCATGTGCCTTGCACATGCCAAATACTAGTATATTTAATGTAAGCATCATGTGGCACCTCTGATGCCAAATAGAGAAACAAAACAGGGACATTGCATCTGGTGATGTCAGAAAAGAGGCAATGACAAAAAATGCTGATTAACAAGATAGTGTAAGGGTTGAGGGAGTCCTGAGAAAATTGCAGTACAGTGAACCCCTTTTCTTGGAATGTCATTCCTTTTCGCTCTTTGGCTTAATGTGTCATGGAGATGAAGGCAATTCCCTATAGCAAAATTGTGGCATCTTAATCTTCGTCTAAACTATTTTCTATTCTGGGGAAATTTGAGGGTGCTCCTTGGCTGCATGAGCTTAAGCTGGATGACAAAAAAGGTAGTTTATAACTTTATATAACCACCAACTGGGATTGCAGGTTCTATAGGCAAGTCTATCTTGCTCATAGCTACCTTGACTTAGAATTTGACACCAGCATAGAGGGTTACGCAGGTTGACAGCCATTAATACTCCATCATCCATCAATTCTTTTATGAAGCTTGGTTGCTCCATAGTCAACCCCGTTCTGATGGGAAAGGCTTGGATGATGATGACGATCGCCTTTTTTATTATGATCTTTACACAGCTCATGGGCACTAGTAATGAATTGAATGTCTGTATGCATATACATCCCCTTTCATGTATGCATAATCTTATGAACCTTATAAATTATGTACACTAGTAATGGATAGAACTGTCAGCAGGATGCTGAGTACTGGATGTGTATCTCAGCCGTTACGGTATCAGGTATGTAAGGGAAAATATCACCTGCGGCCAGGCTCATGGGAGAACAAATCCTTCTTCCATGGCATATAATAGCTAAAGAGAAATTTAGTGTCCGTCTCATCTATGGATTAAATATGCTGTCATTGGAATTAAATTGCTTAGTTTGTACATTGTTATTGTGAAGCTATTTTTCTTTTCTTTTTAATTTTTTAGCATAATCACAATATTACACTTGTGTTGCTTCATGATTTTGGATTTGAATGACTACCTACCAAGCGACTGTATATTTAAGTGAATATTGAAGGTTAGCTTTTATAGGTTTCAATAGTTCTCTAATCTCTACTAGAAGTTATTCCGACATGACAATAGAACTTATCCCAACTATTTGAGAGGTAGGCTTTACGATTCCTCGGCACAAGAGGTTACACCAAGGCCTCATGAGGTCATTAAAAGCTTAATAAGCATAAAGAAATAACAACAAATAAACAGTAACAATAATATTAACCATTGAGGATTCTTAATCATTATACATCTGATGTTGGAGTCATCTTCACTCTTGAGAAGCAACTATAATAAATAACGTACTGTTGAATGGGAATAATGGGATGATTAATTATTGATGAGAGAGTTACATATATATAGGAGAGGCTAACCCCTCTCACTAATGTTCTATCCGATGTGGGACTAAAGCCCAATACTACTAATACTTAACGCCCTCTCTCAAGCTGGAGCATAGATGTCAATAATGTCCAGCTTGTTACACAGAAATTGAACCCGAGGACCCAAAAGAGATTTTGTGAAGATATCGGCTATCTGATCACCGGTTCTCATGTGGTAAAACTTTAAAAGTGGATGTCGATTTCAATGTGCTTCGTCCTTTTATGAAATACAGGATTGGTAGCAATATGGATAACAGACTGGTTATCACACTACATATCTATTGCTTTAGATCTTGTTTCATCTCCCAGCTCTTGTAGAAGATGTTGCAGATATAACAGCTCTGTTGTGCCATGAGCAATGGCTCGATATTCTGCTCCCATGCTTAACCGTGCTATCACACTCTGCTTCTTGCTTTTCCATGATACCACGTTTCCGCCAATAAATATCCGAGTAGCCAGATGTAGACCGTCTATCCGTCAGGTTTGCACCCCAGTCAAGCATCAGTAAAGCACTCAACACGAGTATGTCCATGATTCTCCATCCGAATTTCTTTTTCTGGGTTCTGGACTAGATAGTGCAGAATTCTGAGAACTGCTTGTCAGTGTGAAAATCATGGAGAAGCCATAAATCTACTTGCGACATTTACGGCGAAGGAAATGTCCGAGCGAGTCATGACCGCCAAGTAGTTGAGTTTTCCAAGTACTCGACGATACTGATCCGGATTGGTCATTAGGACCCCCTCGTCTGGGAGTACCTTTGCCCCTAGATCCATAGACGAGGTTGCTCCCTTGGCTTGCATCAGTCCTGCATCATTTAGTATGTCCAACATACTTCCTCTGAGACATTACAATGTTCCGCTTACCCCGTGTGACTTCAATGTCCAAGAAGTAATTCAACGAACTCATATTCTTGGTCTGAAATTGTTCTTTCAAAAACTTCTTTAGTCCTGCAATATCATGGTTGTCGTCTCCCGTGATTACAATGTCGTCAACATAGACATCAAGTAGTATCCTTCCGGTTGATATCTGTCGGTAGAATACCGAATGATCCTTCTTTGATTGACACATGCCAAACTGAGTAACAACATGTGTAAATCGACCAAACCACGCAGGAGATGATTGTTTGAGACCGTAGCGGGCCTTCCGCAGATGACACTTTACCCTCCCTTACAACGAACCCGGGAGGTTGCACCACATATACTTCTTCTTCAATATTCCCGTGAAGAAATGCATTCTTGATATCAAGCTGAAGCAATGGCCAGTCATAGCAAACATCTAAAGCCAAGAGTACGCGCATTGATGTCATCCTGACAACCGGAGAAAATGTCGTTGTAGAATAAAAATAATGATATAATTATTATTGATGAAAGACTATATATATATATATATATATAGGAGAGGTTAGCCTCCTCTCATATTATTCTAAGCAATGTGGAACTAAAGCCCATTAACTCATAACTCTAATATAACACTTAACACCCTCCCTCAAGCTGGAGCATAGATGTTAATCATGCCCAGCTTGTTACATAAAAATTGAACCCGATGACCCAGAAGAGGCTTTGTGAAGATATCAGCTATCTGGTCGCCGTTCCTCACATGTTGAAACTTTATCATTCCCTTTTTATATTCATCACGAACAAAATGAATGTCAATTTCAATATGCTTCGTCCGTTCATGAAATACTGGGTTGGTGGCAATGTGAATAGCAGACTGGTTATCACAGCATAGATCTGCCACTTGAGACCCTGCGTCTTCACCCAGTTCTTGTAGGAGATGCTTCATATATAATATCTCTGACGTGCCATGAGCAATAGCTCGATATTCTGCTTCTGAGCTTGAACGTGCTATCACACTTTGTTTCTTGCTCTTCCATGACACTACATTTCTACCAATAAATACTGAGTAGCCAGATGTAGACCGTCTATCTGTCAGGCTTACTCCCCAGTCAGCATCAGTAAAACACTCAATGCGAGTGTGTCCATTATTCTTCATTCGAATTCCTTTTCCTGGATTCTTTACTAGATAACACAGAATTCTGATAACTGCTTGCCAGTGTGAAATTCTTGGAGAAGCCATAAATCTACTTGCAACACTCACTGCAAAAGAAATGTCTGGATGCGTCATAACCGCCAAGTAGTTGAATTTTCCAACTACTCGACGATACTGATCTGGATTGGTCATCAGGACCCCTTCGTCTGGAAGTAACTTCGCTCCTGGATCCATAGGTGAGATTGCTCCTTTTGCTTGCATCATGCCTGCATCATTTAGTATGTCCAGCACATACTTTCTTTGAGACATTACAATGTCCCGCTTATCCCGTGTGACCTCAATGCCCAAGAAATAGTTCAAGGATCCCATATCCTTGGTTTGAAATTGTTCTCCAAGGAACTTTTTGAGGCTTGCAATACCCTGGCTGTCATCTCCCGTGATTACAATATCATCAACGTAGACACCAAGGAGTATTCTTCCAGCAGATGTGTGTCGATAGAAGATTGAATGGTCCTTCTTTGATTGACACATGCCAAATTGAGTAACATGTGTAAATCGACCAAACCATGCACGAGGTGATTATTTCAGACCATAGAGGGCCTTCCTCAGATGACACACTTTACCCTCCCTTGCAATGAACCCGGGAGATTGCATCACATATACCTCTTCATCAAGATCTCCGTAGAGAAAAGCATTTTTTATATCTAGCTGAAGTAACGGCCAGTCATATCGAATGGCCAAGGCCATGAGGACACGAACGGATGTCATTTTGGCCACAGGAGAGAATGTCTCGAAGTAATCCTCACCATAGGTTTGAGAGTATCCTTTGGCCACCGGACGAGCCTTCAGTCGATCAAGAGTGTCATCTGATTTTACCTTAATCGTGAACACCCGTTTGCAGCCGACTGCCTGTTTACCAGTAGGTAAGTCGACTAAGTCTCAAGTATGATTCTCCTGGAGAGCTTTCATCTCCTCGTTCATAGCAGCACGCCAACCAGGATGTCGGAGACCCTCCTCAGCGGTATTGGGGATCTGAATCCCATCAATAGTAGCCACCAGAAACTGAGTGTGACTGGTAAGTCCTTTGTAGCTGTCAACATATAAGGGATGATCACGACAGGCACGACAAGGACGTTCTGGAGGCAGAACCGCCGGAGCTGCTGGCGGAACTGGTGGAGCTGCTGGTGGAACAGATGGAGGCAACTCATTGGAGCCGGAGCTGCTGGTAAAACCAGAGGAGGAGGATTCTATGGGCGATGTCGGCAATGGCTGAATCGGTGTATGTGGACCATCTGCCTGGGAGACTGGCTCGGTAAGGGAGGGCACTTGTACGGGAAGCTGTTGTGTTTAAGGAAGAAATAACAAAAAAATCCTCTCCTGGATAGACCAGAGGAGCTGGACCCGTTGATTGTGGGAATGGTAGAAATTCTGTTTCTACAAATGTAACATCCCGAGTGAAAAAATATCGTTTTAAGACAGGGGAGAAACACCGATGCCCTTTATGATCTTTAGGATACCCAAGAAAAATACATTGTATTGCCTTAGGATCTAATTTAGAAAGGGTTGGTCGGGTATCCCGAATATAGCATAAGCAGCCAAAGATGCGAAGAGGCAGAGGAAATGGTTCTCGTCCAAGAAAAAGTCTAGAAAAGGGAGAGCTACCATTGAAAACAGACGATGGCATGCAGTTAATAAGATAACAAGCAGTAAGAACCACATCCGACCAAAATAGCTTGGGAGTACGTGCTTGAAACATAAGAGCACGTGTTGTTTCCAATAAATGGCGATTTTTGCGTTCGGCTACACCATTTTGTTGTGGTGTGTACGCACAAGAGGTTTGGTGGATGATGCCATTAAGGGCCAGATGTTTATCGAGATCACGAGATAAATACTCACGGCCATTGTCACTCCGAAAAATTTTGATTGGAAGACCAAATTGTGTTTTTATTTCAGCATGAAAGTTGCACCAGATGTTATATAATTCAGAGCGATTTTTCATCAAATAAACAAAAGTGACACGTGAGTAATCGTCGACAAAAGTAACAAAGTACTTAAAATCCATTACAGAGTCAGTCGGACAGAGTCCCCATATATCAGA
Organism: Iris pallida; assembly: GCA_029216955.1. Lineage (NCBI taxonomy): Eukaryota > Viridiplantae > Streptophyta > Magnoliopsida > Asparagales > Iridaceae > Iris > Iris pallida. The sequence goes on along the minus strand of JANAVB010008800.1, from coordinate 6,531,655 downwards.
ATGGACCAACTCAAAAGGAGCGGAAGCAATTTTATTTGGACTCATCGGATAAGGAACCCGATGATGCTTAGCTAAACTACATGGCTCACAATGAAAAGAAGAGAGAATATCTAAAGATGGGTACATTTTCTGGAGAGCTTGGGACGATGGATGGCATAACCGACAATGTAACTCGACAAGATCGAGTTTCATGCCGGCACAGACAACAGAAGGAGTAGGGTCAAATAGGTACAAGCCTCCAGCCACATGCCCCTTACCGATAGTCTTTCCAGTTTTCAGGTCCTGAAAAACACAACCATCAGAAAAAAATGTTACCGAGCAATATAGTTCACGAGTAATTTGACTAATAAAAATTAAACTGAACGGGTTCCCAGGAGTAAGCAGTACAGAATTGAGTGACAGTCCGGAAGAAAGATTGGCACTTTCACGACCTCGGACTGTCAGGGAACCGCCATTGGCAACAGTAATGCCAGAAGCACGACGTACAGGTACATAATCATGTATCATACCTGCGTCACCAGTCATGTGAGAGGATGCACCAGAGTCAATTACCCATTGCTTGGGTTTCACTATGCATGCGGCTGAGTATCCGGCTGTAGAACCAGATGTAGATGCTTCACCACGACGTTGATCCTGAAAATCAAGGAACTCTGTATATGAGTTCGAAGTCATCTGAATAGAGCGGACACCATCATCAAGGGCATCAGTGGTGATATTAGCAGCAGGTGATTTAGTGCATTGCCAATAGAAATGGCCAAGCTGACCACAGTTAAAGCATGTGCGCGTCTTCCTCCATCATGACCGCCATTGCCCCTTCCTCCACCACGACCAGTATTACAGCCGCCATGACCACCACGAAATCCTGTACGAGCGGCCCCGAGAGCAGAACGATCAGCAGGAGTATCACCCGGAGTGGACTCAATGACTTTGGCAGCCCGAAGGACACGATAGTGTGCTTCCAACAGGGACGGTACATCAGATCCAGCAATAATCTGAGAACGAACAGAGTCCGCATCAGGACGGAGAAATGCGAGATAAGCCATGACATGAAGCTGCTCACGTTGAGCCCGTGCTTCATTAATATCCGACGTAAGAGGTAACACGCGATCGATCTCATCCGCCATAGCCTTGAAGGCCCGGAAATGATCTTTATGAGATTTGTCACCTTGATTTGCTCGGTATACACCAACGACCGAGTCATATATACGAGACAAATCGCGTTTACCATCAAACGTTGCCGCCAACATTTCCAATAACTCCTTTACAGAGTCCGTATTTTCAACCATGTCTTCCACCGATGGTTCCATGGAATTCATCAACTGTGTAAACAGTCGACTGTCATCTGTCTCCCATTGCTCAAAGATGGGATCATCGTCTGCTGGAGGGTTGTCAGTCAGATATTTGGACAACCGCATTCCTCGAAGTGTCTTCTCGACCTTCTTTCTCCATGTCGAATAGCCCTCTGGCCCTTCCAACCGTCGATCGACAAGTCGAATGGAGGAAATCGTCGTGCTAGTGCCTGCTAGTGTGTTGTCGACACTAATATCTGTGGCACTGTTATTCGCAGTAGAGTCTCCCATTTGTCAGAGATTCGACTGTCGATGTATTCTTTCCACTTGATAAACACAGCAACTCTGCCAATGCGCTAAAAACGGAGCCAAAACCGACATACGTGCATAGAAAGCAGATAGTGTGGATCACAAGCCAGAACAGAGAGATAACCCATGGTAACCTCTGATAGATCCTGGTGTGAAGATCAAGGAAAGAAACAAAGATTCATACATAACAAACCATATGTGCGCTCTTTGTTAAATTTTCAGCATTGATGGGCAGAGGTTCCAACAAATGTTTTCCCTCTGAGAATTCCAACAATGAATTTTTTTTTAGAAACTAAACTAGGATTTGGAGGGAGTGGGTGACGGCTGATGGAATGAGAGGGTTAGGGTTAGGGATTGGAGGCATCGGGGGGGGGGCTGACAGGGGGGCACTGACGGGGGGGCGCTGACAAGGGGAGGCGCTGACGGGGGGGGCGCTGACAGGGGAGGCTGACAGGGGGGCGCTGACAGGGGGTGCTGACGGGGGGGTTGACGGGGGGGGGGGGGGGGCGCAGGGGAGGCGCTGACAGGGGCAGGGGGCGGGGGCTGACGGGGGGCGGGGTGATGGCTAGGTTTTTTTTATGGTGTGGAGATTAGGGTTTTGTGGAGAGAGGGAGAGTGGTGGGTGACGGCTAGGATTTTGGCTCTGATACCATGTAGAATAAAAATAATGATATGATTATTATTGATGAAAGACTACATATATATAGGAGAGGTTAGCCTCATCTCCTATTATTCTAAGCAATGTGGGACTAAAGCCCATTAACTCATAACTCTAATATAACACTTAACAGTCTCAAATTAATCATCACCATAGGTCTGAGAATATCCTTTAGCCATCAGGCGAGCCGAGTCTGCATCACGACGGAGAGCCCCAAGATATGCCATGACATAAAGCTGCTCACGTTGAGTCCTTGCTTCATTGATATCCGTCGTTAGATGTAATACGCGGTCGATCTCATCAGTCATAGCCTTAAAGGCCTGAAAGTGGTCCTTATAAGATTTCTCCCTGATTTGCTCGATATACGCCAATGACCGAGTCGTAAATACAAGACAAATCATTTTTTCCATCAAACACCGCTGCTAGGACCTCCCATAAGTCCTTCACAGAATCTGCATTCTGAACCATGTCTTCTACCTATAGTTTCGTTGAATTCATCAACTGTGTAAACAGTCGACTGTCATTTGTCTCTCAATGCTCAAATATGGGATCAGTCTCAGCTAGAGGGTTATCAGTTAGATGTTTGGACAACCGTATTCCCCGAAGCGTTTTCTCGACCTTCTTTCGCCATGTCGAGCAGCCCTCTGGTCCGTTCAACCGTCGATCGACAAGTCGAATCGATGAAATCGTTATGCCAGTGTCCGTTGGTCCCGCCATTGCGTTTCCGACACTAGTGTTGGTAGCACCGCTATTCGTCTCAGTGCTTGTCGTCCTTCAGAATTCCTAATTCAACTATCGGTTTGATCTTTCCAACTTGATAATCACATCAACTCTGCCAATGCGCTAAAAACGTGGCCAGAACCAACACGCGCATAGGACTCAGATATTTGAATGTGGATCACACAAGTCAGGACAGAAAGACAACTCAAGTTATTCTCTGTTAAATCCCGATGTGAAGATCAAGTAAGGAAAGAAACAAAGATTCACGCAAAACAAACCACTTGTCTGCTCTTTGTTAAATTCCTGAAGCCGACGTTGAGAGTTAGAGGTTCCATCAAACAAACCATTGTTTACCCTCTGAGAATCCAACATTTTATTTATTTTTTTATTTTTTTATTTTTTTTATTTTTGGGAACTAGGCTAGGGTTTTAAGGGGGTAGGCGGCGGTTGCATGGAAAGAGCTAGGGTTAGAGTTTGGATTTTGAGCCATGGAAGGGGGTACTGGAAGGGGGGCTGTTGCGTAGGCGTAGGGGCTGGGGGATTGGTGGAGGCGCCGGTGGCGGGGGGGGGGGGGGGGGGGGGGGGGGGGGGGGGGGGCTGGAGGCGTGGGGGGCTGGGGGCCTGCTGGCAGAGACGCGGGTGGTTGGAGGCAGCGTTAGGGTTTAGATGGCTAGGGTTTTGAGAGAGATTGTAAGAGGGAGAAAAGATTCAGAGTTTTGGCTCCGATACCATGTAGAATGGGAATAATGGGATGATTAATTATTGATGAGAGAGTTACATATATATATATATATATGAGAGGCTAACCCCTCTCACTGTTGTTCCATCTGATGTGGGACTAAAGCCCAATACTACTAATCCTACTACTAATACTTAACATGTACCATAACAAGAATTAAGCATCCCCTACCCCCCGGCACTTGCTATTTTTCTTTTAAAAATGTTGTCACATTTCCATTGCAACAGGTCCGAGGAGAAATTTTTTTTTTTTTTTTTTTTTTGGTTGTGTGTGTGTGTGTGTGGGGGGGGGGGGGGGGGGGGGGGGGGGGGGGGGGGTGTGTGGAGTGCTGAAAATAGTTACCTGCAAGACAACCGCAGTAGATGATAGGGCCAGACCATTACCAACGACAATTGCCGCAGGGCCTGGCAGTCCAGAAAAGAAATGAGCAACCAGGCCAATGACTACTGCTGTTGCCAGAACCTACAGTTTGTCAAAAGCACCTTCAATACAAAACAATGACTTCAATCACCATCACAACTGAATGAAGGTTATGAAACTTGAGTGTTACCTGGGCAGAACCTAAACCAAAAACATACTTCTTCATTGAGCTCAACCTTTCCACAGAAAGCTGAAAAGTGCAATCATACATTTTACAGCTTGTTCTACAAATAGACTGTCAAGGAAAGTATATCTAGGACGCCTTTTTTAGAAGAGACTAAATAAATAATTTTATGATACTACCTCAAGCCCAATATTGAATAGCAAAAACACGACACCAAATTCAGCGATAGCCTTGGTCCCATGAACGTGGCGTATGATGGACAGCCCATATGGACCAATCAGAATACCAGCAGCAAGATACCCTAGTACAGGACTCCCTAAAACATGCCAAAAGTTTAGTATCATCACCAACATCGAGTATGTTTACAATATATGCACTAGCAAATCAGTAAAAAATAAATTCCTACAAAGAATTTTCCAAGTAACTGACATTCATGTAAGTTGTAACCAGAGGATACCACATTCTTGAACATTCCCCTTGTATAATTTTATCTAACAAGTAACGACAATGGTTCAAGGGGGCTGCAGTTATGGCATAGACTCCTGAATTATTATTCCATCACTGAAATCTTTCTGGGTGTTCATAAATAAGAACAACTGCATTGGCTCTTATTACACCCAGCACTTGGCCCAAACCTAGACTGGCCTAACTAAACAGCAACAATTGTCTGGTGCAGATCGGCTTAAACCAAACAGATCCAAGGCCAAACTTTAAGATGTGATTTAAAACAGCATACCCCAAGCCCAAATCTTTGATTAGCATATTTTAATATATATGCTAGAATACAAAAAATAAGAGACAAGAACTCCAATAAACTTTGAGCTTTATAAGACGAACTATTGACTGCTTCAGAATGGAGAATACTATATCTGATCAAACTTGGGAACAAGGTCATAAACTTGATGATTCTTAATTGCCTTTGGTCCTCTGCTCATATTCAGATTCCTTTATGAATCGCACCCAGAGATTGGAATAGCCTAGAGATGATAGACCAAACAAACAAACATGCTGGTACTGTATTCATTTATGGATCCCCATACGAGTTCAGCCTGTCGAAGTACATAGGATAAGTAATGTATTCGGCAGTTGGATTCCAACCTCAGCTTACCGTATGTCCAAGAAGTATGTGGACACCTGAGTTCTTTTCCTATCAATAGGCGATGATTAATGTATAAACTTTGTGAATAACTTTAGGGAGTGTACGCTGATGATAATTGAATGGTTAGAAGACATTATGTAGGACATGGTCAATTATAAGGTCTTCAAGATTTGGTAAATCATCTTTCAAGCTACTCAGAAAGGAGCGAGACTAAAGAAACAAGGAGGTGCAGAATGAGAGGGGAACAAAGATGTTGGGAGAGAAAAAGACGTGATAAAAAAATTCTGACTTTTTGTAAGATATAAAAAGAAAGACTGAATGCGGAGAAGGGAGATATAAAAAAAAGTTACAGATTTCATTTATGCAGTTGTGTGTTTGTGACTTGTTCATGATCTAAACCTTCCTAATCCTCAGAATCCATCCAAATAGCATATTAGCCGTAGTCACATTAGCAGGTTGGGTCAAAAAAATTTACCCCTAGATGTGAAACGGTCAAGCCTGGTTAATGTTTGGGAATTTTTTGGTCTCAATCCAATATTTGCATGACCAACCCTATCTGACACAGTTTTTGGTTTTGCAAACTAGTTAACTGTCCACGAGTTAGAAATCTCCCAACCACCCAAACCACGATTTTTTATCCACATCTTATAAGGTTGCTCCTTGGTTGCATAAGCTTAAACTGCATAACCATAAGGAAGGTCTAACTACCCGTCAACTAGCATAACGTTGGTTTATATAGCTGACCATAACATTATGATGTATCCATAGCTATCATCAAATCTCCATACGAAGAGATTTCCTTGGTTTAACATGTCCTACCAACCAAGGGGGCTACGTAGGCCCTAGGCAACCTGCAGTCAAACAACTAAGGCAACAGCTTTCTAGAACAAAATACAAGCTACAGCATGGCATGTTGCTCCTGTTAATCACAAAATGGAGTATCACCAAATCAAAATGGTATTACTCATCTCACTTTAAACAGATACTGGTTTTATAGTTTTCTGCAGCCTTGAGTTCCACCAGAGCTTAAAGTTGCAGCATTTGACAGTTTCAATGGAAGTCATCAAATGATTAAGAAAAATTGAAACATAAATTTGAAGAAATTAGAAAGCAAGAGGTCTATGCAACACCAAAAACAAATGCAATCAACATATTTTTGCACAAAGAGAGATTATGGGTAATACTGAAGATAATCTTACCTCCTGGTATCTTCTGGAATAAAGGTACAAAGATTACACTAGCTAATAGTAACCATAGCATGTCAAAGAGAGAAGCTTCTTCTTCTTTTATCTGAAAATATTTGAAACCAATAATTAATTATTCAAGTTACACATCTATGGCACAAATGTAACTTCTAAGTTAGAGTCAAAAGGACATTGATTGAATTTGTCAGAAAAATGACGGAAAGAACATGACTTCACCAAGCATTAAAGCAAAAGAATATAAGATATATTAAGAAGAAAAAAACTACATAAAAAGGCATCTACTTCTTGATGGGGTAACATCGCCATCAGTTTTTTCAATCGTCTTGGTAACCTCCGTATCTCTCGAACAATAGGCCTTTGCAGTTGAAGTAACTTCTTCAATACTAGGAATTATATCTGATTGCTGAAGCAACTGAGGATTCCTTTCTGCTCGATTATTAAGAAACATAGCCCTGTAAGACCAATTAAAGAGTGAGATATGGCATTATGAGATCCAGAACCCTAAATGTAGCTCCTAAAGTATGAGGGGGGAAACAAAGTTGAAGAGCAAAAGAAAGCACATGTGCTAGTATAGCATATTTTCTCCTAGAATGGCTGAATGATGAAAACAACAAGGAGCTAGCAAGGAAAAATGAAAGCAAATGCTCAAGTACTCAACTGTATATAACTGACTAAACTTGCCTGAAAGAGGACTTCAACCATGACACAAAATGCCAAAGTGTCTTGAATCAATATCGGTTGTGTTTCCAATGAACACTTGACGATCGACTAATTGATCTCTAGTAGAGTGTGGAAAACAGTCAGCTGGCATCAAAGTGGATACAGGAATAAAGACACTTATAATGTCCACCATTTGACACAGACACCAACAAATAGTTGCATGTATATATACAGACTTTAGTAATATGCAAGAGTATAATTATATTAAGTATAAATGATATAAACAAACAGGAAACAAAATGAACTTGTAGTAAATCTTACATCATCATAACAGTTGGGTTACTTTTTCTTCATCCCCAGCTTCGATTGCAAGCAAAATGAATATAAAATATGCTATGTTTGCTAAGCTGGTAGTGCAAGTAATTAATAAAGCGAATAGCATGAGAAAAGTATATGGTAGCAAAGTAGTTTCAGATCAATCGGCAACAAGTTAAATTGGATGCAAGATAAAACCAAATAATGCTCACAGGTGATGTTAAAAATCTAGACACAATCATCGGGAGAAGTGAAACCAAAAGACGTCAATTAATGCAAGGCAGTTTCAGTGAAGGTATATATCTGAGACAGTGAAAGCCAAGGGGAAGTAGACTTCAAGTAGTTAATCTCAAAGCCACAAATACATGAGATTGCATTAACCATATAAAACTTTGTGTACTATCTACACCATGAAGCTTTTAGAGTGACTGAAGAAGACTCAAAAACAATAAGAAACGTTATGAATCACACGTTCATGCCAAGAAGGTTAAACATGAAAACGATTTCTTGATTACCAAAGACTTAGGCATCAAAGAAATGAATACGTATCTTCGTGATAACATCATTAGGCCTGACCATAATAAAGTTGTAATGGCACGAGTGGTTTAACTACATTAGCTCATATCAAGAGTAAGTTATATTCCCTTCTTAGAGGCAATGGTCAAGGTAATGCTTTATATAAGAAACAGTATGGAGTATGCTAGCCTAGATGCTAATGATTTTGTATTAATCAGTAGGAATGAGCATAAGTTGAAGATAACTTCGGCTCAAATAGAAAATATTGTAAGTTATTTCATATGTAATGCAGTTAAAGCTTGGAGAGGAAAGGATGAGCAAACTGGTGAATATATGGTAAGAAATCCTAGTGGAGATGATTATGGACATCAGGTTACTGCAAGTTCTGGCAATCAAAACATAGAACTATACATCGCCGTTATTCTCATCATTGTCTCATCACATTCTTGTGCGAATCAATGTGGATCAGTCCACCCTGGCTGGATAATAAAACTTTATGGGGCCAACTATTTGCGTCGTTTTCTTTCGTTCTGGGTTTGTTAAAGGCCATTTCCTCTCTACATAACTACAAAAATCAAAATTCACAAATTACAAATTATCAATAACTTGAACGTAATGGGCTTCGGGTGATGCCTGTTATCAAAATTGTTAGCTAATAGGTGTTCAGCTATCATCACTTTAGTACCTAGCAGAATATACAGAACGTTTAGATAAACGAACAATTTATTTATAATAAATGACGAAGTTAGTAAGACAAAAGAAAAATGTCAAGAGGATCATCAAGTTGTTGTGATCAAAAACTGAAAAATGAAGAGGATCCAAGTAACATAAATTGAGAAGCATGAACCTGAGACTAGTTAGACGGAAGTGTACTAAAAGCAAATAGATTTGTGCAAGAACTAAATACATCAGAAAAGTAACAGTACACCTATTGATACTGAGGGCAATAGATCACGAAAAACTGAACAGAATGTGGACGAGTGAGAGAGAACCTGAGGGGACCGAGTGGAGAAGCATACGGCAGGGTCGTAAAATGCAGGTTAAAAATTTTACTTCAGGAATTTCCTCATGAGCATGAATGAAGCTTTGAACTACTTGTTCGTATTTTCAACTCCAAACCAAGAGACAGAGACACAAGATTATTTTGGCATCAACACTAACACAGATAAGATCAATTTATGTGGTACCATCATCAAAATCATACACCTATTGGGGTCTAGCTTGCTTGTTAGTTCACATCTTAGCATGATCACATAACAGTAGCAATAAATGAAACTATATAACTAGAGGAAAAACTTGACAGTTTATCATGAAACTCACCCCATTCCAAGTAGCAACACTCCAAGAACAAGTTTGGGTGCTTCCTTCCTAGCAGATGAAACAAGCCCATGGAAAAGAGAGGCAGGAGTGAACGCTGAACCTTCCACCTTGAAAGAGAAAAATGATGCGGAGAAAAAACGAGATGATCTATTCAGCAATGCTTTGGGAGCGTTAAGTGATGAATCCTTTGTCAAGTCTTTTTTCTGTATATCCTGCTTCTTTGGCTGAAACAAATTCTTTGATTTGCCTACTAAAACCTCGTCTTCCTTGTCAGCAATTAACTTTCCGTTCTCTTGATCATGAATGTCGTCAGACAACTTGTTCTCCTCAGTAGTCTGACCAACTACATCACTAACCAAGAAATTATCACCAGCTAACTGTTCCCCATCCTTCCAGAGAGTAGATTCATTCCCAGCACCAATATCCACCTCTTCAGCCACATGGGTTTCTTCATTTGTTAGCAGTTCCTGTGAAGATGCTACCTGTTGGTCAGCAGCATCGGCAGACACTATTGTCTTTTCAGCCTTCTGTAATGCAAGCTCTGCATCATTAACATGCTGAGTGGCCTCTAACTCAAAAGCCACTGCCTGCTCAGCAAGAAGCATGATATTCGCAACATCCTCTTCTGCCTTTAAAGCATCCAACTGAACCTTCTCAGCGACCTCGCTCAACCTGTCCACTTCCTTCTGCAATTCTGCTTTCTTATTCTGTACCTTTCTCAACTCAGTCTCGAAGTTCTCCAAGCTAGCCTTACACTCCTTAATCTCCTCCCGGGCCGACAAAAGTTCTTCGTCCTCGTCATTCCCCAAAGAAGAGCCCACCAAATGGGAGCATTCCTTTCTTGAATTCGAAGCTTCTATTTCCAACTGCAGTCTTGCTTCAGACATGGAAAGGGCCATGGTGGCCTTCTGGACAGCTTCTTTAGCAATGTCCTCTTCGCCGATAAATTCCTGAATGGAAGAAAGAGCTGAAGTCACGTTGCTCCAAGCACGCTCAGCTTCGTCTTTCAAAGCAAATGCAGACTCCGATATCCTCTGGGCCTTTTCCTCAAACATCGTGCTGTTGAGCCGAGCAACTTCCAGTTCCTTCCTAGCCTTTTGGAGCAATTCCCTCAAATCCTCCATCCGAGAAGCATCCTTATCTTTTTCCTCCGCTATCGGGCCAGTGACCTCTCTATCAGAATCTCCTCCAATTTCTGTAGTCCCATTGGGAGCATTTTCACTTGCTTCAACATTTTGAGCACTGCCATCAACAAATGCTAGGGAATCATTCGGATGGCACCGTAGCGACCCTGATGCCCTAGAAATTGTTCTCTTATACTTCGATAGCAGAAAAAATTTCTCTCTCCTCTTCAAAGAACAGGATTTATAGGAAACCTTAGCATCTCCAAGAAAACCCAATTGGCACCCTCCATATCTAATTCTTGAGCTTGATATCCTATAACTCAATCCGGTACCGTAACCAGGAACACCAGGCTGCTGAAAACCACATGCTAGATCCATCTCCCCAAGAAAACTCAAATTCCACCACTTATCGCACAAAAAATGAATTAAAAACCTTAAACCCCATCAACCTACAAAACAAAAGCATCTAAGTTTCAGACTTCAGTATTACACGAGTTCCTTCTTCAACCTTGAAATCATAGAATCTGAAGAAGAAGAAGAAGAAAATATAGTATATTAACAAAATTAAACTTCTCTGCGAGATAACCCCAAACTAGGACTTTAATCGAGCCAAGCTGAGTCAATCTTGGTATGTTCGAGCTCACTCATTAATGGCCTAAATTACCAAGCCGAGCTTGAGCTCGAGTTCGGTTCTTCGAGCATGAAAACTTTGGTAAAGCTTGAGCTTAACTGGCTTGCAAGCAGCTCCATCCACTTGACTCAAAAAAAAGGGGGGAAAACTCACTACACTGTAGGTTGGGTTTGCTTTAATATTAACACTAGCAATAGCTTCTTCAAATAAGAAGCTTGTTCGCGAGTTAAGATGAGTGTATCAAACATGCAATATAGAGCGGAAAAGGCATTAGGCTGCGAATCGAGCTTGTTCATGAGGTCATGAGCCGAACTTCCCATGTTCAAACTCAGCTCATTAAATATATCAGCTTGGCTCATTAATTAGATCAAGTCAGATTCAAGCTTGCGAGTAGGGTCGGCTCATCCTTTAAGCAAAAGAAGCGGTTGCCTAGGGCCCCACTTTTTTAGGGGCCCCATAAATATCAGATATTATTATAGATACATATGTAATTAAGTGTCCGATTGAAAAAGGAAACAACAGTTGCCTATTTAAAAAAAAATTAAAACGTAATTAATTCTATCAAAATTTGGAGAAAAAATTAATAACAGTTATCAACGCCTCTTCGTCTCCTCCGTCCAATAGAGATTTGCTCTCTTCAAAATTTCTCTTTATATATATATATATATATATATATATATATATATATATATATATAAGCAAATGACCTCTAGCCTAGTGGTTAAGAGAGATGCATGCGGCCCGAGTGGTCAGGAGATCGATTCCCGGTGGGAGCGTTCGCCACAATTAACCTTCTTTCAAAAAAAATATATATATATATATATAAACTATCATAATCTCTCTCTCCGTTCAACCTCATACACCTGTTGCCTGTTGTCACTTGCATGTGCAAGGGCGAAAGATTTGGATTTTTTTTTTCTTCTTCTGTGAATATGTGATTGTGAGTATCAGGATTCAGGTATGACCAAAAATTATTATGCATTTTTTTTATCATTTGATTCATTTCAATAATTTCATTAACCTAAGATCTTAAATTTTTTATTATAAATTTATCATGTATGATACAAGAAACCACACCAATAATCTTCACTTTTGTCATAGCAGCATTTTTCATTTTTTATGAGTACAAATGAGTTACGAGTACTAATTTAATAATTTTGTATGTGTTTGAATCTTTGCATTTTCCTTTTTTTGCTGCTACCCTATGTAACGTTTATAACGATACATTGTCGGTCCCAAGCCCGGATCAAGGATGAGGGTTTACATATAAATTAATATAATAAAATTATATAATTTAATCATGTTAATTATTTTTTAAAAGGTCCCTTCTTTGGACTTTTGCCTAGGGCCTCCAAATGGCTTGAGACTGCCCTGCTCGCGAGTTGCTCAATGCATTTTCACTACTTCCCTAAACTCCGTCAATCTACAACAATGCACCAGTCTAACTCGACTCTGCCGCAAAAGTTGAAGAAAATCCTTAAAATTGCAGAGTAAACTCCTATTCCACCGGTTACCGAACCAAACCAGATTAAAAACCCTAAGGCTGTGTTTGATTAGTCTTTTTTTCCATGGAAAATATTTCCATCACAAATTTTCCACCAATTGTAGTGTTTGATAGCTTATATTTTTCATAGAATTATTTTCCAAAAAACTGTCATTTTCCATATTTTCTTCTAAAATGGTGGAAAATAAAACTTGTCCAACCGATAGGAAAATATCATTTTCCATGGAAAATAACTATTTTTCGTGGAAAATAATGACAATCAAACATCCAATTAAGTTTTCCGTGGAAATTTTTTAAAATTTCATGGAATTTTTTTCCTAGGAAAATAATTCCATGGAATTAATTTCTTTTCCACATATTTTCCACCTTGCAATCAAACACAGCCTAAAATCCATCGATCTACACAAAGATAGCATATAACTATCACAAATCAACTCCCAGACGAATCGAACTCCTCTACAAGATCAACTACTCAACAAGTTAAGCGGAGAAAACTCAAATTCCACCACTTAACAGAACCATCTGAACATCAATAAAGTCCACGGAAGTTGAAAAGAAAACCCTCAAAATCGATGAAAAAACCCAAAAGTCCACCACTCACCACACCGGAACCGGATCGAAAACCCTAAGCTCCGCCAATCTACAGCAATACAAGCATACAATCGTCAGCAAATCGACTCCTACACATCAACAGCTCAGGAAATCGACGCGAGCCCTAAAAAACGCGGGAAAATTGAAGGAACAGCAAAGAACTGGAGCAGAGGAATAGAGGGATTACCAATTGAGGAGAGACTTCAATCGGCGATTGAGCCGAGGACTGGGTGGAGGATTCGAAGGAGAGATTTGGTCGGAGAGAGAGGAAACGAGGGACTCGAGTGAGAAAATTTTCTCATGGTGCCAACTCCCACAATATTGAAAAGATTTAGTCAGAGGGCCCCACAAAATTATTTAAATTTGCAAATATATGCCTTCTTCTTTTGGGGAAATTATATGGGCACAGCCAAAAATGATCGGGGCTATCCCATTGTGGCAGTTCTAGGACTGTCCACTTTTCTGACAGTCCAGTCCAGAGAGCAGTCCTAGTTAGATCCCGGCAGTCCTTGTTAGAAACTGGGCAGTCCAGTCTACAGACTGGACTGCCAGAAAAATTAAAAAAATAGGCTAGCCCCGATCACTTTTGGCTGTGTCCATATAATTAGCCTTCTTTTGGGGTGATGGGATATGTGGGAGATATATTCTTGGGATTAGGGGTGCAACTCGGGCGGGCTAAATCCGAGCCCGATCGGGTAAACCCGCTAATAGGTTGGGTTAGAGTTGAAGATACTTGGGTTCGGGCTCGAATTTGGGTTAAAATATTTGAACCCGATCAAAAATCGGGTTGAGCTCGGGTTCATGTGTCGGGTTAGCCGAAAAACCCGAAATCCGACTTACATATAATTTATATATATATTGTTTCATACTTCTTAAATAAAAAGTTTAAATCCTAACATTTTCACCCAAACACTTCAACTCCATATCCTAAATCTTATTCAGTTTGTATTTTATAATGATCAAGGCTTGATTGCTATTTGATTATGTGTTTAATATTACTTTTGAGTAAAATTATTTCAAATATTATATTAGAGCTTGTAACGCTCCATAACCAGAATACTTGAGAGCGGGGGCGTACATAGCCAGCTACGCATATTGAAGTGCAACCCACCTCGTTATACGGTCACGGCTGTCTAGATACATGAGGGTTTAACTACAAGCCAACAGTCTCCTATGGTCATGAACCAGCCTATTGTCTCAATCTCAAGCAATCAATAATAGTTACAAGATGTCAGAGCACCAAATATATAATAGCAAGGCGTCCCATACATTACATATTGGATGATCATGAAGCTAGTCGTACAAAATGTCAAGACTAGCAAGAGTTCAGTCATACATGATCAACCCTAGGATCTGTCAATCATGATACAGCCCGTAGGCGGACAGTAAATAAAGGTGCAATACGGGCTAACACGTGCTCGCCGGCTAAACGCCTCAAAAGAATAATTTTTACAATAAAGTGGGAGTACAAAAAGAAATCCACTCGTTGCCAGGATTACGCCTGGTGGTCACCATCTGGCTGGAAGACAGGTGGATCCTCTGGTGCTGCTCCGATATCTGGCCACACAAAACCAGCTGGGTCAGACCCCAGAAAGAGCAAGTGTCACAAAGGAGGCTTCGCTTAGGAACTAAAACCAGCATATCACAATAGAATATTAAAGGTAATAAATAAAGAACTGATAATAATAGAGATAACAACAGTAAACTGAGTACGAGAAAACCATTCAAGTAGCCGGGTCACAACCTTTAAACCAAACAAGGACCGAGGTTGCAGTCCTTCACCTGAATAGAAACCCGTCTCAAATACTATTGGTACAGTGAAGACAATAAACGAAGGGGGGACACAGAACTGCTCCGGGAGCCAGGTTACAACCCTTAAACCAAACAAGGACCGGGGTTGTAACCCTTCGCCTGAACAGAACTGGACCCCCGATCTTTATTACTAAGGCCAGTATAAATAATCATGGTATTAAGGTAAGGTAAAACATGACGAACATGGCATGGGGTTGCAATAAGACAATAAACGAAGAAAGGACACAGAACTGCTCCGGGAGCCAGGTTACAACCCTTAAACCATACAAGGACCGGGGTTGTAACCCTTCGCCTGAACAGAACTGGACCCCCGATCGTTATTGTTAAGGCAAGCATCAATAAGCATGTCATGTCACAATCTTGCACAGGATCAGGATAAGACTAAGCTGGTATAAACTCCATCCAATCAATCACGGCCAATCAAGAGTACGGCTTGATACTTTTAACTAACTAGGGTTATCACAGGCCTGGTTATTAGCAAGATGCAATGAGATTATCCCAACAGCCACAAGCCCTGCAGACCATCCGGTTATCCAGGTCGAATGTTCGTTTATGAAGAATGCAACACGTGACTGTGTGCTGGAAATGTGCCCTACTCGTCGGTAGTGTAATGCATGTTGTTCGTATTACGTATTTTGGAATACGTGTACGTATTTTATCTTATATTGCATGTCTCCTTGCTTAGTTTATTGGGTATTTTCATTTGCTTAGCCATGATTCATCTTGGTTCGGTTTGGCTTGAATTGGTTCGGCTTGGTTCGGTTGTGAACCAACCCCCCTACCTACCACCACCACTACCCTTTATTAACCTATTCCCCTTTCTCTCTCTTCATTAATCTTCTTCTTCTCCATCATAACTTCTTCAACCATCAGGAGAAAGAGAGAGAGAGCTTAGGCAAGTGCAACTTGCTTCATGATGGATCTCAAGTTTTATTGTTCCATTCTCTTCCTTACTTGATTCTAAGCCTCTTTAGAACTTGACATTTTTGGATTTGATGGATGGGTTCTTGTAGATCTAAGTTTGTAATTTTTCGATTTTCTTAGTTTTGATCTCTAAAACTTAGTTATTTTCGAAAACTAATGGTTCTATGTTGTAGAGAATTCAATTTCATGCAATTTTGGCTTTTGTTTCGCTTGATTTCGACTTCGAATGAGGAAGTTATGGCCAAAAGTATTTTTGGTCATTTCTATGTTATTCTGTCCACATGTCGCAGTTGGTCGCATATCATGTATCTAGACAGCCGTGACCGTATAGCGAGGTGGGTTGCACTTCAATATACGTAGCTGGCTATGTATGCCCCCGCTCTCCAGTATTCTGGTTCTGGGGCGTTACAGGTAGGCTACAAGTCCACTTAATGCGCCCAGATAACGGGATTGCCTGTAGCTGAGAATCTCTTCATGTCTACTGAATTATTCTAGTTTATTAGCCTTAGTCAATTACTATAGGTATCCCTGACCGTGATACTCAGGGATCTCTATCCTAGACATGATGCAAGACAGTACTGGTTTATTTGTACAAACACAATCGCCCACGGTGTCCAGGTCATTCAATTCTGTCATGACATGCTAGCCGTCGCAACAATATTCGAGATATATATCATGTCAAATTCACTGTCAAGAGTGCGCCACGACGGACCACTATCATGTCATGTCATTTGTCAAAAGTGTACCACAACTGGTCACCATTATGTCATGGAACGTATTTAAAATTAACATTTAACCTGGTATAAGCTTATATGCAATAACTAAATATAAACAGGCTGCAAGAGTTGTGGAGGAATCATGCGGCTCAGGGGAGATAGGGCATAACTTCCACATATGAACCCAAAATGAGGTGCTCCAGAGATATTCGGAAAGGCAAGACAAAGATCTAAAACTTTCATGTTTTAAGTTTTTCGAAATTCTGGCTATAAAATAGCTAAACTAGGCAAAAACAGTCATTCTGTGCACTTTTTACGCCAAAAATTCAATTTTGCGTAAAATACACAAAAGGGGAGGGTTCTAGCGTAAAATTTCACATTCTGGGTGCCATCCAGCGTAAAATACGCAAATTCAGGGTTTCCTGCGTAAAATCTTACATTTTGGATGCTATCCAGCGTAAAATACACAATTTCAGGATTCCCTGCGTAAAATCTTACATTCTGGATGCTATCCAGCGTAAAAGGATGCTATCCAGCGTAAAATACGCAATTTCAGGGTTCCCTGCGTAAAATCTTACATTCTGGATGCTATTCAGCGTAAAATACGCAATTTCAGGGTTCCCTGCGTAAAATTTCACTCAGCCAACATGAAAAATTCAGAAAACTTGTTTTGGCCATAAAATTTTTATTTTAACTCGAAATGAGGTAAATCAAAAACCAAATTCAAATGAAATTTCGTGCTCTTGCTCATAGAACTATTATTTTTCAAAAATAACAAGTTTTAGTAGATCAAAACCAAGAAAAAATCCATGAACTCATGAAACTCCAAGTTACAACGTAGATCTAGAAGAATATATCCATAAAAATTAAAAACTCCAAGTTCTAAAGAGGCTTATAGTCATGTAAAAAAGAGAATGGAACAATAAAACTTGAGATCCATCATGAAACAAGTTGCACTTGCCTAGGGCTCTTGGGTGTAGGTGGAGAGTAATGGTGAGGAAGAAGAAGAGTGAATGAGGAGAGAGAAAGAGTGTTGGATTAATAAATGGGGATGGTGGTGGTAGGTAAGGGTTATCCCCTTGGTTCATGATGAACCAATAAGCAACCCAAGCCTAACCAAGCCAACCCAAACAAGCCGAACCAAGCCAGGAGACATGCAATACGAGTCAGATACGTACACGTATCCCAAAATACGTAATACGAACTATGGTCATCACAACTCTACCCACCTTAAAAGAATTCCGTCCTCGGAATTTAATCAAGAGGCTAGAGATGCAAGGACAAGCTATACTAATCACCGACAAGCTATACTAGTCTAGCAATCAAGCAATTATTCATGCAAGCAAAGAATCGAAGGCGTGAGGCATAAGAAGGATATTATACCTCACGAGTCAAACAAGCCAGGATATCGCGATCGGATATCATCCTCACGCTCCCACGTTGACTCACCCAAAGAGTGATGACCCCAAGCAACTCGGACTAACTTGATAGTCTTATTCTTGAGTATCTTCTCTCCCCGATCCAATATGGACACGGGCCTTTCCTTATACGAAATGTTGGTACCAACAACCAATTCTGAATGATCCAGGATATGGCTCGGGTCCGGGATATACCGTCGTAGTTGGGATACATGGAACACGTCATGCACCTCACTCTGAGACGGCGGAAGAGCGAGACGATAGGACACATCTCCTACTCGCTCCAGGATATCGAATGGCCCTATATACCTAGGACTAAGCTTTCCCCATATGCCGAAACGAATGACGTCACGGTTAGGCGAGATCCTAAGGAATACATAGTTGTCGACAAAAAATTCAAGGGGACGCCGATGAGAATCGGCCCAATGGCGTTGGCGATCTTGTGCAACGCGAAGATGATCTCTAACTCTCCTGACCACCTCGACTGTCTGAGTGATCAACTCGGGACCAAGCATTTGCCTTTCTCCAACATTGTCCCATGTTAGTGGAAATCTGCACTTCCTACCATACAGTGCCTCGAACGGTGTCATCTGGATGCTAGCTTGGAAACTGTTGTTGTACGAGAACTCCACCAGGTGCAGGTGATCTTCCCACGAACCACCAAAGTCGAGCGTACACGATCTCAACTGTCACGCCCCAGAACCAGAATACTGGAGAGCGGGGGCGTACATAGCCAGCTACGTATATTGAAGTGCAACCCACCTCGCTATACGGTCACGGCTGTCTAGATATATGAGGGTTTAACTACAAGCCATCAGTCTCCTATGGTCATAAACAAGCCTATTGTCTCAATCTCAAGCAAGGAATAACAGTTACAAGATGTCAGAGCACCAAATATACAATAGTAAGGCGTCCTATACATTACATATTCGGATGATCATGAAGCTAGTCGTACAAAATGTCAAGACTAGCAAGAGTTCTGGTCATACATGATCAACCCTAGAATTTGTCAATCATGATACAGCCCGTAGGCGGACAATAAATAAAGGTACAATACGGGCTAACACGTGCTCGCCGGCTAAACGCCTCAAAAGAATAATTTTTACAATAAAGTGGGAGGACAAAAAGAAACCCACTCGTTGCCAGGGTTACGCCTGGTGGTCACCATCTGGCTGGAAGACAGGTGGATCCTCTGGTGCTGCTCCGATATCTGGCCACACAAAACCAGCTGGGTCAGACCCCAAAAAGAGCAAGTACCACAAAGGAGGCTTCGCTTAGGAACTAAAACCAGCATATCACAATAGAATATTAAAGATAATAAATAAAGAACTGATAATAATAGAGATAACAACAGTAAACTGAGTACGAGGAAACCATTCAAATAGCCAGGTCACAACCCTTAAACCAAACAAGGACCGGGGTTGCAGCCCTTCACCTGAATAGAAACCCGTCTCAAATTCTATTGGTACAGTGAAGACAATAAACGAAGAGGGGACACAGAACTGCTCCGGGAACCAGGTTACAATCCTTAAACCAAACAAGGACCGGAATTGTAACCCTTTGCCTGAACAGAACTGGACCCCCGATCTTTATCGCTAAGGCCAGTATAAATAATCATGGTATTAAGGTAAGGTAAAACATGACGAACATGGCATGGGGTTGCAATAAGAAAATAAACAAAGAGAGGACACATAACTGCTCCGGGAGCCAGGTTACAACCCTTAAACCAAACAAGGACCGGGGTTGTAACCCTTCGCCTGAACAGAACTGGACCCCCGATCGTTATTGTTAAGGCAAGCATCAATAAGCATGTCATGTCACAATCTTGCACAGGATCATGATAAGACTAAGCTGGAATAAACTCCATCCAATCAATCACGGCCAATCAAGAGTACGGCTTGATACTTTTAACTAACTAAGGTTATCACAGGCCTAGTTATTAGCAAGATGCAATAAGATTATCCCAACAGCCACAAGCCCTGCAGACCATCCGGTTATCCAGGTCGAATGTCCATTTATGAAGAATGCAACACGTGACTGTGTGATGGAAATATGCCCTACTCGTCGGTAGGGTACATGTCCACTTAATGCGCCCAGATAACGGGATTGCCTGTAGCTGGGAATCTCTTCATGTCTACTGAATTATTCTAGTTTATTAGCCTTAGTCAATTATTGTAGGTATCCCTGACCGTGGTACTCAGGGATCCCTATCCTAGACTTGATGCAAGACAGTACTGGTTTATTTGTACAAACACAATCGCCCACGGTGTCCAGGTCATTCAATTCTGTCATGACATGCTAGCCGTCGCAACAGCATTCGTGATATATATCATGTCAAATTCACTATCAAGAGTGCGCCACGACGGGCCACTATCATGTCATGTCATTTGTCAAAAGTGCACCACAACTGGTCACCATTATGTCATGGAACATCTTTAAAATTAACATTTAACCTGGTATAATCGTATATGCAATAACGAAATATAAACATGGTACAAGAGTTGTTGAGGAATCATGCGGCTCAGGGGAGACGGGGCATAACTTTCACATACTAACCCAAAATGAGGTGCTCTAGAGATATTCGGAAAGGCAAGACAAAGATCTAAAACTTTCATGTTTTAAGTTTTTTGAAATTCTGGCTAGAAAATAGCTAAACTAGGCAAAAACAGTCATTCTGTGCACTTTTTACGCCAAAAATTTAATTCTGCGTAAAATACGCAAAATGGGAGGGTTCCTGCATAAAATTTTACATTCTGGGTACCATCCAGCGTAAAATACGCAATTCCAGGGTTCTCTGCGTAAAATCTTACATTCTGGATGCTATCCAGCGTAAAATACGTAATTTCAGGGTTCCCTGCGTAAAATTTCACTCAGCCGACATGAAAAATTTAGAAAACTTGTTTTGGCCATAAAAACTTCATTTTAACTCGAAATAAGGTGAATCAAAAACCAAATTCATACGAAATTCATGCTCTTACTCATAGAACTATTAGTTTTCGAAAAAAACAAGTTTTAGAGATCAAAACCAAGAAAAACTCCATGAACTCATGAAACCCCAAGTTACAATGTAGATCTAGAAGAATCTATCCATAAAAATTAAAAATTCCAAGTTCTAAAGAGGCTTATAATCATGTAAAGAAGAGAATGGAATAATAAAACTTGAGATCCATCATGAAGCAAGTTGCACTTGCCTAGGGCTCTTGGGTGTAGGTGGAGAGTAATGGTGAGGAAGAAGAAGAGTGAATGAGGAGAGAGAAAGAGTGTTGGGTTAATAAATAGGGATGGTGGTGGTAGGTAAGGGTTATCCCCTTGGTTCATGATGAACCAATAAGCAACCCAAGCCGAACCAAGCCAACCCAAACAAGCCGAACCAAGCCAGGAGACATGCAATACGAGTCAAATACGTACACGTATCCCAAAATACGTAATACGAACTATGGTCATCACAACTCTACCCACCTTAAAAGAATTCCATCCTCGGAATTAAATCAAGAGGATAAAGATGCAAGGACAAGCTATACTAATCACAGGCAAGCTATACTAGTCTAGCAATCAAGCAATTATTCATGCAAGCAAGAAATCGAAGGCATGAGGCATAAAAATGATATTATACCTCACGAGTCAAACAGGTTGGGATATCGCGATCGGATATCATCCTCACGCTCCCACGTTGACTCACCCAAAGAGTGATGACCCCAAGCAACTCGGACTAACTTGATAGTCTTGTTCTTGAGTATCTTCTCTCTCCGGTCCAATATGGACACGGGCCTTTCCTCATACGAAAGGTTGGTACCAACAACCAATTTTGAATGATCCAGGATATGGCTCGGGTCCGGGATATACCGTCATAGTTGGGATACATGGAACACGTCATGCACCTCACTCTGAGACGGCGGAAGAACGAGACGATAGGACACATCTTCTACTCGCTCCAGGATATCGAACGGCCCTATATACCTAGGACTAAGCTTTTCTCGTACACCGAAATGAATGATGCCACGGTTAGACAAGATCCTAAGGAATACATGGTCGCCGACAGAAAATTCAAGGGGACGCCGATGAGAATCGGCCCAATGGCATTGGCGATCTTGTGCAACGCGAAGATGATCTCTAACTCTCCTGACCACCTCGACTGTCTAAGTGATCAACTTGGGACCAAGCATCTGCCTTTCTCCAACATCGTCCCATGCTAGTGGGGATCTGTACTTCCTACCATACAGTGCCTCGAACGGTGCCATCTGGATGCTAGCTTAGAAACTGTTGTTGTACGAGAACTCCACCAGGTGTAGGTGATCTTTCCACGAACCGTCGAAGTCGAGCGTACAAGATCTCAACATATCCTCAAGAGTCTGGATCGTGCGTTCTGACTGACCATCTGTCTGCGGGTGATAAGCTAAGCTGAACTGGAGGTGAGTTCCCAAACTCTCTTGCAGACTACGCCAAAAGTGCGATGTGAATCTTGAATCTCTGTCCGAGGTGATACTGACTGGTATACCGTGAAGTCGGACGATCTGCCTGAGGTACATCTGTGAGACCCGTCTCACTGTATCGGTATTTCATACGGATACATGTTTATTTGAGCCGTATTTCGTATTTATCGATTTACGTGATATTTTAAAATTTCTTAAGTATAGGATTTTATGACTTGGTTTAACTTGGATTTGGTTTTATTTGGTTCGGTTCTACTTTGATTTGGTTTGATTTAGTTTGGTTCTTTATGAGATGAGGTGTATGGTTTAGATTGAGTGGAGAGGAATGAATGGTGGAGATTGCTTGGGCTTGTTATATAAGCCACCTACCACTCTCTCTCCTCCATTATTTTTCATTTTCATTTCCATCTTCATCTTCTTCCTCCAGTCCAAGGCAAGTACACCTTGCCGAACCTTGAGCAAATTTATTTTTGTTTGTTCCATCTTTTTTCTTGCAAGATTCTAAGCATGTTTAGAACTTGGAGTTTTCGATTTTACCGGGTGGATTCCTGTAGATCTAAGTTTATATCATTTTCAGTTTTCTTGGATTTTGATCTACCAAACTTACTTGTTTTCGAAAACTAATTGTTCCATGTTGTAGAGAATTTTATTCTACCCAATTTTGACCTTCGAAAAGTTGAATTTGGACTTATTTTGACCAAGTTATAGACTTTTGAAGCTTGGGTTCAACCATGGAGTTCTTGCTGATTTGGAGAAGACAGTGAGCAGTGTGTGCGAGCTTTCTAGCTTGCACCACTGAGCTGCGCGCGCTCTTTAGCGCAGCGCAGTCTGACCCATATGCTGCCTTTTGGAGACGTATGTCTTGCGTACACTGACTTGAGCGTAGCCTGACTTGAGCGTAGCCTGACCTGAGCGTAGCTTGACCTGAGCGTAGCTTGACCTGAGCGTAGCCTGACCTGAGCGTAGCCTGACTTGAGCGTAGCCTGACCTGAGCGTAGCTTAACCTGAGCGTAGCTTGACCTGAGCGTAGCCTGACTTGAGCGTAGCCTGACTTGAGCATAGCCTGACCTGAGCGTAGCCTGACCTGAGCGTAGCTTGACCTTGCGTACGCTGACTTGAGCGTAGCCTGACCTGAGCGTAGCCTGACCTGAGCGTAGCTTGACCTGAGCGTAGCCTGACCTGAGCGTAGCTTGACCTGAGCGTAGCCTGACCTGAGCGTAGCCTGACCTGAGCGTGGCCTGACTTGAGCGCAGCCTGACTTGAGCGCAGTCTGACTCAGGCGCAACCTGATGTTTAGGCGCAACTGGACCTGACCCTACTTACCCTGAATCTTCTATAGCCCTGTATATTGATATTTTATTAGATATTTAACGTCCCTTTTATATCCTTACGTCTTTTGTCCTGAATTTGATAATCACGATTTGATTGGCATGATTGAAATGACAATTGTACATGACATGGTGTGACAAGAAATTAGCATGACTTGATAGTGACCCTGAGCCGCAGGGCTCCTTCCTATGCCTTGTCCAGCTATTTAAATTATTGTTATTATTATTTCTCTACTGTTATTTGATCTTAATGATGACTTGTGCCTTGTAACCTCAGCATAACTTGAGTCCCCTGATTGAATGCTTGTACTATACTATCCTATACTTGTCCCCTGAACACGATAGTGACCCGTAGTGGTGCACTCCTGCCATGATAACTTGACTTGCTATACATGACACGACAGTGACCCGTAGCGGTGCACTCCTGATTAATGACCTGACATGAGCTGATGGTGGCCCGTCGTGGCTCACTCTTGACCAGTAAACTTGACATGATAATGACATGATAGTGGCCCGTCGTGGCGCACTCCTGACAAGTAGACCTGACATGATATATCTTGATTGCTGTTGCGACGGCTACCTGACATGACATAACCTGTATAAATAAATGGCCTGGACACCGTGGGTGATTGTGTTTGTACAAATGAACCCGTCTTGTCTTGCATCATGTCTAGGACATGAATCCCTGGTTTCCCACGGTCAGGGATTCATACTGAATATGGCTAGGATTAATGACTAGATTGATCAAATAGTTCATGAAAAATTTCCCAGTTACCTGTTGCCCCTTTGGTCCCGGCCTTATATATATATATACATGGGATTTGTTGCTATCCGTCGAGATGAGCGCACTTCCAGCCCGCCGTCGAGTGTGGTACCTTAGGACACATGTATCTTACTACAGTGTGTCTGCTATATCTAGCTATCTTTTCCTTTTCTTGCTGGGATCACTCAGGTAGTAACAAACAGGTAACCTGTTACCCTCATTTTCCGTATTTTCAGTATTTTGTATTTATACTCGTATCTGGATTTTAGCATGTATTTTTATTTTTCTCAGTTTGTGGAATTTCGGTATTTCTCGTATTTGGGTTTTTGGCTTGGCTCGGTTTTATTGGTTTGGTTCGGTTTGGTTTATGTATTGGAACACCCTAGCCCTACACTCCACCCTCAACACACCACAACTCCCCCTCTTTATATCCCCACCTACCACTCTCTCTCCTCATAACTTCCACCATTAATTTTCTTCTTCTTTTTCTTCTCCTTCCTCAACACAACTCTCCTAACCCTAGGCAAGTACATCTTGCCACCACATGAGAACCCTCTTTTCTTTGTCCATTTGCTAGATTAGGATATGGTGATCAACATTAGAACTTGGGTTTTTGTGATTTGAAGCCTCCATTGTTATAGATCTAAGTTATTTCCATTTTCGGATTTTGTATGGTTTGAGCTACTTAAGTTGGATTTTATGGGTTTTTGATGTTTCCATGTGGAAGAGCATTCAATTCCACCCAAGTTGGAACTTTGAAAATCTGGATTTGGAGTTCGGATGGCCAAGTTATGAGATTTTGAAGTTTTGGAGCCATTGGAGCTTCTTCTCAGCCATGGAGAAGAAGACCCAGACCCTGCGTGCATGTTTTTACGCGTACGCAGCTCTGAGCGTGCGTGACTTTTCACGCAGCTGCTCCCTTGAGCGTGCGTGACTTTTCACGCAGCTGCTCCCTGTAGCGTGCGTGACTTTTCACCTACGCTGCTCCCTGTAGCGTGCGTGACTTTTCACCTACGCTGCTCCCTGTAGCGTGCGTGACTTTTCACCTACGCTGCTCTCTGTAGCGTGCGTGACTTTTCACCTACGCTGCTCTCTCAGCGTGCGTGACTTTTCACCTACACTGCTCTCTCAGCATGCATGACTTTTCACCTATGCTGCTCTCTTAGCGTGCGTGACTTTTCACCTATGCTGCTCTCTCAGCGTGCGTGACTTCTCACCTACGCTGCTCTCTGTAGCGTGCGTGACTTTCACCTACGCTGCTCCCCTGACTCCTTGCTTAACCCAGGCTCTTGGAGTTTTGGTCGTATTTCTTTAAGCTTGGCTCTTCTATAGCCCTATATATTGATATTTTATTAGATATTTTACGCCCATTTTATATCCTTACGCCTTTTTGTCATGAACTTAATTTTACTTAATATGTTTGGAATGACTATTGTACATGGCATGGTATGGCAAGGAACTAACATAACACGACAATGACCCGTAGTGGTGCACTCCTGACATGACCAACCTGACATGATAGTGGCCCGTCGTGGCGCACTCCTGACAAGTACCCTTACATGATTTATCTTGATAACTTAACTTGACTTGCCTTGACACCGTGGGTGGTTCTTTCTTGCTTGCTTGTTAAATCCACTTGTCCTGTCTTGCATCATGTCTAGAAGGGGACTCCTGAGTACCACGGTCAGGAGTACCTACAAAAATGGATTAAGGTTAATAACTAGAATAACTCAGTAGTCATGAAGAGATGACACAGCTACAGGCAATCCCGTTACCTGGGCGCTCTTGGGATCTGTAGCCTGCCGTCGAGTAGGGCACATTTCCAGCGCACCGTCGAGTGTTGCACCCTCTAAGTCACCTAAGGGTACATACGTTTCCTGGACGATGTACCCACCTGAATTCAACCCTAATCTTTCGTCCTGGGTAACCTGGATGGTCTGCAGGGCTTGTGGCTGTGGAACAATCTCACTGCATCTTGTTAGTAATTAGGCCTGTGATAACCCTAGTTAGTTAAAGTAGTAAGCCGTAGGATCTGCTTGGCCGTGATTGATTGAACGAGGTATAGCCAGTTAGCCATGTCTTGATCCAGTATAAGATTGCTTCCTGTCTTGATTTCTTACATTATTATCTTGTCGATAAATGGTGGGAAACCAAGTTCTGTTCAGATGAAAGGTTACAACCCCGGTCCTTGTTTGGTTTACGGGTTGTAACCTGGCTATCGGAATAGTCCCATGGTTATCTCGTCGTATATCATCCTGGCATGTTTTTTTGTAATTCTAATTTTAAATATTATATCTTCTTGTGTTAATGCTGGCTTTTGTTCTTATTTCGTGGCCCCCTTATGGCACTTGCTCTTTCTGGGGTTGACCCAGCTGGTTTTGTGTGGCCAGAATTCGGAGCAGCTCCCGAGGATCTACCAAGCTTCCAGCCCAATGGTGGCGACTAGAAGGAACCCGGGCTACGAGTGGGTTTTCTATTTTGTTTCGCTCACTCTATTGTAAAACTATTCTTTCGAGGCGTTTAGCTGACGAGCACCTGTTAGCTCGATGCACTTTTACTTACTGTCTGCCTACGGGCTGTAAACATGATTAACAAATCCTAGGGTTGATCATGTATGACTTAACTCTTGCTAGTCCTCGCATTTTGTACGACTAGCTTCATGATCAGCTGATATGTAATATTTGGGACGCCTTTTATTGTATATTTGGTGGTCAAACATCTTGTAATTATATTACTTGCTTAAGATTGAGACAATAGGCTTGACCCTAAGAGACTGTTGGCTTGTAGTAAACCCTCATATCTAGACAGCCGTGACCGTATAGTTGAGATGTATTCTATTTCAATATACGTAGCTGGCTATGTCTGCCCCCGCTCTCCAGTATTCTGGTTCTGGGGCGTGACATAGTTTAAGTGGTGGCCCATGCAGGTCTTGTCAATCAAGAAATGTGAGGGTTTACCGAATAGATGTCTCAATCAGTATTTGCCCTTGATCTCCGCCCGTATTTTCAAATCCCTGAAATTCTTGCCCTGATTACATGCTTGTATCGTTGATCTGTCCTAGTCCTTCCTTATTGTTTTCCTGTGTCGTCTTCTTCAGCGGCACTGTACCTGACCCTGCCGATCAGCAAGGAGGAGCACCTCCCGTGGGCCAGCATCACCCTGGAGATCAAGCCCAGTATTCCGGAGTCGCCTCCAGAGTGATACCTACTGGAGGAGAGTCACCAGTTCGGCCCGTCCAGCCCGCAGAGCCAGATGATGGTACCTTAGTAGGCCTCATCAGAACCTTGATAGCTTCCCAGGATCGTCGAAGCGACGCCCTGCACCAGACAGTTCAAGATGCTTTGACCTGAGGCGGACATCCAGGGAACCAGGCGGCTAACAGCTTCAAGCGATTGAACCCTCCTTTCTTCGACGGCAGCGAGGATGCGATTACCGCGGATGCATGGCTTCAGGATACCGAGGTGATTCTGGAAGCGGCTAGGACACCCGAGAATGAGAAGGTGGCGGTCGTACGCCTGCAGTTGTTGGATTTAGCTCGCAATTGGTGGGCGGCGCAGGCCATGGGATTAGTGGCACCCATTGCTTGGGCAGTATTTAGGGAGAGATTCCAGACGAAGTACTTCGATGCTGTGGCTCGGTACGATCTGCAGACCAGATTTACCAACTTGAAGCAAGGAGGCAGGACGATCGACAGTTATGCGACCGAGTTTTCTAGGCGGAGTAGGTTTGCCCCCACCTTGGTGGCAATCGAGCTCGATAGAGCCCAACGGTTCCAGCAGGGACTGCATTTGGAGATCTTGTTAGCAGTGGAGCAGTTCGAGCACCAGACGTTCGATGCAGTCTTGAGAGCGGCTAGGAGGCATGAGTATACCTCCCAGAGGATCGTGGATAGGACCGGAAGTAGGAAGCGGTCCCACAGTCAGATGTACCAATCATCAGCTCCAGCCCCGACAACTAGGGGATTGACCATTGGAACTCCGAGGCGGGCGACCTCAGTAACGTCGGTTCAGCATTCGACCCGACGTACCCGCAGCAGCAGAAGCAGAAGCAGACTTCCGCGATGGGATGTTCTCATTGCGGGAAGCCAGGGCATGTGGTCGCAGACTGTCGCAGGGCGCAGGGATTGTGCCTGGCTTGTGGAACAGCAGATCATAGGATAGGGGCTTGCCCGAATAGGGGTGGTTCATCAGCATCCAACCCTTCTAGCTCTTCGGTGAGAGGACCGGCCCCAGCACCAGTTCAGCAGCAGCAGTATCAGTCTTCGAGGCCCTTGCCGCCTCAGTCTCAGGCATTCCAGCAACAGCACCCCCAGCAGTATGTACAAGCCCAAGCTCAGACCCAGAATAGGCAGAGAGGTTTCCAGCAGAGGGGACCAGCAGCCAGAGGACAAGGTCAGGCCATGATGATGGCTATGGAAGAAGAAGTTGCACCAGGTGAGGTTGTGGCAGGTACTATTCTCGTCAACTCCTTTCCAGCTTCGGTATTGTTTGATTCTGGTGCATCACATTCATTCATGTCTGCACGATTCGCGACACGGATAGGATTGGAGCCCGAGTCATTATCAGTGAGGCTCAATATACTTACTGGTAATGGTCTTGTGGGAGTAGATCGAGTGTTTTTCTCGTGTCGGATCGTAGTTAGCGGTAGGGAGTTCCCCGCTAGATTCATAGAGTTTCCTATGGCAGACTATGATGTAGTCCTAGGCATGGATTGGTTGAGGAACCAGTATGCTAGGATAGACTGCTATATTGGCAGAGTTGTCTTTAGTATCCCCGGCGAGCCAGAGTTTTTGTTTTCCAGAGGCGCAGTGGAGCCATCTTCCCCAGCATTGCGGATGGCAGTAGCAGCAGTGCAGTTACCCCGGATAGTTGAAGAGTTTCTAGATGTCTTTCCAGAGGAGCTTCCAGGGATGCCGCCGGAGCGGGAGATTGAGTTCACTATAGACTTGATTTCCGGAACAGCACCAGTGTCAGAGCGAGTCTACAGGATGGCGCCTTCAGAGTTGGAAATTTTATACAAGATGATTGAAGAATTGAGGACCAAGGGATTCATCCGTGCTAGTGGATCGCCTTGGGGAGCCCCGATGCTTCTTGTGAAAAAGAAGGATGGTACGTCCAGGCTATGTGTTGATTATCGTACCTTGAATTCGGTGACAATCAAGAACAGATACCCTCTTTCGAGGATAGATGACTTGTTTGATCAGCTCAGAGGGGCTTCAGTGTTCTCGAAGATCGACTTGCGGTCGGGATACCACCAGATCAGAGTCAGAGAGCAGGACATCCCGAAGACAGCATTCAGATCGAGGTATGGACATTGGGAGTTCCTTATTATGCCCTTTGGAGCGACCAATGCGCCGGCCGTATTCATGGACCTCATGAATCGCATTTTCATGCCTTACTTGGATCAATTTGTGATCGTGCTCCTAGATGACATCTTGGTCTACAGCAAGAGTGAAGCAGAACATGAGCAGCATCTTAGAGTCGTCCTCCAGACGCTTAGGGAGCATCAGTTGTACGCCAAGTTCAGTAAATGCGAGTTCTGGCTCGATCGTATTTCGTACTTGGGTCACATCATTACCCGAGGAGGAGTGGAAGTGGATCCCCAGAAGATTGTGGCTATCGAGTCATGGCCGGTACCCAGCTCAGTGGCAGAGGTTCGCAGCTTCCTTGGATTGGCCGACTACTACCGGCGGTTCATTTCAGATTTTGCAAGGATTTCAGCGCCGATGACCCAGTTGACCCGCAAGGATGTGCCGTTTGTTTGGACAGCGGAGTGTCAGGAATCATTTGAGAAGTTGAAGCGAGGTTTGATAACGGCTCCCATTCTCACCCTTCCAGATGGGACCGGAGGATTCACAGTTTATTGCGACGCTTCAGGCAGAGGATTGGGGTGTGTCTTGATGCAGCATGGGAAGGTAATATCTTATGCGTCACGTCAACTTCGTGATCATGAGAAGAATTACCCGACCCACGACTTGGAATTGGCAGCAGTAGTATTTCCTTGAAGTTGTGGAGACACTATTTGTATGGAGATAGAGTGGAGATCTTTACTGATCATAAGAGTCTGAAGTATGTTTTCACCCAGAAGGACCTTAATATGCGGCAGAGAAGATGGCTCGAGCTACTAGTAGACTATGATGTGGATTTACAGTATCATCCCGGGAAGGCCAACGTTGTAGCAGATGCATTGAGCAGAAGAGCCGGAGTTTATCTCCTGACCGCGCAACCAGAATTATTGGCAGATCTTCAGAAAATGGGAATTGAAGTGGTTCTTCCAACCAGCGTGGCATTGATGGCCAGCCTACAGGTTCAGTCCAGCATAGTTGAGAGAATCCGGGTGGCGCAGTCAATAGATTCCAAGATCCAGCGACTCAGAGCAGAGTGTGAAGCAGGAAGAAGGCCAGAGTTATGTATCCATGAAGACGATACACTTCGGCACGACACTCGTCTTTGTGTACCCAGTGGAGATATCAGACAGAAAGTCATGGCAGAAGCCCACAGTTCACAGTATTCTATTCATCCGGGCGGTACTAAGATGTACCGTGATATTCGTCAGCACTTCTGGTGGAATGGCATGAAGAGGGAGATAGCCCGGTTTGTCTCTCGGTGTTTGGTTTGCCAACAGGTTAAAGCTGAACATCAGAGGCCCGCTGGACTTCTTTAACCCTTATCGATCCCAGAATGGAAATGGGAGCATATAACCATGGATTTCGTGACCGGATTGCCCAGATCTCCGGCCGGCAGAGATGCTATTTGGGTAATTATGGACAGGCTTACCAAGGTGGCACACTTTCTTCCATTTAGAGTTGGACAGTCGACGACGCAGCTAACAGAGATGTACCTCAGGCAGATCGTCAGGCTTCACGGTGTGCCAGTCAGCATCACCTCAGACAGGGATTCAAGATTCATATCACACTTTTGGCGCAGCTTGCAGAAGAGTTTGGGGACTCGTCTTCAGTTCAGCTCAGCTTATCACCCGTAGACGGATGGTCAATCAGAGCGCACAATCCAGACTCTTGAAGATATGTTGAGATCTTGCACCCTTGACTTCGGTGGTTCATGGGAGAATCATCTGCACCTGGTGGAATTCTCGTACAACAACAGTTATCAGGCCAGTATCCAGATGGCACCCTTCGAGGCTCTTTATGGCAGGAAGTGCAAATCCTCGCTAGCATGGGACGATGTCGGGAAGAGGCAAATGCTCAGACCCGAATTGATTTCCCAGACGGTTGAAGTGGTCAGGAAGGTCAGAGATCACCTCTGAGTTGCCCAGGACCGCCAGCGCCATTGGGCCGATGCTCATCGGCGTCCCTTAGAATTTGCTGTCGGCGACCATGTATTCCTTAGGATCTCGCCTAACCGCAACGTCATTCGCTTCGACGTGCGGGGAAAGCTTAGTCCTAGGTATATAGGGCCGTTCGATATTCTAGAGCGAGTAGGAGATGTGTCCTATCGTCTCGCTCTTCCGCCGTCGCTAAGTGAGGTACATGATGTATTCCATGTGTCCCAATTACGACGGTATATTTCAGACCCGAGCCACATCCTAGACCATTCAGAATTGGTTGTTGGTACCAACCTTTCGTATGAGGAGAGGCCCGTGTCTATTTTGGACCGGAGGGAGAAGATACTCAAGAACAAGACTATTAAATTAGTCCGTGTTGTTTGGGGTCATCACTCTCTAGGTGAGTCAACGTGGGAGCGTGAGGACGACATCCGATCGCGATATCCCTGCCTGTTTAACTCGTGAGGTATAATGTCTTTCTTATGCCTTACATTTTTCCTTCCTTGCTTGCATTGTATGATTGTATGATTGGACTGCTTAGTATAACTTGCCTGTGCTTAGTGTAGCTTGTCGTGACAATCTCTAGCTCCTTGATTAAATTTCGAGGACGGAATTCTTTTAAGGTGGGTAGAGTTGTCACCCTCATTTTCCGTATTTCCAGTATTTCGTATTTATACTCGTATCTGGATTTTGGCATGTATTTTTATTTTTCTCAGTTTGTGGAATTTCGGTATTTCTCGTATTTGGGTTTTTGGCTTGGCTCGGTTTTATTGGTTCGGTTCGGTTTGGTTTATGTATTAGAACACCCTAGCCCTACACTCCACCCTCAACACACCACAACTCCCCCTCTTTATATCCCCACCTACCACTCTCTCTCCTCATAACTTCCACCATTAATTTTCTTCTTCTTCTTCTTCTTCCTCAACACAACTCTCCTAACCCTAGGCAAGTGCATCTTTCCACCACATGAGAACCCTCTTTTCTTTGTCCATTTGCTAGATTAGGACATGGTGATCAACATTAGAACTTGGGTTTTTGTGATTTAAAGCCTCCATTGTTATAGATCTAAGTTATTTCTATTTTCGAATTTTGCATGGTTTGAGCTACTTAAGTTGGATTTTATTTGATGTTTCCATGTGGAAGAGCATTCAATTCCACCCAAGTTGGAACTTTAGAAATCTGGATTTGGAGTTCGGATGGCCAAGTTATGAGGTTTTGAAGTTTTGGAGCCATTGGAGCTTCTTCTCAGCCATGGAGAAGAAGACCCAGACCCTGCATGCGTGTTTTTACGCGTACGCAGCTCTGAGCGTGCATGACTTTTCACGCAGCTGCTCCCTTGAGCGTGCGTGACTTTTCACACAGCTGCTCCCTTGAGCGTGCGTGACTTTTCACGCAGCTGCTCCCTTGAGCGTGCGTGACTTTTCACCTACGCTGCTCCCTGTAGCGTGCGTGACTTTTTACCTACGCTGCTCCCTGTAGCGTGCGTGACTTTTCACCTACGCTGCTCCCTGTAGCGTGCGTGACTTTTCACCTACGCTGCTCTCTGTAGCGTGCGTGACTTTTCACCTACGCTGCTCTCTCAGCGTGTGTGACTTTTCACCTACGCTGCTCTCTCAGCGTGCGTGACTTTTCACCTATGCTGCTCTCTCAGCGTGCGTGACTTTTCACCTATGCTGCTCTCTCAGCGTGCGTGACTTTTCACCTACGCTGCTCTCTGTAGCGTGCGTGACTTTCACCTACGCTGCTCCCCTGACCCCTTGCTTAACCCAGGCTCTTGGAGTTTTGGTCGTATTTCTTTAAGCTTGGCTCTTCTATAGCCCTATATATTGATATTTTATTAGATATTTTACGTCCATTTTATATCCTTACCCCTTTTTGTCATGAACTTGATTTTACTTAATATGTTTGGAATGACTATTGTACATGGCATGGGGTGGCAAAGAACTAACATAACACGACAATGACCCGTAGTGGTGCACTCCTGACATGACCAACCTGACATGATAGTGGCCCATCGTGGCGCACTCCTGACAAGTACCCTGACATGATTTATCTTGATAACTTAACTTAACTTGACTTGCCTTGACACCGTGGGTGGTTCTTTCTTGTTTGCTTGTTAAATCCACTTGTCCTGTCTTGCATCATGTCTAGGAGGGGACTCCTGAGTACCACGGTCAGGAGTACCTACTAAAATGGATTAAGGTTAATAACTAGAATAACTCAGTAGTCATGAAGAGATGACACAGCTACAGGCAATCCCGTTACCTGGGCGCTCATGGGATCTGTAGCCTGCCGTCGAGTAGGGCACATTTCCAGCGCACCGTCGAGTGTTGCACCCTCTAAGTCACCTAAGGGTACATACGTTTCCTGGACGATGTACCCACCTGAATTCAACCCTAATCTTTCGTCCTGGGTAACCTGGATTGTCACGACCCGCACCCTAGAGTAAGGGCACGAGAAGTGGGTACGTCCAGCCTACGCTGCAGTGTCGGCGGTAGAACGCTGTCCTAGGTTAATCATCTAACAATATAAACGTACCTGTACAGTTTATACTCTCCGAATGGAGGTGACAAACTGAAAACAATCTCAATCACATCTAGGTAGAAGAATAAAAGACAGATAGATAGGTAGTAACTCAAGAGACAGTACTATCGATAAAATAAGTCCAAGTGTCTAGGATAACATAACATCAGAATGTCAACTCAATGTACAAAATAAGTCTAAGAGTCTGTACATCTCAACATCTCAAAATACAACTCAGAATGTGAGACAAAAGGATAATACATAAAAGACTGTCTAGCTAAACTAGCCTAGACTACTGGGGCAACATCCTCAGCTGCAGGTGGATCCTGCTGAGGGTCCACAACATAAGTATCATCTAGTCCTGCTCCATAATAAGTAGACACCAGGGCCTCATCCTCATCCTCTGTAATATTTTCAACAGGTCCAGTCAGGACAGGAACGAGCACAATACATCTCACGCAGTGCATAGTATGATAGAAAATATAAAGCATGCAATAGAGTAAAATACAGGAACTGCTGAAGGAAGATACATGTAGCAAAAGAGATAGCTGTAAAAGAAATATCTACTGTATATAGAGAACTGTAAGTGGCTAGTGATGTAGAGCACAAGATAGACATGTGAATGGCTGGAATTTATACATGATTACACTACTGAGTTTGCACATGATTACACTACTTTGGAATTATTCACATGTCCACTTCTACTCCCCCGTTTCCCCAATCAATACACAAGGATCCATTCATGTTACGTTAAGATTCGTGATAAGCCCATAATTGGGTGATACGTGAGTGATTCATGAAGATTCATGAAGGCTCGGTGATCATGAGAGTACATGAGTCACTAGCTGATACATGAAGATACATGAAAATAGAAGCATGAGATACATGATGTAAGTGAAACACACGTGACAGAAGTATCTGATGCTCCCGAGGGGGATAACATCTCATGAAAAGATCCATATAGTACCAATCCGTGATAACAATCATGTCAGCATCAAGTAAAGTAATCTAGAGCAAGAATATAAATCCTGGCAAGTATGAAACGGTCAGAGAATGTACTCGTCTGGTAACTGAATGTCTGAAGAGGATATACTGTCTGAGGAGAGGTGTATGGCTCCTAATCAGAGCAATACAAGTCACAATGTATCCACAATGGTAAAAATAAAGTATACAATGCATACTACGTGATTCTAGGTCAATCTGGTCAAAAGTCAACTCTTGGTCAACTCTAATAGTCAAACTAGGTCACAGAAAGTCAAACTAAGTCAAATAAAGTCAAACAAGGTCAAATAAGGTCAAACTAGTCTAATCTAGGTTAAAGTCAACTCTTGGTCAATATTCTAGTCAAACTAGCCAAGTTATCTAGGGTTTAGTCAATCAATGGTCAGACTAGTCAAATACTAGTCAACATGGTCAAGCTAGGTCAATCTAGACTATCTAAGGTACTACACCACAAGGTTAAGGTATAACCAATATCTATGCAAGTATACCACATATAAATACATATATATATAATACCAACCTTAATCCTACATTCAAGCTAATCCCATATTCCATCTCAAGTCATGACTCAACTCTAAGTATCTCACTTAACCCCATACATATCTTAATTGACAGGTAACTATTCATATAACCCAAGTCACACAAATACCCTTATATACTTAGGGCACTCACATATAGGTCAATCCTAACCAATTAGTTAATAATCTATGGTCTAGTCAAACCTTAGTCATTAAGTCCTTCTAAGTCCTTTCTAGGTTAATTAGGTCAAGGTCTGACCTATAGTTGACTTTGGTCAACTATGGTCAACATTTTGGTCAACCTAGGTCTAGTAGGCCTAATAGTCTATCCTAACTCATTGGCCATAGGCCATAGGCTAATGACTTAGGTTTCCATAGGCTAATGGTTATAGGTTTCTATATAAACCTATACTTAGGAAGTCATATATATATATATATATATATATATATATATATATATATATATATATATATATTTTATATATATATATATATATATATATATATATATATATATATATATATATATATATATATCAAAATATATATATATATATATATATATATATATCATATATATATATATATATTTTTGATATATATATATCATATATATATATATATATATATATATTTTGATATATATATATATATATATATATATTTTGATATATATATATATATATATATCATATATATATCATATATATATATATATATATATATATTTTGATATATATATATATATATATATATATATATATATATGTATATATATATATATATATATATATATATATATATATATATATATATATATATATATATATATATATATATTGATATATACATATACATATATATATATATATATATATATATATATATATATATTGATATATACATATACATATATATATATATATATATATATATATATATATATATATATATATATATATATATATATATATATATATATATATATATATATATATATATATATATATATATATATATATATATATATATTTTGATATATACATATATATATATATATATATATATATATATATATATATATATATATATATATATATATATATATATACAACAACCACATAGGCCTATAGCCTATGTAATTTCCATACTCCCTAAGTATCTATGTATAGACACACTATATATAATCCTAATACAAATATATATATATATATGTATATCATATATATATATATAGAGACTAAACCTATATATATAAACATATATATATAGAGAGGAAAGTGAGAGAGAGACATAGAGTGAGTGAAAGAGAGAAGAGGACAGTGAGAGAGAGGGCTGGACAGAACACACAGGAAGGGAAATGGGTTTCAGAATTCCTGGAACCAAAATCCAGTCCCAAACACACACACACAGAGTTATGTATATACATGTATATTTATATACACCACAACTACACATACACACAACCAAATAACCTCAAAACTCACCCACACTCACACATACATATATACTACATATATATATACTAAAAATATAAAATTACATGTACTAATCATATCAAAAATAGATTTGAAACTCACTTTTAGAAAACTGAAAATACAAACAAAATCAGGAAAATGGGGACTGTGTATAAGTAAATAGGTAAACTCGATTTCGTGTCCAAAACCCCACTAAGGTTCCAATCTAGTGGTTGGTAAGTGATGCCCCAAGGGTGTACGTGTCGTGTGTGTCAATGGGGGTTCACCATGACACGACACGGCGTGTCCAGAGGTCAACAAACGCAATCGGGTAAGCACAGACACTGTGCAGTATCACAGCATCGTGCACGTGTTCACGTGTCTCGTGCTCACGACACAGGACACGTGAAGTGTCGTGCTCGTGTCCCTTGGTTCGCCTAGGGTCAGGCTACACACCTAGGACCCTGACACGCACCCACGTGTCGCCGTGTCCAAATGGGAAGCCCGTATCAGTCACCAAAAACACGACTGATACGCGTGTTTGGCACCGCGTCGTGCACGTGTTCACGCGCCTCGTGGACACGACACGAGCTACGTGGGGCCTCGTGGTCATGCCCACGTGTAGCCCACGTGTTGGGCTACACACTCGTGTTACCACGAGGTGTCCTCGACTCGTGTCCATGCGACACGAGTCGCGTGTCTAAGTCGAATTTTCGACTGAACTGTGCGCGTGCACTGCAGTGCGTGTCCAGTGCGAGTGAGATTTCTTACTCGACACGACACGAGAAGTTGTGAGATTTTGGGGGCATGTTCGCAGACATTGCCCCCTCGTGTCCACTAATTTTCACGTGTCCTAGGTGCCTGTGCAGTGAGCACGAAGGGTGGGGTAGCAGGGCATGCACGCGAGTCTCGTGCAGTGAGTTCGTGTCCGTTTTGGACACGGACACGACTCGAAAATGTGTTCAGTAAGTTAGGGTTGTGTCCTACATGTCTAGGGCTACCAGAAAATGTATTTTGTTTTACATTTTAATAAAAACAAATCTTTTGTGGCATTTCATCAAACAAGGTTTCCTAGTCTAGGATACGTGTCCGATACGGATACCAAACCAACTCAAAATCCTACCAAACTTGACCCACAGTTCCATGGTACCTAGATGCATGCAAATATGAAGAGAAAACACAATATTAACAAGGTTTATGGGCATTTACCTATTTGTGTGAAAACTCAAGAAAACACCAAGTAGGGGGGTGTCCTCTTCTTTTGGTGATGCCCAAAGCCCCTCAAATCCTCAATAGCAGGCCCTAACTAGTACCCTCTAGTGTAGGGGAGTCCAATGCAAGAAACTAGAATAAATTTGGATCAAAATTGATCAAGTTATCAAGGTTTGAAGAAATGGGATTTTTCTAGGTTAAAATTCATGTAAAAATGTTCATGAATGATGTGAGGGGTTAATATAGGATGGTGTAGTGGTAGGAGGGTACCCCATGGCCGGCCATAGCAAGGGGGGGTGTCCTTGACCTTTCTTCTAGGTTAAGGCAAGGACTTTAGGTAAAGGATTGATATATTTTGAGTAATTCATGGTAAATATCCCATAAAGTAAATATCAAGATATTTTCCTTACTTTAACCAATGTAAATATCTATCCCCTTATCATTCTAGGTTAGTAACTAATCTCTAGGTTAGGCTAAACTTGGTTAGGGACTAACATGACACTAATCAATAATTAAACAATAATAAAAACACATAAATACAAATAATTCCAAATAATTCCTAGAAAATTACCAAAATACCCTTTTAGGCTAAAATCACTAATTTGGTGTTCTAAGCCTATGGCTAGGCTCACATGGTCATGGTTAGTCTCTAGGTTATGAAATCTCTAGGGTTTACACTAGGGTTATACTAGTAAATCACAAAGTCATAAGTCATGACTTAGAAAATGGTTTAACTTAACTAAAATCACCAAAAATCATATCATGACTAAAATACCATTAATAAATAATAAAAATAATAAATTTTCAAAAATACCCCAATTTCAGAAAACTGGGTGTTACATGGATGGTCTGCAGGACTTGTGGCTGTGGAACAATCTCACTGCATCTTGTTAGTAATTAGGCCTGTGATAACCCTAGTTAGTTAAAGTAGTAAGCCGTAGGATCTGCTTGGCCGTGATTGATTGAACGAGGTATAGCCAGTTAGCCATGTCTTGATCCAGTATAAGATTGCTTCCTGTCTTGATTTCTTACATTATTATCTTGTCGATAAATGGTGGGAAACCAAGTTTTGTTCAGATGAAGGGTTACAACCCCGGTCCTTGTTTGGTTTACGGATTGTAACCTGGCTATCGGAATTGTCCCATGGCTATCTCGTCGTATATCATCCTGGCATTTTTTTTGTAATTCTAATTTTAAATATTATATCTTCTTGTGTTAATGCTGGCTTTTGTTCTTATTTCGTGGCCCCCTTGTGGCACTTGCTCTTTCTGGGGTTGACCCAGCTGGTTTTGTGTGGCCAAAATTCGGAGCAGCTCCCGAGGATCTACCAAACTTCCAGCCCAATGGTAGCGACTAGAAGGAACCCGGGCTACGAGTGGGTTTTTTATTTTGTATCGCTCACTCTATTATAAAACTATTCTTTCGAGGCGTTTAGCCGACGAGCACCTGTTAGCTCAATGCACTTTTACTTACTGTCTGCCTACGGGCTGTAAACATGATTAACAAATCCTAGGGTTGATCATGTATGATTTAACTCTTGCTAGTCCTCGTATTTTGTACGACTAGCTTCATGATCAGCTGATATGTAATATTTGGGACGCCTTTTATTGTATATTTGGTGGTCAAACATCTTGTAATTATATTACTTGCTTGAGATTGAGACAATAGGCTTGACCCTAAGAGACTGTTGGCTTGTAGTAAACCCTCATATCTAGACAGCCGTGACCGTATAGTTGAGATGTATTCTATTTTAATATACGTAGCTGGCTATGTCTGCCCCCGCTCTCCAGTATTCTGGTTCTGGGGCGTGACATAACCGGACTTGGAATTCTCATTGCATTTGCTAGTAACTAGGCCTGTGATAACTCTAGTTAGTTAAAGTAGCAAGCCGTACTTATTGCTTGGCCGTGAATGTTGGATGGAGTTCAGTCTGTCTAAGTCTTGTCTTGATCTTGTACATGATTGTTACATATCCTGATTTCTTATTTTATCTTGCCGATAAATGGTAGGAGAAACCAAGTTCGGTTCAGACGAAGGGTTACAACCCCGGTCCTTATTTGGTTTACGGGTTGTAACCTAGTTATCTGAATAGTCCCATGGTTATTCCATCGTATATTACCCTCCCAGATCCAGTTCCTAATTGTTCCAGGATAATGATTATAATGATTGTCACTCTATGATTGTCACTTAATGATCCATTTATTTAACATGTTCTCCAGTTTACTTTATGTCAAATGATGATCTACTTACTGTCTTTCTACGTTCGGGATAAGTGCATTGGTACTGCACGAATCTCGATTCCCCTTTACTTATTGCTTTCTCTCCTTGTTGAATGCTAATGTTTGCTGGTTTTAAGTTCATAGTTCGGCCTCCTTTGTGGTACTTGCTATTTGGGGTCTGACCCCACTGGTTTTGCATGGCCAGGTTCTAATAGAAGAGCCCGAAGGATCTACCGCACCATCTATCCGACGGTGACCAGCCGGAGCACCAGAGTGCCTCAGTGGGTTTCTTTTTCATTCTCCCACTAATATGTAAATTCTCCTCTTGTAACGTTTAGCCCCGAGCACGTGTTTAGCTCGTGTTTTGGTATTTTCCTTGATATTGTAGCCTACGGGCATAAACATGATATGTGTATTCTAGACTATAGCTAGTCCTTATCATGTACGACTAATACTCTAGCTAGTCCTCAGTTCTGTGGTACTGGCTTCATGATCAGTCGTGTATATATGGTTTGGGACGCCTTACTATTGTATGTATGATGATCGTACTCCTTGCTCTTGTATAATTGCCTGTGATTGAGATACCTAGGATTGTTAAACCATAGGATTGACAGATGGCTTGTAGAGTAACCCCCATGTCTTGACAGCTTATACGTAATTTCAGAGTATTAACGTACCTTGGGATTGCGTAGCTGGCTATGTCTGCCCCCGCTCTCCAGTATTCTGGTTCTGGGGCGTGACAACATCTCTGCTAGCTGAGCCGTCGACTGACCAACTCTGAATGGGAGAAAGTGAGCCACCTTCATGAGCCGATCAACTATAACCCAAATAGCATCTCTACCGGCCGGGGACCTAGGTAATCCAGTCACGAAATCTATGGTTATATGCTCACACTTCCATTCTGGAATTGACAAGGGCTGAAGAAGTCCAGCCGGCCTCTGATGTTCAGCCTTGACTTGTTGGCAAACCAAACACCGAGAGACAAACCGAGCTATCTCCCTCTTCATGCCATTCCACCAAAAGTGCTGACGGATATCTCGGTACATCTTCGTGCCACCGGAATGAATCGAATACTGAGAACTGTGAGCTTCGGTCATGACTTCTTGTCTGATATCTCTACTGGATACACAAAGATGCTTACCATGTCGAAGTGTACCATCTTCATGAATGTATAATTCTGGTCTTTACCCTGCTACACATTCTGTCCTAAGCCGCTGAAGCTTAGAATCTGATGACTGAGCTATCTTGATTCTCTCAACTATACTGGACTGAACTTACATGCTGGCCATCAATGCCACACTGGTAGGAAGGACAACTTCTATACCCATCTTCTGAAGATCTGGTAACAATTCTGGTTGCGCTGTCAGAAAATAGACTCCGGCTCTCTTGCTCAATGCATCTGCAACAATATTAGCTTTCCCAGGATGATACTGCAGGTTGACATCATAATCCACAAGCAACTCTAGCCATCTTCTCTGACGCATGTTAAGATCCTTCCGAGTGAACACATACTTCAGGCTCTTGTGGTCGGTGAAAATCTCTACCCTATCTCCATACAAGTAGTGTCTCCAAAGCTTGAGTGCAAACACTACTGCTGCCAGTTCCAAGTCGTGGGTCGGATAATTCCTCTCATGGTCACGAAGTTGTCGTGACGCATAAGCTATTACCTTCCCATGCTGCATCAAAACACATCCTAAACCTCTGCCTGAAGCATCACAGTACACTGAAAATCCTCCGGTCCCATCTGAAAGTGTGAGAATGGGTGCCGTCATCAAGCCTCGCTTCAACTTCTCAAAAGAATCCTGACATTCCACTGTCCAAGCAAACTGTACATCCTTGCGGGTTAACTGCGTCAGTGGTGCTAAAATCCGAGCAAAGTCCGAAATAAATTGCCGATAGTAGCCGGCCAATCCAAGAAAACTGCAAACTTCTGCAACTGTGCTAGACACTGGCCACATCTCAATAGCCACGATCTTCTGGAGATCCACTTCTACTCCTCCTCTGGTGATGATATGACCCAAATATGAAATGCGATCAAGCCAGAACTCATATTTACTGAACTTGGCATACAACTGGTGCTCTCGGAGAATCTGGAGGATAACTCTGAGATGCTGCTCATGCTCCGCTTCACTCTTGCTATAGACCAGGATGTCGTCTATGAACACAATTACGAACTGATCCAAATAAGGCATGAAGATGCGATTCATGAGGTCCATGAATACAGCCGGCGCATTGGTTGCTTTAAATGGTATAACAAGAAACTTCCAATGCCCATATCTAGATCTGAATGCCGTCTTCGGGATGTCCAGCTCTCTGACTCTGATCTGGTGGTACCCTGACCGCAAATCTATCTTCGAGAATACTGCTGCTCCTCTGAGTTGATCAAATAAGTCATCTATCCTTGGGAGAGGATATCTGTTCTTGACTGTCACTGAGTTCAAGGTACGATAGTCAACACATAATCTGGACGTACCATCCTTCTTTTTCACAAGAAGCATCGAAACTCCCCAAGGCGATCCACTAGCACGAATGAATCCTTTGGTCCTGAGTTCTTCAATCATTTTGTACAATATCTCCAATTCTGACGGCGCCATCCTGTAGACTCTCTTTGACACAGGTACGGTCCCGGGGATCAAGTCTATGGTGAACTCGATCTCTCGCTCTGGCGGCATTCCTGGAAGTTCTTCTGGAAAAACATATGAAAACTCCCCGACGATCAGGGGTAACTGTACTGCTGCTACTGCCATCCGCAATACGGGAGGAGAAGGTTCAACTTTGCCTCGGGAAAAGGAAAACTCTGGCTCGCCTGGTATGCTAAAATTAAACAACCCTGCCAATATGGCAATCTATCATGGCATACTGGTCCCTCAACCAATTCATCCCTAAGACCACATCATAATCGGCCATCGGGAAT
Source organism: Iris pallida (assembly GCA_029216955.1). NCBI lineage: Eukaryota > Viridiplantae > Streptophyta > Magnoliopsida > Asparagales > Iridaceae > Iris > Iris pallida. The sequence goes on along the minus strand of JANAVB010008800.1, from coordinate 6,487,914 downwards.
TCTATCAACCTAGCGGAAAACTCTCTACCGTTAACTACGACCCGACACGAGGAAAATACTCTATCTACTCCCACAAGACCGTTACCAGTAAGTATATTGAGCCTTACTGATAATGACTCAGGCTCCAGTCCTATCCGTGTCGCGAATCGTGCAGATATAAATGAATGCGAGGCACCAGAATCAAATAATATTGAAGCTGGAAAGGTGTTGACGAGAATAGTACCTGCCACTACCTCATCGGGTGCTATTCCTTCCTCTCCCATGGTCAAGGCCAACACTTGACCATGCCCTCTGGGTGCGGGTCCCCTCTGCTGAAAATTCTTCTGCCTGCTCTGGATCAGGGCTTGGGCTTGGGCATACTGCTGCGGTCTCTGCTGCTGGAATGCCTGGGCCTGCGTCGAAAATGGCCTCGGGAACGGGTACTGCAGCTGCTGCTGCTGCTGGACTGGTACTGGTCCTCTAACTGAAGGACTAGAGAAGGCCGATGAACTTTCTCTGTTCGGGCAGTTCCCAACCATGTGGTCCGGGGTACCACAAACCAAGCACAAACCCTGTGCTCTGCGACACTCTGATACCACATGCCCTGGCTTCCCGCAGTGTGAACATCCCACTGCGGAAGACTGCTTCTGCTTCTGCTGCCAAGGGTGCGTCGGGGTGGAATGCTGAACCGACGTCACTGAGGCCGCCCGCCCGCCTCGGAGCTCCAATGGTCAAAGCCCTGGCTGCCGGGGCTGGTACTGATGACTGATTCATCTGACCGTGGGATCGCTTCCGACCTCCGGTCCTATTGTAACGCCCCAGAACCAGAATACTGGAGAGCGGGGGCATACATAGCCAGCTACGTATATTGAAGTGCAACCCACCTCGCTATACGGTCACGGCTGTCTAGATACATGAGGGTTTAACTACAAGCCAACAGTCTCCTATGGTCATGGACAAGCCTATTGTCTCAATCACAAGCAAGTAGTAACAGTTACAAGATGTCAGAGCACCAAATATACAATAGTAAGGCGTTCTATACATAACATATTCGGATGATCATGAAGCTAGTCGTACAAAATGTCAAGACTAGCAAGAGTTTTAGTCAATACATGATCAACCCTAGGATTTGTCAATCATGTTACAGCCCGTAGGCAGACAATAAGTAAAGGTGCAACCGAGCTAACACGTGCTCGCCGGCTAAACGCCTCAAAAGAATAATTTTTACAATAAAGTGGAAGGACAAAAAGAAACCCACTCGTTGCCAGGGTTACGCCTGGTGGTCACCATCAGGCTGGAAGACAGGTAGATCCTCTGGTGCCGCTCCGATATCTGGCCATACAAAACCAGCTGGGTCAGACCCCAGAAAGAGCAAGTGCCACAAAGGAGGCTTCACTTAGGAACTAAAACTAGCATATCATAATAGAATATTAAAGATAATAAATAAAAAATTGATAATAATAGAGATAACAACAGTAAACTGAGTACGAGGAAACCATTCAAGTAGCCAGGTCACAACCCTTAAACCAAACAAGGACCGGGGTTGTAACCCTTCACCTGAATAGAGACCCGTCTCAAATACTATTGGTACAGTAAAGACAATAAACGAAGAGAGGACACAGAACTGCTCCGGGAGCCAGGTTACAACCCTTAAACCAAACAAGGACCGGGGTTGTAACCCTTCGCCTGAACAGAACTGGACCCCTGATCTTTATTGCTAAGGCCATCATAAATAATCATGGTATTAAAGTAAGGTAAAATATGACGAACATGGCATGGGGTTGCAATAAGACAATAAACGAAGAGAGGACACAGAACTGCTCCGGGAGCCAGGTTACAACCCTTAAACCAAACAAGGACCGGGGTTGTAACCCTTCGCCTGAACAGAACTGGACCCCTGATCTTTATTGTGAAGGCCAGGCACAATAAGCAGGATGATATATGATAAGATAACCATGGAACTATTCAGATAGCCAAGTTACAACCCTTAAACCAAACAAGGACCGGGGTTGTAACCCTTCATCTGAACAGAACCTGGTATCCCATCTTTTATCGATACAAAATCATGTCATGATACAATCTTGTACAAGATTATGGCAACCTAGACTGGGCTGGACTCCATCCAATTAATCACGGCCAAGCAATAAGTACGGCTTGATACTTTAACTAATTAGGGTTATCACAGTCCTAGTTACTAGCAAGATGCAATGAGATTATTCCAACAGCCACAAGCCTTGCAGGCCATCCGGTTATCCGGGTCGAATGTCCATTTATGAAGGGTGCACCACATGACTGTGTGCTAGAAATGTGCCCTACTCGTCGGTAGGCTACAAGTCCACTTGAGCACCCAGATAATGAAATTGCCTGTAGCTGGGAAATCTCTTCATGATTACTGGATTATTCTAGTTATTAGCCTTAGTTGAATTCAGTAGGTACCCCTGACCGTGGTACTCAGGGATCCCCATCCTAGACATGATGCAAGACAGTACCAGTTTATTTGGACAAACATAATCGCCCACGGTGTCCAGATCTTTTATACTTGTCATGTCAGGCTAGCTGTCGTAACAGCATGCCGAGATATATCATGTCAGTTTACTTGTCAAGAGTGCGCCACAGCGGGCCACTATCGTGTTCTATTCTTACATTATCATGAATGAGAGAAACTTGCATAAAATAACTAGTGGCATATTCTTGATGCCAAGGAAAAGATCTACAACTTTCACGTTGGGAGTTGAAAGAAATTCGAGCCACAATTCGGTCAATTAGGACATATAATAGTTAGAAATAGCCAAAATAGGCATTATGCGGCCTATTCTGCAACACCATATGCGGCCAACTGCGACATATGGCTTATGCGGCCCAACTGCGACATCATATCGGCCAACTGTGACATGATATGCGGCCAACTGCGACATGCGCTCATGCGGCTCAACTGCGACATGATATGCGGCCAACTGCGACATGCGGCTTATGCGGCTCAACTGCGACATCATATGCGGCCAACTGCGACATGCGGTCATGCAGCTCAACTGCGACATCATATACGGCCAACTGCGACATGCGCTCATGCGGCTCAACTGCGACATGATATGCGGCCAACTGCGACATGCGGCTCATTCGCGACATCATATGCGGCCAACTGCGACATCATATACGGCCAACTGCGACATGATATGCGGCCAACTGCGACATGCGGCTCATGCGGCCCAACTGAGACATCATATGTGGCCAACTGTGACACCATATGCGGCCAACTGCGACATGTGGACAGAAGAACATAGAAATGACCAAAAATACTTTTGGCCATAACTTCCTCATTCGAAGTCGAAATCAAGCGAAACAAAAGCCAAAATCGCATGAAATTGAATTCTCTACAACATAGAACCATTAGTTTTTGAAAATAACCAAGTTTTAGAGATCAAAACTAAGAAAAATAAAAAATTACAAACTTAGATCTACAAGAACCCATCCATCAAATCCAAAAATATCAAGTTCTAAAGAGGCTTAGAATCAAGTAAGGAAGATAATGGAACAATAAAACTTGAGATCCATCATGAAGCAAGTTGCACTTGCCTAAGCTCTCTCTCTCTTTCTCCTGGTGGTTGAAGAAGTTATGATGGAGAAGAAGAAGATTAATGAAGAGAGAGAAAGGGGAATGGGTTAATAAAGGGTAGTGGTGGTGGTAGGTAGGGGGGTTGGTTCACAACCGAACCAATTCAAGCCAAACCTACCATGATGAATCATGGCTAAACAAATGAAAATACTCAATAAACTAAGCATGGAGACATACAATACAAGATAAAATACGTACACGTATTCCAAAATACGTAATACGAACAACAGGCATTATAACTCTACCCACCTTAAAAGAATTCCGTCCTCGGAATTTAATCAAGAGGCTAGAATTGTAAGGACAATCTATACTAATCGTAAGCTATAACAAACAGTCTATCATGCAGTCATTTATTCAAGCAAGGAATTGAAAGCATAAGGCATAAGGAAGACATTATACCTTACGAGTCAAACAGGTCGGAATACCGCGGTCGGATATCATCCTCACGCTCCTACGTCAACTCACCCAAAGAGTGATGACCCCAAGCAACACGGACTAAACTAATAGTCTTGTTCTTGAGTACCTTCTCTCTCCGGTCCAATATAGACACGGGCCTCCTCATATGAAAGGTTGGTACCAACAACCAATTTTGAATGATCCAGGATGTGGCTCGGGTTCGGGATATACTATCGCAGTTGGGATACATGGAATACGTCATGCACCTCATGTAGCGACGGTGGAAGAGCGAGACAATAGGATACATCTCCTACTCGCTCCAGAATATTGAACGGTCCTATATAGCTAGGACTAAGCTTTCTCCGCACGCCGAAATGAATGACGCCACGGTTAGGCGAAATCCTCAGGAATACATATTTGTCGACAGAAAACTCAAGAGGGTGCCGATAAGAATCGGCCCAATGACGCTGGCGATCTTGGGAAATTTGAAGATGATCTCTAACTCTTCTGACCACCTCAACGGTCTGAGCAATCATTTCTGGACCAAGCATCTGCCTCTCTCCGATATCGTCCCATGCTAGCGGGGATCGGCACTTCCTACCATACAGTGCCTCGAACGGTGCCATCTGGATACTAGCTTAGAAACTGTTGTTGTACGAGGACTCTACCAGGTGCAGGTGATCTTCCCACGAACCACCGAAGTCGAGTGTACAAGATCTCAACATGTCTTCCAAGGTTTGTATGGTACGCTCTGACTGACCATCTATTTGCGGGTGATAAGCTGAGATGAACTGGAGGCGAGTCCCCAAACTCTTTTGCAGGCTACGCCAAAAGTGCGACGTAAATCTGGAATCTCTGTCCGAGGTGATACTGACTGGTACACCTTGTAATATGACAATCTGTCGAAGATACATCTCCGCCAGCTGAGCCGTCGACTGACCAACTCTGAACAGAAGAAAGTGAGCCACCTTCGTGAGCCTGTCTATGACAACCTAAATAGCGTCTCTGCCTGCCGGGGATCTAGGCAATCCAGTCACAAAATCCATGGTTATATGCACCCATTTCTACTCTGGAATTGGCAATGGTTGAAGTAGTCCAGCTGGTCTCTGATATTCAGCCTTAACTTGTTGACAGACTAAACAACGAAAGACAAACCGGGCTATCTCCCTCTTCATGCCATTCCATCAAAAGTGCTGACGAATATCACGGTACATCTTTGTGCCACGGGGATGAATGGAATACTGTGAACTGTGGGCCTCTGCCATGATCTCCTGTCTGATATCTCCACTGGGTACACAAAGACGCTTACCATATCGAAGTGTACCGTCTTCATGAATGTATAACTCTGGTCTTCGTCCTGTCTCACACTCTGCTCTGAGTCGCTGAAGCTTGAAATCTGTAGACTGCACCATCCGGATCCTCTCGACTATAGTGGACTGAACTTGCATGCTGGTCATCAATGCTATACTGGAAGGGAGAACAACTTCTGTACCCATCTTCTGAAGATCGACTAACAGATCTGGTTGTACTGTTAGGAAATAAACTCCTACTCTCCTGCTCAATGCATCCGTAACAACGTTGGCCTTCCCAGGATGATACTGCAGGTTGACATCATAATCCATAAGAAGCTCCAGCCATCTCCTCTGACGCATGTTAAGATCCTTCTGGGTGAACACATACTTCAGGCTCTTGTGGTCGGTGAAAATCTCTACCCTATTCCCGTACAAGTAGTGCCTCCACAATTTAAGTGCAAACACTACTGCGGCCAGCTCTAAGTCATGGGTTGGGTAATTCCTCTCATAATCACGAAATTGTCGTAACGTATAAACTATTACTTTCCCATGCTGCATCAGAACACATCATAATCCTCTGCCCGAAGCATCACAATACACCGAGAACCCTCTGGTTCCATCTGAAAGCGTAAGAATATGAGCCGTCATCAAGCCTCGCTTCAACCTCTCAAAAGAATCCTGGCACTCTGCTGTCCAAGCAAACTGTACATCCTTACGGGTCAACTGGGTCAATGGCGCTGAAATTCGAGCAAAGTCTGAAACAAATCGCCGGTAGTAGCCGGCCAAGCCAAGAAAACTACAAATTTCTGCCACTGTGCTAGGTACCGGCCACGTTTTAATGGCCACGATCTTCTGGGGATCCACTTCAACTCCTCCTCGGGTGATGATATGGCCCAAGTACGAAATGCGATCGTGCCAGAACTCGTATTTACTGAATTTGGCATACAATTGGTGCTCTCTAAGAATCTGAAGAACCACACGGAGATGCTGCTCATGCTCCGCCTCACTCTTGCTATAGACTAGGATATCGTCTAGGAACACAATCACAAACTGATCCAAATAAGGCATAAAGATACGATTCATGAGGTCCATGAATACTGCCGGCGCATTGGTTGCTCCAAATGGCACTACAAGGAACTTCCAATGCCCATACCTCGATCTGAACGCTGTCTTCGGGATGTCCTGCTCTCTGACTCTGATCTGATGGTATCCTGATCGCAAGTCGATCTTCGAGAATACTGTTGCCCCCTTGAGTTGATCAAACAAGTCATCTATCCTCGGGAGAGGGTATCTGTTCTTGATTGTCACTGAGTTCAAGGTACGATAATCTACACATAATCTGGACGTATCATCCTTCTTTTTCATAAGAAGCATCGGGGCTCCCCAAGGCGATCCACTAGCACGAATGAATCCCTTAGTTCTGAGTTCTTCAATCATCTTGTATAATATCTCTAGCTCTGACGGTGCCATCCTGTAGACTCTCTCTGACACTGGGGCTGTCTCGGGAATCAAGTCGTTGGTAAACTCGATCTCTCGCTCTGGCAGCATCCCTGGAAGCTCTTCTGGGAAAACATCTGGAAACTCTTCGACTACTCTGGGAAATTGAATTGCTTCTGCTACTGCCATCCGCAATACTGGTGGAGAAGGTTCAACTTCGCCTCGGGAGAAGGAAAACTCCGGCTCGCCTGGAATGCTAAAAATAACCCTGCTAATGTGGCAGTCTATCCTAGCATACTGGTCCCTCAACCAATCCATCCCTAAGACCACATCATAATCGGCCATCGGGAACTCTATCAATCTAGCGGAGAATTCTCTACCGCTAACTACGATCCGACATGAGGAAAACACTCTATCTACTCCCACAAGTCCTCTACCAGTAAGTATATTGAGCCTCACTGATAATGACTCGGGCTCCAATCCTATCCGTGTCGCGAATCGTGCAGACATAAATGAATGCGAGGCACCAGAATCAAATAATACTGAAGCTGGAAAGGTGTTGACGAGAATAGTACCTGCCACTACCTCTCCTGGTGCTATTCCTTCTTCTTCCATAGTCAAGGCCAGCACTTGACCATGTCCTCTGGGTGCGGGTCCCCTCTACTGAAAATTCCTCTGCCTGTTCTGGATCAGGGCTTGGGCTTGGGCAAACTGCTGCGGTCTCTGCTGCTGGAATGCCTGGGCCTGCGTCGGGAATGGCCTCGGGAACGGGTACTGCAGCTGCTGCTACTGCTGGACTGGTGCTGGTCCTCTAACTGAAGGACTAGAGAAGGCCGATGAACTCCTCCTGTTTGGGCAGTTCCTAATCCTGTGGTCCGGGGCACCACAAACCAAGCACAAACCCTGTGCTCTACGACACTCTGATACCACATGTCCCAGCTTTCCGCAGTGTGAACATCCCACTGCGGAAGACTGTTTCTGCTTCTGCTGCTGAGGGTACGTCGGGGTTGAATACTGAACCGACGTCACTGAGGCCGCCTGCCTCGGAGCTTCAATGGTCAAATCCCTGGCTGCTGGAGCTGGTGCTGATGACTGATTCATCTGGCCGTGAGATCGCTTCCGACCTCCGGTCCTATCCACGATCGTCTGGGAGGTATACTCATGCCTCCGGGCTGCTCTCAATACTGCATCAAAAGTCTGATGCTCAAACTGCTCCACCGCTAATAAAATCTCTAGATGGAGCCCCTGCTGGAACCGCTGGGCTCTATCGAACTCGTTCGCCACCAAGGTGGGAGCAAACCGACTAAGCCTTGAGAACTCGGCCGCGTATCCATCGACCGTCCTATCCATCTGCTTCAGATTGGTGAACCTCGTCTGTAGATCGTACCGAGCTACAGCATCGAAGTACTTGGTCTGGAATCTCTCCCTGAATACTGCCCATGAAGTAGGGGCCACTAATCCATCGGCCTGTGCTGCCCACCAGCTGCGGGCAAGATCTAGTAACTGCAGGCGTACTACGGCCACCTTCTCATTCTTTGGAGTCCTGGCTGCTTCTAGAATCACCTCTGTGTCCTGAAGCCATGCATCTGCAGCGATCGCATCTTCACTGCCGTCGAAGAAGGGAGGGTTCAAGCGCTTGAAGCTGTTGGCCGCGCTATTACCCTGATGACCTCCTCTGGTCAAAGCGTCTGCCACCGTCTGGTGCAAGGCATCTCCGCGACGATCCTGGAAAGCTAATAGGGACCTGATAAGACCTACCAAAGTGCCATCATCAGGCACCGCAGGCTGGACGGGCTGAACTGGTGGTTCCCCTTCGGTAGGCATGACTCTGGAGGCTACTCCTGAATGGTGGGCTTGATCTCCAGGTTGCTGCTGGTCCGCAGGAGGTGCTCCGCCTTGCTGATCGGTAGGTCCAGGAACAATGCCGCTGAAGAAGATGACATAGGGAACAATAAGAAAGGACCAGGACAGATCAACGATACAAACATGTGATCAAGTCAAGATTCTCAGGGATTTAAAAATATGAGCAGAGATCAAGGGCGAGTACTGATTGAGACATCTATTCGGTAAACCCTCACATATTTTGATTTATAAGACCTGCATGGGCCACCACTAAAACCATGTAACGCCCCAGAACCAGAATACTAGAGAGCGGGGGCATACATAGCCAGCTACGTATATTGAAGTGCAACCCACCTCGCTATATGGTCACGGTTGTCTAGATACATGAGGGTTTAACTACAAGCCAACAGTCTCATATGGTCATGAACAAGCCTATTGTCTCAATCACAAGCAAGTAGTAACAGTTACAAGATGTCAGAGCACCAAATATACAATAGTAAGACGTCCCATACATTACATATTCGGATGATCATGAAGCTAGTCGTACAAAATGTCAAGACTAGCAAGAGTTTTAGTCAATACATGATCAACCCTAGGATTTGTCAATCATGTTACAGCCCGTAGGCAGACAATAAGTAAAGGTGCAACCGAGCTAACACGTGCTCGCCGGCTAAACGCCTCAAAAGAATAATTTTTACAATAAAGTGGAAGGACAAAAAGAAACCCACTCGTTGCCAGGGTTACGCCTGGTGGTCACCATCTGGCTGGAAGACAGGTAGATCCTCTGGTGCCGCTCCGATATCTGGCCATACAAAACCAGCTGGGTCAGACCCCAGAAAGAGCAAGTGCCACAAAGGAGGCTTCACTTAGTAACTAAAACCAGCATATCATAATAGAATATTAAAGATAATAAATAAAGAATTGATAATAATAGAGATAACAACAGTAAACTGAGTACGAGGAAACCATTCAAGTAGCCAGGTCACAACCCTTAAACCAAACAAGGAACGGGGTTGCAACCCTTCACCTGAATAGAGATCCGTCTCAAATACTATTGGTATAGTGAAGACAATAAACGAAGAGAGGACACAGAACTGCTCCGGGAGCCAGGTTACAACCCTTAAACCAAACAAGGACCGGGGTTGTAACCCTTCGCCTGAACAGAACTGGACCCCTGATCTTTATTGCTAAGGCCATCATAAATAATCATGGTATTAAAGTAAGGTAAAACATGACGAACATGGCATGGGGTTACAATAAGACAATAAACGAAGAGAGGACACAGAACTGCTCCGGGAGCCAGGTTACAACCCTTAAACCAAACAAGGACCGGGGTTGTAACCCTTCGCCTGAACAGAACTGGACCCCTGATCTTTATTGTGAAGGCCAGGCACAGTAAGCAGGATGATATATGATAAGATAACCGTGGAACTATTCAGATAGCCAAGTTATAACCCTTAAACCAAACAAGGACCGGGGTTGTAACCCTTCATCTGAACAGAACCTAGTATCCTATCTTTTATCGATACAAAATCATGTCATGATACAATCTTGTACAAGATTATGGCAACCTAGACTGGGCTGGACTCCATCCAATCAATCACGGCCAAGCAATAAGTACGGCTTGATACTTTAACTAATTAGGGTTATCACAGTCATAGTTACTAGCAAGATGCAATAAAATTATCCCAACAGCCACAAGCCCTGCAGACCATCCGGTTATCCGGGTCGAATGTCCATTTATGAAGGGTGCACCACATGACTGTGTGCTGGAAATGTGCCCTACTCGTCGGTAGGCTACAAGTCCACTTGAGCACCCAGATAACGGGATTGCCTGTAGCTGGGAAATCTCTTCATGACTACTGGATTATTCTAGTTATTAGCCTTAGTTGAATTCAGTAGGTACCCCTGACCGTGGTACTCAGGGATCCTCATCCTAGACATGATGCAAGACAGTACCAGTTTATTTGTACAAACACAATCGCCCACGGTATCCAGATCTTTTATACTTGTCATGTCAGGCTAGCTGTCGTAACAGCATGCCAAGATATATCATGTCAGTTTACTTGTCAAGAGTGCGCCACAGCGGACCACTATCGTGTTCTATTCTTATATTATCATGAATGAGAGGAACTTGCATAAAATAACTAGTGGCATATTCTTGATGCCAAGGAAAAGATCTACAACTTTCACGTTAGGAGTTGGGAGAAATTCAAGCCACAATTTGGTCAATTAGGACATATAATAGTTAGAAATAGCCAAAATAGGCATTATACGGCCTATTCTGCGACACCATATGCGGCCAACTGCGACATGTAGCTTATGCGGCCCAACTGCGACATCATATGCGGCCAACTGCGACATGCGGCTCATGCGGCTCAACTGCTACATGATATGCGGTCAACTGCGACATGCGCTCATGCGGCTCAACTGCGACATGATATGCGGCCAACTGCGATATACGGCTTATGCGGCTCAACTGCGACATCATATGCGGCCAACTGCGATATGCGCTCATGCGGCTCAACTGCGACATCATATGCGGCTAACTATGACATGCGCTCATGCGGCTCAACTGCGACATGATATGCGGCCAACTGCGACATGCGGCTCAACTGCGATATGATATGCGGCCAACTGCGACATGCGGCTCATTCGCGACATCATATACGGCCAACTGCGACATGATATACGGCCAACTGCGACATGCGGCTCATGCGGCCCAACTGCGATATCATATGCGGCCAACTGCGACACCATATGCGGCCAACTGCGACATGTGGACAGAAGAACATAGAAATGACCAAAAATACTTTTGGCCATAACTTCCTCATTCGAAGTCGAAATCAAGCGAAACAAAAGCCAAAATCGCATGAAATTGAATTCTCTACAACATAGAACCATTAGTTTTCGAAAATAACCAAGTTTTAGAGATCAAAACTAAGAAAAATGAAAAATTACAAACTTTGATCTACAAGAACCCATCCATCAAATCCAAAAATGTCAAGTTCTAAAGAGGCTTAGAATCAAGTAAGGAAGAGAATGGAACAATAAAATTTGAGATCCATCATGAAGCAAGTTGCACTTGCCTAAGCTCTCTCTCTCTTTCTCCTGGTGGTTGAAGAAGTTATGATGGAGAAGAAGAAGATAATGAAGAGAGAGAAAGGGGAATGGGTTAATAAAGGGTAGTGGTGGTGGTAGGTAGGGGGGTTGGTTCACAATCGAACCAAGCCGAACCAATTAAAGCCAAATCGAACCATGATGAATCATGGCTAAGCAAATGAAAATACCTAATAAACTAAGCAAGGAGACATGCAATACAAGATAAAATACGTACACGTATTCCAAAATACGTAATACGAACATCATGCATTACACCTATCCACGATCCTCTGGAAGGTATACTCATGCCTCCTAGCTGCTCTCAATACTGCATCAAAAGTCTGATGCTCAAACTGCTCTGATATCTGGCCACACAAAACCAGCTGGATCAGACCCCAGAAAGAGCAAGTGCCACAAAGGAGGCTTCGCTTAGGAACTAAAACCAGCATATCATAATAGAATATTAAAGGTAATAAATAAAGAACTGATAATAATAGAGATAACAACAGTAAACTAAGTACGAGGAAACCATTCAAGTAGCCGGGTCACAACCCTTAAACCAAACAAGGACCGGGGTTGCAGCCCTTCACCTGAATAGAAACCCGTCTCAAATACTATTGGTACAGCGAAGACAATAAACGAAGAGGGGACACAGAACTGCTCCGGGAGCCAGGTTACAACCCTTAAACCAAAAAAGGACCGGGGTTGTAACCCTTCGCCTGAACAGAACTGGACCCCCGATCTTTATCGCTAAGGCCAGTATAAATAATCATGGTATTAAGGTAAGGTAAAACATGACGAACATAGCATAGGGTTGCAATAAGACAATAAACGAAGAGAGGACACAGAACTGCTCCGGGAGCCAGGTTACAACCCTTAAACCAAACAAGGACCGGGGTTGTAACCCTTCGCCTGAACAGAACTGGACCCCCGATCGTTATTGTTAAGGCAAACATCAATAAGTATGTCATGTCACAATCTTGCACAGGATCAGATAAGACTAAGCTGGAATAAACTCCATCCAATCAATCACGGCCAATCAAGAGTACGACTTGTACTTTTAACTAACTAGGGTTATCACATACCTAGTTATTAGCAAGATACAATAAGATTATCCCAACAGCCACAAGCCCTGTAGACCATCCGGTTATCCAGGTCGAATGTTCGTTTATGAAGAATATAACATATGACTGTGTGCTGGAAATGTGCCCTACCCGTCGGTAGGCTATAAGTCCACTTAATGCACCCCGATAACGGGATTGCTTGTAGCTGGGAATCTCTTCATGTCTACTGAATTATTCTAGTTTATTAGCCTTAGTCAATTACTGTAGGTATCCCTGACCGTGGTACTCAGGGATCCCTAACATGATGCAAGACAGTACTAATTTATTTGTACAAACGCAATCGCCTACGGTGTCCAAGTCATTCAATTCTGTCATGACATGCTAGCCGTCACAACAGCATTCGAGATATATATCATGTCAAATTTACTGTCAAGAGTGCGCCACGACGGGCCACTATCATGTCATGTCACTTGTCAAAAGTGCACAACTGGTCACCATTATGTCATAGAACATATTTAAAATTAACGTTTAACCTGGTATAATCATATATGCAATAACTAAATATAAACAGGGTGTAAGAGTTGTGGAAGAATCATGCGGCTCAGGGGAGACGGGGCAAAACTTCCACATACGAACCCAAAATGAGGTACTCCAGAGATATTCGGAAAGGCAAGACAAAGATCTAAAACTTTAATATTTTAAGTTTTTGAAATTCTGGCTAAAAAATAGCTAAACTATGCAAAAACAGTCATTCTGTGCACTTTTTACGCCAAAAATTCAATTCTGTGTAAAATACGCAAAAGGGGAGGATTCCAGCGTAAAATTTCACATTATGGGTACCATCCAGCGTAAAATACGCAATTTTAGGGTTCCCTGCATAAAATTTTACATTCTGGATGCTATCCAGTGTAAAATACGCAATTTCAGGGTTCCCTACGTAAAATTTCACTCAGCCGACATGAAAAATTTAGAAAACTTGTTTTGGCCATAAAAACTTTATTTTAACTCGAAATGAGGTGAATCAAAAACCAAATTTATACAAAATTTCGTGCTCTTGCTCATGGAACTATTAGTTTTCAAAAAAAATAAGTTTTAGTAGATCAAAACCAAGAAAAACTCTATGAACTCATGAAACCCCAAGTTACAACGTAGATCTAGAAGAATATATCCATAAAAATTAAAAACTCCAAGTTCTAAAGAGGCTTATAATTATGTAAAGAAAAAAATAGAACAATAAAATTTGAGATCCATCATGAAGCAAGTTGCCCTTGTATAGGGCTCTTGGGTGTAGGTGGAGAGTAATGGTGAGGAAGAAGAAGAGTGAATGAGGAGAGAGAAAGAGTGTTGGGTTAATAAATGGGGATGGTGGTGGTAGGTAAGGGTTCTCTCCTTGATTCATGATGAACCAATAAGCAACCCAAGCCGAACCAAGCCAACCTAAATAAGCCGAACCAAGCCAGAAGACATGCAATACGAGTCAGATACGTACACGTATCCCAAAATACGTAATACGAACTATGGTCATCACATCAACATATCCTCAAGAGTCTAGATCGTGCGTTCCGACTGACCATCTGTCTGCGGGTGATAAGCTGAGCTGAACTGGAGGTGAGTTCCCAAACTCTCTTGCAGACTACGCCAAAAGTACGACATGAATCTTGAATCTCTGTTCGAGGTGATACTGACTGGTATACTGTGAAGTCGGACGATCTGCCTGAGGTACATCTCTGCTGGTTGAGCCGTCGACTGACCAACTCTGAATGGGAGAAAGTGAGCCACCTTCGTGAGCCGATCAACTATAACCCAAATAGCATCTCTACCGACCGGGGACCTAGGTAATCCAGTCACGAAATCCATGGTTATATGCTCCCACTTTCATTCTGGAATTGGCAAGGGCTGAAAAAGTCCAGCGGGCCTCTGATATTCTGCCTTGACTTGTTGACAAACCAAACATCGAGAGACAAACCGAGCTATCTCCCTCTTCATGCCATTCCACCAAAAGTGCTGACGGATATCTTGGTAAATCTTCATGCCACCGGGATGAATCGAATACTGAGAACTGTGAGCTTCGGTCATGACTTCCTGTCTGATATCTCCACTGGGTACACAAAGACGCTTACCATGTCGAAGTGTACCGTCTTCATGAATGCATAATTCTGGTCTTCGCCCTGCTATACATTCTGTTCCAAGCCGCTGAAGCTTAGAATCTGATGACTGAGCTATCTTGATTCTCTCAACTATACTGGACTGAACTTGCATGCTGGCCATTAATGCCAGACTGGTAGGAAAGACAACTTCTATACCCATCTTCTGAAGATCTGCTAACAATTCTGGTTGCGCTGTCAGAAAATAGACTCCGTCTCTCCTGCTCAATGCATCTGCAACAATATTGGCTTTCCCAGGATGATACTGCAGGTTGACATCATAATCCACAAGCAGCTCTAGCCATCTTCTCTGACGCATGTTAAGATCATTCTGAGTGAACACATACTTTAGGCTCTTGTGGTCGGTAAAAATCTCCACCCTATCTCCATACAAGTAGTGTCTTTAAAGCTTGAGTGCAAATACTACTGCTGCCAGTTCCAAGTCGTGGGTCGAATAATTCCTCTCATGGTCACGAAGTTGTCGTGATGCATAAGCTATTACCTTTCCATGCTGCATCAAAATACATCCTAAACCTCTGCCTGAAGCATCACAGTACACTGAAAATCCTCCGGTACCATCTGAAAGTGTGAGAATGGATGCCGTCATCAAGCCTCGCTTCAACTTCTCAAAAGAATCCTGATATTCCGCTGTCCAAACAAGCTGTACATCCTTGCGGGTTAACTGCGTCAGTGGTGCTGAAATCCGAGCAAAGTCCGAAACAAATCGCCGATAGTAGCCGGCCAATCCAAGAAAACTGTGAACTTCTGCAACTGTGCTAGGCACTGGCCACGTCTCAATAGCCACGATCTTCTGGGGATCCACTTCTACTCCTCATCTGGTGATGATATGACCCAAATATGAAATACGATCAAGCCAGAACTCGCATTTACTGAACTTGGCATACAACTGATGCTCTCGGAGAATCTGGAGGACAACTCTGAGATGCTGCTCATGCTCTGCTTCACTCTTACTATAGACCAGGATGTCGTCTATGAACACAATCACGAAATGATCCAAATAAGATATGAAGATGCGATTCATGAGGTCCATGAATACAGTCGACGCATTGGTTGCTCTAAATGGCATAACAAGAAACTCCCAATGCCTATAACTAGATTTGAATGCCGTCTTCGGGATGTTCTGCTCTCTGACTCTGATCTGGTGGTACCCTGATCGCAAATCTATCTTCGAGAATACTGCTGCTCCTCTGAGTTGATCAAACAAGTCATCTATCCTTGGGAGAGGATATCTGTTCTTGATTGTCACTGAGTTCAAAGTACGATAGTCAACACATAATCTGGACGTACCATCCTTCTTTTTTACAAGAAGCATCGGGACTCCCCAAGGCGATCCACTAGCACGAATGAATCCCTTGGTCCTGAGTTCTTCAATCATTTTGTACAATATCTCCAATTCTGACGGTGCCATCCTGTAGACTTTCTCTGACACAGGTGCGGTCCCGGAGATCAAGTCTATGGTGAACTCGATCTCTCGTTCTGGCGGCATTCCTGGAAGCTCTTCTGGGAAAATATCTGGAAACTCCTCGACGATCCGGGGTAACTGCACTGCTGCTACTGCCATCCGCAATACGGGAGGAGAAGGTTCAACTTCGCCTCGGGAAAAAAAAAACTCCTGCTCGTCTGGTATGCTAAAAACAACCCTGCCAATATGGCAATCTATTCTGGCATACTGGTCCCTCAACCAATCCATCCCTAAGACCACATCATAATCGGCCATCGAGAATTCTATCAACCTAGCGAGAAACTCTCTACCGCTAACTACGACCCGACACGAGAAAAATACTCTATCTACTCCCACAAGACCGTTACCAGTAAGTATATTGAGCCTTACTGATAATGACTCGGGCTCCAGTCCTATCCGTGTCGCAAATCGTGCAGACATAAATGAATGCGAGGCACCATAATTAAATAATAATGAAGCTGGAAAGGTGTTGACGAGAATAGTACCTGCCACTACCTCACCGGGTGCTATTCCTATCACCCTCGAAATCTGTGTTACGTATTTTCGTATACGTGTACATATTTTGGGTCCGTATTTTTATTAGTCATGGTTGGCTAGTCATGATTTTATTTTTAGCATGTTGCATTGGCATGGTTATTTTGGCATTTCATTGGTTATGGCTTAGCTTGGTTCGGTTTAGCTTGGTTTGGTTTGCTTTTGGGTTCATCATGAACCAAAAGAAAACCCCTACCTACCATCATCATCATCATTTAAAATCCAACCCCCTTTCTCTCTCCTCTTTACTCTTCATTTATTTCTTCATCTTCTTCCTCTTAACTTCTCCACCTACCAAGATAAGCTTAGGCAAGTATAACTTGCTTCATGGAGAATGAATAGTGTCCGAGCTGCATAGTATCCGACCCGTATATGGAAGTACCGCATAGTGTCCGAGCCGCATATGGGAGTGCTGTATAGTACCGCATATGGGAGTGCTGCATAGTGCCGTATAGTGCCGTATAGTATCCGAGCCGCATATGGGAGTGCTGCAGATTGCCGCATAGTGCTGCATAGTATCCGAACCGCATATGGAAGTGCCGCATAGTGCCGCATAGTGTCCAAGCCGCATATAGGAGTGCTGCATAGTGCCACATAGTGCCGTATAGTGTTCGAGCCGCATAGTGCCGTATAGTGTCCGAGCCACATATGGGAGTACTGTATAGTGCCGCATAGTATCGTATAGTGTCCGAGCCGTATATGGGAGTGCTGCATAGTACCGCATAGTGCTGCATAGTGTCCGAGTCGCATATGGAAGTGCTGTATAGTATCGTATAGTGTCCGAGCCGCATATTAGAGTGCTACATAGTGTCGCATAGTGCTGCATAGTATTCGAGCCGCATATGGAAGTGCCGCATAGTGTCCGAGTCACATATGGGAGTGCTGCATAGTACCGTATAGTGTCCGAGCCGTATATAGAAGTACCGTATAGTGTCCGAGCCGTATATGAGAGTGCTGTATAGTGCCGTATAGTGCTGCATAGTGTCCGAGCCGCATATAGGAGTGCCGTATAGTGCCGCATAGTATCCGAGTCGCATATAGAAGTGCCGTATAGTACTGCATAGTATCCGAGCCGCATATGGGAGTGCTGCATAGTATCGCATAGTGTCCGAGCCGCATATGGGAGTGCCGTATAGTGCTGAATAGTGTCGTATAGTACCTATTTTGGCTGTTTTGGGCTATTTTATGTCCTATTTGGCCGATTTGTGGCCAGAATTTCTCTCAACTCTCAACATAAAAGTGGTAGATCTTTTTCTTGGCTTTAAAAGCATGTTATTAGCTATTTTATGCAAGTTTTCTCATTTATTATAATGTAAGGATAGAACATGATAGTGGTCTGTCGTGGCATACTCTTGACACGTAAACATGATATGTAATCTGGAGAGACGTTGCGACGGTTATCTCGACATGCTAGTAATCCTCCTCTTGATACCGTGGACGATTGTGCTTGTACAAATAAACTAGTCTTGTCTTGCATCATATCTAGGACAGGGACCCCTGAATACCACGGTCAGGGGAACCTACTGAATTCAACTAAGGCTAATAACTAGAATAGTCCAGTAGTCATGAAGAGATTTTCCAGTTACAGGCAATCCCGTTATCTGGGCGATCAAGTGGACTTGTAGCCTACCGACGAGTAGGGCACATTTCCAGCACACAGTCACGTGTTGTATTCTTCATAAACGGACATTGACCTGGATAACCGGATGGTCTGTAGGGCTTGTGGCTGTTGGGATAATCTCATTGCATCTTGCTAGTAACTAGGCTTGTGATAACCCTAGTTAGTTAAAAGTATCAAGCCGTACTCTTGATTGGCTGTGATTGATTGGATGGAGTTTATTCCAGCTTAGTCTTATCCTGATCCTGTGCAAGATTGTGACGTGACTTGATCATTGATGCTTGTCTTAACAATAACGATCGGGGGTCCAGTTCTGTTCAGGTGAAGGGTTACAACCCCGGTCCTTATTTGGTTTAAGGGTTATAACCTGGCTCCCGGAGCAGTTTTGTGTCCTCTTTTCATTTATTGTCTTATTTCAACTCCATGCCATGTTCGTCATATTTTACCTTACCTTAATACCATGATTATTTATACTGGCCTTAGTAATAAAGATCAGGGGTCTCAGTTCTGTTCAGGCGAAGGGTTACAGCCCCGGTCCTTATTTGGTTTAAGGATTGTAACCTGGTTCCCGGAGCAGTTCTGTGTCCTCTCTTCGTTTATTGTCTTTACTTTACCAATAGTATTTGAGACGGGTTTCTATTCAGGTGAAGGACTGCAACCCCGGTCCTTGTTTGGTTTAAGGGTTGTGACCTGGCTACTTGAATAGTTTCTTCGTACTCAGTTTACTGTTGTTATCTCTATTATTATCAGTTCTTTATTTACTATTTATCTTTAATATTCTATTGTGATATGCTGGTTTTAGTTCCTAAGTGAAGCCTCCTTTGTGGTACTTGCTCTCTCTGGGGTCTGACCCAGCTGGTTTTGTGTGGCCAGATATCGGAGCAGCACCAGAGGATCCACCTGTCTTCCAGCCAGATGGAGACCACCAGGCATAACCCTGGCAACGAGTGGGTTTCTTTTTGTCCTCCCACTTTATTGTAAAAATTATTCTTTTGAGGCGTTTAGCCGGCGAGCACGTGTTAGCTCGTATTGCACCTTTATTTACTGTCTGCCTACGGGCTGTAACATGATTGACAGATCCTAGGGTTGATCATGTACGACTGAACTCTTGCTAGTCTTGATATTTTGTACGACTAGCTTCATGATCATCCAATATGTAATGTATGGGATGCCTTGCTATTATATATTTGGTGCTCTGACATCTTGTAACTATTATTGCTTGCTTGAGATTGAGACAATAGGCTTATTTATGACCATAGAAGACAGTTGGCTTATAGTTAAACCCTCATGTATCTAGACAGCCGTGACCGTATAGCGAGGTGGGTTGTACTTCAATATACATAGCTGGCTATGTACGCCCCCGCTCTCCAGTATTCTGGTTCTGGGGCATTACATGGTTTTAGTGGTGGCCCATACAAGTCTTGTAAATCATGATATGTGAGGGTTTACCGAATAAATGTATCAATCGGCACTCGCCCTCGATCTCTGCTCGTATCCTCTAAATCTCTGAACTCTTGACCTGGTCATATACTTGCATCTTTGATCTATCCTGGTCCTTTCTTATTATTTTCTATGTCGTCCTCTTCAGCGGTATTATTCCTGGACCAGCTGATCAGCAAGGTGGAGCACGTCCCGTGGACCAACAGCAATCTGGGGATCAAGCCCAGCATTTCGGAGTAGCCTCCAGAGTCGTGCCTATCGGAGGAGAACCACCCGTTCAGCCCGTCCAGCCTACAGAGCCTGATGATGGCACTTTGGTGGGTCTCATCAGGTCAGTATTAGCCTCTCAGGATCGACGAAGAGATGCCTTGCACCAGGCGGTGGCAGACGCTTTGTGTAATGCCCCGCTCCGTACGGTGCATTATGATGAGTCGTTGACTCGAAGAGTTGCGTTGACCCGATAAAGTATCGATGCGAATCGATGCAAGAGTTACGTTGGCCAAAGGTAAGCTTTGAGTCGATTGGAATCAATGGATCAAATCGATGCAAAGGATAAGTCCCGTTGAGCAAGTGCTGATTTTAGCTGATCTAGTGTGCAGGCTATGCTTTTACGCTGGACAATAGGAGGTCGGCATTTTGCCTTATGCAATGAAGTGTCCGCGAAACCAAATCGTGGCCTTGCAACGAATTATGGCATGTGAGCGATAGGCCAAATCAACCGAGTAGTTCAAAGGAATGGCTAAGTCCGAGAGTTAGCTATGCGACCGAGTTATGGAAGCGAGACGCTTCAACTCAGCGAAACGACAAGGCGTATCGGCTTAAGGTGGGCGGGTTCTTGACTCTCTCTCCCTATTCCTTCACGTATAATAAAAGATGTTGTTGTATGCGTAAGATGTTATCGAGTTAGCGAGCGTGGCTCGGCGACGAAAGGTCTAAGTCTGTGTCGAACACTAAGATAGAACATTGAACAATCGAACAATTGAAGCGACGTGCATCAAGTGCACGGATCGCGGTAGGGCGGTGATGGTAGAACATTGAAAGACAATATCGAGATGTGCATTACGTGCGCCCCTCCGAGAACATTGAACACTAGGCGTAGAACATTGATTACGGCGCTGAGCGTGTCCTCGGGCACTTATGCTACGAAAAGACTAAGTAACTACGGAGTTAGGCTATGAGAATAACTTACGAATGTTACGTGCTGAATATGAGTATGAGATGACTAAGCCGTTGGGCGTCGTGCATCAATATGGATGTGTTGGGGCATAACACCGACGGAGCTCCCCATATGGATGGTGGATTATATTTATGAGACGCGAATATGTTTATGGCACGGGAAACCGTTTATGGATCGAGACTATGTTTATGCAACGGAGGATTTGGTTGGAATGTTATGGGTGTTTGCTATGGTACGTATTGCATGGTCAATGGACTCGGATGGCCCGTGTACGGGTGCGGCTTCCCTCGGACGGTTATGACCGGGGCACCGGGACCGTTCGACCTAGGAGGGAATTATGTGTAGAATTTATGGTGCACATCATTCGGACGGATTGCGACTGTCCAGTACTGTGATAAGCTATGATATCCATAAGTTTGGGATCCTTCGGATACTGGGCTAGCAACCCGTATCGAAGTGATCGTAGGCTTACACATAAGAGATGCCAAGTCCATTGTCACGCCCCGATTCCATAGAATCGATAGTCGTCCCCCGGGCGTGATGCCGTGCGAACCTAAATTACGATCGCACAAGGCATATTCATAAGGCTATCCGAAAATACAACATCAAGTTAGAGTACGCAGAGAAATTGATTGACACATTTGAAATAGAAGTAGACTTTTTATTGATAATAAAACTTTATTTACATTGACTTCATTACATTCATTGTCGCACGGGCTACAACATGACTCGACTTACAAAATGAACGCCGATGAGATAGTCGTTCCATACATTACATCCCTTTTTACAAGCAAAAATATAACACTTTCCACCTGCTATTGAGGCGAGTCGAGTCGTCATCTTCTTTTGGACTGAGTACGGGGTCTTCTTCAAAAGGAATCTAGAAACAAGCCTTCACAAGCGGACGAGGCTTAAAAAGTGTCCACGCCGCCTTGAGATTTTAAGCGGCATGCCCTTCGTAGTTTGGGGTACCTGCATGGAGAGCGAAGACCAGTACATTACACTTTGTACTGGTGCGTGGCTATTTAAGTTCCAAGCTCTCATTTGGTTGAAGAGTTTATATGACTTAATGTATGAATGTTTTTAACCATCCTAATGGATTTCAAACAAGCATATGACCAGCATAATGTAAAAATTCGTTGAAACTTACCCCCGGCGGACCACGTCGTGCCTTATAAAACTTACCATGTTTTTCCCTGTCAATTGTTATTATTTTCATACCAAGTGCAATATTACGTGTGATTGGTCACTGGCATAACAAGCCATCCTGGACTCTATAGCTTTTTTTAGCCGGGGCCCTTGCAGCGCAAGTAGCGAGCCCCGCTGCAAGTTTCCGCTTAACCCGTGCTATCATCTAGCACAGATATACACCGTATTTCCTTTCTTGGCCGAAACGGTCCCATGGCCTTGGGTTGCCGTTACGGGAAAACTTTACCTTATCGACAAGTTGTCCAATGACCGAGTTCAGACAATATTTAGTTATTAAGGTCTAGCCTACATTCTCTTTAAAACTTGATCATTTCACTGTGTCCGTGCTCTTGCATTCATTCTTTCATCCGCAACAACACTATCGATTTGCTTAAGAAAGGGTCGAGAAGAGAAGGGTCAGCCACTCACCTTGAGTTTACTTCGGCGAGAGAACTTGTTGGCCGTGCTAGACGTCGCCTATGCGATTACCTGAAATCGCACAAGCAACCGATTAGAACACTGCATTATTCAAGGAGTTCGATAGGAAATGCGAGTTCGAAATGTAAGCCATGAAAACCATCGAAAACATTCACGAAAACGCATTCAGAAAATAAAGCCAAAACCAACGCAAGCGGCGTGAAAAGCAGAGCAACGGGAGGTCTCTCCCGACTCAGTCGCAGAGTCAATCCTCGAGGCGCAACCCGCTGAATATGGGACTTGGTTCCGAAGAAGACATTCCATAACGAGGAATGGATCTTAATTCAACCGTTCCCGTTCGATCGACTCGGTCGATCCCGACCTATCGGTCCCGATCGAATCGATAGCAACAATGTTCCTTTCTCGCGCACCCCATGGACAGAGTATGGGACACGATGTAGGGACGGGGCACTACACCATAACCAACTAAAAAAAAGTTTCGTCCTCGAAACTTAAAATAGAACCTACCTCTACGAGAACAATGAAGGAAACTTTTCCTTCATTTCTGACTCAAGCTCCCACGTCGACTCTTCGACCGAATGGTTCCTCCAGAGGACGCGGACGAGGGGAATAACACGGTTGCGGAGAAGTTTATCCTTGCGCTCCAAGATTTGCACCAGCTCTTCGACATATGACAAGTCCACCTTCAGGTCCAGCTTACCCAAATCTACAATATGGGTCGGATCATACACGTACTTCCACAATTGTGATACGCGGAAGACGTCATGTACATCTGACAACGCAGGCGGCCAGGCGATTTGGTAAGCTACCGGGGCGACTCGCTTCAATATTTCGAATGGGCCAACAAATCTTGGGCTCAATTTCCCCTTCGCACCGAACCTGGAAACTTTCCGTATGGGAATGACTTTCAAGAATACATGGTCGCCTTCCGAGAACTAGAGGGGGCGTCGGTGCATGTCGGCATAGCTCTTTTGTCGGCTTTGTGCTATCTTCAATCTCTCCCGTATTAACTTGACCTTCTGCACGATCTGCTCCACCAGCTCCGGACCAAGTATCTGCCGTTCCCCGACTTCATCCCAGCAAATGGGCGACTGCACTTCCGGCCGTACAAAGCTTCATACGGCGCCATTTGGATGCTGGACTGATAGCTGTTGTTGTATGCAAACTCGGCCAGTGGTAGATGGACGTCCCAACTTGACTTTAAATCGATCGTACAGAGTCGTAACATGTCTTCGAGAATTTGGTTCACCCGCTCTGTTTGGCCGTCAGTCTGAAGATGATAAGCTGAGCTGAACTTCAACTTGGTCCCCAGTGTTGAATGAAGACTACTCCAGAAGTGCGATACGAACCGTCCATCCCGATCCGAGACGATAGATACTGGGACCCCGTGCAGCCGAACTACTTCATCAAGGTATATCTGAGCAAGGCGGTCGACACTCCAAGTAACTTTGATGGCAATAAAGTGCGCTGACTTGGTTAGTCGATCGACGATGACCCAGATGGCGTCGTTTCCCTGCGGCATCTTCGGCAAGCCAACAACAAAGACCATAGTGATGTGATCCCATTTCCACTCTGAAATGGCGAAGTTCTGCATCTCCCCGCCCGGTCGCTGGTGCTCGGCTTTGACTTGCTGACAGGCCATACATTTTGACACAAAGAGCGCTACATCCCTCTTCATGCCGTGCCACCAAAAGACAACATAGAGGTCCTTATACATCTTGGTGCTGCCAGGATGCAAGGAATATTTTGCATAATGCGCCTCCGACATTATCTCCTTTCTAAGTTCTGTATTGTCCGGTACGCATAGCCGTCCCTTCATGCGCAACACTCCCGACTCGTCCTCTGCAAAGTCGGACACTTTCCCTGTCGATATCAGCTTTCGCATCTTCTCCAGGTATGGGTCGTCCTTCTATGCAGACTTGATCCTCTCCAGTAGGCTTGGTTTCACCCGCAGTGGCGCCAGTTTCACGTCTCTGAAATGAACTCGGAGTTCGATGTCCATTCCTTCCAAGTCGCGCAGCAGTCAATCGTTGATGTATAACGAAGCTAAGTATTTTTGGCTCAGCGCATCCGCTACCACATTTTCCTTGCCCGACGTGTAGTCGATTGATAAGTCATAGTCTTTGATCAGCTCGAGCCATCGTCTCTGCCGCAAATTCAATTCCTTCTGGGTGAAGAGATACTTAAGGCTTTTATGGTCCGTATAAATCCTGCACGCCACGCCATAGAGATAGTGACACCACAGTTTCAACACAAACACAATCGCCGCTAATTCTAGGTCGTACGTGGGGTAGTTCTTCTCGTGCGGCTTCAACTGCCGGGAAGCAAAAGATATCACCTTATCCCGCTGCATGAGCATACACCCCAAGCCCTGGCCAGAAGCATCGCTGAAGATTTGAAATCCCTCCGTCCCTTCAGGAAGTGCAAGCATCGGGGCCGAAACGAGCCATTGTTTGAGCTCTTGGAAGGAAGCTTCACAGTCGTCTAACCACTCGAATGCGACTCCTTTCTGGGTGAGGCGAGTCAACGGCGATGCAATCTTCACGAAGTCCTTCACGGAGCGTCGGTAGTATCCCGCCAAGCCTAGGAAGCTTCGAATTTTGCTAACTGATGCGGGCCGTTTCCAATCAGCAACTGCTTCGACTTTCTTCGGATCGACTGCGATGCCCGTGGCGGAGATGATGTGCCCAAGGAATGAGACGTTGTTCAGCCAGAATTCGTACTTGCTCATCTTCGCGTACAACTGATTCTCTCGAAGGGTTTGGAGTACCATCCGCAGATGCTCTGCATGTTGTGCTCGATCCTTCGAATAGACGAGGATGTCATCGATGAAGACTACTATGAACTTGTCAACAAACGGACGGAACACCCGTTTCATTAGATCCATGAAGACGGCAAGAACTCGTAGTGGCCATAGCGAGTGAGGAAGGCAGACTTCGGTACGTCATCTGGCTTGACTTTGAGTTGGTGATAACCCGATCGCAGATCAATCTTCGAAAATACTGTTGCACCTTGGAGCTGGTCGAACAAGTCGTCGATGCGGGGCATGGGGTATTTGTTCCGGACGGTGGCTTTATTCAATTCTCGATAGTCGATGCAGAGCCGCATCGGTCCATCCTTCTTCTTCACGAATAGCACGGGCGCACCCCACGACGAGACACTCGGACGGATAAACCCTCTGTCGAGTAATTCTTGTAGTTGTGCCTTTAGTTCCTTCAGTTCTGCAGGGGCCATTTTGTACGAAGCCTTCGAGATCGGCCGGGTGTCGGGGAATGTGTCAATGGTGAACTCTATTTCTCGATCGAACGGCATGCCGGGTAGCTCGTCCGAAAACACGTCTGGGAATTCTGCCACAACGTCGGTCTGACCCTCGTTTGCACCATCCTGTCGCATGTCTCGAACGAATGCTAGATAGCCTTCGCACCCAGAATGCAGCATCCGTCGAGCAGATATTACGGAGATCACCATGCAGGTCGGCGACGCCTCACCACACGAGTAGCAGAATTCAGGCACTCCAGGTATGCGGAATGTGAGCTTCTTTTCAGCGCAGTCAATGGTTGCGTTGCACGGCCATAGCCAATCCATTCCCAGAATGATGTCAAAGTCCTTCATGTCTAGAACTATCACGTCCAGACCGATCTTTTGACCGCCGATACAGATAATCCTGCCGGCACAGGCTAAGTTTGTGAGAATTGGTGTGCCCGAAGGTGTACTTATGCTAAGGTCGAGATCTAATGATATTACAGGAAATTTGTACTCGGCGGCAAAGTCCGCCGATATAAAACTATATGAAGCGCCTGAATCAAATAACACACGAGCAGGCACATTATTGAATTTTAGTATACCTGACACTACTGTATCTGATGCCAGTGCTTCATCTCGAGTCATGGCATAGACGCGGCCCTGAGTGTTGGGGCGACGATCTTGGCCATTTTACGGTGCAGGTTGAGTAGGCGGAGGAGGTCGGGGCGCCTGTCCTTGATTCTCTTGACGGTGTTGTTGTGGCGGTACGTTGGGACGATTTGGTCTTCGACCCATGGAGTCTCGAGCTCGGTGGCCCCTTTCTCCACAAACGAAACATGCTCCCCCGGTGAAGCAGTGGTTGGCATCGTGTCCGAGATTGTTGCACTTGGTGCATCGAGGTAGTGGGTTCTGCCCTCTATAACCGCCATTGTTTGGACGCTTTGACGCGTAATTGTTGCCTCACGTATAGCTAGGACGTTTGTGATTGGAGTGGCGCACAACGTCGTCAGCACCGGAAGGATGCAGGTTCTCAAGGCGGAGAGCGTGATTCAGAGCCTCGCCTACGGTCTTGTACTCTGGGACCCCAACATGCGCACCGATAGAGTGTCGCAGACCCACTTCAAACCGTCGCACACGGCACTCTTCAGTAGGCAGAAACTGACTAGCAAACTTTGACAACTTGTTAAATTCTGTGGCATACTGTTCTACTGTCCGATTCCCTTGCTTCAACTGCATGAATTCATTTTCTTTCGCTTGACAAACGGCTGACGGAAGGTACTGGACTTCAAAAGCTTTGCGGAACGTGGCCCAAGAGATCGACGCGGTGGTGTTGTCCGGTCGGATCGCTCGCTTGCGCACGGCCCACCAGTCGTGCGCGTTCAACCGTAGTTGAAATTGTGCGCAGGCGACTTGCTTCGATTCTTCAATGCCGAGAAGCTCGAAGTGATCTTCCAGCTCTTCCAACCAGTCGATCGCCATGGAAGGGCCTTCGGTACCGCTGAAGGAAGTACGGCACGCCTTTTTGAATTCTGACACTTCAAAGTTGTACTTTTTCGGTGCCGCTGGTTGACCCTCGGGCTCCTCCGTATCGACTTCAATGGGTTGGATCGTCGGTACGGTGGCAGCAAGTGCGGTGACGATAGGCGCAGTCGCAGAATTTCCGTTGGCAGCCATTGTCTATACAATCTGCTGCAGGGTATCCAGCTACTTTAGTTGAAGTTTGGCATGTGCGTCGAAACGAGCTTCGAACTGGGCCTGTCGTTCCTCTGTTGATGTCGGTTCTCGGACTGGTTCCGCTGCGCCTCCATCATGCGCAGCATCCTTTCGATGGTATCGTTAGAAGGTCCGGCCCGCGAATGATGCGAACTACTAGAGCCGCTAGAAGCGCTCTGCTCTTGCTCGGCCGTGGATTCCGGCACTTCTGCAATACGAAGGCAAACACATCAGTCTCAAATTATTACGGACTTATTGTATGGAACAACTTATCTCATCGATGCGAGGTCAAAGGTTTGAACTCTAGACGCGAGGCCAAAGGATGTAAAGTCGTGCTCTGATACCATTATGTCACGCCCTGATTCCGTAGAATCGATAGTCGTCCCCCGGGCGTGATGCCGTGCGAACCTAAATTACGATCGCACAAGGCACATTCATAAGGCTATCCGAAAACACAATATCAAGTTAGAGTATGCAGAGAAATTGATTGACACATTTGAAATAGAAGTAGACTTTTCATTGATAATAAAACTTTATTTGCATTGACTTCATTACATTCATTGTCGCACGGGCTACAACATGACTTGACTTACAAAATAAACACCGATGAGATAGTCGTTCCATACATTACATTCCTTTTTACAAGCAAAAACATAACACTTTCCACCTGCTATCGAGGCGAGTCGAGTCGTCATCTTCTTTTGCACTGAGTGTGGGGTCTTCTTCAAAAGGAATCCAGAAACAAGCCTTCACAAGCGGACGAGGCTTCAAAAGTGTTCACGCCGCCTTGAGATTTTAAGCGGCACGCCCTTCATAGTTTGGGGTACCTGTGTGGAGAGCGAGGATCAGTACATTACACTTTGTACTAGTGCGTGGCTATTTAAGTTCCAAACTCTCATTTTATTGAAGAGTTAATATAACTTAATGTATGAATGTTTCTAACCATCCTAATGGATTTTAAATAAGCATATGACCAGCATAATGTAAAAAATCGTTGAAACTTACCCCCGGCGGACCGTGCCGCGCCTTATGAAACTTACCATGTTCTTCCCTGTCAATTGTTATCATTTTCATACCAAGTGTAATATTACGTGTGATTGGTCACTGGCATAACAAGCCATCCTGGACTCTATAGCTTTTGTTAGCCGGGGCCCTTGCAGCGCAAGTAGCGAGCCCCGTTGCAAGTCTCCGCTTAACCCGTGCTATCATCCAGCACAACTATACACCGTATTTCCTTTCTTGGCCGAAACGGTCCTATGGCCTTGGGTTGCCGTTACGGGGAAACTTTACCATGTCGACAAGTTGTCCAATGACCGAGTTCAGACAATATTTAGTTATTAAGGTCTAGCCTACATTCCTTTAAAACTTGATCATTTCACCGTGTTCGTGCCCTTGCATTCATTCTTTCATCCGCAACAACACTATCGATTTGCTTAAGAAGGGGTCGAGAAGAGAAAGGTCAGCCACTTACCTTGAGTTTACTTCGGCGAGAGAACTTGTTGGCCGCGCTAGATGTCGCCTACGCGATTACCTGAAATCGCACAAGCAACCGATTAGAATACTGCATTATTCAAGGAGTTCGATAGGAAATGCGAGTTCGAAATGCAAGCCATGAAAAGCATCGAAAATATTCACGAAAACGTATTCAGAAAATAAAGCCAAAACCAACGCAAGCGGCGTGAAAAGCAGAGCAACGGGAGGTCTCTCCCGACCAAGCCGCAGAGTCAATCCTCGAGGCGCAACCCGCTGAATATGGGACTTGGTTCCGAAGAAGACATTCCATAACGAGGAATGGATCTTAATTCAACCGTTCCCGTTCGATCGACTCGGTCGATCCCGACCTATCGGTCCCGACCGAATCGATAGCGACAGTGTTCCTTTCTCGCGCACCCCGTGGACAGAGTACGGGGCACGATGTAGGGATGGGGCACTACATCCATTACGGTGCAAAACACTATGACCTTCATATAGATAGGGCCGGTGGGCTGAGATGAGAGTTGGGTGCAGGCGCAGGGCCTGCGACCCTTATGCATTATCTAAGTTTATGGTCGGAATGTTGCGTGAATTATATGGTTTCTTATGTAAGTTCTAACCAGTGCAGGCTAAGGAAAATGGGACGGAGATGAGCACGAACACTATGTTTACGTTCATATTATGCCTAACTGTATCTGCTGTAGGAATACGGTTGTGGACACATTATGATAAAGTTGTTATGCATAAACATTGCCATGAAACTGATTCTAAGGCTAAATAGAAAGAGCAAATTAAGATGCATGTTTCACTAAAATGATTAAGTGTTTGGTTTGGGTGCGAGCGGGTCTTGATCAGTGCGAAGCGAGGACGAAAGCACTAATCTCCCACTAGTTTATGTACAGGCTCAGGTTATGATCGGCTCGGGGCGGGGCTTAGCTTGGACGTGCCGAGGCATGGGGTCCTTGGCGTTCAAGAGGAGCTACCGCATATGCGTTCGGACTTACGACATGGAGATGTTCGGCCGAAGACTACTTGGTGGCTATAAAGAGGCATAATGTACGGAACAATGTAATCCTTTGTGAGCTAGAGAGATCATGAGCGTTGTAGCCAATTGGCATATATGTTGGGCTATTCAGAACCTTGTAACCTTCAGTTCATTATGAATAAAAGAGATTCTTATTGTATTCTTTGTTTCCTTCCGCTGCTTATGTTATCGACTTTGAGATGAACACTATGTGAACCGTTATTTTGCCTTGCACGAGCGCAACTCCAGGCTCGTGCGGCATCACGTCCCAGCAAGGATGATGATTCGGGTAAAATCTAACGAGGACGAGCGATTTCCCGGATCGGGTCGTGACAAGTTGGTATCAGAGCGGTTCCATCCTCTGGACCGTGCATGAATCTCTTTGACCCTCAGTTGCTTCGATATCGAAATTCAGTTGACTCTAAGTTGTTTTCGCAACCGCATGGCTCATGGATCTGCTCGATGCTATATTGGATGTTCCATACAATAAGTCTATATTAAGTGCGTACGTCTGCCACAAGTATGTCGAGACTATCACGCTATCTTCGAGTGCCATCGAAGAACGTTGGTTGCACGAAGTGCAACGAGTTATGGAATGTTGGTTGCACGAAGTGCAACGGGTTATGAGATTATGGTTTCCCGAAGTGCAAGAAAGTTGTGAGTTGCTGGTCGCACGAAGTGCAACGAATATGGTGATATTGGTTGCACGAAATGCAATGATATATGTATTGTTGGTCGCACGAAGTGCGAGGAGTTATGTGTTGTTGGTCGCAGGAAGTGCGAGGAGATATGTGTTCTTGGTTGCACGAAGTGCAGCGAGTCGAGATATGAGGCGATGCGTATTATGTGGCTACGCAAACGGTTATGTGTTGTTGGTTACACGGAGTGCAACAAGTCGTGAATCATTCGTTGCATCGGTGCAACGAGTCGATATGGTATGGTACGTGTTGTATGGCTATGCGGATGGATAGCGATATGTTGCGCGAGATTGAGTAAAGACCTTAAGTATCGAGAATGAGTTGTTGTACGAGTTACAACGAGTGAGATTGGAAGATCGCGGATGCGATAGTAACGAGTCGAGTTGGTTGCTAAGTCGAGTTGAGTAGGCGAACGTTTATGTTGGCCGTATGTCGCGTTGAGATGTGAATAAGCGAATGTTGCGAGTGTGATTGATATGATCGCCAAGATACGGTTAGAGTGAATGCGTGTCAAACTTGAGCGAACGCTAGAGCTGGGATCGGAAGGATCGCCATACGGGATAGTTGATTGGGGAATAGATGTCGGACCTATGCAGAGTGTAAAGTCGAGTAATGACTCAATTTCGAGTGGTATATGTAATACCACTTGTGCGAGCAAGTGTAGCGAAGTATTGTATCGATAACGATAGGCTCGATCCTGAGTGGTATATGGGATACCACTTAACGATAGCTATGTTAAGCCATTTGGTGGCTTGCGATAGGTTTCGTTGAGATGATTTTGTTGTTACGATATGTTGTCCTCAACGGACGAAGTAGTAACGAGACATGAATGGGAGTGACTTGATAGAAGTCGATGCAAATATGCCTCGATGAATTGAGTTGAGCGACTATGCATGAAGTCGTACCTATGGATGATACGTCGGACGAGGAGTCCTTAAGTGTAAGTCGAACGATAGGCTGAGCTTAACGAAGGAATGTTACGTCGAGGAAATAGTCGGCCGGTTGAATTTACATTGAGTTAGTACGAAACTTGTTCGGAATGTATTGAGTAGGTACGGAGAAATCGTGCGAACAAATTCAAGTTAGTACGATGAGTCGGTGGCACGATTTGGAAGTACGAGTTAGGGATATGAGAATGGATATGTGAATTGGAAATTGTGTCACGATTAAGGTGGTTAGCTACAACGGAATGGAGCTTGGTACATGAGACTTGATTCGTATTTGAGTTTGGATAACGACAGTGATTTCAACAGATTTGAGCTTATGAGAAAGGAAGATGTTCAAGTTATACATATCGACGATGGTATTGAGGCGTATCAAAGACGATATACAATAACTCGGGGATACTCTGATCGAATGAACAAAAATTATGTTGAGCATTGTTGTTGGAGGAATAGGATGCGAGTTAAGTTATGGAAATTTGGATGATAACGGTAGGAGTGCTTCGGAGAATTTGAGAGTCGATGCATGTTACTTGGATGAATCGAAAGTGCTTGATTGATTCGTGGATAACCACTATATTGACATTCTTGTCTTATGCGAGTGCAACTCCAGCATCGCACATACGTCACGCCAAATTAGGGCGATCATTCTGCGTGAGCGCTGGTATGGTGATTCATCCAGCGGGAATGATCGAACTTGCAAGGCATGGCAAATCGGATTTGACTTGTGGTTTGATACGAAAGTTATTCGAGGATGGTTTTGATGAGTACGGAATGTGTCGAGCTATGATGACGGATAGGTAAACTCGGACGTGAGACGAGTAGATGTCGTACGATTAGCAAAGATAGTCGACGGTAATGCATGAGTGATTCGAGTAGTAACGGCGCGTAAGCGCATGAGTCATTCGAGTAGCAACGGCGCATCAGTTGCGCGGGGATAGATAAATTATGGATTGATATGTCGGATTGGGTAAAGTCCCCTAGGAATTGTCGGGAATTGATTTGGCTCCGCGATAGGATATAGCATGGTTCGTTGTAACTGTCCCTCGTTGATGATCTTCAATTATCGAGCGTAGTTTCGGGGCAGATGACCCTAGAAGACTTGACCGCCAAATCATGTGAATGTTGAAGTCCCATAGGATGACCCAATAAAGTCGCATAAAGATTTCGTCGAGGATGAAGGATAATGTAGTGCTTGTTGAAGATAAGTCTAAGCGAGTGAGTATCGTGTTTCGGAAGTTAGCGAGTAGCCTTCGAATAGATCGATACGGCTAGAAAAGTTATGATCGATCGAATGAGTGCGTATGTAGACTTGGTTGGTCGATGATCGAATAGATGTCGAGGAATGTGCTTAGCATAGCGGTGCGGTAAGGAGATTGCAAGGATTTTTGCAATGCGCGAGAGCGACGAATAATAGAACGACCCTAAGAGTTGTGTCATAGATTGATTTGAGTAACGGTTAGGCTATGTGTGTTGAGCGCACGATTTATGTTATGAAACGAACTAGTCGGGATTGATACGAGAATTGAGTAAAGGATTCGTACTCGGTCGAGAATAGGAGATGGACGTATCGTAAAAGACCTTGGGTCGGGAAGATTGTTGTCTTTGAGCATCGTAGACTCAAGTTGACCTCTTGTGTCGGGAGAGATTAAGCACGATGTCTGGATAAGTTACCTAGCGGGGGTAGCCCCAGACGCGGTGCGTAGGTAGTTCGAGAACGTGGGTCGTGTTGGGATAGTTGTGTGCGAGACTTAGTACGAATGGTAGACGATGGAATTTGGGACATGTTGGACTTAGTCCATGTCGTTAAGGCCAATTTTATGAATGACTAGATGAAAGACTTGAGTTATGTAAAAGATAGAAAACGGTTGGGCGACTAGGCATTGCGGAGAATTATTGCGATCGGATGCGTAACGGCTTAATGCAATGCATGCGTTAGATGGCCGTCGAGAAACTTATGAGATCGAAGTTATGGGTTTGAATCAAGTTATGCGCAAGATGTTGGAAGATGATCGCATGTTATGGGATGATGCATACGAGAAGTATTTGGGAATAGGCGTTAAGATATGACTAAGAAGAGTACGGACTGATTGGTGCTTGAGGATTAAGTTGAGCTTGTTAGTTGTCCCGATATCCTACAACTAAGCTTGGCTGAAATACATATATTGGTGGGACGCCTAAAATATGTGTATGATCCAAACTAAGTTGTATGATTCAAACGATAGTGGCACAAGATCGTGAAACGATCTAGCGAGGCACTTGGATTAAGTGTTGGTTTCGGTTCGAGGACGAACCATGTTTTGAGTAGTATATTATGTAATGCCTCGCTCCGTACGGTACATTATGATGAGTCGTTAACTCGAAGAGTTGCTTTGACCCGATAAAGTATCGATGCAAATCGGTGTAAGAGTTACGTTAGCCAAAGATAAGCTTTGAGTCGATTGGAATCTATGGATCGAATCGATGCAAAGGATAAGTCCTGTTGAGCAAGTGCTGATTTTAGCTGATCTGGTGTGCAGGCTATGCTTTTACGCTGGACAATAAGAGGTCGATATTTTGCCTTATGCAATGAAGTGTCTGCGAAACCAAATCGTGGCCTTGCAACGAATTGTGGCATGGACGCGATAGGCCAAATCAACCGAGTAGTTCAAAGGAATGGCTAAGTCCAAGAGTTAGCTATGGGACCGAGTTATGGAAGCGAGACGCTTCAACTCAGCGAAACGGCAAGGCGTATCGGCTTAAGGTGGGCGGGTTCTTGACTCTCTCTCCCTATTCCTTCACGTATAATAAAAGATGTTATTGTATGCGTAAGATGTTATCGAGTTAGCGAGCGTGGCTCGGCGACGAAAGGTCAAAGTATGTGTCGAACACTAAGATAGAACATTGAACAATCGAACAATTGAAGCGACGTGCATCAAGTGCACGGGTCGCGGTAGGGCGGTGATGGTAGAACATTGAAAGACAATATCGAGATGTGTATTACGTGCACGCCTCCGAGAATATTGAACACTAGGCGTAGAACATTGATTACGGTGCTGAGCATGCCCTCGGGCACTTATGCTACGAAAAGACTAAGTAACTACGGAGTTAGGCTATGCGAATAACGTCGTGCATCAATATGGATGTGTTGGGGCATAACGTCGATGGAGCTCCCCATATGGATGGTGGATTATGTTTATGAGACGCGAATATGTTTATGGCACGGGAAACCGTTTATGGATCGAGACTATGTTTATGCAACGGAGGATTTGGTTGGAATGTTATGGGTGTTTGCTATGGTACGTATGGCATGGTCAATGGACTCGGATGGCCCGTGCACGGGTACGGCTTCCCTCGAACGGTTACGACCGGGGCACCGGGACCGTTCGGCCTAGGAGGGAATTATGTGTGGTATTTATGGTGCACATCATTCGGACGGAATGTGACCGTCCAGTACTGTGATAAGCTATGATATCCGTAAGTTTGGGATCCTTCGGATACTGGGCTAGCAACCCGTATCGAAGTGATCATAGGCTTACACATAAGAGATGCCAATTCCATTACGGTGTAAAACACCGTGACCTTCATATAGATAGGGCCGGTGGGCTGAGATGAGAGTTGGGTGCAGGCACAGGGCCTGCGACCCTTATGCATTGTCTAAGTTTGTGGTCGGAATGTTGCGTGAATTATATGGTTTCTTACGTAAGTTCTAACCAGTGCAGGCTAAGGAAAATGGGACGGAGATGAGCACGAACACTATGTTTACGTTCATATTATGCCTAACTGTATCTGCTACAGGAACACGATAGTGGACACGTTATGATAAAGTTGTTATGCATAAACATTGCCATAAAACTGATTCTAAGGCTAAATAGAAAGAGCAAATTAAGATGCATGTTTTACTAAAATGATTAAGTGTTTGGTTTGGGTGCGAGCGGGTCTTGATCAGTGCGAAGCGAGGACGAAAGCACTAATCCCCCACTAGTTTATGTGCAGGCTCAGGTTATGATCGGCTCGGGGCGGGGCTTGGCTTGGACGTGCCGAGGCATGGAGTCCTTGGCGTTCAAGAGGAGCTACCGCATATGCGTTCGGACTTGCGACATGGAGATGTTCGACGGAAGACTACTTGGTGGCTATAAAGAGGCATAATGTATGGAACAATGTAATCCTTTGTGAGCCAGAGAGATCATGAGCGTTGTAGCCAATTGGCATATATGTTGGGCTATTCAGAACCTTGTAACCTTAAGTTCATTTTGAATAAAAGAGATTCTTATTGTATTCTTTGTTTCCTTCCGCTGCTTATGTTATCAACTTTGAGATGAACACTATGTGAACCGTTATCTTGCCTTGCACGAGCGCAACTCCAGGCTCGTACGACATCACGCCCCAGCGAGGATGATGATTCGGGTAAAATCTAGCGAGGATGAGCGATTTCCCGGATCGAGGCATGACACTTTAACCAGAGGAGGTCATCAGGGTAATAGCACGGCCAACAGCTTCAAGCGCTTGGACCCTCCCTTCTTCGACGGCAGTGAAGATGCGATCGCTGCAGATGCATGGCTTCAGGACACAGAGGTAATTTTAGAAGCAGCCAGGACTCCAGAGAACGAGAAGGTGGCCGTGGTGCGTCTACAGTTATTGGATCTTGCCCGCAGCTGGTGGGCGGCGCAGGACATTGGATTAGTGGCCCCTATTGCCTGGGCAGTATTCAGGGAAAGATTCCAGACCAAGTACTTCGATGATGTAGCTTGGTACGATCTACAGACGAGGTTCACCAATCTGAAGCAGATGGGCAGGACGATCGATGGATATGCGACCAAATTCTTCAGGCTTAGTCGGTTTGCTCCTTCCTTGGTGGTGACCGAGTTCGATAGAGCCCAGCAGTTCCAGCAGGGGCTCCACCTAGAGATTTTATTGGCGGTGGAGCAGTTTGAGCTTCAGAATTTTGATGCAGTATTGAGAGCAGCTCGGAGGCATGAGTATACCTCCCAGAGGATCGTGGATAGGATCGGAGGTCGGAAGCGATCTCATGGCCAGATGAATCAGTCATCAGCACCAGCCCCGGTGACGTCGATTCAGCATCCCACCCCGACGCACCCTCAGCAGCAAAAACAGAAGCAGTCTTCCGCAGTGGGATGTTCATACTGCGGAAAGCCAGGGCATGTGGTATCAGAGTGTCACAGAGCACAGGATTTGTGCTTGGTTTGTGGTGACCCGGACCACAGGGTTGGAAACTTTCCGAATAGGTGGAGTTCATCGGCCTTCTCTAGTCCTTCAGTTAGAGGACCAACACCAATCCAGCAGCAGCAGCAGTTGCAGTACCCGTTCTTGAGGCCATTGCTGATGCAGGCCCAGGCATTCCAGCAGCAGAGACCGCAGCAGTATGTCTAAGCCCAAGCCCTGATCCAAAGCAGGCAGAGGAATTTTCAGCAGAGGGGACCCGCACCCAGAGGACATGGTCAAGTGCTGGCCTTGACTATGGAAGAAGAAGGATTAGCACCAAGAGAGGTAGTGGCAGGTACTATTCTCGTCAACACCTTTCTAGCTTCAGTATTATTTGACTCTAGTGCATCGCATTCATTTATGTCTGCACGATTCGCGACACGGGTAGGACTGGAGCCCAAGTCACTATCAGTAAGGCTCAATATACTTACTGGTAACGGACTTGTGGGAGTAGATAGAGTGTTTTTCTCGTGTCGGATCGTAGTTAGCGGTAGAGAATTCCCCGCTAGATTGATAGAGTTCCCGATGGCCGATTATGATATGGTCTTAGGGATGGATTGGTTGAGGGACCAGTATGCTAGGATAGACTGCCACATTGGCAGGGTTATTTTTAGCATTCTAGGCGAGCCAGAGTTTTTCTTCTCCCGAGGCAAAGTTGAACCTTCTCCTCCAGTAGCAGTAGCAGTAGTACAATTACCTCGGATAGTCGAAGAGTTTCCAGATATTTTCCTAGAAGAGCTTCCAGGGATGCCTCCAGAGCGAGAGATCGAGTTTACCATCGACTTGATTCCCGGGACAGCCCCAGTGTCAGAGAGAGTCTACAGGATGGCGCCGTCAGAGTTGGAGATATTGTACAAGATGATTGAAGAACTCATAACCAAGGGATTCATTCGTGCTAGTAGATCGCCTTGGGGAGCCCCGATGCTTCTTGTAAAAAAGAAGGATGGTACGTCCAGATTGTGTGTTGATTATCGTACATTGAACTCAGTGACAATCAAGAACAGATACCCTCTCCCGATGATAGATGACTTGTT
Source organism: Iris pallida (assembly GCA_029216955.1). NCBI lineage: Eukaryota > Viridiplantae > Streptophyta > Magnoliopsida > Asparagales > Iridaceae > Iris > Iris pallida. Next base: position 6,449,839 of record JANAVB010008800.1, on the reverse strand, counting down.
TGATCAACTCAAAAGGGGCGTCAGTATTTTCGAAGATTGACTTGCGGTCAGGATACCACCAGATCAGAGTCAGAGAGCAGGACATCCCGAAGACAGCTTTTAGATCGAGATATGGGCATTGGGAGTTCCTTGTGATGCCATTTGGAGCAACCAATGCGCCGACAGTATTCATGGACCTCATGAATTGTATCTTTATGCCTTATTTGGATCAGTTCATGATTGTGTTCCTAGACGATATCCTAGTCTACAGCAAGAGTGAGATGGAGCATGAGCAGCATCTCCGTGTGGTTCTTTATATTCTCAGAGAGCATCAATTGTATGCCAAGTTCAGTAAATACGAGTTCTGGTTCGATCACATTTCGTACTTGGGTCATATCATCACCCGAGGAGAAGTTGAAGTGGATCCCCAGAAGATCGTGGCCATTAAAACGTGGCCGGTACCTAGCACAGTGGCAGAAATTCCCAATTTTCTTGGCTTGGCCGGCTACTATCGGCGATTTGTTTCAGACTTTGTTCGAATTTTAGCACCATTGACCCAGTTGACCCGCAAGGATGTACAGTTTGCTTAGACAACAGAGTGCCATGATTCTTTTGAGAGGTTGAAGCGAGGCTTGATGACGGCTCCTATTCTCACGCTTCCAGATGGAACCGGAGGATTCTCAGTGTATTGTGATGCTTCAGACAGAGGTTTAGGATGTGTTCTGATGCAGCATGGGAAGGTAATAACTTATGCGTCACGACAACTTCGTGATCATGAGAGGAATTATCCGACCCATGACTTGGAGCTGGCAGCAGTAGTGTTTACACTTAAGCTTTGGAGGCACTACTTGTATGGAGATAGGGTGGAGATTTTTGCCGACCACAAGAGTCTGAAGTATGTGTTCATCCAGAAGGATCTCAACATGCGTCAGAGGAGATGGCTAGAGCTGCTTGTGGATTATGATATCAACTTGCAGTATCATCCTGGGAAGGCCAACGTTGTTGCAGATGCATTGAGCATGAGAGCTGGAGTTTATTTTCTCACAGCGCAGCCGGAGTTATTAGCCAATCTTCAGAAGATAGGAATAGAAGTTGTCCTTCCTACCAATGTGGCATTGATGGCCAGCATGCAGGTTCAGTCCAGCATAGTCGAGAGGATCCAGATGGCGCAATCGGCAGATTCTAAGCTTCAGCGGCTCAGAGCAGAGTGTGAGGCGGGACGAAGACCAGAGTTATGCATTCATGAAGACGGTACACTTCGACATTGTGTACCCAGTAGAGATATCAGACATAAGATCATGGCAGAGGCCCACAATTCGTAGTATTTTATTTATCCCGGTGGCACGAAGATGTACCGTGATATCCGCCAGCACTTTTGGTAGAATGGCATGAAGAGGGAGATAGCCCGGTTTGTCTCTCGTTGTTTAGTCTGCCAACAAGTTGAGGCTGAACATCAGAGACCAGCTGGACTACTTCAACCATTGCCAATTCTAGAGTGGAAATGGGAACATATAACCATAGATTTTATGACTGGATTGCCTAGATCCCCGGCTGGCAGAGACGCTATTTGGGTTGTCATAGACAGGCTCACGAAGATGGCTCACTTTCTCCCGTTCAGAGTTGGTCAGTCGACGGCTCAGCTAGCGGAGATGTATCTCCGACAGATTGTCAGATTGTACGGTGTACCAGTCAGTATCACCTCGGACAGAGATTCCAGATTTATGTCACACTTTTGGCGTAGCCTGCAAGAGAGTTTGGGAACTCGCCTCCAGTTCAGCTCAGCGTATCACCCACAGACAGATGGTCAGTCAGAGCGTACCATACAAACCTTGGAAGACATGTTGAGATCTTGTACACTCGACTTCGGTGGTTCGTGGGAAGATCACCTGCACCTGGTAGAGTTCTCGTACAACAACAGTTTCCAAGCTAGTATCCAGATGGCACCGTTCGAGGCACTGTAAAGTAGAAAGTGCCGATCCCCGCTAGCATGGAACGATGTCGGAGAGAGGCAGATGCTCGGTCCAGAAATGATTGCTCAGACCGTTGAGGTGGTCAGGAGAGTCAGAGATCATCTTCGAGTTGCCCAAGATCGCCAGCGTCATTGGGCTGATTCTCATCGGCGCCCTCTTGAGTTTTCTGTCGGCGACCATATATTTCTGAGGATTTAGCCTAACCGTGGCGTCATTCGTTTCGGCGTGCGGAAAAAGCTTAGTCCTAGGTATATAGGGCCATTTGACATTCTGGAGTGAGTAGGAGATGTATCCTATCGTCTCGCTCTTCTACCATCGCTACGTGAGGTACATAACGTATTCCATGTATCCCAACTGCAACGGTATATTTCGGACCCGAGCCACATCCTGGATCATTCGGAATTGGTTGTTGGTACCAACCTTTCGTATGAGGAGAGGCCCGTGTCTATATTGGACCGAAGAGAGAAGACACTCAAGAACAAGACTATCAAGTTAGTCCGAGTTGCTTGGGGTCATCACTCTTTGGGTGAGTCAACGTGGAAGCATGAGGATAATATCCGATCGCGATATCCCAACCTATTTGACTCGTGAGGTATAATATCTTTCTTATGCCTTACACTTCGAATCATTGCTTGCATATTTGATTGCTTGATTGATTGCTTAGCTGTAGATTGCATCTGATAGTGTAACTTGTTCCGACACCTCTAGCCTCTTTAATTAAATTTTGAGGACGGAATTCTTTTAAGGTGGGTAGAGTTGTCACCCTCGAAATCCGTGTTACGTATTTTCGTACACGTGTACATATTTCGGGTCCATATTTTTATTAGTCGTGGTTAGCTAGTCATGGTTTTATTTTTAGCATGTTGCATTGGCATGATTATTTTGGTATTTCATTGGTTATGGCTTAGCTTGGTTCGGTTTAGCTTGGTTTGGTTTGCTTTTGGGTTCATCATGAACCAAAAGAAAACTCCTACCTACCACCACCATCATCATTTAAAATCCAACCCCTTTTCTCTCTCCTCTTTACTCTTCATTTATTTCTTCATCTTCTTCCTCTTAACTTCTCCATCTACCAAGAGAAGCTTAGGCAAGTGAAACTTGCTTCATGGAGAAACTTCATTTTATTGTTCTATTGTCTTCCTCGCGAGATTCTAAGATACTTTAGAACTTGGCATTTTTTATTTTGATGGATATTTTTTTGTAGATCTAAGTTTATATTATTTTTGGTTTTCTTGGATTTTGATCTATTAAACTTCATTATTTTCATGTTTTGATTGTTCCATGTTGTAGAGAATTCGATTTTACCCAAAATAGACTTTTGAAAAGTTAGATTTTGACTTGTTTTTAGAAATTATGGCCAAAAGTATTTTTGGCCATTTCTATGTTCATCTGTGCTGATTCTGGCAGGGACGATAAATAGTGTCCGAGCCGCATAGTGCTGCATAGTGTCCGAGCCGCATATAGAAGTGCCACATAGTGTCCGAACCGCATATGGGAGTGCTGCATAGTGTCGCATAGTACCACATAGTGTCCAAGCTGCATATGGGAGTGCTGCATAGTGCCGTATAGTGTCCGAGCCGCATATGGAAGTGCCGCATAGTGTCGCATAGTATCCGAGCCGCATATAAGAGTGCTGCATAGTGCCGCATAGTACTGCATAGTGTTCGAGCCGTATATGGAAGTGCCGTATAGTGTCGCATAGTGTCCGAGCCGCATATGAGAGTGCTACATAGTACCGTATAGTGCCGCATAGTGTCCGAGCCGCATATGGGAGTGCGGTATAGTGCCGCATAGTGCAGCATAGTATCTGAGCCGTATATAGAAGTACCGCATAGTATCGTATAGTGCCGCATAGTGTCCGAGCCGTATATGGGAGTGCTGTATAGTACCGTATAGTGCTGCATAGTGTTCGAGCCGCATATGGAAGTATCGTATAGTGTCCGAGCCGTATATGGGAGTACTGCATAGTGTCGTATAGTACCGCATAGTGTCCGAGCCACATATGGGAGTGCTGCATAGTATTACATAGTATTCGAGCCGCATATGGAAGTGCCGTATAGTGTCCGAGCCGCATATAGAAGTGCTGCATAGTGTCGCATAGTGCTGCATAGTGTCCGAGCCGTATATGGGAGTGCCGCATAGTGTTCGAACCGCATATGAGAGTGCTGCATAGTGCCGTATAGTGCCGTATAGTGTTCGAGCCGCATATGGGAGTACTGCATAGTGCCGCATAGTATTCGAGCCGCATATGGGGGTGCCGCAAAGTGCTGAATAGTGCCGCATAGTGCCTATTTTGGCTGTTTTTGGCTATTTTATGTCCTATTTGGCCGATTTGTGGCCAGAATTTCTCCCAAATCCCAACATAAAAGTGGTAGATCTTTTCTTTGACTTCAAGAGCATGTTATTAGCTATTTTATACAAGTTTTCTCATTTATTATAATGTAAGGATAGAACATGATAGTGGTCCATCGTGGCGTACTCTTGACAAGTAAACATAACATGTAATCTGGAACGCCGTTGCGACGGCTATCTCGATATGCTAGTAATCTTCCTCTTGATACCGTGGACGATTGTGCTTGTACAAATAAATCAGTCTTATCTTGCATCATGTCTAGGATAGGGACCCCTGAATACCACGGTCAGGGGTACCTGCTGAATTCAACTAAGGCTAATAACTAGAATAATCCAGTAGTCATGAAGAGATTTTCAGCTACAGGTAATCCCGTTATCTGGACGCTCAAGTGGACTTGTAACCTACCGACAAGTAGGACATATTTTCAGCACACAGTCACGTGTTGTATTCTTCATAAACGAACATTCGACCTGGATAACCGGATGGTCTGCAGGGCTTGTGGCTGTTAGAATAATATCATTGCATCTTGCTAGTAACTAGGCTTGTGATAACCCTAGTTAGTTAAAAGTATCAAGCCGTACTCTTGATTGGCCGTGATTGATTGGATGGAGTTTATTCCAGCTTAGTCTTATCCTAATCCTGTACAAGATTGTGACGTGACATGATTATTGATGCTTGCCTTAACAATAACGATCGGGGGGTCCAGTTCTGTTCAGGCGAAGGGTTACAATCCCGGTCCTTGTTTGGTTTAAGGGTTATAACCTGGCTCCCGGAGCAGTTCTGTGTCCTCTCTTCGTTTATTGTCTTATTTCAACCCCATGCCATGTTCATCATATTTTACCTTACCTTAATACTATGATTATTTATACTGGCCTTAGCAATAAAAATCAGGGGTCCAGTTCTATTCAGGCGAAGGGTTACAACCCCGATCCTTATTTGGTTTAAGGGTTGTAACCTGGCTCCCGGAGCAGTTCTGTGTCCTCTCTTCGTTTATTGTCTTCACTGTACCAATAGTATTTGAGACGAATTTCTATTCAGGTGAAGGGCTGCAACCCCGGTCCTTGTTTGGTTTAAGGGTTGTGACCTGGCTACTTGAATGGTTTCTTCATACTCTTTTTACTGTTGTTATCTCTATTATTATCAGTTCTTTATTTACTATTTATCTTTAATATTCTATTGTGATATGCTGGTTTTAGTTCCTAAGTGAAGCCTCCTTTGTGGCACTTGCTCTCTCTGGGGTCTGACCCAGCTGGTTTTGTGTGGCCAGATATCGGAGCAGCACCAGAGGATCCACCTGTCTTCCAGCCAGATGGTGACCACCAGGCGTAACCCTGGCAACGAGTGGGTTTCTTTTGTCCTCCCACTTTATTGTAAAAATTATTCTTTTGAGGCGTTTAGCCGGTGAGCACGTGTTAGCTCGTATTGCACCTTTATTTACTGTCTGCCTACGGGCTGTAACATGATTGACAGATCCTAGGGTTGATCATGTATGACTGAACTCTTGCTAGTCTTGACATTTTGTACGATTAGCTTCATGATCATCCAATATGTAATGTATGGGACGCCTTGCTATTATATATTTGGTGCTCTGACATCTTGTAACTATTATTGCTTGCTTGAGATTGAGACAATAGGCTTGTTCATGACCATAGGAGATAGTTGGCTTGTTGTTAAACCCTCATGTATCTAGACAGCCGTGACCGTATAGCGAGGTGGGTTGCACTTCAATATACGTAGCTAGCTATGTACGCCCCCGTCTATGACGAGGCAGATACTCATGTTTTACGTTCTACGCGTAAAGGTAAGTCTCCTGTCGTTGACAGAGAAGATAAAATTCATAATGATGCCTCTGCATCTAAAATGAATTTACCTACACGCATACAGCGTAAAAACAAGAATTACAGCATAAAAATATGAATTCTATTGTTGGTAAAACTTCGGTTATCCACCAACAATCTTCCTACACTGCTTTACGCAAGGTACCAAACCTGCAAATTATGCGTAATGCTGATGGAGTCCTCTGTGCACAAAAATCTCAGGATTTACGCACACAACTCCAGGCGCATAAAAATGCCCAGTTTGGTTCTGCTAATGCAGCCAGTAATCTTCTTTATACACAAGGGACTAAACAACTTTCTGTCCCAAATATAATAAAGAAGACTACTTCCTCTACTCCTTCTGATTTACGCGAGTTGCTTGTACAAAAGCCTAAAGACAGAAAATCTCCTGTGACACTCCCCAAAGAAGATCACCATTGTGAGTGTCACCAGATTGTAATCAAGTATTGCTGTTCGACTTCTAAACGGTCAGTTTTAGATCGCTTAGGCTACAATGTTCAGCAATCAGTTGATGATCAAGAACATGAGTTGTCATATGCCTCAGTTAATATGGCATCTCATACCAACAGGGCATGACGTCCAAGACGCAACTCGTCACAGACTCCTAGTCAACAACAGTTCAATCGAATTCTTGATAATTTCGAAGGAGTATATCAGAATACTCGATTGAGAAGTCATAGACAGTTGCAGACTTCTGACTCATAAGCTGGGGGTACCCAGTCTTTAGAGTCTGAAACTGATAGCATTGATTCATACTTCTACACCAATCCCTCTGTATCTTCAAGGGAGGTTAAATCTTATGCTATTGGAGACGAACCGAAGACGTCATCTGCTAATACAGAACAACGTCTCTCTACAGTTGAGCAGTCGCTGAAGGACATGCTTACTATGATGCAAAGCATGCATCAAATAATAATGACTCAGCAAACCGCTCATCCAGCAGTGATAACTCCGGAACAGGTAGCGACACAAACTCAAGATAGTCAAGGGATTGATATACCCTTGAATAATCTTAGTCAGGAGCCTGCTATTAATCAAAATTCTGTATCTCCAGATCCTATCATTCCAGAAGATGTACCACCTCCGGTGGGGGTTACGGTACATCCGACAACAATTCAATCAAATGTGCTTCCTCAAACCAGTAAAGCTATTCAAGCAGTGCAAGAGCTAAAGGCACAGTTTGAAGTTCTGAAGCATAAATATCAGCTCCAGAGGTTCGGGATTAAGCAACCTTATCCTCCTCACTGGAATGATGTGCCCTTTCCTCCAAAGTTCAAACCACAATTCATGGTGTTATTTGATGGAAAGGCATCTCCCAGTCAATATATCAATTACTTTGATATTATGACTGTACATTTGCAGAAGAATGATGCTCTTCTTACCCGAGTTTTCATCGGGTGTTTGACGGGTTCAGCTTACGACTGGTATCGTAGTCTACCCGACAATTGCATTTCGTCTTTTGACGAATTTAAAGCAATGTTTCTCTTTCAATTCTATGAGGGAGGAATGGACATGAATATGTCCTCCCTGATAGAAATCAAGCAAAAGGAGAAAGAAGATACTCGGAAGTTTATAGAACGCTTCCGACAAGCTACTTTGAAAATGCCTCCAGGCATGCCAGATTCAGCACTGATTGATACGTGCAAGATGAATCTGCGACCATCCATTGCTGTCTTTATGGGTTCCCAATTCACAGATTGGGCCTCGTATATCATAGCAGCAGTTTCAGCCGAGACCAATGGTAGGTTGGCTCGCGAGCACGGGATGATCTTCGCTTCAGAAGACAAAGGAAAGAAAAACTCTTCAAATAATAATTTCGGCAATCGTAATGGAAAAGGAAAGGAAACCTTAGTGGTTAACCTTTTAAAACCCAAAACAACGCCGAAAAATCAAGAGTCTTCCAAGCCAAAAGAAGAATACTCTTTCGATGACAGTGATATCCCAGGGATATTTCAATATCTGGTAAAGAGTGGCAAACTCCAGATTCCAGAGCCGAAAAGGCCAAATGAGGTGAATCTGATCGATAATCCTAAGTATTGTATCTATCACAGATACATCAATCATCCTACCAAGGATTGCTATGTCTTGAAGAAGAAAATCCAAGAGCTGATAAATGTCAATGCCATTGCTTTAACCAACGATGAGCATACGGTCACAACCAATATGATTTCTCTTCAATTTGGAGGTTTTCCTCCACAGCAAGTCCCGGATGGAATTGTTCCAATCCCAAAGGCGACGATGAAGATTGTGAATATCCCGCCTGCCAGAGAGCAAAATGAAGGACTTTTGCCTCTTACACTCAAAAATGGTGAAATCATGTGGGTACATCCTGATTTAGTGCCTGAAATGGATAATGAAGGTAAAACTTCAAAATCCAAGAAAGGTAAGAAAGTCAAAACCTGCAACATAATTTCTCATGTTTTTACCCCAGACCATGATGATTTGGATCATTTATGGGGCGACATTCCTTTAGAGGATAGACTGAGGGGTTTGAATATATGCCCTCCAAGTTTGGCTCCTCCTACCAAACTCAAGCTTACTCATCGGCAATGGTTAGCGATGAATAGTGTCCCCTTATGCAGGGTACAACAAGTCTTTGCTGCTTATGAGAAAGCTCCCACATGGATCTTTCCTTCTATCCCGAGTATTCCTCCTTCTCATGTGGCTACAGAGATTTCTATTCCTCCTTCTACGGAAGTCTCTATGCCTTCTTCTTTTCCTGTGGTTGCAGAGATCTCTGCTTCCTCTTCCTCTGTTAAACCACTCATTAAAAGTCCGCTACCTACTCATTTGTATAGTCAACAATCAGTCCATCTCATGAAAAAGATGGGCTATGACTTTTAAAAGGCAGAAGGCTTGAATTATGATAAAGGAATGCGACTTCCCTTACAACTTCAAAGTAAAAAATCTACTCTTGGATTGGGTTTTGAAGATCCTCATAAAAATCTTCGCAACAAAAAGACTAAGGAAAAGAAGACTAAATCCTGCAATATGGTACTTCATTCTCCTGAGTCCAAGGAAGAGACCTTTGCTGGTACGAGATCTGGAAAAGAGTACCACAAAGATTATGAAGGATCTTCCAAAGAAGCAGAAGATGTTGTTGAAACAGTTCCAGCTCAATCATCTCCTGTTCCTGCTAAACCATCTGTGGTTGAGAAGGGGAAACAGAAAGCAGTACGCTTTGACGTCCCATTAAAATCTGCTTCAAATCAAGGGGTGGTGATGAAATCCTACAAGTTCGACATTCTAGCCCAGTTAGCTAATACTCCGGCTAGACTTTCAATATTTCAGCTGCTTTGCCTTTCAAAAGAAAGCCGCAAAACTCTGAGTGAAGCTTTTGCTACAAGCTGATTCATACTTAGCTCAACTCAAAAGTCCTGACAATATACCAGTGTCAAGCCCACAGTATCATAGTGTGATGGAGGCAATTCTTAATATTACCTTCACACAAGAAGATATGCTGTTGAAGCATAATAAGCATGACAGACCTCTGTGCTATACATGGTATATTGAATCCACAAAAATTGACAGGATTTACATCGATCATGGGTCTTCTATTAGCATAATTCTTCAGATTATGATACGACCCTTGAGGATCCCTACTAGTGAATTGATCTACACTAGTACCACAATAGTTGATTTCAACTCTGGAAAGAGTAAACCACTGGGGAAGATTCGGCTGAAGATTCAAATTGGTGATCTTCGAACTATGGCTACATTTTATGTTATCAACTCAGATGTATCTTATAACATCCTCCTTGGAAGACCGTAGATACATGAGCATAACATTATGCCATCAACTCTCCACCAATGCTTTAAGTATGTGGATCCTCAAGGGGTCGTGAAGACCGAATTTGCGGATATCAATTCCTTCAAGGGTGTTGAAGCATATTTCTCTGACTCAATGCTCTATAAATAGGAGCATGTGAAGGAGATATCAGATATAGCCGAAGATCGATCATCTGCTGAAGATCAATCTATCAATGAAGATCCTCCGGAAGAGCAACCTTTGAAGATTAAAGTCAAAGGCCGAATCCAACCTCAACCTGTCAATGATCAACCTTTGATGATCAAGGTTAAAGGAAGAACTCGGGCTTCATCTGAGGAAGCTGTAAAGATTCCAATCAAGAGCCAAGCTCAATCCCTTATGATCAAGGTCAAGGGACGTACTTCTCGTACAAATGATCCAGAACTGCCATTGATCATCAACCTTGGCAAGTCTACGCAGAAGACGGACGACGGTCCGTTAATAATCAATCCGAAGCGTAGTAGTCAAATTATAAATGATGTAAATATTGATAATTCTGTACTTTCTAATATCAATGAAGATTTCCTTTTGGAGTATATGGCTGTCAAATTCATTGAAAGAATGACTTTATCTTCTGATGATCAAAGTCATCATAAAAATGACATAAATACAGAGGAAACCTTATACATTGACCATAAGAAAAATTCCTTTCCCCCTCATGTTGATGTTGGACCTTATGCTCAAAGGTTCCTAACATCTTCTCCCTATTTTCTTTCTGTAGCCGCTTCATCACAAGCTTGTGTAACTTATAGATGTTACGAAGAATCTTATTTCGTGATTCCGTCTGATAAGAAAAATAAGCACCAAATTGTGTTTGGTCTGGCTAGAAATATTCCTGTTATTCAGACAAGTGATCTTCGAGATAAAGATAAAGGAAGAATCCGAATTGACAAATATAGTCAACAATCTCTTAAGATTATCCAGAATATGGAATATGATTTGAAGACTATGTAAGGTCTCGAACAAGGCAAGGGTAGACGATTACCGTTATATGGTGATCCGTTTTACCAGAAAACTCGTCATGGGTTGGGATATGATCCATCCTACATATTTAACGAGGATATACAAGAAGAATTTTCTTCTAGTTCTTCACAATCTTCAAATACGGAAGAAATCCAATTCATCGAATCAGATATACCCCACATGTGCAAAGAAGATATGAAAGAAGAATGTTCTTCCAGCTTTTTAAATCCTCGTATTCTGAGGGAGACTATTATGATGAATCCGAGTGTATATTCTCAGTTAACATGGTTCAAACTGATGGTGAATCAGAACCATTTGAGAATGACCCTTGGACACAACAAATGGACACTCAATGGGAGCTTCGTTTTGAACAACGACAGCCACGTACAGAGGATGAAATTGTCCAGATTGATATTGGAGACGGAATTACATCCAAACCGATATTCATCAGTAAAAATCTCTCCGAAGATGAAAAGGAAGAGTTGATACAACTGATTAAAAAATATATCGATATCTTTGCATAGAGTTATGAGGATATGCCGGGTCTAGATCCCAAAGTAGCTACTCATAAACTCAATATTCTTCCTAATGCCAAGCCTGTGAAACAACAGCAACGGCGTTTTCGACCAGATATGATGGACGCAATTGAAGCAGAAGTCAAAAAGCTGATCACATGTGGCTTTGTTCGTGAAGAACAACACCCAGATTGGGTTGCCAACATTGTTCCTGTTATGAAGAAGAGTGGAAAACTCAGAGTTTGCACAGATTTTTGAGATCTTAATGCAGCTTGCCCAAAGGACGAATTTCCACTTTCGATTACCGACGTCATGATAGACAATACATGTAGTTTTGAACGCATGTCTTTCATGGACGGATTTTCAGGATACAATCAAATTAAGATACATCCAGGAGATGAAAAGCATACTGCTTTTCGTACACCTCTTGGAGTCTACTGCTATACGGTTATGCCGTTTGGACTAAAAAATGCCGGTGCTACGTATCAACGAGCCATGAGCAGCATCTTTCAAGAACATCTACGAAAAACAGTTGAATGTTATGTAGATGATATTGTTGTCAAGAGTCGATCAAAAGATGATCACATTCAAGACTTGAAGACAGTATTTGAGTTGATGCGCCAACATCAACTGAAGATGAATCCTACTAAGCCTTTCTTAGGGGTTTCCAGTGGCAAGTTTTTGGGATTTGTCATCACTTCTCAGGATATTCATGTTGATCCTGATAAAATTAAAACAATTCTTGAAATACGTCCTCCACGCAATTTAAAAGAACTCCGCGACTTCTAAGGTCACATTGCTTATATCAGAAGATTTATATCCAATCTCTCTGGGAGATGTCAACCTTTCTCCCGTTTATTAAAGAAAGGTGTATCATTTGTCTGGGATGAAGCATGTCAGAAAGTCTTCAATGACATCAAACAATACCTTACAAATCCACCTATTTTGGTACCCCCAGTGGTGGGAAGACCATTTTTGTTATATGTTCGAGCCTTAGATCATTCCCTTGGTGCTCTTCTTGCACAGAAAAGTGACAAAGGTCATGAACAGGCAATTTATTATCTTAGCCGAATGATGGTCGGAGCTGAACACAGGTATACTCCTGTGGAGAAGCGACATTATGTGTCAGGACAGACTATTCATGTCATCTCTAGAATAAATCCTATTCGGGTATTGATAAGAAAACCGAGTATTCTCAACTCCAGATTAGCCACCTGGGCGATGTTGCTCACTCCTTATGACATGGTCTATGTACCTCAAAAATCAGTGAAGGGCCAAGTATTAGATGATTTTTTAGCAGCTCACCCTATACCTGAAACATCAAAGTTATATGAGGATATTCCAGATGAAGTTGTGGATTGTAATATGACTTTGAAGGATGACATTTGGCAATTATATTTTGATGGAGCATCACGAGTTGGACCTAAAGGCAATATTGTCTCTGGAGTAGGCATCCTCCTAGTCTCTTCCGACAAAATGGTCATATACCGTGCTTATTCTCTTAATGAGCCATGTTCCAACAATGTGGCAGAATACAATACTCTGCTAATTGGTCTCCAAGTAGTAAAACAGTTGGACATCGAGTTCCTGGAAGCAAATGGAGATTCTCAATTGATTGTTAATCAGGTTAGAGGGATATATGAAGTTAGGAATCCTGACCTCATCCCTTATCATCAAGTGGTAATCGAGTTGGTCCTTTCATTCAAAGGATTCTTCATCGAGTTCGTACCACGTTCTTAAAATTTGGAAGCTGATGCTCTTGCTAGCTTAGCAGCAGATTTAACTGTTCTAATTAGAAGACAAAACACCATAACTTTGTTGGATAGGGACTTATTCTGTGTCAAGAATAACTTGCATATCGAGCATAGTTATACTATAGAATTAAGTTCTCAACAAAGGGATTGGAGAAGTCCATTCATTGATTATACGGTTCGTGGGATTTTACCTGAAGATCCAAAGGAAGCTGCATCAATCAAGAGACGATTATTTCGATTCTACTATGATTCTTCATTACATATGCTATATCGTCGATCATATGATGGACTTTTGCTACGTTGTCTCTCTGAAGATGAAGCTAAGTGTTTGCAAAAATAAAATTCTTTTTATTTCACAAACTTTAAAGAATAGTACAAGAGTACAATGAATTCTGGGAAAGTACAACTATAGGAATCCGATCTGAAGACGATCGCTTTATCTCTTGGACGATGTGAACTTTGAAGACGATAGCCTCTGAAGAATGCAGCAGCACTTGGACAAGAACTCCTGATCTCTGATGATCTTGAATAATGATCCTCTATAATAAAGAACTTGAAACTCTATTTATAGAGTTCTAGAAATAACTATTTTATAGTTATTCTGGATTGCGCACAATCGATTGCGCTAGAGACAGACTACGCAGACTGCAAACTGCGCTGGCCATTGGGCAGTTGCTCGATCGTGGGCTAACCGTATTCAGACGCGTGGCATTGTTTGATTGAAATACGCTTGGTCGTGTATAGGCAGTTGCCACGTGGCGAGCAATTGATGGCATGTAAGCCACGTAATAAATGTCAGTTATCTTCAACAAATTTGATAGATCGTGCCACTTGAATAGCGCTAGCTTCAGACTGCGCTCCATTCTAGTCATTGGATAGCGCTAGGATTCGGACTTGGTCAAACTGTGCTAAGATTGGACTGGCAGACTGCGCTCAGGTTGGACTGGCAGACTGTACTGGACTGTACAGCTATTTTCGAGCGCTGTGCTGCACAAGAAACGAACAGACTCCTCGCTTTTTGGGCTGTCAGGCTGTTAGAAGATTTGATCTTCTTGTCAGGTAATGATGGCGTTGCTACGTCAGCATAGCGCGCTCGGGCGTTAGCGCAGTTCAGCCTCGCGCGTTTGATTTGTAGCGCAGTCTATCTTCAGTGCAGTTCATTGAAGGTGCGCAATTTAGACTTCTCGGCCTATTTGATGGATGCAACTTGATTTTAGGACTTACAAGACCCCCTTCAAATTTTTTGAAATTTGAAAATATTCAAAGTTTCGAAATACTTTGAATTTCGAATTTGAAATCAAGTTGCGCTTTGGTTGCGCGTTTGGAGGAATTAGCTCCGACTTTCGCGACGCAATCGGAGGCGACTGTTATATTTCTGTGAGAAAACTATAAATAGTTTCATCTTCTATTCTTTCAATCTTTACTTGCTTTCGATTTCTCAAGAGAAAGATACTCCTTCCATACTCCGACTTCTTCTTCTTCCTCTCGTCGTCGACATCAATGGCGCCCAAGCGATCGGCCACTGAGAAGGAAAAGGCCCCTGCTGAACCTTCGACTCGTGTTGTACCACGAGTATCTCGTCACGAGATGGGCTACCCATCTCTTCAAGGTGAATGACGAACCATGATCGAAACCCTTTTTAGGGTTTTTGATGTTTTTAAACCTTCATGCCTCTCTCTTTTTAGAGATTGATGGTATTCTCAACCACTTGCGCCACCCTATTTAGGGTTTCGGCTGTATGTACAACAGTTTTCATTTTTATGAAAACTGTATCTTTGTGCAATCGGTTGGAAAGCGCTGACCAAATATTCAGCGCAATCCATCGATTTGTGCATCGATGCACAAACTGATGTTTTGCGCAAGTCGGTTGTGCTAGCTCAATCTGATGCCTTGTGCACGTTGGCTGTGCTGGCGCAATCTGATGTCTTACGCACATTGGCTGTGCTAGCACAATCTGTTGTCTTGCGCACATTGGCTGTGCTGGCATAATCTGATAGATTGTTTTACACAGCGCAATTTGGATAAATTATGAAGAATTTTTTAAATTCTTTTGCACATACTGATCTTTGTCTCTTCATTGATGCAGTTAACCTCAGAGAAGATCTAAATTATGAGGTTCTTGCAGGATCTTTGTCCGAATCAGAATTCGAGGAAGATCTCTCACACGTTTCCTTTCCACAGTATGCTTTACCATCATCCCGACAAGCTGTCTTGGTTGCACAAGACAATGATACTTTATTGTGTCTGATGAACGGGCAACCTCTTCAGACTGCTGACACTGTTACTCACAAGAAACCTCTATTTTTGTTTGGTGAGGCTTTTGATAAAAATTCTTAGCCAAGGCCTCGTATGGAACAGAGAATCTTCCAAAGGGGTGAGAAGACGATATATTTGACAGAGATCTCCAGATGCCTCCCTCTGTCCAGATATGCTTTTGCAAGCTATCCCAGAAGAATGGAATGGGACATAACTCTGCTACAGCAAGCCCGAGTGGGTAATATCTGTGTTAAGAAGGGGCCAGACCATAAAGATGTATTCTACAGTTCTTCTGAGCGACATAGCTCCCTACTCAGAGGACTAAAATCCGGTTGCATCCCGCCGGAAGATTCTTCTCTGCTGCTACCAGTAAAAACTCCAATATTCGCAAATGAGTTTGCGAAGGTAGAAGGGAGGTATCCGGACCAAGATCTACGGTTGACAGGTCTTGTGAACCCGTACAATAAAAGGTGGATCTGTGTGGCCAATTGGATATTGGTCCAATTTGAAGATCAGCTTAAAGAAATTGATTTGTATCAGGCAGTATACGCTACTGTCTATGGCTTCTCCCCTAATCCACATCTGTTCCTTGCGTTGGTGAAGAGATATAATTATAGGACTGGGACTTTCATGACGCCGCGCGAGGAAATTGGTTTAGCCTTGCATGAGATAAAATACATCTCTAATCTGCCAATGGGGGATATCCCCTATAAAGAGTTTGTTTCGACAAATGATGAATTGGACAAACTGCGCAATGAGAATGCCAGAATGGTAGATGTTTTTGAAGAGCTACTCTGCCATTACAAGATTTGTTCTCTATACTACAAGAGTGGTACGGCCAATACTTGCTATTCGACCAAGTGGTTGCCGTATCTTTTCCTCAACCATATTATTGAAAAGAAGACCAAAGAACCTGAGAACTGCAATCCCAACTTCTTCAAACCGCTTAGCAATAGCAAGGTGATAGAGTTGATGGAGATGCACAACGATATGGATATCAAGATTAAGGATGATCTTCAGTATCCTCCTTTCAAGAAAGAAGACATCGTTGAAAGCTACATGATGATGGATTACAGGCCCATGTCGAAGGAAGCCCAACTGACAGGTTTTCTTACTTACTGGCTTCGACGATATATCGTACCTGGGGCCAGTGCAGTTGACCGCTTCCATCGCGGTGTACTGTTTGCTGCTGTCCGTCTAGTCTTCGGCTACCGGATGGATTTGTTGTCAGCAATGACATACAGGATGAATGCTGGCCTCCGTCTTTTTGTTGACTCGATGATTCGAGAAAAAAACGAAAAAGGGATTTTTTTTCGGCTGGAACTGCCGTATACATATCTGTTTGGATGGCTGTTTCTACACCATCCTTCCTTAATGAACCCTGCTATGGGGGCAGTGAGCGACAGTTTTCTGAGAAGATATTCTGGATGTAAATGGATCTATACCACTTTGAAAGACTGCAGGCGAGTCTTGAATCTGGGCAAAGGATGGAACTTCTACTGTGTTCCACCTCCAGTCGGTTATGAATATGTACCGACAAATATGATCGACTCGGTAAGAGGGCCACCCTTGGGTCGTACTACCTTCGATTGGCTGAGGACGATTCGGCCATCACATCTAGTATACCGGTTCGAAGATGAATGTTATCTTGAACCTTATCTCCCAAGCCGTTTTGCACATCAATTTGGCTATGACCAATTTCATGTAGGCAATGCCATAACATGCCTTCAGGGAAAAGGTTATTTGATTGATGGAGCCCGGGCTTGGGCCTATTATAATGCCCGTGACACAAAGACAACGTTCTCGATGCCGACAAGGAACGACCGTGGCCCGCGCATGCTGAATACTTATTCGATCTTTTATACATCAGTAAATACTTTTGCTGAGAATTTCAATCTAACAGACAGCTTTGCGATGGTGACACGATTTAGAAAAGAAGCACCTGTTTTGTTGCCTCCTGGTAATGATGAAGAACACGAGCCGACTGATGCGCCTCTAGAAGCTTCGAGGGAAGCCAACTTCCCAGAAGAAGTCTACGAACCGCTGCGTATTTCTTTGAAAGTTGTAAGATCTCCGATCAAGGAGAAAAAGTGGAAGGCAGAAGAACCATCTTCTCCTGTCTCTAAGAAGAAGACCGCTATAGACTCTTCGGAAAGAGTCACTACTCGATCGCAGTCTCGGCAACAAGCTGAGTCAATCCATAGAGAAGAGGCGACGACCCCGACTTCCATCCAAAGATAAACACATGCTGCAGCGTAGAGAGTCCTGAGGAGCCTCTACGTAGGAAGAAAATAGCTTTCAGAAAAAAAGTGACCACTCCCTCAAAACCTATCCATACATCTGCCCTAATAAGTGCTGCTGCCGGGGTTATGATGCCTTCACCTACGCCTGCTCCTGAGCCTAGGCAGGTGATAAATACACAAGAAGGAGCTACCAATGTAGAGATAAGAGAAGAGACCGCGAAGGCAAAAGATGAGGCTGCAGAAAGAGAAGCGTCTGCAACTCCGACCCCAATCAATGAGTCGGAATCATCTGTCGAAGTATTGCCATCTTTCACACTTACAATGGAAGCTGCTCATCTTCCAGCTACACCAAGATTGTGTCGCGCTGAAGAAGATTGACTAATGATCGAAGCTCTAGATGGGTGTGACTTCGGCTTCCATGACATAGATCCAGTCGATGCAAGTGATGACGAGGAAGCACAAGAGGAGGGGGCAGATGACGAGGAGACATCGGCGGAGGATGTTAATGACCATCTTATTCCGGAAGAGGATACTGCTGTCCATGCATCCCAGGAGAAGAATGCTGCTAATGAAGTAGCACCGGAGGAAGCTATTATCTTTGATCAAAGAGGTATTGACTGATTTTGATAATCTTCATTTATAGATCAGATGATTGATATTTTAACTTTCATTCATGCAGAAATTCAACCTTCTTCGATTCTTCCGGTATGCACTGACATAGTGCAGACAGAGGCGATAGCCAGCGGCAGCCGTCATCTATCAGGTGGCTCCGAAGCGGGAAGTAGTCAGGCAGTAATGTCTGAAACTACTTCCGCGAGGCTCCAGCCTATTTCATTAAATGACAATCTTGTCCCTAAAGCCAATTTTGGTAAGCTTGCCTTCATTTTGATCTTTTTTCTGATAGTTCTTAGTGACAGCAAACTGATGATGTTTACTTGATTTCGCAGAAGAACATCTAGGAGGGGTAACTAGCTCTACAATGGCTCCTTTATCAAAAGAGGCTACAGCCGATGTTCAAGAAGCCGAACTTCCGCCTTCACAAGCGTCTGCTGCTGAAGCTTTTGTTGGAATAGCTGCTACACCTAGTGCAGTAGCTACTAATAAATTTGTAGTGGGTTCTTTCACCAATTTCTTCTTTAGTTCCTTGGGACCTTTAGTAGAAAGGGTAATGGAGAAAGAAAATATTGGTTTTATCACTGTCAGAAGTCCAACTTCTTATCTGATAGGCGGAATCCGAGATCAAGGTGATGAAGCTCAGGCTGCTTACTTTGAACATGTGCTGGATGAGATGGAGGAAGCAATCAAGATTTACAAAGATCTTAACCGAGGGGAGGTAGAGCCACTGGTAAATGCCGAGTTCGAAAGGATGACTCGAGAAGCTGAGGTCACGAAAGTTGATTTCAAGAAATTTTTAGACACTTTTGCCATAAAATCTTCAGAGTATGATTCTCGGATGGATATAGTCGCGTCTACTGCTGGGGAGAAAGAGAAGAAGGTTGCTGATCTGAAGGCAGAGTTTGCTCGACTTCAAGAAGAGTTGAGAATCGTTCAACTTGCTCTTGAAGAAGAGACTACACAGCATCAAGCCGCAGTTTAGCAACTGGACATTCTGACCCATAAAAAGAATGAGTTTGTGAAGTTTCATCAAGATGAAATCGCTCGCCGACTAGTGACCTTGCCAACATTTGACGCTGGATCTGGAATGGCAGAGGCTAGAAGGCGGGTGCTGGATTCTCGTGAAGAACGACTCCAAACCTTGAAGCAGCAAATAACTAATCTGATGACCCCTCCAACTGAGTGAAAGAAAATCTTTTGTATTTTCTTCTTTGTGATATGTCTTTTTGTAACGTCTTTTATCTTGATCAATGAAAATATACTATTTTGTGGATCTATTATTTGTTGCATATCCCGTTACGGATATAAATAATAGCGATAGAAAATATATTCAGAGATTTAGGACATGATATATTTCTTGGTTTAGAAAATAATTATATTTATTATATCTGCTCAGAGGTAATGTGGACATGGCAGAATATAATTTTCTTTTTGAATATTATTTTTTTAGTAAACAACTTAATCAGAGGTAATAAGTACGTGATAAGTTGTTGATATGGATGAACGGATGAGTCGTCAGAATGTATGAACGAAGTGAATCGTCGAGATGAACGGATGAACCGTCAATTGGATGGCGTGAATAGGTGAACCGTCGGATGAATGGAATGAACGGATGAACCGTCGGATGAAATAGAATGAATGGATGAACCGTCGGGTGAATGGAATAAACGGATGAACCGTCAGGTGAATGGAATGAACGGATGAACCGTCGGGTGAATGGAATAAACAGATGAACCGTCGTAATAAATGGAATGAACGAATGAACCGTCAGATGAGTGGAATGAATGTTGTGAAGAATCCGTCGCTTCAGTTCGCATGATCGACCATCTCAAGAATCTCTGTCTATAAATAGAACAAAAATTTATATGGAGTGATCAGTTTCAATTGTAAAACAAAATATCGTCTGGAGATGCATTTAAGAAGGCTGAGATCATCCCGAAGGTTGAAGAAGTTGCTGAGGAACGTCCAGCCGAGCCAACCCAGCCAAAGCAGACAGAGACGGACGAAGGTTCGTCGGCACCCAAGCCGTCACGGGATATCTTGGACTTCCTAGTCGAGCCAGGGTGGACTGAATAAGAAGAGGCTATGAGGATGGCCGCTTGCGCGTTTCTAGTGAAATCGAGCAAGGATGTCCTCGGCTCTTTTGCCGACTATATTTTTAAAAAGGACGGCAGTGGTCCTCGTCCTGTTTTTAAGAAGGACGATAGTGATTCTTGTCCTTGATATTATGTAACATCGTTTATGATGAAAAATAAAATCAAAATTTATTTATGAACTGTCTTGTGATATTTACAAGAAATTCCTTTTACATTCATACATAGTACTTTTTAAGGAATTTGCCATTGATAGGCATCATCGCCACTCGACCGTCCAACTCTGTGAGTTGATAGGCTCCATTTGAGATGACTTTACTCACGATATAAGGCCCTTCCTATTTTGCATCGAACTTGCCTTTGCTCATGTGAGTCATAGTCATGGGACGTCTGACTGTTAGAACGAGTTCTCCTTTCTGAAAGGCTCTGATTTTAACTTTGCGGTTAAAAGTCTTTGAGATACGGGCTTGATATAATTCAATATGTTGTTGAGCCAATAGCCGCTTCTCGTCGAGCGCCTCCAGTTCTTGAAGTCGAAGAAGATCATTATTCTCCGTAGTAAGTTCATTAGCGATGGCAGTTCTCAAGGAAGGAATTTGAAGTTCCAGAGGTAAGACTGCTTCACAACCGTACACCAGAGAAAAGGGTGTACAGCCTGTAGGGTTGCGGACCGTAGTACGGTAGGCCATAGACATTCTCCAAACTTTTCACTCCAATTCCGTTTGTTAGTAGACACAAACTTCTTAAGGAGTTTGATAATAGTCTTGTTGAAGGCTTCAGCCAAGCCATTAGCAGCCGGGTTGTAAGCTGTAGAAGCGACATTGTCAATCCGATGATCGTCACAGAACCTGGTGAACTTTTGACTGATGAACTGAGGTCTATTGTCGTGAACGATTCGTCGAGGTACACCAAACCTGTAAATAACGTGGCGTTTGACGAAGTTGATGACGCTGCTAGTTTTGACTCCAGCCAAAGGTATAGCTTCGGCCCACTTGGAGAAATAATCAGTTATTGCTAATATAAACCGATGTCCCTTAGAAGAAGGAGGATTGATAGGACCTATAATATCCATACCCCAAGCTTCAAAAGGCCAAGAAGCAGCAGTCGGATGAAGGAATTCCGACGGTTGATGGATGAAATCTGTATGGATTTGACAAGCTCGACATTTTTTTGCATATTCGATGGCATCAGACACCATAGAGGGCCAATAGTAACCCATTCGTCGGATACGATCCTATAGTTTAGGGCCGGGTTGATGTGCTCCGCAGACACCATCATGAGCTTCACGCAATACTTGCTTTGCTTCATCACCAGCAAGACAGTGCAAAAGTAGGCCGTTATAAGTCCGTCGATAGAGAGTCTTGGTAGTCTGATTGTAGTAGAATCGAAGAGATCGTCGACGAATACTCGTAGCCACTTTAGGATCTTCGGGAAGTATTTCATGAACTACGAAGTCGATGAAAGGAGCTCTCCAATCTTCATTGATAACATTGACTTCAGCGAAGTTACTGAACTCAATGTTGCGATTGTTTTTAATGCAGAACAACTCTCTGTTAAAAACAACAACCATTTGTTGTCTTTTGATGGGAATTGCTAAGACTGCTGTGAGATTAGCTAAAGCATCTGCCTTAGTGTTACAAGCTCGTCGAACATATTCAATAAAGAAGCCTTGAATGATGTAGCCATGTAAATTGTAGCTTCATGATAGGGCACTAGATCTTGATGGCGAACTTCGTATGTTCCTCTAACCTGATTGACAACCAGTTTAGAATCGTCGTAGACTTCAAGATATTCGACTTCCAACTGTTTTGCTAATTGGAGTCCAATGAGCAAGGCATTGTATTCAGCCACATTGTTAGAGCATGGCTGATCTAAAGAATAAGCTCTTTGGATAGCTAATCCTTCTGGAGAGACTAGTACAATTCCAACTCCTGCAACAATGGTCCTATTTGGTCCAATCCGGGACGCTCCGTCGAAGAACAGACGTCAGGTAGGAAATTTTTCAGAGATCATGTTTGATTCCAATGTTTCATCTAGAATTTTGTCATAAAGCTTAGATGTCTCCGGAACAGGATGAGCTGCTAAAAAGTCAGCCAGTGCTTGACCTTTAACAGACTTTTGTAGAACATAAACCATATCATATTGGGCTAGCAGGATGGCCCATGTAGCCAGTCGAGAATTGAGTGTGCTGGGCTTCTTCATCAGTACCCGAAGAGGATTAACTCGAGAAATGGCGTGAATGGTTTGGCCAATAATATAATGTCGAGTCTTTTGAACAGCGAACAGAAGAGCTAGACATTCTTTCTCAACCGAACTATAACGGTGTTCAGCACTGATCATAGTACGACTAAGATAGTAGATGGCTTGTTCATGGCCTTCTTTGTTCTTCTGGGCAAGTAAAGCACCCAATGAATGATCCATAGCATGGACATACATTAAGAATGGTATGCCTGAGATTGGTGGCACTAAGACTGGCGGGTTCATCAGATACCGCTTTATATCATCGAATGCTTGTTGACATTCTTCGGTCCAAACGAAAGATACACCCTTTTTTATTAATTGAGTAAATAGTCTACAGCGTCCAGACATATTTGAAATGAACCTCCTGATATACGCAAGTCGACATTGGAATCCTCGTAGCTCTTTTAAGTTGCGTGGAGGACGCATCTCTTGAATGGCTTTGATCTTCTCGGGATCCACGTGTATACCTTTAGAGGTAATGACGAAGCCGAGAAATTTACCACTAGAGACACCCAAGAATGACTTGGTGGGATTCATTTTTAACTGATGTTGGCACATTAGATTGAAGATAGTTCTAAAATCTTGGATGTGATCTTCCTTTAGACGACTCTTGACAGCAATATCGTCGACATAGCATTCGACAGTTTTGGGCAGATGATCTCGAAAGATGGTACTCATAGCTCATTGGTAAGTTGCACCAGCGTTCTTGAGACCAAATAGCATCACAGTATAACAATAAACTCCGCGAGGAGTGCGAAAAGAAGTATATTTTTTATCTTCAGGGTTCATCCGAATCTAATTGTATCCAGAATATCCATTCATGAAGGATATCCTTTCGAACCCGCAAGTGTTGTCGATCATGACATCTGTAATAGGGAGATAAAATTCATCCTTTGGACAAGCTTCATTAAAATCCCGAAAGTCAATACAAACTCGAACTTTGCCAGTTTTCTTCAAGACTGGGACAACATTGGCTATCCAATCAGGATGTTGTTCTTCTCGAATAAAGCCACAAGCTGTGAGCTTTTTCACTTCATCATTAATTGCATCCATCATTTCTGGTTTGAATCGCCTTTGCTGCTGTTTGACTGGCTTTGTATTAGGCAAAATATTCAGTTTATGAGTAGCAACTTTGGGATCTAAACCTGGCATGTCTTCATAATTCCAAGCAAAGACATCAATATATTCTCGGATAAGAAGAATTAATTCTTTCCTATCTGCCTGTGGGAGGTTCTTGCTGATGAATATTGGACGAGGTGACCCGTTTTCTCCTACATCAATTTGAACCAATTGATCTTCGATAGGAGGTTCTCGTTGTTCGAATCGGAGTTTCCATTGGGTATCCATTCGTTGAGTCCAAGGATCTGTTTCAGTATTTTCTTCTATGTCTTTATCATAGCCTTCTGGGAGTTCAACGGAGACCATGTTAGAAGATACGATCAATCGATGAACTTGACCGATGCTAGTATCAGAATCCCATGATCTGGAATCAGAAGAGGTAGAGCCTTCCTCATTATCGGATTCGGAGACTTCTGGAGATAAGACCGGAGGTGAAGTATATCCGAGACCTCTTTTTGTCCTGCTGTAGTACATCTCTGATTTTCCTTTCGGAACAACCGTACGGATAGGAGTTCGTCTACCCTTGCCATAATTGAGGCCATTCTTGAAGTCATAATCTATCTTTCAGATGATGTCTTTTGATTGTTGACTATAACGACGAAGTTGAAGACGTCCCATATAGTTATTTTTGCTATCATCCATATAGCTGAATTTTTGTTCTGGCCCTTTACTAAAAAGTATTGGACCCTCACCTCTCTTTCGAGAAGGGACAACAAAATATGAGTCATTTAGATGTTCAAATAATACTTTCGTCTGAAGGGATTGTACGACCCCTATTGTAAATGACTGAAAGCTGTCTAGCATATCCAAAAGCATTTAGTATGATAAATGACATCAGTACACTGGAAAGTAAATACTTTTTTATTGATTTGTACATCCATATTTACATCAGGACCTTTAGCCTTAGCCGGCTTGGTCAGATCGATTACAAGAGGAGGAACAGAAGAGCAAGGAGGTTTAGGCTTGTTGCGACGAAGGTCGATAACAAGCGGCTCAGAAGAAGTGAGCTCCATTTTATCCTTGTTACAACGGAGGTCGATAACCAGTGGCTCAGAAGAGGTGAGATCCCTTTTATCCTTGTTATGACGTAAGTCGATAACCAATGGCTCAGAAGAGGTGAGCTCCATTTTATCTTGATTATCACCAATTGATTGCTTCTGGGCTGGCAGATGAATGGCTAGTGGTTTGGAGGATTGACGATGAGACACACGTCCTTTGACAGGTATAATGAGAGTGTCGTTGGGCATTGCTTCTTGTTCTTCCTCACCGTCCATGGCTAATACTACCTTCATAAACTCTTCTTTGTACATGCGAGCGTCATTGTAATATGCTTCAACGCCTTTGAAAGGGTAGAGATCCACAACTTCTTTTTGGACTTCTCCTTTGTCATCAACATATTTGAAGCATTGATGGAGAGTAGAAGGAACAATATTGTGTTCATGAAGGAATGGTCTCCCTAGAAGAGCATTGTAGGAACAACCATGGTTGTCTATAATGTAGAAGGTCACCTTCGTACGAAGATTGCCAATTTGGAGCTTTAAGCGTATCTTGCCTAAAGGTTCACTTCTTCCCTGGTTGAATCCCAGGATGGTGGTAATAGTGCCGGAGAGGCTATACACTGGAATCTTTAGAGCATCCAACATCGTCTTAGGCATGATGCTGAGTGCTGACCCTGGATCTATCAGAATACGATCGACCTTCATGGTGTCGACATATCCTGTAAAGTAGAGAGAACGGTCATGTCGATTGTCTTCCATCAACATGTCATCCTGTGTGAAGGTGATGTTTGGAATTAATTCCAGCACACTGTGACAGTGGAGACAAGAGACATGTTCTGACTCAGGTTTCTTGAGAAGAGTTAGGCAAGTGTCGGCCTGTATCAAAGCCTCACTCAGTGTTTCTCGAGTCTCTTTAGAGAGGCGTAAGAGCACGAAGATGGATAGCCTGGCTGGTGTGTTGGCTAATTGAGCCAATATGTCAAAGTTATATGGCTTTTCAAGTCCAGAGGGGGAAGACTTCTTCAAAACTTTGTCAAAGCGGACTTGTTGTTTGCCTTTGTCGGCTGCTATCGGTTTAGGAAGAGTTGGTTCCACAACCGGTAATGATGTAGAGGGGATGCCTTCTGTAGAGACAGGCTGCACTGGAACAGCCTCAGAAGACGAAGCAGGATCCTCCCGAGTTTCGAGATGCTCCCGTAGATAGGTATTCCCTGACCTGGTGCCCAATAGGATGTCTTCTTCAACTATGGGGTCAAAAGATACCATATTGCAGCTCTTTGTCTTGCCCTTAGAGCGTTCCTTTGGCTTGGAGGAAGAAGGAATTTCAAAATCTGAAACAAGATCAGGATGAATCCACATAATCTCGCCATTATCAAGGGATAAGGGGACAAGGCCTTCACTTCATGGAGGAGGAAGATTCTCAATCTCCAGAGTGGCCCTGGGAATGTGGATGATGCCGCTCTGCACCACTTGTGACAGGAAGTCACCGAACTGTACAGAAATTATATTGGCCGTAACAGTCTTTTCATCCTGCTGGAGAGTGATGACACCGGCGTTGACTAACTCTTGAATCTTGCCTTTGAGCACATAGCATGCCCGAGTAGGATGCCCTAAAAACCTGTGATATATACAATACTTAGGGTGGTCAGTCTTACCGACTTCATCAGGCTTCTTCGGGTCAGGGAGTTGCAATTTATTGCTTTTAAGCAAACAGTCGAAGATGCTGGCAGTATCATTTTCATCAAAAGAATACTCTACTTTTGGGCGAGGTTCCTTTAGTGGAGGTGCAGAAGGAGTAGAGGTAGACGTGGGTTGAGCCACGTTAACGGCTAAAGATTCCTTGCTCTTGAGGTTGATGTTCAAGGCTTTTTTGCCCTTGCGGTTATTTTGGCGATTACCACTACCAGATGGAGAAGACTCATCTCGATCAGGGTTAGACATGTGTACCCCCAACTGTTTGAACTTCTCAGCGCTAACTTCGGCTACTTTAGCATTGACGATGAATGACGGCCAGTCCTGGAACTGTGTTAACCCCGTCCACATGCTGATGATAGGCAACAAGTTTGACTTATAAGTGTCTATCGTCACAACAAATGGGGTCCCGGGAGGCATTTTGAGTACTTCTCGGCTGAATCGTTCAATAAAACTCTCAGTAGTTTTATTATGTCTTTGTTTGATCTTGTTGAGGGCGGATATAGTCATATCATTGATACCCTCATAGAATCATTCCAGGAACATCTGTTTGAGTCCAGCAAAGGAAGTGATAGAGCCATCAGACAGGCTGCGGTACCAATTATATGCCATGCTGGCTAAGCAGCCGACGAAGACTCTGGTAAGAAGAGCATCGCTTGGTTGGTGCTGGACAGTCATTAACTCAAAATGGTTAATGAACTGACTCAGAGAAGTGCTGCCGTCAAACAGCATGATCGTAGGAATCTTGTACTTTGGAGGGAATAGGACTTCCTTCTACTCCACTGGATAAGGTTGTTTGATCCCCAACCTCTGTAGACCGTCTTTCTCTTTGAAGGCCTCGAACTGATTACGTAGTAATTTTATAGCCTCATTGGCATCTCCTGAGGATGGAGAAGTAATAGGCTGGCATACCGGGTTAGGAGGAGGAACAGCATGGTAAGCACTACCCCCAGCCCCTGAATGACTGGATGTAACTTGGATAGGTATTGAGGCTACTGGAGGAGACGGTACCCCCAGACCTGCAATGACAGGCACCGATGATGCTATAATCTCGGAATTGACAGCAGGTGCAGTCGGTGATACTGTATGTTGAGCTATGATAACAGTATGCATACTTGCAATCATTTCAGCCATGGTCTTCAACTTATCTTCCGGTGCGGCGATTCGTTGCTCTTGACTTGCCGAACTAGAAGCGTCTGGATCTTCAGTAACAACATAGGCTGACAGTTCTCTGGGTACAGTAGAAGATACTGTCTGCTCAGAGCTTTCGCTATATGCGTCATAATCAGAGAAA
This sequence comes from Iris pallida, assembly GCA_029216955.1. Classification (NCBI taxonomy): domain Eukaryota; kingdom Viridiplantae; phylum Streptophyta; class Magnoliopsida; order Asparagales; family Iridaceae; genus Iris; species Iris pallida. Next base: position 6,422,108 of record JANAVB010008800.1, on the reverse strand, counting down.
GAATCATCCCCTGAGTGAGAAATAGAGAGATGACCAGAGGGATCTTGTAGAAGATTCCTACGACCGACTGTGTCTTGACTTCGGGATCGGGTGTGTCGAAATACTCCTTCAGAGGATTCATAGAGTAAATCCAGATATCGTTGACTGGGTTTACGGGGTTTGCCATGCTTTGAACACTTCCTACCCCCATTGCCTCGGGAAGCCATATTCACAGAGGCATAGAGCACCTCGTCTTCGTCTTCTGACATTAGTTGAGAAGTTAAACGATCAAAGACAGATCGTTTTGTCGTCTGGCAACAACACTTGATAACCACCTGGTGATTACAATGGTGTTCCAATGGTTGGATTGGAGGTGTTGAGGTGTTGTCCCGCTTCTGCTTGAGGTATTCCCGAAGATCAGGGATATATTCTTTGACGACATTCGGAACATGATTCCGATTCTTCAGATGCTTTGTCCCGTGAGTATACAGAGAAGTACTCAACTCGTTAGCATAAGTGTCAGGATTTTTCCTCCTGGAAGTTTGCTTCTGATGCAAGTTTACCTTCGGCATTGGTTGCTTGCATTTCATAGAAACTGGTCTATTGAGATAAGTCCGTAGATCGGCAAATTCACTCCTAGGGGCCTTCGTCTGAGACACTAGCAATTTTCTTTGCTTTGATCGAGATATTCGAAGAGTTGGGAGATCTTGGAAGTGTGCTACTGGAGTAGGCAAGATGCCTCTCTGGTCAATATTTTTCTCTTTAGCAGGGAGCGAAGAACTCTTGTTTGAGAGAGCTTTTGTACTGTTTGGTGCCGAGGCACGTTCAGATGGATCTTCTGAGGTAAAAATCGGGAAAGACTAAAAAAAGACCAAAGGGTCTTTTCCTTTATTTTGTGAAGAAGGGTTGGCTAAAGAGCGTTTCCCTCGGTTGTTTTCCAAGTTTTGGACTACGGAAGATTGAGAAAAGACCAAGGGACCTTTCTGTTTGTGCTGAGACGGAGGAAGAATAGTCAAAAGACTACCCCCTGTGGGTTGTGCAGGAATAGAAGAAGCAGCAACTTTCTCTTTGATGGAGATGACAGATGGCTCCTTGGCCCTAGAATCAGCAGGGGGTGCAACCTGTGCTCTGAAAGAAGCAGCAAGTAAAGCCTTGGCTACAGAGGGCTTAAATTGCGCTCTGGTTGAAGGAGTGGTGGATTGTGCAGGAGGGAAAGAGACCGCCAACTGCGCCAGAGGGAGAGGGGTCTTGGGCTTTGCCATAGCAGCATAAGTTGTAGACTGCGCTGTGGCAAGAGGAGCAGTGTGCTGCATAAGGGCTGTAGGAGCTCTGGATTGCGCATGGGTGCTGGATTGCGCAGGAGCAGAAGTGGATATTGGCCTCCTGTTAGACGAAACAACAGGTTGTGCAGAGGACTTCGGGGTCCACACTGAATAGACCTTGCTCTTGGCAGAGGCCACAGTGCGACGAGTAGCCCCAGAGTTGATCATCGCTTCGTAGACAGTCTGGTTGACCTTCATAACCAGCGTCTTCTGCGTCTTTCCGATAGACGCAACATCACATTGAGTTGTCACTTCCTCGTCGGAGGAGAAAGTCGTCCCCAGCAGAGTCGCCATTTTGTTTGCAAAAACAAAAGTCTTTTTATTTCACAAACTTTAAAGAATAGTACAAGAGTACAATAAATTCTGGGAAAGTACAACTATAGGAATCCGATCTGAAGACGATCGCTTTATTCCTTGGACGATGTGAACTTTGAAGATGATAGCCTCTGAAGAATGCAGCAGCACTTGGACAAGAACTCCTGATCTCTGATGATCTTGAATAATGATCCTCTATAATAAAGAACTTGAAACTCTATTTATAGAGTTCTAGAAATAACTATTTTGTAGTTATTCTGGATTACGCACAATGGATTGCGCTGGAGACAGACTGCACAGACTACAAACTGCGCTGGCCATTGGGCAGTTGCTCGGTCGTGGGCTAACCGTATTCAGACGCGTGGCATTGTTTGATTGAAATGCGCTTGGTCGTGTATAGGCAGTTGCCGGCGAGCAATTGATGGCATGTAAGCTACGTAATAAATGTCAGTTATCTTCAACAAATTTGATAGATCATGCCACTTGAATAGCGCTAGCTTCAGACTGTGCTCCATTCTAGTCATTGGATAGCGCTAGGATTCGGAATTGGTCAAACTGCGCTAAGATTGGACTGGCAGAATGCGCTCAGGTTGGACTGACAGACTGCGCTGGACTGTACAGCTGTTTTTGAGTGCTGTGCTGCACAAGAAACGAACAGACTCCTCGCTTTTCGGGCTGTCAGGCTGTCAGAAGATTTGATCTTCCTGTCAGGTAATGATGGCGTTGCCACGTCAGCGTAGCGCGCTCGGGGGTTAGCGTAGTTCAGCCTCGCGCGTTTGATTAGTAGCACAGTCTGTCTTCAGCGCAGTTCATTGAAGGTGCACAATTTAGACTTCTCTGCCTATTTGATGGATGCAACTTGATTTTAGGACTTACACTAAGCAAACGCTTCGTAAAGCTCATGATGGTGTTTGTGGTGCCCATCAACCGGGTCCGAAATTACAGGACCGCATTCGAAGGATGGAATATTATTGGCCTTCTATGATAGCGGATGCTGTAGATTATGCCAGACGGTATAAAGCTTGTCAGATTCATGCTGATTTTATTCACTAACCATCTGAATTCCTACATCCTACAGCAGCTTCCTGGCCCTTCGAAGCCTGGGGCATGGATATTATTGGTCCAATTAATCCTGCTTCTGTCAAAGGACATCGGTTTATATTGGTTATAATCGATTATTTCTCTAAATAGGCGGAAGCGATTCCTCTTGTTGAAGTAAAAACATCAAATGTGGTTAGCTTCATTAAACACCATATTATTTATCGCTTTGGGATTCCCCGAAGGATAATTCATGACAATGGACCACAATTTGCCAGTCAGGCATTTTATCGATTCTGTGACAAGAATCAGATCCAAAATCTGGCTTCTATGGCCTATAATCCAGCTGCTAATGGTTTGGCCGAAGCTTTCAACAAGACAATCATCAAACTTCTCAAAAAGTTCATCTCTTCTAATAAACGTGATTGGAATGAGAAACTTGGAGAATGTTTATGGGCTTACCGAACAACAGTCTGTACTCCTACTGGTTTTACACCATTCTCATTGGTTTACAGATGTGAGGCTGTTCTTCCATTGGAAATCCAGATTCCATCTCTCAGAATAGCTATTGCTAATGAGCTAACTACAGAGAACAATGATCGCTTACGACTCCAAGAACTTGAAAGATTGGACGAAAGCGACTTCAAGCGCAACAGCACATTGAACTTTATCAAGCCCGCATATCTCAAACTTTCAATCGTAAAGTTAAAGAGAGGGTATTTAAAGTCGGTGAGCTAGTTCTAGCTGTTAGAAGACCGATGGTGATGACTCATAACAGCAAAGGGAAATTCCAAGCAAAATAGGAAGGTCCCTATGTAATTGAGTCAGTATTCTCCAATGGTGCCTATAGGTTGTCTAAACCTAATGGAGATTTGCTTATGATGCCAATCAATGGCAAATTCTTGAAGAAATATTATGTTTAAATTTCTTCTTTATTCCCCAGCTACCAATGTTTGGTTAAGCTGATCATTTGTCTTCTTAAAAGAAAATTTTGATCTTCTGTCTTACCAGCTAAAAGAGAGAGATTTATTATTTATCATGTTCTCATGACCTCTGAATAAATATTAAGTCTACTTCTTCTTCTATCTATCATGTCTTTTTGGCCTCTGAATAGATATTAATCTATTTTTCTTGGGGTTGTTACGATCTGTCATATTCATATTACCTCTGATAGTATCGTATACTCTATACAGAAAACGAGATTCATTATCTATCATGTCCACATTACCTCTGGATAGATATAATTTATGGAGTTTTAGAAGACTTGTCATGTCTATATTACCTCTGATAAGTATTTTCTATCTCATACCTATTGTTAATTACATAATAAATAATAGGATCACAAAACAAATATTTTATTCATTTTTGTAAATATTACAAAATGAAAAGATGGAAGATTACAAAATTTGCCTAAGGTGGGGCAGAGACATCTTGAAGTAATTTCTGTAGCTCCGTTAGACGCTTGTCACGAGAGCTCAGTACAATCTTGGTAGCTTCGGCACGTCGGACTTCGGGAGTGCAGATATGGGAAAGTTCAGCAAAAGTGACTATCATCTTGTCCTTGGCTTCGTCAAGGGTTTTGATGGTAGTCTCCGCTCCAAAGACTTGTTCTTCCAAAATTGAGCTCTGTGTAAGCTGCTTGTCTCGAGCTAAGATTAGTTGATCCCTCTCCGCCTTCAAACGAGCCAGCTCAGCCTCAACTTCTCGAATTTTATCATTTGTTTATGAATTCTCATATTCGAGGTTTCATAGGCTTCTCTCTGACTATCCAGCTTGGGCTTTGCTTCTGCCAAGAAAGCTTTTTCTTTGGCAACCTTTATGCTATATTCATGGAGGGCTTTATTGAAAGTCGTCTCCCGAGCAAAGTATTCAGCCGATAGAGCATCATACTCCTCTTGGATGAGACTTTCGGTGGTTTCACTTTACAGCTTTAAATATTCTTTAACTGGCTGTTCAAGTCCCTCCACGATTTTCTCTAATGCCGCTGCTCTCGTCGCGTTATTGAACATGGCAACGTTTTTGATGGTTAGAGCAATCGCCGCCTTCAGACTTTCATAACTTAGGCCCTTATTCAGGACCATTTTTATCAGAGCAGCCAAAGTCTTGTAAAAAGTATCATTATGAATCTCAACTAAGAGATTCATTTCAACACTTGAGCTTGGTGTTGCGGTGATATCCACTAAATCTCTTCTCTGAAGACTAGGAGGAGCAGTTGTCTTGGCAGCAGGCTGAGATGAAGACATTGTTGTCACTGCTACCATAGCCAACTGATTCCCAGGAGCTTCAGGAACAGTCTCTTCAATATTTGTTACTCCAACCGTTTCTGGAGTTGAAACTATTTGAGTTTCGGCGACGGTGATTAGTGTGGGTGGAGTGGTAGTTGTAGTAGCCGACTCCGGTTCAGGCTCAGTCTCTTCAGGAACTTATGCTGGATCGGTAGCAATAGCAGAGGATGCTATTACAATTTCCCCAGCTTCAGTTGATGACTTGAGTATGCCTTCATCACCTTCTTCAGTTATTGGCTCTGCAGAATCTTTATTGAAGTTTTCTTCAGCAGTCTCCTCATCATCTACAATAAGTTCTACTGTAGTTTCTTCTTTATCCTTGCCCTCGGCAAGAGGGAACACTTCTGGCTGAGCCTGTATTTCTGGCTCTTGTTGTACCTCCAGATATTGAGGATTTTCTTCCTGAGTCTCCACTTCAGGCTCCCGTAGTACTTCTGCTTGAGCATTTTCTTCTTCTGAAGAAGAAGCCTCCTCCTCAGATTTCTCGTTTTCCGCATAGATATCTTCTTGAGGAGGAGGAGCCACAAGCTTTGGGGCAATGATAACACCTACAAAAATTAAACAAAATAAGTTAATATACAAAAATCATAATTTTGTATGGATTTTGTATAAATTATATTTACCTAGAGTAGGTGTAGGACGCGCCAAGTATGTCACGCCCCGATTCGGGAATCGTTCACCTCCGCTTAGATTCACGCCGAATCGTTCGTCCTCGCTAAGGCGTGATGCTGTACAAGTCTGGAATTGCACTTGTACAAGGCGTGCTCGTGTTCCTTTTATAAAAGAGACATTTGAATAGAGATTCGCAGCGGATGATAAAGAAGTTTTGGCAACACAGATATGATCTGAAATAAGTTCTTTATTGATATCTTTGAAATTACATTGCATAAACATAAGGCTCTCAAACAGCCGAGATGAAAGGCCAAACTTGGCTACAACTTGCAGAAATATTGAAATGAGATACAACTTGTTCCATACATCATATCCCTTTATTAATAATGCGGCAATAACCACCTTCAGCAAAATGCATTCTTCTTCAAGTGGAAACTTCAAGATGTACGAAGCTTCTAAAGAGTCGAACAGCAAGCCTTCAGCGTCTATGATTATCCACTAGGTTCCCGGCACCTGTGGAGACGAGGGTCAGTACATTGCCACATATGTACTGGTGAGCGGCCGTAACCAATCTCACCATAAATCAACAGTAGTAAAATTACATGAATGTTCACTATTGATTTGTATTCTTTCTATCTTGCCTTAGGGTCCATTAACAATTCATATATTTGATGAGAAATATAAGGAGCATACAGTGATGTTAAAAACATAAGCAATTCATGTTGATCTAACATAAGCAGTTCATATTGATCACCAATTTGGTGAATCTTACCCACGGTCGATAGCCATCCCTGTACATATTTATGAATACCACTTACTCTGCCTGCATAAGACAATGTTAGCTATGCCACCTGTCTATATGAAGGTCACTGACTACACGCCATCTGGGACATCTTGGTCGGACGGCTCCCCTTCATCGGTGGGTAGCTAGCCCATCCGGAAGGTTCCCGAAAGACCGTGCTACTACTTCAGCACTGTGCTACTACTTCAGCACGGCGTTCCTCCTAGGCCGAATCGGTTCCGTGGCCTCGAGTACCGTTCGAGGAACTACCTTGTATACAAGTTGTCCATGACCATGCATGCAATACAACTTAACTAATAAGGGACATGACATGCATGATAATAGCATCTTCCACACATAGTCGTAGTTCTCATTTTATCTTGCCACTTTTCCATCTTTCCAACTTGCCATCTTACCATCTTACTTTGAGCCATAGGCTCGTATATTCGTTCATCCAACCAAGGGACTATTCATTTTTAACTCATTCTTTCGAACCGAAGTCCGATATACTTACCGCCCAATACTTGGGTCTTTGCATCACCTGTTAAACAATTCATATAGCATACGAGCATCATTCGATTTACAACATAAGCCTAGCCATGTGATAATTTATCTTTCATTATCTTTCCCATATTATTACTAGGCATCTTTTATTAAGCACCGAACGCAATAACAAGTCTACCATTGTTATGCGCGAAGATCAAGGATCGTCGAAGGATCAAAGCCACTCACTTGTTGGTGAATTGCTGAGAGAAAGAGGTCTTCCACGCAACATTACCCTAGGTTCACCGCGTTAGCACCTGCATTGGCACCAACATCTGGTCAGCATACTTCTTCTCTTTCTCTCAGTTATTCGATATGAAATGCGTAGACGGTGAAAGTAAATCCATGAAAACATTCATCGAAAACAATCACGAAAACACACACAAAAGCCAACAGCAAAAGCGACATCGAAAACCAGCAGGGCAACGGTCTCGGGGCAAGTGACTCTTATATAGAACTCTTCTCCCAAGACGCGCGCCACTGCATCTTGGGCATCATTTCAAAAGAGTCCAATCCATAACGAGGAAAGGATCTCAATTTATTATCCCGCGATCCAGGTAAAGTTTCCCCAATTCTCATCCGACTTGGCCATTCGGCCGCTAGCCCGTACCGTGCTCCGCAACGGATTCAGGGCATTACATATTAATACACTAACAAAAAGTTTTGTCCTCGAAACTTAAACACAAACCCACCTAGGTCAAACAACGAAGGAAACTTTTCCTTCACCTCTGCCTCAAGTTCCCATGTCGACTCTTCGACGGAATGATTTTGCCAAAGCACTCGAACCAAAGAAACAACTCGGTTCCGCAAGATTTTATCTTTCCTATCCAAGATCTGCACGGGTTCCTCCACATAAGACAAGTCAGCTCTTAGCCCTAGCGGACCGAAGTCTACCACATGGCTTGGATCGTGTACATACTTCCGTAGTTGGAAAACATGGAAGATATCGTGCACACCATCCAATGCCGGTGGCAACGCGATCAGATAGGCGACAGGGCCGACTCGCTTAAGAATTTCAAATGGGCCAACAAATCTCGAACTTAGCTTCCCCTTCGCACCGAATCGAATAACTCCGCGTATCGGTGACACCTTCAGAAATATGTGATCGCCCACCATAAATTCCAATGGTCGTCGATGAGTATCCGTATAACTCTTCTGCCGACTTTGTGCCACACGTAACTTCTCCCGAATCATGCGGACCTTCTCGACGGCCTGTTCCACCATCTCCGGACCAAGTACCTGTCGTTCACCGACTTCATCCCAACAAATCGGAGACCGACACCTTCGCCCGTACAATGCTTCATACGGAGCCATTTGTATACTTGACTGGTAACTGTTGTTGTAGGCAAATTCTGCTAGCGGCAAGTGAGTATCCCAACTAGTTTTCAGATCAATAGCACAAAGCCGTAGCATGTCTTCAAGTATCTGATTCACCCTCTCGGTCTGGCCATCGGTTTGAGGATGGTATGCAGAACTAAATTTCAATTGTGTTCCCATGGCAGCTTGTAAACTGACCCAGAAACGCGATACAAATCGCCCATCCCGATCCGACACTATTGATGCCGGCACTCCATGCAGTCGGACAATTTCATCCAAGTATAGCTGAGCCAACCGATCGACGCTCCATGTGGTTTTCACTGCGAGAAAATGTGCAGATTTGGTTAATCGATCAACGATGACCCAAATTGCATCATTCCCCCGCTGCGTCTTCGGCAAGCCAACTATAAAATCCATGGTTATATGATCCCATTTCCATTCTGGGATCGCGAGTTATGCATCTCCCCGCCGGGCCTCTGGTGTTCCACCTTGACTCGTTGACACGCTAAGCATCGCGAGACAAAGAGGGCCACATCTCGTTTCATGCCGTGCCACCAGAAGGTCGTGCGCAAATCTTTATACATTTTTGTACTTCCCGGATGCAAGGAATACTTGGCATAATGGGCCTCTGTCAAGATTTCTTTCCGGAGTTCTTCATCCTTCGGGACACATAGCCTCTCCTTGAGTCGCAATGATCCGTCCTCGTGCCTGGTGAAGTTGCTGGCTTCACCCTTTTCCACTATTCTGCCAATCTTAATCAAGAACTCATCTGTCCTCTGTGCCGTCTTTATCTTTTCTAACAAACTCGGCTCAAGTTGAAGTTGAGCCAATTGTGCATTTCGGCCACGAATCTGGAGCTCAATTCCCATGCTTTCTAATTCCTCCAGTATTCGTTTGTCAACACTGAGTGATCCCACAAAGTTTTGACTCAACGCGTCCGCCACCACATTGCCTTTTCCTGGGGTGTACGCGATCGTCAAGTCGTAATCTTTTATAAGCTCCAACCAACGTCTTTGCCGCAAATTTAAATCTTTTTGAGTAAAGATATACTTCAGGCTTTTATGGTCGGTGAAGATCTCGCAAGCCACTCCATACAAGTAGTGTCTCCACAATTTCAGTGCAAACACTATCGCTGCCAATTCCAAATCATGCGTTGGATAATTTTTCTCGTGCGGCTTAAGCTGTCTCGAGGCATAAGATATCACTTTCCCTCTCTGAGTCAACACACATCCCAAACCCAGTCCGGACGCATCGCTGTATATCTGGAATCCCTCGACGCCGTCTGGAAGTGTAAGGATTGGAGCTGATACGAGACGTTGCTTCAAATTTTGAAAGCAAGCCTCGCACTCATCAGTCCAATCGAATGCCACTCCCTTCTGGGTTAGCCGAGTTAAAGGCGCTGCCACTTTTGAAAAATCCTTGACAAACTTCCTGTAGTAGCCTGCCAAGCCGAGGAAACTTCGGATCTCGCTCGCCGACGTGGGTTGCTTCCAATCCACTACGGCTTCAATTTTCTTTGGGTCAACGGACACACCTTCCGTCGAGATAACGTGCCCTAGGAACGACACGTTACTCATCCAAAACTCACATTTGCTCAGCTTGGCATAGAGCTGATTGTCCCGTAGAGTCTGTAACACTGTCCTCAAATGTTCTGCATGGTCTTCTCTGTTCTTCGAGTAGATTAGGATGTCGTCGATGAACACGACCGCAAATTTATCCAAAAAGGGCCGGAAGACTCTGTTCATCATATCCATGAAAGCGGCAGGGGCGTTGGTCAGTCCGAAGGGCATGACCAAGAATTCATAGTGTCCGTATCTGGTTCGGAATGCGGACTTAGAAATGTCATCTGGTTTGATCTTTAACTGATGGTAGCCTGAGCGAAGATCAATCTTTGAAAATACAGATGCCCCTTGCAACTGATCGAAGAGGTCGTCTATTGAGGCAACGGGTACTGGTTCCGAATTGTAACTTTATTTAGCTCGCGGTAGTCGATGCACAGCCGCATCGATCCATCTTTCTTCTTCACAAATAGCACCGGAGCACCCCATGGTGAGACACTGGGTCTGATGTATCCCCTGTCTAACAATTCTTGTAGTTGCACTTTGAGTTCCTTCAATTCAGCAGGCGCCATCCTATATGGTGCCCTTGAGATCGGACGAGCGTCTGGAAATGTATCGATAGTGAATTCAATCTCTCGGTCCGGAGGCATTCCGGGTATCTCGTCAGGAAATACATCAGGAAATTCTGCCACGACTTCAGTGTTAGCTGAGTCTGCACCATTCTTGCGTGTGTCTCGAACAGAAGCAAGGTACCCTTCGCAGCCCGAATGAAGCAATTGCCGGGCCGTAGTAGCTGAAATCAACATCGAAGCCTTCGCCGACGAACTGGGCGAGTAAGAGAATTCTGTTCCCCCAGGTAAGCGAAACATAACTCGCTTCTTCGCATAGTCAATCGTCGCACAACATACACTTAACCAGTCCATTCCCAGAATGATATCAAAATCTTTCATATCAAGCTCGACTACATCTAATGGTAGCTTTCTCTCTCCGATATATATGTAACCATCCCTACATATCATGTTAGTAGGCATCTCCACTTCTGATGGAGTACTAACACTAAGATATACATCCAACATTGTCATTTTTATTTCATGTTCCTTAACATAGTCTTTAGATATAAAACTATGTGAAGCACCAGAATCAAATAAAGTACGTACAGGAATGCCATTAAATAACAATATACCTGTCACTACAGTATCTGATGCAAATGCTTCATCCTGAGTCAATGCAAAGACTCGGCCCTGGGCACCGGACCTCTGATTCTGTTGTGGCTGAGGAGGTCGTGGTGTCTGTCCACGATTCTGTTGGTACTGTTGGTGATGCTGCTGCCTTGGAGGGTTCTGGTGGCCCCTCCCTGGACAGTCCCTGAATCCGTGGCCTATGCGACCACATTTGAAGCATCCACCCTCTAGCACCTGACATTCGTTAGCGAAGTGCCCTTTGTTGCGGCACTTGTTACAGAATGGTCCACCCTGGTTGGGTCGTTGAAAGCCACCGTGGTTCTGACGCTTAGGCGCCTCATATCTGCCCCCGTTGTTCGGTCTCTTGTTAGGCAGATTCTGTACCGACGCTTGCACTGGCGCCGTCGCAGGATAGTGTGGGTCCAATTCCTTCGCGTGCTCATAAGACTCCTGAAAAGTCTTATATTTCTGAACCACAACTTGAGCCTTCAGAGCAGGCCTCAAGCCCTGCTCAAACCGACGAGCCTTAGATGCTTCGTCAGTAAACTTCATGATCGCATACTGAGACAGTCTAGAAAACTCTGCCTCATACTCCTTCACCGTCATGTTCCCCTGTTCGAGCTTCAGGAACTCCAATTCCTTAGCTCGCTGCTCAGTCGAAGAGAAGTACTGAGCCAGAAATGCCTCGCGGAACATCAGCTAAGTGATTTTCGTTGTTCCATTCACTCCCGCTAGAAGTCTTTTCTGACTTTGCCACCAGTAGTGTGCGTTGGAAACCAGCAGTAGTTTCACACACGAGACCCTCTTGGATCCAACAATACCCAAAGCTTCCAGGTGATCTTCCACTTCAACTAGCCAATCCATAGCAATGGTGGCTTCTTCTGTCCCTTTGAATTCTTTGTTACAGATCTTCTTAAACTTTGTAATGTCGGCCACAACAGTGGTTTTCTTAGCTGCCGGGGGTTCCTCTGCCTCCACCAGTTCGCTCTCTCGTGAGACTGGAGTGCCTTGAGCCCCATTGTTCACCACTGATCGGACCAACTGTTGCAGGGTATCTAGCTGCTTTTGTTGGGCCTCGAATTGCTTCGCGTTCTGCCTCTGCTGGCTCTCCATCATAGCCAGCATCCTCTCCATAGGGTGGGTTGAGGCTACCACCCTTGAGCTACTCGCGTTGTTTGTCGCACCCGCCTTTGTCATCTCTGCAAAACAGAGGAGCTTGTTAGTCTCATAATATATTTATGGACTTATTGTATGGAACATCTCATTTCGGGACATTTAAAACCAAAGTTGTTCGAGAAGCAATAAAGCTTGTGTCATTTTCGAAATCTTTAAAACCAAGAAATTCCCAAGGATGTAAAGCCGTGCTCTGATACCAAACTGTCACGCCCCGATTCGGGAATCGTTCGCCTCCGCTTAGATTCACGCCGAATCGTTCGTCCTCGCTAAGGTATGATGTTGTACAAGTCTGGAATTGCACTTGTACAAGGCGTGCTCGTGTTCCTTTTATAAAAGAGACATTTGAATAGAGATTCGCAGCGGATGATAAAAAAGTTTTGGCAACACAGATATGATCTGAAATAAGTTCTTTATTGATATCTTTGAAATTACATTGCATAAACATAAGGCTCTCAAACAGCCGAGATGAAAGGCCAAACTTGGCTACAACTTGCAGAAATATTGAAATGAGATACAACTTGTTCCATACATCATATCCCTTTATTAATAATGCGGCAATAACCACCTTCAGCAAAATGCCTTCTTCTTCAAATAATAACTTCAAGATGTACGAAGCTTCTAAAGAGTCGGACAGCAAGCCTTCAGCGTCTATGATTATCCACTAGGTTCCCGGCACCTGTGGAGACGAGGGTCAGTACATTGCCACATATGTACTGGTGAGCGGCCGTAACCAATCTCACCATAAATCAACAGTAGTAAAATTACATGAATGTTCACTATTGATTTGTATTCTTTCTATCTTGCCTTAGGGTCCATTAACAATTCATATATTTGATGAGAAATATAAGGAGCATACAGTGATGTTAGAAACATAAGCAATTCATGTTGATCTAACATAAGCAGTTCATATTGATCACCAATTTGGTGAATCTTACCCACGGTCGATAGCCATCCCTGTACATATTTATGAATACCACTTACTCTGCCTGCATAAGACAATGTTAGCTATGCTACCTGTCTATATGAAGGTCACTGACTACACGCCATCTGGGACATCTTGGTCGGACGGCTCCCCTTCATCGGTGGGTAGCTAGCCCATCCAGAAGGTTCCCGAAAGACCGTGCTACTACTTCAGCACTGTGCTACTACTTCAGCACGGCGTTCCTCCTAGGCCGAATCGGTTCCGTGGCCTCGGAGTACCGTTCGAGGAACTACCTTGTATACAAGTTGTCCATGACCATGCATGCAATGCAACTTAACTAATAAGGGACATGACATGCATGATAATAGCATCTTCCACATATAGTCGTAGTTCTCATTTTATCTTGCCATTTTCCCATCTTTCTAACTTGCCATCTTACCATCTTACTTTGAGCCATAGGCTCGTATATTCATTCATCCAACCAAGGGACTATTTATTTTTAACTCATTCTTTCGAACCGAAGTCCGATATACTTACCGCCCAATACTTGGGTCTTTGTATCACCTGTTAAACAATTCATATAGCATACGAGCATCATTCGATTTACAACATAAGCCTAGCCATGTGATAATTTATCTTTCATTATCTTTCCCATATTATTACTAGGCATCTTTTATTAAGCACCGAACGCAATAACAAGTCTACCATTGTTATGCGCGAAGATCAAGGATCGTCGAAGGATCAAAGCCACTCACTTGTTGGTGAATTGCCGAGAGAAAGAGGTCTTCCACGCAACGTCACCCTAGGTTCACCGCGTTAGCACCTGCATTGGCACCAACATCTGGTCAGCATACTTCTTCTCTTTTTTTTAGTTATTCGATATGAAATGCGTAGACGGTGAAAGTAAATCCATGAAAACATTCATCGAAAGCAATCACGAAAACGCACACAAAAGCTAACAGCAAAAGCAACATCAAAAACTAGCAGGGCAACGGTCTCGGGGCAAGTGACTCTTATATAGAACTCTTCTCCCAAGACGCGCGCCACTGCATCTTGGGCATCATTTCAAAAGAGTCCAATCCATAACGAGGAAAGGATCTCAATTTATTATCCCGCGATCCTGGTAAAGTTTCTCCAATTCTCATCCGACTCGGCCATTCGGCCGCTAGCCCGCACCGTGCTCCACAATAGATTCAGGGCATTACAAAGTATGCGTCATAATCTCCATCCCAATCCTCATCATCAAAAGAAATAGCAGGTTCATCGGATGGGATGAGCTCTTGATCAATGGTATGTGCTGGGACGACGTCTTCAACAACTTGTGCCTTTTGTGACAAAGTTAAATGAAGCGACGAACTGAGGCGTCCGGGAGATAGGACTACCGCAGTTTTTGTTGGTGCTGCAGGTTGGAAGGCTGAAGATCCTTCTCCAGGGTGAACTGAAGAAGATGCAACATGTTGCGGCTCATCCACCTGAGTGTCACTCTCCGGGGTAGTAGCCCTTGGTCTAGAAGGCCCTCTGGTGGTGGTCTTCTTCTTCTTTTTCGGAGTCTTTTCTGGAATAGTGACAGCTGCACTTTGCTTCCGTTTACGGGATTTGCCAATAATGATGGGTTCTGTAGCTTTTTCTCCGACTCCTGTAGGGATAACTTCCAGATATTGATCTGGAACAGCTGTATCGTCAGGGATGTCTGATGGTACCCTGATCGGCTCCTCAACATTCCCTTCCTTAGGCCATCTTAGACTACCTCTCATGTTGTAGCCATGGGCGAAGGAACGGATGGAAGCGTAAAAGTGAGCATACGTATGAAGTATACGTAGCTCTGTGGTACTGGTAGCGGTTGATACTTTGAATTTGGCACCAGTACGGGCAGTACTAAAATACCTCCAACCTCTTGCACCATCAATCAGTTTCCCATAGTGACGGAAACTGGTAGAGGGATTACCAACATGAAGTTGGTCATATCCAAATTGGCGAGCGAACCTACTTGGCAGATATGGTTTGAACGCACAACTGTCTTCATTTCTGTACATCAGATGTGAGGGTCTGATGCACTGTAGCCACCTGAAGACTGGTGCTGACAATGAATCTCTTCCTTCAACTTCATCTTCGAATTGAACGCCGAAACAGTCGGCTGGAACTTGTGGCCTCGTGCAGAAAAAGTTCCAACCGTAAGAATAATTCAAGACTGTTCGGGTATCTGCCACTGTCGTGGCGATCCATGTAGCTTTGCTGAATTTTTGGAGGAAGACCTCCGTATCATCTCCCGGGCCTGGTGGCAACAAGCTGTAGTTGTGGTGCAACAGCCAGCCCATCAAGTAGGTGTAGGGCATTTCTACCATGGGAAATACATTCCGGTGAGGAGCATTATTAATCAGTTCCTCACCGAAAGTTCTCAAACCTGCGTTGATGCGGCACACCATTGCCGACAATAGGTTGATTCTGGTTTTAAATACCAAACGTACTGCAGGCCATAGCACGTTCCGGTGGATCCTATCAACAGTACCGGTCCCCGGTACAACCCATCTCCTCAACCATAGAGAAAGGAAGCCTGCCAGCAAGGCTTTTCTGGAGATCTTCTGGCTGCTATATCTGAGGAAGCTTAAGACTTCGGTTCTAGCAGAGAATTCCCCAGTCTTGGTGGACAGATATTTATTCGGGAATTTGTAGCTGATCATCATATCCCGTATCTTATCAGCAGGGATTGTCGAACCGGTGTTGATAGTTGGGACTTTGTTCTCCTAGAATCTTTCTTTATCATTCTTGGATATCTTATCCTTATGGAAGAAGAGATATGTTGTCCATTTGTTGATGTATGCCAAATGAGATCCACTCTCATGCATGGTAGTGCAAATCATATAATGGCACATCAATTCTTCATATACCTCAACTAATTGAGGGTTTTTCTCCTTGATCTCAGCAAGTTCCCAGTTGGAGGGAACATATTCTTTATATAGGGCTTCCCCCATTGGCAGCTTCGAGATAGATTGCATCTCGTGGAGTGCGAGACCCATTTCACCTTTTGGGGTCGCAAAAGTTCCAGTTGAACTTATATATATTTCCATCAAGGTCATGAACAAGTTACTGTTCGGTGGTATACCTTGACTTGTGGAGGCCACTGCTTCATATAGGCCAATATCTTTCAGCTCCGTCTGGAAGTTCTTCATGATCCAAACACTAATTTGGATCCATTTCTGGTTAAATGGAGTCAACCATCCCGGTAGCCTAGGGTTTGTCTGGGGATATAGTACCGCAGCCCTTATAAACTTATTAATGAACATCTGGGTCTGTACTGGTTGGATTAAAGCCGAATCTTCACCCAGAGTAAATCCTGGCAAGAGACCAGAGAAAGAAACGACGCCGCCATTGGGAATACTGATATGATACCCCATATCGTTGGCTTGATCCCTCTTGAATATGATTCTATCAGGTATTCCGTGACTGCTGGGAGTCAGATTCCACAGCATCTGTCGGGGATGGGTGGCATGAATGAATGCGGATAGGAGATAATCTCTATCCATGTCAGGAAGATACATTGCTCTATCTCCAGACTTGAACACCCAAGACTCCTTCTTGGGGTGTGTTTGTGACTTACAGTCTATTGCATCCCCAAATAAGAAAGCTGGTTTTGTAAATTGTTGGCCGTCCAGCGAGGTCAACATTTCTCCATTAATCATGGATAGCAGCATTATATCCCCTTAGGCAGCTATCAACTGTGCTCTCTCTATAGGGTACTCTAGATTCGATTGGAGAAATTCTACATGAGAAAGATTCTCCAAATAATTCGAGCCCACCATTCCCACTGATGAGCCAAATACTTCTGCAAGTGGGTGAATTTGCAAATCCACTGCCAAAAGAAAAAGGAAAAAATCAAGTTAGTGAAAATCTAATTTAAAATTTTTACGCAGATAAATTAGTCTAAGTTTTTACACATAAAAGTTAAAGACTTTGACTATTGAAGTTGATAAAAGTTTTTAAAGTGTAAAAGGTCTTTGTTTTACATAAAGTCTTTCACTTGTGAAGTTTTACGCTGGCACATGTTGATGTGAGCGTATTGTGAATTTTACGCTGACATGTGTTGACATGAGCGTATTTTAGATTTTACGCTGTCACATGTTGATGTGAGCGTATTATGAATTTTACGCTGACATGTGTTGACATGAGCGTATTTTAGATTTTACGCTGTCACATGTTGATGTGAGCGTATTATAAATTTTACGCTGACATGTGTTGACATGAGCATATTTTTGATTTTACGCTGTCACACGTTGATGTGAGCGTATTACAAATTTTACGCTGACATGTGTTGACATGAACGTATTTTAGATTTTACGCTATCACATGTTGATGTTAGCGTATTATAAATTTTACGCTGACATGTGTTGACATGAGCGTATTTTAGATTTTACGCTGTTACATGTTGATGTGAGCGTATTATGAATTTTACGCTGGCATGTGTAGACATGGGCGTATTTTCGATTTTTACGCTAGCACGTATAGACGTGGGCGTATTTTTCTTAATTTTACGCTGACACGTATAACGTAGGCGTATTTTGTTATTTCAGTTTTTACGCTGACACGTATGACGTGGGCGTGAAAACTGAAAGTTCGGGTTTTTCTTCTTCTCCGGCGAACTCACAGCCGAGATTAAGTAGGGTTTTACCCTTCATTGCTGGAGCCACGACGGGGTTACTCTGTTGGGGTGTCGTGGATGATTCGATGGGAGTTTTCGTGTGGTCGACCGACGATGAATCGACGGGCTTCTTGCCCTTGCTGCCGGCGGCAAATTTCTTGGGAGCCATCGGATTGAAAGCAAAAGTTTTGAAAGAAGAAGAAGAATAAGAGAAATCAAGAGTACGGGATATAAGTACGCTAACTGTTGGATATCCCAATTTTTACGCGGATGACCGTTGGATATCCCGAATTCTACGCTGACTGTTGAAATCCCGAATTTTACGCTTCTGTTCAAAGTATTTCAAATTTTGAAAATATTTGAAAACTTTGAAGGGGGTCTTGTAGGAGCGTAAAAAAATGCTTTATAGACCAAGTCAAAGAAGTTGAAAACTTTACGCTAGCTATTCTCTATTTCGAGCAATATTTTACGCTAGCTATTCTCTACGCTAGCTGCTCTCTATGCGAGAAGCTTTTTACGCGGGAGCTATTCATTGAACTTTACGCTGGGACAGACTGTCAGGCCGCATTTAATGCCAGAGATTTGATCTGACAGAATAATTTTTTCTGACAGCGTGCAGCACAGAAGTCGAGAAGATTGGATTTACACCAAACCCAATATTCGTTGTACAGTGTGCAAATGAGGCAATTATACGCTCAATAAAAACTACTTCTTTTACGCACGATAGTTATCTGAGTTCTACGCTCAAGACTGTTGTGGGAGTAAAGTCTATTTGGGCTACTTTTTACGCTCAAGGCTATTTTTCTAGCCACTTTACGCAGGAAGTTTATTTTGAACTATTTTATGCCAGTTTGTCACTTTACGCTGGAAATATATTTTGGGTCAGTTTTACGCTCGATCTTTCCTGACTACTTGAGAACGTGGTTTGCTTACGTGGCTTTCATGCCACATTTATCGAGGAACGTGTGTACGTGCTCTCCCCAATTTGTTGAAGTAATGGGACACGTGTCACCATGCGTAGAGATTAAAACTCTACATGGGACACGTGTCAACGTGCGTAGAGGATGATTGGGATCGTGGGTGATAGTTACTAGCGTAAAGACCCGATTTTGTTGCTTTTTACGCACAACGGGTTAAGTCTATAAATAGGCTTATGAATCATCATCAAGAGATCAATAGAGACAGGAGAGGAGACTCTGAGAGAACTCATATTTTCAGAGTGATATTCCCAGAGGCATTTCTTCTACTTTTTTTCAAGAACAGGGTGAAGCAAAGCAAGAAAGCATTCGACTGTGCCATCAGTGCCGTTGCTCGATACCTTTCCGGTGACTTAGTTCTTTCGATTGTTCGTCTTCTTCAAGCAGTTTTCTTCATCATCATCATATGGTCCACGGAACAAAGTGATTGCTCTCATATCAGACTTCCATAGCAATATTTTCCAGAACAATTTGTACTTTATGTACCTTTTCTAGTTTTTTTTCAAAAGCCAATTTTTAGGCATTTTGTTAAGTGAAACAGAATACAACACGTGACTGTATGCTGGAAATGTGCCCTACTCGTCGGTAGGCTACAAGTCCACTTAATGCGCCCAGATAACGAGATTGCCTGTAGCTGGGAATCTCTTCATGTCTACTGAATTATTCTAGTTTATTAGCCTTAGTCAATTACTGTAGGTATCCCTGACCGTGGTACTCAGGGATCCCTAACATGATGCAAGACAGTACTGGTTTATTTGTACAAACGCAATCGCCCAAGGTGTCCAGGTCATTCAATTCTGTCATGACATGCTAGCCGTCGCAACAACATTCGAGATATATATCATATCAAATTCACTGTCAAGAGTGCGCCACGAAGGGCCACTATCATGTCATATCATTTGTCAAAAGTGTACCACAATTGGTCACCATTATGTCATGGAACATATTTAAAATTAACATTTAACCTGGTATAAGCGTATACGCAATAAATAAATATAAACAGGGTGCAAGAGTTGTGGAGGAATCATGCGGCTCAGGGGAGACGGGGAATAACTTCTACATACGAACCCAAAATGAGGTGCTCCAGAGATATTCGGAAAGGCAAGACAAAGATCTAAAACTTTCATGTTTTAATTTTTTCAAAATTCTGGCTAGAAAATAGCTAAACTAAGGCAAAAACAGTCATTCTGTGCACTTTTTACGCCAAAAATTCAATTCTGCGTAAAATACGCAAAAGGGGAGGGTTCCAGCGTAAAATTTCATATTCTGGGTACCATCCAGCGTAAAATACGCAAATTCAGGGTTTTTCTGCGTAAAATCTTACATTCTGGATGCTATCCAGCATAAAATACGCAATTTCAGGGTTCCTTGCGTAAAATCTTACATTCAAATCTTACATTCTGGATGCTATCCAGCGTAAAATATGCAATTTTAGGGTTTCCTGCGTAAAATTTCACTCAGCCGACATGAAAAATTCAGAAAACTTGTTTCGGCCATAAAAACTTCATTTTAATTTGAAACGAGGTGAATCAAAAACCAAATTCATACGAAATTTCGTGCTCTTGCTCATAGAACTTTTAGTTTTCGAAAATAACAAGTTTTAGTAGATTAAAACTAAGAAAAACTCCATGAACTCATGAAACCCCAAGTTATAACGTAGATCTAGAAGAATCTATCCATAAAAATTAAAAACTCCAAGTTCTAAAGAGGCTTATAGTTATGTAAAGAAGAGAATGGAATAATAAAACTTGAGATCCATCATGAAGCAAGTTGCACTTGCCTAGGGCTCTTGGGTGTAGGTGGAGAGTAATGGTGAGGACGAAGAAAAGTGAATGAGGAGCGAGAAAAAGTGTTGGATTAATAAATGGGGATGGTGGTGGTAGGTGAGGGTTCTCCCCTTGGTTCATGATGAACCAATAAGCAACCCAAGCCGAACCAAGCCAATCCAAACAAGCCGAACCAAGCTATGAGACATGCAATACGAGTCAGATACGTACACGTATCCTAAAATACGTAATATGAACTATGGTCATCACAGAGCCCGATAAACCCGACACAACCCGAGCCCAACCCGATCATCCGGGCTTAGTCTTGGGCTTCATATATTGAACCCAAGATCGGATCGGGCTTGGGCTCGAACTAGGCTTATAATTCATCGGGTTGGGCTCAGGTTGACCTCATACTCGACCCAACCCGCCCGAGCTGCACCCATACTTGGGATCTTTTCTCTTTCTCTCTCCTATGCGGCTATGCCACACTACTATAGAAGGGCTGGTTTTGGATATTGTTTACATAAATTTTCACATAGAGTAAAGAATTTTACCTAATTTATAAAAAAAAAGTAAGAAGTTTAGTGTATTTGTATTGTGGGTAACGAAACGATAATACCCATGACGCACGATAGCTTTTGAGGGATTGCAGACGGGACGCGCCAGCGCCCATGGCGCGTGTGAAGGGGTACGCCACTGCCCATGGAGCACGTGTAGGGGAGCGCCAGCACCCATGGCGCGCGTGGAGGGGAGCGCCAGCACCCATGGCGCACGTGGAGGGGCGCGCCAGCGCCCATGGCGCGCTTGGCCAACGGCTATTTTTTTTTCATAGATATGCATGCCAACGACTATTTTTTTAAACGTCTATATCCCAACGGCTACTTTTTTCAACGTCTCTTTTCTTTTCCTATTTATTGTTTTCTTAACTCTCTCTCTCTCCATATAAACACGTTACTTTCTCCATCTCTCACAGAAGCACTTCTCTGAAGCTTGGAAGCTCCATCTCCTCACGGAAGCTAGTCTCTCCCTCTTACAAGCTCTCGTTCCTTGCAACGCGACTCTCTATTAGCTAAACATTCTCAAACTACTTCTTTCTCATGGATGATAATATTAAAATAGTATGCTCACATGGTGGTATAGTAAATGGGTTATCTTACGAAGGAGGTGACACCCAATTTTTTATAACTTATCGCCATATTACTTTAGAAAATTTACACAATTTAATTTCTGCCGTTTTTTATTAATTACCAATTTATTTTAAAGTCTATTTTTTGTTCCACATGTTTATTGATAGATGGTGAAGAAGCATGGAATTTTATTCTTGAGATTAATCCGCAATCACCGTATATTAGTTTATATGTTACTCAAGTATCATCATTTGCTAATAGAACTAATGATGAATTTGTTTCTAATTACCAACATGTTAATACGGGTGCTAGTTCTTCTTCTCAGACAATTACTCCTTTACTAGATGATAATGATGATGATGATGATGAGGACAATGAACATAGTGACGATTTAGTTGAAAATACCGGTTACGAGATAGATGACGATGATATTGAAAATTCTAACACTCCTGAGTTATTTATAGGACAAACATTCGACAGTTGTTCAAAATTTAGAAGTTTTGTAAGTAGTTTAGCAATTCAGCATAATTTTAGTTGTTCAGCTATTGCTATGAATAATTCTTATCGAATTATATATACTTGTGATCGACAGAATTGTAATTGGAGAGTATATGCCAAATCCATAGAAAAAGGACAAATAGTTAAAGTTAGTACACTAGAAAGTCGTCATTCTTGTTTATGTGGACTTACGTCAGGATGTCATCGACTAGCTACCGCTGCATGGATTAAGACAAGAATAGTTGATTTAATTAGAGATAATCAGTCCTATAGTGCGTCACAAATTATGAAAGATATATTCAGGGAACATCGTATACATATTACATACTCTAAAGCATGAAGAGCCCGGGAGATGGCATTACGTGAAATAAATGGTAGTTATGTGAAGGCATATGTTGGACTTGAGGAATATGGTTTTAGAATTATGGAGTCGAATCCAGGTAGTCAGTGTTTTCTTAAGACTTCCGAAAGCAACAAATTTGAGAGAATATTTATTTGCTTCAAGGCGTGCATTGATGGATTTTTAAGGAATTGTTTACCTATTATTAGCACTGATGCCACTTTTATTTCATCCAAATATCAAGGTATTTTATTTATTGATTGTGCTCATGATCCTAATTATTAATTGTATCATATTACTTATGTTGTTGCTGAAGGTAAAAATACTGATTCTTGGTCTTGGTTTTTAAATGCTCTTAGAATATCATTTGAAAGTTATTTTAATGATTGGAGTAGAATTTCATTTATATCTGATAAGCAAAAAGGATTAATATACGCTATGCGGGATATTTTTTCAGAATCGCCTCATTTTTTTTGCATTTGATATTTTAAGTAGAATATGAAGTCAATTGTGAAGGGAAAAAATTCATCGATTGTTAGACTCGCTTGCTAGATCGTACAATCGAACAGGTGCACAATACTTGTTCGAAATAATTAAAGCTGAGAACATGACGATGTACAATTGGCTTGTTGGTACAAATGATGAAAATTATCATTTTGTACATTGGATTACATCATATGCTCCTTGTCCTATATTAGATATTAATACTTCTAATCTTGCTGAATGTTTTAACAATTGGATTAAGAGCTTACGTGATAAACCAATAACGACACTTCTCGATGGTATTAGAGCCAAGATTATAACACTTCATGATAAAAACAGAAACCACGCTAGGAATTTAGACAAGAGTTATTGTCCAAAGATGTTGAAGACTATGACATCTATTACCAACGAGAGACATCAACTTCAAATATTACGAATTGATAGTTATTTGTTTGAAATATTAGACCGTACATCGAGTAGGACATATGTTGTACGGTTAGATGAAAGATCTTGTTCGTGTTTAAGGTGGTATCAAACTTACATACCATGTATACATGCATGTTTTGCTTACAAAAATTGTAGTCATGATATTGAAAGTTATTATCCGATAATATTTTCTACTGACAGATTGAGAAGTGTGTACGAGCCACAGATGTAACCAATTCCAGCTCCTTACAACATTCAAGCTGCTTTGGTTAGGGGAAAATTGGAGTTCCAGATGTCAGACGCAAAGCTGGAAGGCCGAAGAAAACTGCATCAAACCACGTGAATCATCGATAAGAGAACTTCATTACGACAATTGTGGTTTGATGGGACACAACAGAAGAAAATGTACAAGTCAACCAAGAGAGTAAAACATTATAGTACCAAAATATTGAAGAAAATCGCATTAAACATTGTATTTTCATTGTAGTACAAACATTCTAAATTTCAACTTTTAACGCCTTCGGGCAAGTCGTTTGTAATGCCTTCGTTCTACATGTCTGAGGCCTAGTCGGGCTCTTCTTTTTTCTGTGGTCTCCCCCACTCTTCTTTGATCCTCTTCTACTCCTCTTTCGTCTCTATTTTCTTCATCGACCTCATGAGTAGGCACCGGGGCTGACGGGGACGTAATCAACTGTGAGTAATATGACATGTCATCAAACGAATATGTTGCGGCAGTGTTGATTTGCTGAGTCGCTATGCGTTGATCATATGGCTGAAAGGCTAAGAAAATGCCCATGCCCGCATACTGCTGACTCAAACTTTCTCCAGCGTAGTGCTGGCTAGTATACTCTGGAGCGTACTGCTGGCTAGTGTACTCTGGAGCGTACTATTGGCTAGTGTACTCTGGACTCTAGAGCGTACTACTAGATGGTGCCCTCTCCATGTTACTGCTGGCTGGTGCCATCTTTAGCAGCGCCCTCTTCCGCCTCGTCCTCTGGATCGTCCACCCTATGACATCGTGAACGTCTAAGGGGTACAGTGGCACCCGGATAATCGGCTGGGATACGTGTATGCAATGGAGGCATATCAGGATCTCGTCCAAGACTCAGTGAATCTACAAGAGATAAAATATCGTGCATCCACTCCCGCCCATACGGCCACAAATAGCTCTCTGGTTCTTGGATATGTTGTCCATAATTGCCTGAAATTTGAAATCTGCAAATTAAATTTGTGATCATATATCTTTAATTTTGAATTAGTAGTATAAAGTCGTACCGCTTCAGATATGCCATCAACAAAAGCTCGTAGACTAGATTCATCTACGACTTTAGACTTGAACCGTGGCTCCTCAAATTTGTATGCTCTGTTGGCTATACGAGGTGCTCCCCACCATTGTCTATAAGCCAAGTCGCCTTCATCTATATTTCGTAAAAGCAATCATATGACAAATACATTTGTGTACGCTATCCGTCCAATTATACTAGTAAGTTAGAACTTACATTCATCACTGTGCCTTATCCGGGGAAGATCTGCCACACTATAATTCTGGAATCGCCTATACCAGGAAGCTCTAGCACTATCGATTCTGTTTCTTGCATTGGCTATATCATAACTCATGCAAGGAGGGTAATCCGGGATTATCTGCCTATAACTGAATTATCGGAGAACGGAGAACACGATCTGCTGGATGATACATAGTATAACGATCGTATATAATATAAGATTTGTGTAGGCTTAGATCGTACCATGTCCTTTTTTTATTTCTGGAGCATTTTCATCATCAGAGTAGGGTATCCACATAACCTATTGGATGACAATTTATATGATAAATTTGTACAAATCTATTAACTGGATTGACAATTGTAGTGTAAGAAACTTTATTAAATACAGTAGTTACCTCATTCCACTGCAACGTATCAAATTCTACCCGGTACAGTAAAATATCTCTGTGTAAATTATGATACGGGTCCACTACATTTGTGGTCCATCGCGTAGCAAGCGAAAAAGTTCCAACATCACTTGGAATATTGGTGACAGGTCGACCAATAAAAAATGCTCGTAGCACCATACCTACGACAGAAATGATACAATATTCAAAAAAATGTATATAATTGAAACAAATTTATGTATTGATTTTCCATTACCTGAACCAGAGTCATGCATGCACCCACACAAATTTTTTGAACCATTCGATCTAGCAAATTTTGTCAAGCTGGCATATAGATATGCTATTGTAGCAGCTCCCCATGCATGATAAGTATGTTCTTTTAGATTATCTAAGAAAGGTAATAATCGTACGTTTATTCTATTTCCCTGTCCATCGGGAAATAATATTGTCCAACACAAACAGAGCAATTATGTTCTAGTACAACAAAGTATCTACAAATTTTGAAACTAACATATTAAAATTAACACGCTATTAAAATTAACACCTATTAGCCGAAATTAGCAAATAAATACGTACCCTTAAATCATCGATCGCGACTGGACCGTCGATAGTGTGACCTAAATCCATAAAATTATCCCGAAGCCAAGTTATCGTGACAAAACTCTTTCCTCTTAGGTTCGATGGGGGCATAATGCCTAGATATCTTCTAATTATTCCAGATGGATTTAACTGTGTATCAAAATATATAGGTTCACCTGTAATATGTAATCCTAGAATATTTGCAACCTCCCAAAGTGTGATTGTCATTACCAACTGGCAACTGAAATGTGTTGCATTGAGGCCACCAACGCTCAGCAAGACTAAAAATGAGGTGAACATCGTGGACTAAAATTTGAATTTCATCCATATATTGAAACCCAAATGAACGCAATAGCTCCTTTTGGGCAGCATTTAACTCCCATTTGTGATACCCTCTCTGAATCCTCCAACTTATATGCTCCCGTGTTCGAGCCTCGGAAGGATAATCATATAACTACAAGCGAATTATATTTGTTACATTTATGTAAAATAAATAAATAATAACGATAGTTACCATTTTTAAATTTACCTTTCCCTCAAAAACCAACCTAGATATATGAATTTCTCGTTCCTGTCTGATGACTTATGTAACCGTTCCCCCGGGAATACATCCGTCATTCGGTTGAGCTATCTGTTAAATTTTTCCAAAAATACAATTACTATATTTAAATAAAATCAAATTTTAATTTTGTAAAAAAATTACTTACAAGAAGAAGAGGAAGATGAGGATGAAGATGAAAAGCAAGAAGAAGAGGTTCTGTGAAAAATATATGAAGAAGAAGAAAGAAGTAAGGAGCTTATGAAGAAGAATGAGGGAAGTCTCCAACGCAGGAGGGGAGTCTCCAACGCGGGAGGGCGATCTCCAATGCTGCATCAGCTTTTTACTCTTCCAAAGCACACTTTTTCCAAAACCAAAGCACCTTTCCCTCCCCCCAATGGCTGACATCCCCCCTCCCAATGGCTGGCAGCTTTTTCCCCACACCCCCCCAAACCCCCCTTGGCTCCACGCAAGGTAGCTTTCCTCCAGCATGCGCCATCAGTGATGGCGCGTCCACCATGCGCGCGCAAGCATCTTCTCCCTCTCTCCCCTCCCACCCTCTACGCCACCCCCACAGCACGCGCCATTAGTGATGGCGCGTCCACCATGCACGCGCCATTGGCGCTGGCGCTCCTCGAGCACGTGCCACCAGCGCTGGCGCGTCCCACCTGTCTTCCATGCAAACCCACCACGCGTCATGGGTATTGTCGCTTCGTTACCCACAATGCAATTACACTAAACTTCTTACTTTTTTTATAAATTAAAGAAAATTCTTTACTCTAGATGAAATTTTTTGTATTGTTTAAGGCATGTTTGGTAAACGAAAACTGAATTGGATTTGCTCCAAATACAGGATCTGGAATGAAGAACTCCAAATCTAGCGTTTAGTTGGGTGAAAAAATATATTTCAATTTTGCATCATTTTTTGTATTGTAGTTCATGTCTCTCTTTCAATTCCCCACTCTCACATCATCTCCATTCCATCGGATATGGGTGGAAAGAGGTTTTAATTATTTATCTAATTAATATACATAAAAAAGGTTATATGACATTCGCCATCGAGGATTTGGAGTGGAGAGGCGTCGCGTCGAGCAGATCCCGACCGCCCGCATCGAGCAAATCCCGAACGCCGTCGTCGAGCCAGGATATGGAGCAAGGTTCTAAACAGCGGTAGGTGGGAGCGTGGCGGAGATAGTCTGCCTATCGCCTAGGTGATCGATACATTTTGAACATTTTTTTACTATTTTACCACTGTTTTTTGCATAATATGAATATTTTAAGGGTATTCCATGTATAACTAAGTAGGGGTGAGCATCGGAGTCAATACCAAAATCGATAGAACCAAAAATTACAATTTTAAAAACCGTAAACCGATCCGTAGCATTGAGAACCGATCCTACAACCGTTCAAAGACGATTTATTTTTCTTTCAAAAAACAGAAAGAATAACATACAAGTTTGAGGTAAGAACTACAAATTTGCACAAACAAAAGTTCCATAGCAAGTTAGTTGCACAAAAAAAATGTTTAGCACAGTGAGAATTAACAATCAATAATAACTTACATCATAACTTGTGCAATATACAAGTAGCAACTAGCTCCAAAACAAAGCCAACCGACAATCAAAACTAAAAATACAACCCAAAAGGAAATCAATCAACCATATAAAAACCAAATGCAGCAAAAATGATAACAAAAACGTACCATAGAGCTTTGGT